>CM034411.1:1235000-2435000 GCA_019925095.2 Dendrolimus kikuchii
AACGAAGTGGCGAGCAACCGTTAAGAGTAGAATATTACTAAGTAATACTTATAGTGTAATTTATTAGAACTGTCTTTTTCCACCTTAGATTGTGGCTGTCTTAAAAGGAATCCGCAACATCCGACACTTGGAGGATTGCCTCATAGAGAAGCTGTACAAGTGCGTTTCAGATAACAGCGTAAAAGCCAGGGTTAAGGTTGCGGCTCTAGAGGCCTTCCATGCCGATCCTTGCAGCGATAAGGTTAGTATTAATTTCTGTGATATAACGTAGCCAGCCTTCTTGGAACCTTACCCATTGCCTTAAGTCGCCAGCTCTTATTTTATTTTCCTACTAATCAATGACAGAAATTTACTAGCGAAAGACATAAAATTATAAATATACCTACCTATAGATAACAACACTGTTCTTATCAAATTATTTGTCCATCCAAACGTTGTCTGGAAGAAATCGCTAATAGCGATAAGACCGCCGATTGTATTGTAAAATTCTATTTCTGTTAACTGGGTCTTCTAAATAAAATAAAGCATATTCATTCATACCCTTTAACTAATGTAGAACCGTTCAAAAATAAGCAAGATAATGAAATAATTGAATTCTCAACAGATCCACAAATTAGCAATGGAGACGATGAAGAATAAGCAATTGGACTCTGAGATCCGTATTAAGGCGTACTTGGCTGTGATCCAATGTCCATGCGCACATTCTGCCAGTGAAATCAAAAAGTTGCTAGAATCCGAACCTGTTCACCAAGGTAGCTATTGGTTTTAGGGATTCATAGCGAAAATTTCTATTTCGTCAATGCAGGAACGGAGAAACAATACTAATTCCTACGGGTTATTTGAAAGAGACCGCTTCTTAGCGATAAGACCGCCCATTGTGCACATTTAGAATATTTTTAGGCTATAAGATTTTCTGTGTTTTTTGTAATGGTGTACAATAAAGTGTTATCTATCTAATTCCCCCAGCCAGAAATCTACTTTCAGTAATCCATCGACATGTACTTTCTATGTACACCACTTTGCAGCGTATTATCGCTGTTTAAGTAGAAGAAGCGGCAACAAACTCCCCAGCAACACGTCTAGCTAAAAATTATTTTGCTTCTTATTTATCTATCTCAAGTTCTTTCTTTAATAAATTGTATACAGAAGTATGTTATACAATTACTATTCGAAAGATTAATGAAGTTGTAGCAAACAGTGCATACTCAATAAAGACATAATAAGAGGAAAGAAAAATATCTATTTCTAGAACAATATATAATGTCTAAGTCGTGGTAGAGTAATGGCTAACGCATGCGTCTCAAACTCAAAGGGCGCGGGTTCGTTCCTGGCCGGAACGCATGCACCACCTAGGCAGTTTTCTGATCTAATGTGCATATTGTTACAATTACCACGTACTAACAGCGGTGAAGGAAAACATTGTGATGCAACCTGCACATCGAGATAACCAAACCTGCTGTCAATGGCCCGAGCCCATCAGTGGGACGTTTATGGCCTGTTATTACTATAATTATATATAGTGTCTAGTTGGCCACCACTTAAATATGCCTCCATTGACAACCCCCAAAGCTAAACAAGTTACGCTCGTGTTATGCATACAGAGCACTTTGGAGCCGATCATAGACACGTAAACCACAGTTAATACAAAAAGTGTTTATATAAAAATGACTAAGCTAGAAATTGAACTCAGAAGTTCTGCATTCCAGTGACCAAGGCTACGTATTATATAATGTATTTTAGAAAACGGCGTTCAAAACCCTTTTGCAAGCGAAGAATGATGATCTGATCCTAATACTCTTGTCATTCCAGTGGGCAACTTCATATCATCTTCTCTCCGACACATCCGTGCTTCGTCCAGCCCCGACAAAGCGCTCGCCCGTCAGCACTACGGCCAGATCCGGACTCCCAACAAATTCAACGTCGATGATAGGTTGGTAACCAATATTATTGTTACAGTTTCAGACAGTTGTCTACCACATTACAATGCAGACGTCAGGACACAAAGTAATTTATGACATCCCCAGTAATTTCTTGTGTTGTTTAATATTTTTTATTATTATCGGGTGATTAGAAGGCTGCTACCTCTGACAACAGATCAGTAAGGCGATCCAGAGAGGTAACGTAGCCAGCCTTCTAGGAACCTTACCCATTGACATCGATGACCTAGGCTCATTATTTTTCTTATAGTCTTATGGGATTATAGGTAGAATAAAATATAAGTTAAGTTTTCTTCACTATACTATATAGTTTATAGTTATTGAATATTTTTTGATAATGACACTTTGTTACTTTTAAAATTACATCCTTTGTAGGACCGTTTAAGTAATCGAAATAAGATCCCGAAATCTGTCCTTGCCTTTATACTTTAGATAGAAATTTATTTTGTAACCTTGTTTATTTTGGTTTCAAGATTTGTTGAGAAAACATTTTATTAGTTTATATAAATACGGGGTAGATACATTTTCTAAGAAGGGTCTGGTCCAGTCTAGGGGAATAAACTTAAGAGGCTTCGGGTTCCCATCATGGTAAATTTCTTAAAAAATCTTTTCGTTATTTACTATGGTCTGGGTGTCAATGATTTCACCTACAGTTGTCCATTGTATATTACCCATATGCAATGTGTTGGTTTGCCGATCGATTATTGTTATTAATATTTTGTTGTCTGGTCTTTTGTCCTTATAAAATCCATCTAAATAGTTGAGTTGAGAATTACAGCTTTGATGGAGTGCATAGTTTTTATCTAAGGTTTAAGGACCCTAAAATCTAAATCAACACAAAAGATAATTTCTATCCTTTATTTCTCAGGAAATACTCCTTCTATCGCGAGATGTCATTCAACGTGGACGCTCTTGGATTAGGCGGCAGTGTGGAGGAGACAGTCATCTATTCCCAAGATTCTTTCCTACCAAGATCTGTTGACTTCAACCTGACCACTGAGATTTTCGGCCAGAATTTCAACGTTCTTGAGGTAGAAGCCACTCTTTCATCACACAGCTTTTCTTACATTAATTACCATACAAACGATTTCATGATTCGTAGTTTAACCTTAAATAAAGAACTGATCTTTAAAAACTGCTTACTTCTCCTGTAAGTTAGATAGTACATCAAACATTGTACAACAAAGCATAGACTACTTCTCCTATTAAACATTGCAAAAATGCTGCTATAATAGAAATGAAATGAAATAAGTATAATAGAACCAGTACAGTCGTATTAAATGTTAACTTATATAGAACCGACTATAAAGTCTCTACTACACCTGCGCAGAAATGTTTTAACAAACTCACTAATAGAGACATGTGACGTTAAACATTAATCGATCACTCAGGTGATGATGATTAACCACTTAGTGTAGCTATTCGATAACGCATCACTTTTTAACGCTGGTTGAGCAGAGGCGTAATAAAGTCCCGAATCAACTCCGTGATAAAAATTAGGATCGATTTACATGTCCAAGTCATGCATCTTTACATAATACTATAATTTTTGACAGTTCGGTGGTCGTCAAGGAAACTTGGATCGCGTGATTGAACATTTCATGGGTCCCAAAGGTGTTTTCAAAACCACGAAACCACAGAAGTTATATGATGACTTGTACAAACAATTCATGGAGACGAAGAAGAAGGTCGAAGAAGGCATCAGCAGACGCCGTCGTTCTGTGAAAGCAGATATTGACAATTTTGATAAGACTGTAAGTTCTATTAATACTAATATTAATTCTCTGTAACTGTGATTTAAATGCAAGAGCCAGATGTTAAATAGATATAACTCATTTTCAAATACTTGGTTTTAGATGGTTTTGTTATTCCATCCTGTTTTTAAGGACCAATATATTTGACTTTAATTAGGACGAAATTTCCTCTTTAGCAGATTTTATGTTTCAAATTTTAATATACTACATAATCAAGAAATACTTGGTATTTATATATCAATAGAATAGGTTTGTGTTGTTAAAGAATCTGGTCTAATAGCACAGATTACAATAAAATTACCAGTTGAAATACGGGCAATAAATTAGTAATTTATTATGTCAACCAATGCAATTCCTACAGATCACATCTAACTAACCTCTGAAGGGATAAAAGCTTAAATTACTACACTTATTATGTACCTAGTTGATAATAATTATTCAGAGTTCCCACGTCTTATTACAGCAGTTATAATAATTTGTTTGTCTATCCCACAGTTGAGAGCGGAATCTGCGCCATATAACAACGAACTTGATCTGGATGTGTATGTGAAGCTGTTTGGTACAGAAGCAGTCTTCCTGTCACTTGGTGACGATACAGGAATAGATTTCAATAAGTTTTTGGACCTATTACTCAAGAGTTGCACTGGTGGTATTAATGCGCTTAAGCACTTCCAGGTTAGTTTGACTTGTTTTGATATTTGTTTAATTAGTAAAATCTGGGTTGGTTTCTGGTTTCCTCGTTTTTCTTTGTGTAAAATTGCGTTTTCTTTCAAGAAGACTTCTATATATACATATACTTATAAAGTAAATTCTTAAGCACATAATTTTATCCAAATCGTTAGAGCCGTTTCCAAGATATACGAGTTATATTTATATATCTGATTAATGCAGTTTTGAATAAACTAAAATAACGTCCTTCTACTTCAAAGTGTTTCAATTCTAAACTTGGTCTTATTTCTGATGTCTAAGTAAGTAGATTATAGCTGCCATAGCCTTATGATCTAGTATTCAGATCGTTATATATTCTGTTCAGGATTTTACTAGAAGCAATTCCAGTCTTATTGATTGTATGTTACCCATTATTTATTTATATACACAAAAGCGTATGATTTTTCGATTCGCAATGTAATGTTTTCATTTGCCGGATTATCTTTTTTTGCTTTTTTCGTTGGAATTTGTTTAAATTATTCGTATGGTTCTCCCTTTTTCAATCTAACTAATGTTGAATATTGTGGTTACAGCAAGACATTCGCACCCACATCCTCTTCTTGGACGCCGAGCTTTCCTATCCAACTTCCACTGGTCTGCCACTCCGCCTAGACTTGATCGGTTCTGCAACTGCACGTTTAGACGTAGCGACAAACTTGGACATACGTCAAATTATCAGGAGCCCACAAAACGCTAAAGTTGACATTAAATTTGTTCCAAGTTCTGCTGTTGAGATCACTGGACAATTCTTAGTAGACGCTGATGCTGTAGCAACTGGTCTTAAAGTAGTTACCAATGTGCATTCATCTACTGGAGTTCACGTTATTGCCAAAGTTCTGGAAAATGGTAAAGGATTCGACCTACAAATTGGTTTGCCAGTGGATAAACAGGAAATAATCACAGCGTCCAACAACTTGGTGTATTTTACTGCTGAGAAAGGACAGAAAGAGAAGGAAATCCCATTGAAGGTCGACGGAGACAGAAAAGAATTTTCAGGATGCTTCGATCAACTGTCTGGTGTACTTGGATTGACTTTGTGTGCAGAAGTGAAAGCTCCGTTCTCAGTTTCTGGTAAGTTCTACAAGTAAATGATATTCGAATATAGTGTTGTAAAGAACTAGAAGGAGAAAGCACAACTTAGTCTTACGTTTTTAACTTATTAAGAAACTAAAAGTATTAATGTGCATGAAATCGCAAGTAACAGCTATAATATAGTATCATAGCTAGATACTAACATGAAGTACTAGAATTCTATTAATATAAATGACGTTTCACAGGACCCGATGCCTCTGCTTCAATTTCGAAATATCTGGCACGATACCCACTCTCTGGACCGATGAGTGTGAAACTAGTCCTAGAGAAGACTGACCTTCGTGGATACCACATTAAGGGGCTCTTGAGGGGTGATAACAATGGAAGGAGAGGCTTCGAACTTCTCTTTGATGCTGAAGGTAATGGTAGGTTTTTGGTTTTTAAATACTTTATTAATTGTAATTTAAATTGTAAATATATTATTTTCGATGATAACTCAAACCTGGCTAAATAGACTGAAGTCTAAGGTAGCGGAAAGACATGTTACTAACTACTATTTATTAAATTTAGGTAAAAGCAAGTATTCGAATTGAAAAGCAATTTAACATGTTTTTCTGCTCTTAATTTAGATATTACTGTTATATAGTCAGAACTGGTAACGTGGGTGCTATCGATATACAATAATCTTGAAATTCATACTAATGGCTCTTTGTGGAGTGTATTTTAATTTTTTTATTAAAATTCAATTGTCTAATAATCTAACTCTGATGGTCGACGGAGCAGACGAGTCCTAGAGTAGAGACCGCGTCTCGTTAAGCGTAATGTCCAGTACTCCTTCAGCCCGATTGACCAACGACCTGTGCAAGATCGCTGGTAAGCGCTGGATGAGGAAGTCGGAGGACAGGAATGAGTGGCGCTGACTTGGAGTGGCCTACGTCCAGCAGAGGACCGCGATTAGCTGAGGACCTGATATTTTGAACTATATTATCAACTTTATTATAAATTCCTTCTAATTTCAGGTTCTAAAAACCGACGCACTCAACTCACGGGAGAATTAGTATACAACGGCCAGGAAGCTTCTATTCAACTCAACTTGGATTCACCCATAAAAGTTATACATGCTCAAATAGGTGGATACTCTAAACCAGACGAGCTTATGGGCTTAGTGAAAGTCAAGCTTGACGATCAAGAATACTATGGTAAAATAGGATTCAACGTGCAAGGGAATGAAGCTAGAAGTGTTTACAAACCAATTCTGGAGTACAAAGTACCCGATGAGTCTGGTACTAAACGCGAAATTAAAATAGATGGTCAATTAGTCAAAGAATCTTCTGGGCCTCAAACCAAATACACCCTTCAGGGCATTGTCATAAAGCTGCCTAATAATGAAAATTTGGAAATGAGTGGTCATGTACAAACACAATCCCAGACAAAGGAAGTTGATTTCAATGTTGTGGCAAAAGATTATGCTTATGTAAGAGGATCGCTGAAGGGATACGATTTTAATTTAGAGTTCAATAACAAATTGAATGCATTTGTGAACTTCATCTTGAAGGGACACTTTGAAATTGGTGATACGGTGAGTTATTTATATAAGATTCCACAGCAATGATAAAAATAGAATTGTTATAAATTCATCTACTACCAATAAATCCTAATTTATAGTATAATAAATCTATTGAGGGGTTGAGTTAGTACAATTAATTTTAAAAAAAGAAACTTCCTTCACGTTGCCATAACAAAGACATATTTGTTAATTAATTGCATCAGCGCCAAAAACGCGATAAACAGTATCCTAAGTATTGACCTGGGACATAAGCTACTTCTTTGTTGAGCTTCATTTAAAACCATTCAGTAGTTTTCTGGTGATACGTTAACAGACAGACAGGCTAAGATTCTAAAAGTTGCATTTATGAAATATTTCGTTGTTAATCGTTGTTTTAGATGCACAACGAGTTAGACTTGACTTACGGTGGCGACTGCAAGGATCCCAACAGGAGAATTGTTTTCTACCAGATCCTAAAATACCACACAAATTCGCCACAAGATTTCAACGTTATTACCAAAAATAAGTGTGAGTATTCCAAAATTATAATCATATTCAAAATTATAATACAAATTTGCAATTTATTTTCGTTTACTATATTTTGCTTAGTTTATAGATATATTATTATTGTTAGTTTCAGTATGTGCGTCGCTACTTTGATTTGATATATGTATGTGTTAATTAAAATATTGGTTTATTACATCATCATCACACTGCATTATATTTTATCTTATTGTTATATGTGTTGTATTGTCTACCGTGACTTCACTTTCTGGTCCCGGGCGGAAGAACAGCGCTAGTCCTTGTTGGCTATCATTAAGCTGAGACTAGGTTGAATTTAGGACTTACTTGTTTCTAATGTCTCTATTTACTTTATCTTTGTTTTTGTCCTGAATAAAATATTTTTCTCTCTTTTTTTCAATTAGAAATAGATCCAAAAATAACTTCTTCGATTTGGTTTTTTTGCTTAGTGTTACAGCCATATCTATTCAATCGTTTTATTATCAAAATCAACAAATTAATTTAAAACCTAAAATGTTGCGTGAAATGTGTTATAATATACACTGACGGACTTATAAACTGCATCAAAGTAATAGACGACTTTGAAATAAATATTTTAACCAAGTATGCAAACTTTCTATACAGATTTAAATTGAAACCTCTAGATTGGTTCGTGAACTTTAAAACAGCGTAGGGTCATATCCTTAAGTTTAAGTTTGTGTACTGGAAAGGACCTTAAGACTTTTTTTGAAGAAAAAACAGAAATTTAAAGAAAATTAGTTTAATTAAAAAATTGGTTTTAACAATAGACAAAAACTTTATGCAAGGGTATATTTATGTTTTAATAAGGTGTATTACCTCCACGTGCCCTTATTACGGATTCTAATCGGTTCCGCATAGATTTTATTAGGGTAATTAAAAGATCTTGCGGAATATTGTCCCATTCTTCTGAAAGTGCTGTTCTTAGTGCTACCACTGTCGTGGGCAAAGGGTTTCTCGCATATACAGCTCTTTTTAAATTGTCCCAAACATGCTCAATGGGATTAAGATCCGGGCTGCATGCTGGCCAATTCATTGTACGTATCCCAACCTCTTCGCAATATTGTCGAACTTGTGCAACAGCGTGCGGCCGAGCATTATCCTGCATTAAAGTAAAATTTTCGCCTATGAATCCCATGTAAGGCACCACGTGATCTTCTAAGATCTCTGTTATGTAGCGATGTGCAGTCAAACCCCTCTATTACCGTTTTGCCGGACCATGTCTATGAACACAAGTTCTGTTCGCCCGTTCATCGATATGCCACCCCAGACCATACACGAACCGCCTCCAAAAGGAACACGCTCCTCAATGCAACTTTGAGCATATTGCTCCCCACGTCGACGATAGACTCTTCTGCGACCGTCTGCACCATATAAACATGTCCTACACTCGTCCGTGAACAATACGGAGGTCCATTGCTCTTCTGTCCAATTCAGGTGATCACGCGCAAATCTTAAGCGAGCTTGTCTGTGAGCTACAGACAACTTTAGACCATTTGCTAGTCTAAAAGGGGTGATATCCGCTTCCTTTAACCTTCTTTTTATTGTTCGTGCACTCACGTTTACTCCACGCACTTCATTAAGCTCTGTTTTGATGTTAACAGACGTGAGGAAACGATTTCGCAGGGAAGTTGTAACAATAAATCGGTCATCACGACCGGTGGTTGCTCGAGTCCTGCCTGTACCACGTCTCTTTCTGTAAGAACCTGTCTCCACAGACCTTCTGTATATTCTAGAAACCGTAGACTGGTTTAAATTTCTACCAATCGTTCGTTGATCCAAGCCCTCTCGCACCAATGCTACAATTTGAGCCGCTTGTTCGGACGAAGTATCCATATTATGGTTCAAAAACTCTCGATGAGTTAAAAAACTAACCCAACAATTCTGTTGGTAACAATAATTCAATTGACAAAAGAATAAAAAATCAATGAGAATCAATTTAAAACTTTGCTATAAATAACACGCAAATCTGATACTACGAGTAAATTTTCTTTTCCCGGCTATATTCATTTGTTTTACTGCCGTTCTATTTTTAAATTTTCCTTTTTTTTGAGATTAAGAGCGAGTCTCTCCATATTTATATAATTTAATCTAAAAAGTTTGCATACTTATTTAAAAAAATCGTTTCAAAGTAATCCTGAACTTTGATGCAGTTTATGAGTCCGTCAGTTTATTTTTTTCAGTACATGTAGATGACGCATTGAGCTTCTTTGAAATATTAGGTGTTGTGTTATAACGATCTAAATCGATAATGGCCTTGATATGGGTTTCACCGACTTCAACTGGATGTCCAGAACGATGAGCATTTTTCAATGATAATTCACAAAAACGAAATCTGGCAAACTAATTTTTACACTGCCTTTCTTTTAAGGCTTCATTGCCATATACGGCACATAACTTCTTGTGTGCTTGCCTTTTCAGAAATAATGTGATAAAAATGTCTGAAGTGCACATCTCTTTCGTCCATGTTTAAATTGAGATAAAAATAAAACTAAAACACTAATCAATAAAAAAAAATTGCTGAATAAAAGATAGAAGTCTAAATAATAAGAAAAAAAAGCAAAAAAGAATTAATCCGTCTGTCGACACTTAGTTGCCAACCCAATACTTCAAAAACTTACAAGTATAATTTAACTAAACACATTGCTATATGTATAAGTGAATCTAATAATAAACATATTATTATTGCTCATCATTTGTTTTAATTACAGTGGAAATCCGTGCACTGCCTTTCAAAATCCGCGCAGATGCAGATGTTGATCCTAAAAAAGTTGACATAAATCTAGAAGGACTGTATCTTGACAAATCCGCCCAGTTAGATTTAGACGCTCGCACTGGCACCAAAAAGCCTGGTGACTACAGCGTCAAACTTGTAGCCAACATAGACAAGAGTGGTGTCGAAGTATTTGCTAAGAGAGATATTACCAACGCTGAAAAATCTAACCTTGAGAATTACATTGAGGTTAAGAACGTAGGAAAATATGAATTATCTGGAGTCAGTCTACATAAGAATAAACCTAACGATGTCAATTTTGGTTTCATCGGTTATTTGAAAGTTACTGATGCGAGTAAGAAGCATCAAGAGACTAAGTAAGTATAAAATCCTGTACAAAATATCCAAAATTCTATGTCCCTTCAATCACGAATACTGATAATAATGAGTTTCAAATTTAACTTTATTCAAAATTCTTATCAACGCTAATCAAAGCATCTAGTTGTTGCTACTTTTTGTGATATAACAACAGAAATATGAAATTATCTCTGATATTACTGCTCCAGACAACACTATTATTTCACATTTATTTTGATACCATACCAAAAATCAAATTATTAAATATTTAATTTTACTTTCAGTAAGATAAATTATCAACATATTTTTCATTTTATGTCCAAGTGAGAGTATGAGATTGATCTTGTATTAAATGATCAAGTTTTCAAATTCACTGAAATTAACTTAACTACTCGTATAAACATACATACATACATAACTTCACACCAGTTCCCTCGCGGGGTAGGCACGAACAACAGAGCGCCATTTAGGCCCATTCTTACACACCTCACTTGCTTCTTTGACATTCATAACTCTTGTCATGCACACTCGTCTGTTCTTAAGGCTCCTGACATCACCCTCCGCTAGTACACGATCAATTTGATCATGGGAGGTGTGTCGTGGCCTTCCACGACTTCTGCATCCATCCACTTTTGCATTGTATATCTGTTTAGTCATTCTTTCATCATGCATTCTTTCCACATGCCCGAACCACCGGAGCATTCCTTTCCTTACCTTCACCCCGACACTCTCTTTCAGACCAACTCTCTTTCTTACTTCGGTATTACGAACGCGGTCCGCGAGCGTCACTCCGCAGATTTTGCGCAGTGCTCGCATCTCACATCTCATCTCATCTCATCTCTCGTATAAACGATTACAATAATTTTGAAATATATTTAACAATAATTATTTTTAATTTTCTTATCTCACCACTAGGTTCGACGTAGGCTATTTGGAGAATCCAAATCAGTACTCCTCCCATGCTAAGATCACTGACGACAAAGGCGAATTAGTCGACTACCTCTTTACTCTAAACAAAGGCGCCAGTCCCAGTGGTCAGCTCAAGGTCATTGTGAGAAGTGTCATCGCTGCTAACGGAAACTTGAAAGTCACAGATTCTAATGGCAAAGGCAACGGAATGATCATTGTAGATATGCAACAGGTCAGTCAAATTTTGATATATAACCATGTGTTGGAATCTCCAACAAACAGTATTTATTTATTTCGTGTGGCTTATAATACTGGCCACCAAATATTCTAAATGTTTGAATTTAGAACATAGATGTTCTTTTGTTTTTTTATCTGTATTTATTTTCCCACCGTTGCCATTAAAATCATCATATATTACGCACGTGCAGATTTCTTTTATGATTAAAATATTCACAGTCCACAAACAAATGCCTATTTAAAGAAGTGTCTAACACCATGTGATACAATTTATTAGGCGTCTGTCACGTAATTTATTTTTTTCGCCTCTGCTACACCTTGGATAATGTGAGTGTTAGTGACTGTGTCACTCAGATATAGCCAAGGGCTTAATGCGCTATTTGAGATATGAAATGTCACATCTCAAATAACACATGTTAATGACGTTCAACTTTGATAGATAACTCATGTGTCTACACTAATTTACTTACTTGTTAATGCGTTATTTTTTTACGCTATAAGTAAGTCTCATTTGATTACAGTCACTAACATTAACGCTGGTGGAGCAGAGGTATTACACTGCGAAGCCTTGATGTATATCTGTCACATCTATCTGGTCGTTTTAGCAGTACCAAATTCTACTGGAAAAGACATGTTTGCTCTCAAGTAACTTACCTTTTTTACAAAATTTATATGAAAATTAATTTTTATTATCAAACTTTTCAGTCACATCGCAAAATCAAAGCTGACGTGAGTTTTATTGCTAAAGAACCCGTATTTAATGCCGATTTTGATATATATCTCAACTTCGAGAAGGACAATAATGATAAACTGCACTTCAGCACTAACAACAGGCACACCGACAAATTACTTGATTCTAAGTAAGTATACTGCAAAATTAGGAAATACTTTAAATCCACAATGGTTATATATTAGGAATAAGAAAGTAACAATATCTGTCTGTTACAAACTTTCATGGAGAAACTACGCTATCGTTTTGGCTGAAATTCGGTATACATATATAGTCCCAACACCAAGAATGGACCAACAACTCTTTATATTCTGGACATTGAAATCCAGGATAAAATCCAGTAAGTTTTCCGAAAACGAATAGCGCCTAGATAAAAATTTACTGCAATTAAACTTGTGTGAATGCTTGCTCTCTGAATAAACTGGGGGTTTTCATTAGATTCCCTAATTTATATATATTTTGTTCTTTTCAGGACCTCAATAGCGTACCGTGGAAAACGCACCGAATTTGTGGTTCGTCAAGATGGATTCAATTTCCTAGGCAAGACTCATACTAACGTTGAATTCGTGCTACCCACCGAAAGATGCATAAACCTGAAAATCAACCGAGACGTTACTGAGAAGGATGGTGTATGTATTTATTTTTTTAATAAAGTTGTTTTACGCGCTACGTTACACCTACCAGTTTATCTAGATACGTGTCAATTTCATTAAGCGATTTTCCAAAAGCTATCTCTGTTAGAAAATTAGCCTACAAATGTTTCTCATTTTTAAAATTGATGTTTTTTTTTTTATAACGTATAATCGAATACAATGCAAGAACACTTAACTTATTTGTATTGTATTCTACTCATAATCCCTCAAGACTATAAGTAGAATACTGAGCCCAGATCACCGTCTTCTATGGGTAAGGTGCCCAGAAGGCTGGCTACGTTTTCTCGCTGGATCGCCATACTGATCCGTTGGCCGAGGCAAGCACCAGCCTTCTGATCACCTGAAGAGTCAATGAGTCGTTTCGATAAATTTTGGTAGAGGCTCATGGCCTCAGGACCCCACGGTCCAAGCGTCTCGACAGCAAACGGCACAAACATATAACTCTCACAGAGGGTTGCATATTTGCGCCGCTTGAGTGATCCGGCTGTTTCCGCTGCTGAACCGGCCGATTTAGACGTGTTTGGTAAATGGGATGCGGCCAACGTGTCTACGCAAGTCGCATCCCACACCAAAGGCTTGCCACCTTGACGCCTACCATCGTCACATGCAATACCGTTCAGCTCCAATAAAGCCGGCACGTCAGCGGTGGCAAGCGCCCTCCCTAAGACATCAATTTATGTTATTTAATATTAAGCTAAAATATAATTGTTTATTACACAGCTCTACAACGGCAATGTTGACTTCGCCTTCACCGATTCTGAGAAAAAAGGCTCGGCAGGGTCCTCTATTACTTACAAAGCAAAGGCCGTCGACTCGAACTTTGAAAAAGAAACCATCAACTATGAGGGGCAACTGGAGTTTAAATTGAAAGATGGAAAGCAACTTCAAAACTCGTTTTCAGTGAAGACTGTCCCAGAAGGTGATAAGATCAAGTTCGATTTCAAGGTGAGCACTAAGCATTGTATTTGCCTTCATTCAGGATTTTTTCATATAGAAGCAGGTGACTTTCGCTTAGGAAATTTAAAGAATCTTAAGATACAAAAGATAAGGTGTCCAATGTTATATGAATACTACCGGTAAACAATTACTATATATTAACTGCCAGTCATAACTTTAAATTCATCATCATTAGGCAGGTGGTAGGGTATTTGCCCGACTAGATGGTTACCACCCCTAGTCTAGAGTAAGTCGTCATAACAACCATGAGTTACGTTCTGGCATTAATGACAAGGTTCCAGTCCGCCTTAAGATAGCAGCAGCACATTTGTGTAACATCTTTGGTGTTGTAAATGTCCATAGGCAATGGTAACCGCTTTTTATCAAATGGGCTGTCTGCCCGTCTGCTGAACTCCTGCAATAAAAATAAAATTTCAAAAAATCATAGTTTTCTAAGGAAAATCACATATATCATTTTCTAGTAATGTTTACTTTCCGGAGGTAATTATTGTGACCTTAGGGCAGCAAAATTGGTGAACAAGGCTTCGAACCATCATTGATTTATGAGACATGGAGGCGCTACTATGATTTTAAATACTTCAATACCTTACACAGTTATCATAATTGTTTTTCAGACTTATCTCACCGGCAACATGCTCCCCAAACCAGCAACCTTACTAGTCTCATACGTGGGCACCGAAGTAATGCAATACGATGATGACAACTACAGAGTACAAGCCAGTTATGGCGACGATACTACACTAGAAATCGCTGGAGTTTTCGTTGCGAAGTTGCTCGGCGAGACAGGTGATAAAAAGTGAGTATCACAAACTTTAGATGTAAGTGTAAGATAAATAATAGAACATTAACTTGTACAATAAAGAAGCTTAATTCTTTATCACTGGAGAACACCAGATAGGCTGACGGCCTACCTGATGGAAAGCGCTTACTGGCGCTTATGGACGTTTGCAACACTTGAGATATCACCAACGCGCAGACGGCTTTGAAGAAACTATGACAGCCTATTAAAAAAATTATATATCTGGAAGGCCATTTCAAATCCACACATTGCGAAAGAGAAATGTTATTGAGAAACGCTGTATACATAAACGAAGTAGCTCAAGCAAATGAAGGAAGTGAGGATGAACGCCCAGCCGATGGAAACCTTAATGATATTACATTCTACGTATAATACCTTAAAACTATAAATGTAATACTGAGCCCAGGTAAAATATCTATGGGTGTGGTTCTTAGAAGCCTGAATAGTTTACCTCGCTAGATCTTCAGCCTGATCTGTTATTCCTAACACTCATATCTCTGACCACCTGAAGAGTCAATTTTTTTTTTTTTTTTTTATTGCAGAAGATCAGCAAACAGGCAGACGGCCCACTTGATGAAAAGCGGTCACCATCGCCTATGGACATTTGCAACACCAAAGGTGCTACAAATGCGCTGCTTCTCTCTTAAGGGCGACTGGAACCTGGTCACTAATGCCGAAACACAACTCAAGGTTGTTATGGCGACATACTCTAGACCAGGGGTGGTAGCCATCCAGTCGGGCAAATGCCCTACCACCTGGCTGTGGGTTGTTAAGTCGCCTCTTAGGACAGGCCGCCCGGCCACAGGAAATTGTATTCTTTCTCCGTTCCTGCACGGATATACCTCCTGTCGATCAGGAGTTCTGAGATCTATTTTTAGAAGCTCATGGCATCAGGACCCTACGGTCGAAGCTTTTTAATTTTGAATGTACATACATACATGCATACATAACTTCACGCCAGTTCCCTCGCGGGGTAGGCACGAACAACAGAGTGCCATTTAGGCTTATTCTTACACACCTCACTTGCCTCTTTGACATTCATGAATTTTGAATGTATTATATTAAAATATTGTTTTGTATTATTTCAGATATCTGAATGATTATACAGTGACCGTAAGGCTTCCTTCAGATAAGGTTCATGACCTGAAATATGTTAATACCATTTTATACCACCTACCTGAAGGAAAGGACATGGCTGAGGTAATAACTGATTATATAGACTGTAATTCATATATGCATTTATTTATATTATTATTATCTGTACGTCTTTTAAGAAGAGAAGGCCAACACGTAGAGGCACTTTGACAAATTTAATCTAATGGTGGTGTAACGCTGACCAGCGATTATCCCTGTCTTAAACCATATAAAACTGCACCCATAGACAAGCCCCAGTCAGTTAGGACTATTGTGGGAAATGAGAACAATAGGTTTACCGGTGAATTGGGATGAACTGCTAGTGGAAATAAGGATCTGGGCTATGGGGACTATGGCGTCTGCTCGTCGCAATGTTCGGGGAACATGGAAAAATGGGCAGACGGTGACTCGCCACTCCCTGCATGGGCCCCAAAAAATGCCATAAAGACAGGGGTGTGGGTGGCTAAGGGGTGTGGAGAGGTTGGCTGTAGGTTCACTGAAGCTACTTCCCACGTTGTGGCATTTATCAGTTCCACTTCTGGAGCTTGACTCTTCTTACTTCCTTCTTAAACCACACCACCTGGCTGTGGGTTGTTTTGTCACCTCTTACGACGGGCTGCTCGGCCGCATTCTTTTTCCGTTCCTGCACGGAGAAAAGGAAGCTCACTACAAAATGATAATTGTTTGCAGTACACGGTAGTTCAGTCTGTGCAAGTGAACTCTGATGTGTATAAGGTAGACGCTAACGGTAAAGTTGGACCGGAAACAGGCTTCGGAGTTGTCAAACTACTTGCACCACATGTGGAACCTGTGATCTTGGATGTCAAATATAAGAACCATCGTGAAGGTGAGTAATTCAGTAACTTGGATTTATGAAATCATCTAAAATACATACATACATACATAATTTCACGCCAGTTCCCTTGCGGGGTAGGCATGAACAACAGAGCGCCATTTAGGTCCATTCTTAAACACCTCACTTGCTTCTTTGACATGTTGCAACATCTAAAATGTTGCTTTAAAAGAAGTAATCTTTATTATCTTGACCTATCAAAATGGTTGATAGATGTCTCACGCGACCAAAACGTTGATCTGTATTTTGGGCAACGCATGAGCGTTGCCATACAACGTGGTAACGCGGCCAGCGTTCTGGGAACGTTCCCAACTGACGGTCATTTTGTGTTATTCTTTATCCTGAAAGTCCCGCGGGAATTTTCCCGGGAGCGGGTTGTAGGTGTTCGGGCTTATTTCGACACAGCTTTCACTCAAACAATACCTTACATTTTTTTTAATGCTGCGGTACTTTGTGTCTCGTGAATCCCGGGGGAATTTCAAGTTAAGCGTAGACGAAGTCACGGGCATATTCTAGTGGGTAATATAAAACAAATCACTAAAGAAAGAAGTAGAAAGAAGAAAGGTCTCGATAAAAACACCTCAAAGTAAATTAAGCGAAAGATATGTGTCAGGATTGTTGCTAGTGGAAATCAATCATCTCTATCTTCCTCATGTATCTTATACTCTTATACTAATATATAAAGCTGAAGAGTTTGTTTGTTTGAACGCGCTAATCTCAGGAACTACTGGTCTGATTTGAAAAATTCTTTCAGTGTCAGATAGCACATTTATCGAGGAAGGCTATAGGTTATAATATCAACACACTAAGGCCAATAGGAGCGGAGCACAAATAAAGAATGTTTCAAAATCGGGGCTTTTTTTTATTTACTTTTCTTTTACTATTCCACGCGGACGAAGTCGTGGGCAGAAGCTAGTGTATGTATAATTAGAGCCGATTTCACACAACGGAAACTTCATTTACTAGATTAGGGTACATCCGTGAAAAGAAATCAGAAACAATAAATAGTTTTACTTTGACACTTCTGTATCAGTCTGGATATACATTTACGATGTTCTTGTCGGGTCTGGAGTTTTAATAGTCACCTTATGGACGTTTTTACAGGAGATAGAAACAAAGGTTCCGTTGAACTCAAAGCTAAATATGGCAAAGGCAACTCTGCAGCAGTAGCCATTGATAACGCCTACTCTCCACACGACAACAACTTGAAAGTCAAGGTCAATGTACCGCAAAATGAGAAACTGAAGAAGCTGGAATTCAGTGTCAACTCCAAGGTGAGTGGAAGCACTCGTTTTAATTGTGATATCTTCAAGAATAACAATCTCGAAATAAAGCGCCAACAAAATTTTAAAATCACTTTTGATAATGAACAATTATTTTTATCCTTTGCTATATGGTTAAGCATATTATAACAGTTAACTTATTGGCTTTTGTTGATGTAGACAACAGATTTAATAGCAGAGCAAACCCATGGAATAATGAATAAAAATTTATTCGATTAACAGGATGGCTGCTGATAATAGTGTAATGTAAACTCCGTTAATTCTTCGAAAAGTAATTCTGTAACATACTTCTGTATAAAACTTATAAAACAAAGGAACTTGAGATATAAATCGATTTTTAGTTAAACGTGTTGCTGGGGAGTTACTTGCCGCTTCTTCTCCTTAACAGCAATAACACGTTGCGAAGCGGTGTATATAGAATAGGAAGTAAAATTAAATTTTAACTTATATGTATGACCTTCAAAAAGTGTTCCCCTGTGGGACTTATTTTGAATAAAAACTTTGGAATTTTGAATTTAAATAACAATCCTGTAACTCCTGTTGATGATATCCAATAACAATGTGGTGGCCTAGGCAGTAATCGAAAGCCACGAAGCATTTCGTAAATAGTTACAGATTAGTTTGTAGTTTGTTGTTGACCATGTTTATTGGCTTCCAGAACCCAACACCAGAAACTTACACCAGCTCAATGATCATCGACGCAGACGGTCGCGTCTACAAGACTGACTCATCAATCGTATTGTCCAAGGCTCACCCAGTTCTGGACATCTCATACACCAGCCCCAGCTCCGATAAGATCAGGAGGTAACAAAACTCTTCTTGTCTTCAAAGAAATTGATGTTCTGTACACATTTGTTGAATCTAATTAAAAAAGCAATTTAGGAATTACATAAACGAGAAAGCACACAAATCTAATAAGAATACTACAATATTTCTTCTATTGTGCATTTAAAATGCTGCAAAAATGACTACATTTATGGTCATGATGATATATTATTATCCGTGCAGGAACGGAGAAAGAATACAATTTCCTGCGACCGGGCGGCCTGTCGTAAGAGGGGACAAAAGAATCCACAGCCAGGTGTTAGGGTATTTGCCCGACTAAATGACTACCCCTGGTCTAGAGTATGCCGCCATAACAACCTTGAGTTGTGTTCCGGTATTAGTGATTAGGTTCCAGTGACCCTTAAGATAGCGGCAGCGCATTTGTATCATCGTTGGTGTTGCAAATGTCCATAGGCGATGGTAACCCCTTTCTATCAAATGGGCCGTCTGCCTGTTTGCTGAAGTCCTGCAATAAAAAATTCTCATTACCATTAATCTCATTAACATTATTTTAATTAGATAATTTTACTATAACTTTAAAATTATATTTTTTGTTGAATGCAATATTAATTCATCCACACGTGGATGAATTGCGTCATTTGAAGCATTGGCTTGGTTTTAAAAATTTTATCGCCGTAGTCTCAGAGTGATTTTCAAGTTTTAAGCACAATTTATTCTTGAATGATTCTTTAGCCTTATGAAAAGTTTTTTTTTTAATTTTCCTCCATCATGACGAATTAGATTTGTTAGGGTCTTCTTCTTTTTTATGTTTTTATATCTTAATTCTATTACATTTTTCCTTAGTTTCTATTGTAATTACTGTGCTATTTTATTTTACTATTTTTACATACGTATTTACTCTTATTGTTTATCAGTGTTTTGCTATTACTATTCTACTAGATTCTCCTTCTGTCGGGTTATTATGTACATTGTAACTTATTCTATTTCTTACTTTATTTATTACTTTTGTTACTTCATCTATTACTTATTCTATCTCTTCTTTTCTATTGTTGTTACACATATCAAAAGTATTAGATAGAGCAAGAATGTTAAGATGGCGATTAGAATGTATTTTCAGCTGAGAATTACGTTTTAGGGTATACGTTAAAGGCAGCTCGCTCAGCTCGACTCAAGGCAAAGTTGAAATCAAGGTCGACAACGTCTATGACATCTGCCTCGATGCAGTCTCAGAGGGCAACATCCAGAAGGACAATGTCGCTTTCCACTTCCAAGCCAATTCCGAGAAGCTGGGCTTCAACAACTACGTTGTGGATATCAGTAGTAAGGACAGTGGCAGCGGAAAGAGGCTTGAATTCAAGGCTGTTAATGATAATAAGAATGTCCTGAGTGGAAGGTGAGTGATATTTCAAGACCGTAATTTATCTAATGGTGATCTTCCTGCTAAATAAGTATACTTATTTATTTAATCTATTTGGGAAACATACAATAATTATAATTCTTTATCAGCTAAGTTTCCACTAAAAATATTTTTAATATTACGTATTTGGCTCATATAACTTTAAAAAAAATTATAAAATATTTGATACAATATTAGAATATTAGATTTAAAATAAAAGGAATTAAATAATACGAGACCATACAAAAAAAATCTATACAATATGTTTATTTATCTATATCATTCTTAAGTCATAATCTTCATGTCATAAAAAAATCGTGATACATGTTAAATATAACAGCCATTATATTAAAAAAAAAAACAATATAAAACATAAATCTAAAAAAAATACGAGTATGTATGAAATTAGTAGAAAGTCATTTAATTAATATTTGAGTCCTGTACTTCAATAAATTGTCTATAAAAGGATCAACATCATTGAATAGAGCATTGTATTGCTGGCCTATACTATTTATTACCCATGCCATTTATAAAATACCAATTGGCTTCCACACAATATTAATCTCAGATTATCTCCAGGTTTGTCTAAAAGTCATTCGAACCGTGATTTTCAACGTAATTTGACCATATAATTATGAGTTGCGTAGGATACTCGTGTATTCCTAACTAGCGACCCGGCGCGGTTTCACCCGCGCTCTGTTCCACTCCCGTGGTATACAGCGTCATGTTATTATAGCCTATGATACTCCCTGTTAACGTAGCTTTCTAACAGTGAAAGAATTTTTTAAATCGGCTTAGTAGATCCAGAGATTACCCCCTACAACGTCAGAAACTCAAAAACTTTACGTCTTTATAATATTAGTATAGATATGCTGCAATAGTTCTTGCAATCCACCAAGGCAAGCTGGCTTTACTCGTGGTTGAACGTGTAAATGCACTTTGTGAAAGTGTGCGTATCTGACGGAGCGGTCAGTTGCGAACGTGCTTTTCAATCCTACTTGCTTTTGGTCCCACTATTGAACTCGGGCCTTCTATTTATAGTGGAACGGATATTATAACCACCCTAACCCACAGGTTATGGTGGTTAGATTTCTGTGGACTGTACTTATAGCGGAGATATGACCTAAATCCTTGCACTATAAAAGTAGAAGCTCCACCCACCTTGAGATCAGCCCTCTCCTGGCTTGGTTCAGGCTGCACTCGGGAACTCGGGAACGGAGCACGGCACTATGTCTCACTTTAGAGCACAACTGTACATAGATTAGGTCCTTGAAAGTTTTGGCACGGCCAGTAATAATAATTAATTAAATTTAATAAATAGGTGAGCGCACGGCGCGATGTAGTCGACGCGTATTTTTTCTTGAGAGTCCAAAATGGCTGCCTCTTACCCTGCTGTGCATTGGCCGTCGCCTCACACAGAAAGAGGGTAGTCAACAAAATCAGCGGAGCGATGTTTTACCCACTTATTATAGGCAAGGACCTTAAGGAATTATAATGAACCTGGTTTCCAACTAAAAACTACAGATTGTTTTCTTTTTTAAATATAGTATGTAGTTTACTAATGAAGTCTTTTTGTGGGCCATTGAAACTTCAAACTCCTCTATCGACACAATTTTTTTTTTATTGCAGGAGATCAGCAGACAGGCAGACGGCCCACTTGATGGAAAGCGGTTACCATCGCCTATGGACATTTGCAACAACAAAGTTGTTACAAATGCGCTGCTGCTCTCTTAAGGGAAACTGGAACCTGGTCACTAATGCCAGAACACAACTCAAGGTTGTTATGGCGACATACTTTAGACCAGGGGTGGTAGCTATCCAATTGGGCAAATGCCCTACCACCTGGCTGTGGGTTGTTAAGTCGCCTCTTACGACAGGCCGCCCGGCCGCAGGAAATTGTATTCTTTCTCCGTTCCTGCACGGATAGATTACAATTTCGCAAATGTCGCTTAAAACAAATAACCTTGGACCCCTCGATGTGTATATATGGATGAACCAAGTCAAAAATGTCAGTCAATAATCTTTGTTCAATCTATATATGTTTTTGTAACTTTTGAGAATTAACTTTAATCATCATAAGCGGTGAATTTGAAATGAATTGTATGTTATTTATGATAGACGTTCTTCAACCTGGCCATCGGTGAACGCAGCTACGTCGCAGAGTCCCGCGTCACGAACTTGGAGTACAAGAACTCCTACGTCTACTGCGAGGAGAAGAAACAATGCGCACACGCCGAGATTCAATCCAAGACTGACATAAGCAGTGAGTACATTTTAGGCAGAGGCAGAGTAGGCAATGAATTAATCACAATTGGAACTAGTTATGTCAAAATGGACCACAATACAAGTTTCTTTTTTAAGTTTTCGCGAGTATACATAATAAAAATACGTTCTAACGGTTTTAAGCGCGGTAAAAAAGCGTTAAAACGTAGTTTTATTATAATACAATTAATCAAAAAACAACATAAATTAATCAACTTGTCGTATATGTATAATGTTATTGGATAAGACGAGTGGACTTAGCACCTACTTTTAGAATGTCTAATAAATTGTGAATCTAGGTCTCACCAGGAAACTCGCGAGTTAATTAGATTAAATTAAAGTATAATTGTATGATAACTATGACATCCAGAAAGAAAAACAAACTGAAGATCAGAATAAAAATATCCATTGACTCAGTGAAGCATAGTAAAACTATGTAGATATATGTACCTTCTCGATGCTACTTACAAAATTCTTGTATTGGGCGTGTTCCTTTAATATCTCACAACGCTCAAAATTCTCCGCCTGCCGTTCCACAAGGCGACCCCGGTCGTTACGATCGTGGCGAAACGTCACTAATGACGTCATTATTTTCGATCACACAGCGCTCACAACGACCCATATCAAGAGTATTTTTTTTAAGGCCGTGGTGATGCATTTCGCCCAGTACCGGGTCCTTTGCTAGGGATTAGACCATAGTCGATTATGGAGTCATTCCCAAGGGGGCAATCCAAACATTAATCGACCGGCTTGTGTGGAGCTCGAGTACTTAATACTCCACTAAGACCACCCTCCTCCCATGTGCCCATCGCTTATGGCAGGAAGAGCCTGAGACTTAGAACGTAGTTGCGCCCACGCTGATCCTAGCGCATGTGCTTGAGAATGCTCCGGAAGGCAGTGCAAACTCACTTCGTCAACAGGGGTGAAGCCTCTGCTCTCTAGATGCTAGAGGGCCCCTATGTTAAGAGTTGGGTCGAAGTGGGCGTTGACCACAGAGCATTAATTCTCTCTATCGATTGACATTGAAAAAGGCGCGATTTTCAAATCAACCAATGACATTTGTGTATTTCGTTGTTAATGACATCGACGCTCCATATGGATTTTATGATTGTAACGCCCGTAAGCAAGGGGAACGAGAAAAATCTCGGTCGTGAATGTGGTCGTATAGATTCAATTTAGCATAAAACGGATATTAGTTAAAAAAAAAATACATAGCCTCTGCTACAGTGGTGGGAAGCTAGACTCGACAGGACCCTAGTAACAAAATCTTTTCATCGTCATACAAAATCTAATACATTACATCCTTTGTCCAAATGTTAGAGCCTGGCACAATCCAGAACGTCATCAACGCCGGCTTCGACCTTCGCAAACTGGGCATCATGCCCGAATTCGGCCTGCAGATCAAGGATACTATCTCCGACAACCAATTGCCGCAATACCTCATGGATGTCCACATCAATAAGGAAGAGAAGAAGTACCACCTGCACGTATATGACACTCCTGAGTTCGGTGGTGAGTATTGGATTTAATTTGCCAGGAATAGATTCAAAAATTTAGGACCCTAAGAATGTGGGGTTATGAGCAGGCGATGAAAAAATTACCTCTTTTCCAGCTGCTAAGTCCGGTGTTGAAATCCACTTACCATCAAGAGTGGTGGCAGCAGAATACTCACTGACGTACCCAAAAGATAAGATGATACCGCTCCCAGTGACAGGAGAAGTCAGCCTGAATATGAACAAGAAGAAACAAGGCCATAAATTCGCAGCCAGATACCTGGTGGACATCAAAGATGAGCCCAACACCAAGAGTGTGGTTGCTGAAATCGGATTCTTCCATCCAAGCATTCAAAAGGTAAGTTTCATTTATTTTGATTAAGAAAAGGTTAGGCACCTTTTCGGCCAAAGAAAAAACGCTGCTATTAAACGCGTTATCCTCACCAGCTTTTTGAGAACGTTCCCAAGAAGCACTGATGCTTTATGCTCAATTCTTATCTATAGCTTTCATCCTTATATTATCGGTCTTATTCATGTTGACTTACGAGTAAGTTTGTAGGCTTCTTTACTTTTCTTAAAACGTATATCTATAGTAGTTTATTATTTATTTCTTTGTTTTTTTCTTAATTATATCTAATTACGATTGAATTAGTTTTAATTTAGTTAAACCACCAAATATCATTGAATTTGTCTGTTAATGTCTCCCTGGACACCAAGAGATCGCTACAAGCGACAAGGCCGCCCATTGTTCTGATGGAAATGTATTCATATTAAATTGTCTAGGTTTAAGTTATGGTGAACAATAAAGAGTTTTCATTCATTCATTCATTCTAACTCAATATGAATAAGATCGTATATATACTGCTAAGTTTTGAAATATGAAGAATGATATGAAAGATGTGGAACAGTTTTATCCGTACAGGAACGGAGAAAGAATACAATTTCCTGCGGCCGGGTGGCCTGTCGTAAGAGGCGATAAAACAACCTACAGCCAGGTGGTAGGGTATTTGCCCGACTGGATGGCTACCACCCCTGGTCTAAAGTATGTCGCCATAACAACCTTGAGTTGTGTTCCGGCATTGATGACCAGGTTCCAGTTTCCCATAAGAGAGCAGTAGCGCATTTGTAGCACCTTTGATGTTGCAATTGTCCATAGGCGATGGTAACCGCTTTCCATCAAGTGGGCCGTCTGCCTGTCTGCTGAACTCCTGCAATAAAAAAATAAAAATCTAGTACTGGTCACCAATCTTTAAATCGTTCAACAAGCTACAGAATGAGCAATTTTAGACAATATTCTTTCATGGAAACCATTATATCCGTAAGAGAACCAACTTTGCTAGCCTTTAATAACTTTAAATAAATATGACGAGCTTTTATTATTTTATATTTTCAGGAAGCTTTAGCCAGATTTGATGGTGCTGCAATAACTTCGGGTCAAGGTCGTTTCAAGTTGGAAACTGCTGGAACTCTTTCGCATCCTTGTCTTGGTTCAGTGAGTTTCCTTCATGTGATTTTTGTTTTTTTTTAATTTATAAGGCTTTATGCACACAATCCTTAGAGGCAAACCGTGAAATGTAAAGGAACTTTGAATAATTTAACTGTATTTCTGGTTATTTAACGATTATCATAGAAGGAAGGAAGCTTGATGAAATTCTATTTTCAGAATCGTGTTGGCAAAGTGGTGTTTGAAAGCTCACCGGAAGACTTTAAGTTCTTGGTGAGTATTAGATTTATACATACATACATACATACGTAACTTCACGCCAGTTCCCTTGCGGGGTAGGCACGAACAACAGAGCGCCATTCAGGCTTATTCTTACACACCTCACTTGCTTCTTTGACATTCATAACTCTTGTCATGCACGCTCGTCTGTTCTTAAGAGTTTGTAGAGTTTATTATATTAGTGTAATTTTCTAAAAACCTTGTTGATTTATTTACAAATAGCAGGTCTTTTGGTGTAATACTATAATATGAAGCTGTTTGTATATTGGCTCTTACTGGATGGACGAAGATTGAATTCCGCCCGACTATACGAGTGTATGGTCCTTCCTTCGCTTATTCAAATCAAAAATTTTTTATATGTTCTTTCTCCGTTCGAAAGAATACAATTTCCTGCGGCCAGGAGTGGATGGCTACCATCCATGCCGCCATATCAACCTTGTGTTGTGTTCCGGTATTATCTGCCCGGCTCCAGTCTACCTTTAGAGACCGGCAGCACATTAGTAGCATCTTCGTTGTTACAAATATCTACAGGCGATGGTTACAGCTTCCCATCAGGTGGCCCATCTACCCGTCTGCTGAAATCAGGCAATAAAAAAAGTATTCAAACTTTCTTCGACTGGAGTAGATTTCTTGGGTCAGTCAATCAGCGAGGTCCAGTAATTATCTATATATATAAAAATCCATTGCTGTTCGTTAGTTTCGCTAAAACTCGAGAACGACTGGACTGATTTGGCTAATTTTGGTTTTGAATTATTTGTGAAAGTCCAGGTAAGATTTAAAAGGTGAGTAAATATGAAAACAAATGCTTGGAATATAGTAAAAATAACAATTTCGCTTTCCCTTAAAAACTGTTCCTACCTGTCAAACATTTGACGTTCGTCCAGTCGTTCAGAAATCAAAATTTTTTTATTTATTGATTCTGAAGCTTATGAAGGTATGAAGTTTTCCGGGTCAGCTAGTATATGTATAGATTAATAAGTGTCCGAGAAGCCTTACTAAAAAGAGCTTCGTGGGCAACCTTCATTTATAAGTAATATTTGTTCAGGTGGTAGCTCCATACGGACAAGTGGTGGACGTAGAAGCGTCTTCGAGGGCCAGTGGGAAGAAACAATCGGCTTCGCTTAAAGTGTGTGTCTTTGATGCTCCACCAGTTACAGTCAGCGCTGAACTCGAGGAGTTCAAACGTTTCGAGCTCATTACCGGTAAGTTAACTAACTGAATTTACCCATAGATAGACAGACAGAGAAGTTTCTACAGGTTTGCGTTTGACCACTGTCTCACCTGATCTCGAGTGACGATTCGGTCTAGCATGGAGCAAGCTTACCCAGAAGACACTTCTGACTTAATGACTTGTTAAGGTTTATAGGCCTTTGAATTGAATAATATTAATATTAAAATCAAGTTTATTTCGTCGCTCACGTATGGAAGCGAGAGTTGGATATGGAAGAGAGAGCATGAAAGTAGAGTAAACACGGTCGAGATGCGAGCACTGCGCAAAATCTGCGGAGTGACGCTCGCGGACCGCGTTCGTAATACCGAAGTAAGAAAGAGAGTTGGTCTGAAAGAGAGTGTCGGGGTGAAGGTAAGGAAAGGAATGCTCTGGTGGTTCGGGCATGTGGAAAGAATGCATGATGAAACAATGACTAAACAGATATACAATGCAAAAGTGGATGGATCCAGAAATCGTGGAAGGCCACGACACACCTTCCATGATCAAATTGATCGTGTACTAGCAGAAGGTGATGTCAGGAGCCTTAAGAACAGACGAGCGTGCATGACAAGAGTTATGAATGTCAAGGAAGCAAGTGAGGTGTGTAAGAATAAGCCTAAATGGCACTCTGTTGTTCGTACCTACCCCGCAAGGGAACTGGCGTGAAGTTATGTATGTATGTATGTATGTAAGTTTATTTTGCCAAACATTTAGAACAGACCTTTTTTAATATGTAGAAGAAAACAGTGTGACCAATCTAAAATAATATAATATTTTTTCATGCATTTGAGTACTACCACATATTTCTCCAACAAGACTCCTATATTGTATTTGTCAGGAAAAACAAAATGTCTTCTTCTCGCGTATTTAGAAAATATATATTTTAAATTATTATGTTAAACTAGCTGTCCCGGCAGACGTTGTCCTGCCCTGAAAAAATAAAAATCTAGACCCCGATTCTAGTGCCACCTACCGGTTGCAATTATGAATCTAAACCATCCGGGTATCCACCCGAACATACATAAAAAGTTTAATCAAAATCAGTAAATTCAATCTCAAGTTATGTGCGTACATACATTTCTAAGATTCATTTTATATATAATATAAGATAATATGTTAAATTATAAATAGTGGTCTTAACTTAACCTCAGTAATAGCACATATATGTTCGCTATGATAGTGCAGATCGCGCTTGCGCGGTGATCGTTTTTGTGTTGTTGTCTCACTCTGTTTATACAGGATTTGTATGAAATGGGTATATTTTCTTGGTATATTATGAGTTTAAATAGTTTAAATGGAGCGTTAGGTAAACTTCTAGGCGCTAAGAACCTCAGCCAGAAGGCCCAGCTCGCCATACACAACGCGGTGCTGGTACCTACGATCACGTATGGAAGCGAGAGCATGAAAGTAGAGTAAACGCGGTCGAGATGCGAGCACTGCGCAAAATCTGCGGAGTGACGCTCGCGGACCGCGTTCGTAATACCGAAGTAAGAAAGAGAGTTGGTCTGAAAGAGAGTGTCCGGGTGAAGGTAAGGAAAGGAATGCTCCGGTCCGTTCGGGCATGTGGAAAGAATGCATGATGAAAGAATGACTAAACAGATATACAATGCAAAAGTGGATGGATGCAGAAGTCGTGGAAGGCCATGACACGCCTTCCATGATCAAATTGATCGTGTACTAGCAGAAGGTGATGTCAGAAGCCTTAAGAACAGACGAGCTTGCATGACAAGAGTTATGAATGTCAAAGAGGCAAGTGAGGTCTGCAAGAATAAGCCTAAATGGCACTCTGTTGTTCGTGCCTACCCCGCAAGGGAACTGGCGTGAAGTTATGTATGTATGTATGTATGTATGTATATTATGAGATAGAGATAAGTAGTCTTGCGGCATTTTCGTATATCGATAGTAGGGTTAGGGGTTAAAGCAGCAATTTCCAAAGACCAGCTCATTTAAAACAATTTCGCACTAAAAATCGCACAGCTAGAGCGCTTATTTTGGTACGGACTATATAAATAATAATAATTAATAGAAGCAAACTATACTAATGGTATATAAAAAACTAACTAAGTCTAAATATAGACGGCCTTACTTATAATAATCTCTTTAAGAAACGATTAGGTATCTCTTAAGTAAGAGATTCAGAATCAGACCCTAATCAATTAATATCTTTTTTACATACATACATACATACATAACTTCACGCCAGTTCCCTTGCAGAGTAGGCACGAACAACAGAGCGCCATTTAGGCCCATTCTTACACACCTCACTTGCTTCTTTGACATTCATAGCTCTTGTCATACACGCTCGTCTGTTCTTAAAGCTCCTTACATCACCGTCCGCTAGTACACAATATCTTTTTTATCACTTATAAACGTGTATTACCTGTTGTTTACCTAAGAGGAGCACAGATAAACGAAATTTGAATGCTTAACGTAGGTTGTACCCAAAATATTCGACTAAAGAGGAGTTTATGGGTAAGACTTTCTCTAATCAGTTGCTGAGCAGTTTCTTTAAATTTAAGAAACGATTATAAGTTTTTTTTTTTTTATTGCAGGAGTTCAGCAGGCAGGCAGACGGCCCACTTGATGGAAAGCGGTTACCATCGCCTATGGACATTAGCAACACCAAAGGTGCTACAAATACGCTGCTGCTCTCTTAAAGGAGACTGGAACCTGGTCACTAATGCCGGAACACAACACAAGGTTGTTATGGCGACATACTCTAGACCAGGGGTGGTCGCCATCCAGTCGGGCAAATGCCCTACCACCTGGCTGTGGGTTGTTTAGTCGCCTCTTACAACAGGCCGCCAGGCCGCAGGAAATTGTATTCTTTCTTCCTGTACGGATAGAAGTAAGGCCCATAATACTAAAGTTACTGTTCAAATTCCATAAGTAAATTCTTTGTATGCTCTGTGAGTACCCATGTATGTACTTATATAACTTAATAAACTTTTTTGTGAATTGTTTACAAACAGAGGAATCAGATCGCAAACTTTCGATCTGCGGCAACATTGACCCCGAGAAGAAGGTGGACATCAGCGCTGATGTGTACGTCGGAGGGGACAAGAAGAACCTCGCCCGTGCTGCAGTCTTCATACAGAACAAGGAGCTGAAAGAAGAATATCGTGTTGATAAGGATAACTTCAATACCTTCTATGTGAGTGAGCTTTGTCGTTACTTTTCTTTAATGCGTTAGTGTTAGTAAATGTGGTCAAAAGAGTTTTGTTCATAGCCTTAAAAAGACCGCCATTATAATCATTAGCTATATTATACATTCTTAATCTGTTAATCTTTAACTTCATGAACAATGTTGTGTCTCAAATAATGCATCAAAGGCTACATCTGCGTGATACAGTCACTAAAATTAACCCATGTATAGCAGGGATATTAGAAAAATAAAACGACATTTTTACAATAATGTACATACATACATACATAACTTCACGCCAGTTCCCTTGCGGGGTAGGCATGAACAACAGAGTGCCTTTTAGGCTTATTCTTACACACCTCACTTGCCTCTTTGACATTCATAACTCTTGTCATGCAAGCTCGTCTGTTCTTAAGGCTCCTGACATCACCTTCTGCTAGTACACGATCAATTTGATCATGGAAGGTGTGTCGTGGCCTTCCACGACTTCTGCATCCATCCACTTTTGCATTGTATATCTGTTTAGTTATTCTTTCATCATGCATTCTTTCCACATGCCTGAACCACCGGAGCATTCCTTTCCTTACCTTCACCCGACACTCTCTTTCAGACCAACTCTCTTTCTTACTTCGGTATTAGGAACGCGGTCCGCGAGCGTCACTCCGCAGATTTTGCGCAGTGCTCGCATCTCGACCGCGTTTACTCTACTTTCATGCTCTCTCTTCCATACCCAACTCTCGCATCCATACGTGAGCGTAGGTACCAGCACCGCGTTGTGTATGGCGAGCTGGGCCTTCTGGCTGAGGTTCTTAGCGCCTAGAAGTTTACCTAACGCTCCATTCACACTATTCCCCAAATTCACTCTTTCTATATCAGCGGTGTACCTTCCATCCCTGCTAAAAGCACATCCAAGATATACAAACTCATTCACTTGCTCTAGCATAACATCATCGACCATTATCCTTGCATTCGTTCTGGTTTCTTCTCTTTCAAACACCATAACCTTTGTTTTCTTCGCATTCATTACAATAATGTCTAATATATTTATTACTAGCTGTGCTTGCGACGTCGTCCGCGTGGGATTTGTTTTCAAAACCCCCGATTTGGAAACATTCTTCGTTGGTGCTCCACTCCTATTGGTCTTAGCGTGATGATATATAGCCTATAGCCTTCCTCGATAAATGGGCTATCTAAAACTGAAAGATTTTTTTAAATCAGATCAGAAATTCCTGAGATTAGCGCGTTCAATCAAACAAACAAACAGAGTCTTCAGCTTTATATATTAGTATAAGATATATTAGAGGTCTCGGCAGACGTTGTATTGCCCTGGAAAATTAAAAATCTAAAACCCGACTCCAGCACCACCTACGGGGTCTAATTGTGAATCTAAACAGTCATAAAATGTCATCAAAATCGTAGAACCCGATTCCAGCACCAAGTATTTTGTTTTGATTGATAAGTTACATTATTGAAGTTTCAGTAGGAATCCGTAATTTTATGTAGCCTATATTAATCAGTGATAATGTAGCTTACGAAAGGTGGAAGAATTTTTGAAATCGGTCTAGAAGTTTTTGAGTTTATTCGTTGCAAACATATGATTAAAAATTTTCGATAACCACTTTTTTATATGTGAACAATGAATGTGACATGAACTTAAGGATTTTTTATTGATAATTATTTTTATGATTGTAGAAAATCTTGAACGAAGAACTGGAGCGCATGGCAGAACGCATCAAGCAGTCGGGCAAGAAGGCCAACGATGACTACGAACAGTTCCTGAAGCACGCCACACCGACCGCGCAGAGAGTATCAGACGCCTTCTCCAAAGACGTCAAGAAGTTCTACGAAGAGATATCTAGCGATAAAGTGCTGAAAGAGATGAGTCATGCCTTGTAAGTGTACGGTTCAAATGAATTTCCATTACAGAATGAATGACTGAATGAAGACACTTTATTGTTCATCAAAAATTAAAACTACGTTCTTAAAAACTAGGTACAAAAAAGTAAGGGGATGAAAATTTGTGTAAAAACCATCATTTTTGAAGTAAGGAACAAAAAAGTTTATATATCTGTATAAGAACTGCACACGTCTAGTCATCGCGGTGGACAATGAACTACTGGCTAGCGCAATACTGGAGCGCACATATTAATAGTTGCTCGATCTCGCTCACATATCATCCGTCCCGCTCACACATTGTGCTATATGTTGTACTAGCTGTACGACTTGTTAATATTTTTACTTGAAAGTCACCGTTTCCAAAATCAATTAGAGGCATTTGCGAACGGCCGCCGTGGTGATCGGACGTCTGCGGCTACAATTGTATCGGTCCGCGAGCAGAACATATCTCATGGAAAGTGTCACGATTATGAATATATATCCATCCAGCTTATCAGAATATATATCCAACTTCTGGGCATCTCTTTGACTCCAACACTGAATTTTAGCACGTACATAGTCTTTAGCGCAAGTGGCGGCCAAAAAGCTGGGTGTACTTCACGCCTCCGCTCCCACGGATTCGGGAAGCCCCCAAAGTCCGGTATCGCTGAAACAGCCATCAGCGGCTATTCAGCTGGGTCCAGCTCTAATAAAAAATCAACTACTTCAGTTCACATCAGCACTCGACAGTGAATACTACGCTCTGCCATCTGCCGTATCATTTAACCTCTACTTCTCGCTGCTACACCTGTTTCTGATTAAAAATAAATGTACACGTGTATAAGGGGGGTTTTTTTTATTTTTATTGTTATTATATATATCTCTACGGACTCGAGTTCCGTACCCTTTTTTAATACTTAATTTCTATGAAAAATTTGAGACTCCATACACGCTTATTGTTTATTTTTGGTTAGTGTATGTGACATTATATGTAGTAATTTTTCCGTTTTGGTGTACCTTAAGAATAACTTATTATATTAATTTATTCTAATTTTAATACTAAACTTATACTAATGTAGAGTGTATCTGTTACATGCTGGTGTTGTGAGGAAGTGCATGTGCAGTGTTGGCCTTATATCTATACTTATATATAGTCCTATCTAGTGCCATGTGTGTTGTTTTTTTTCTTTTCTGTGCCTGGGTTATTAATTTTTAGGCTCTTTATGTGTCTTGGTTTGTTTGTGGAGTGTACATAAGGGGATGTGTATAAGGGAGTTAACTTTTGTGACTACTCAAACAATGAATATTGCAATGACGGACTGCTCTAACAAAACAAACAAAATTGTTGTTCTTAACATTTTCAAAATTTACTGAAGCCCTGGCGTTTTCTATTTTTTAAATTTATTGTATAAAAACATCTCCAACAGATTCATTATATTTACAGTGGAACCTATGGATCTTTGAAAGGCTTAAGCAATTTCTACTGAAGATTCAGCTTAATTTGTAATATACATACTTTGTTACAGCCACGATATCCTCCAATACTTTGCAAAGATTATTGACGACGTGATCACCGCAACGAAGCCGCTCGTCGACAACATCACCAAGACCTACATTGACATGACCAACAAGATCTACGACTTGTACACTAAACAGGTAAGTTTAAGGTTTTTACAAAAAAAAAATATTGCAGGAGATCAACAGGCAGACGGACCGGGAGACTGGAACCTGGTCACTAATGCCGGAACACAACTCAAGCTTGTTATGGCGACATACTTTAGACCAGGGGTGGTAGCCATCCAGTCGGGCAAATGCCCTACCACCTGGCGAATGTCCCAAATACCTCGTAAAGGTTGTTGGCAAAACCAAAAAACAATTGAAATTTGACCTTTGTCACATAAAAATTTTCCTTGCTAATGTAATTGTGCAAATTTAGTAAATTTATTAAATATCTCTCGTGGTACAATTCCTATTTCCTTAATAGTTTGATTTAATCAAAGGCAGCAACGGATAACATAGTCAGGAGCCTAACCTACACGTCGAAATTAACAATTTATGTAACTAACTAACTAACTAACTCCGTTGGTTCAGCGACCCAAAATGTGTCTTTACCTCCGAAACGAGACCACGCCACCTGTTTCTGTCCGGTGCGCTTTCCTGTCAGTTATGGGCTTGAAGCTCGCACAGGTCAGCCTCCACTCTGTCATCTGTCATCCTAAATAGGTCTTCTTCACGCTTCGATCCTCTCCCATCAGTTCCACGTGACCGTGCCCACGGAGGCGGTGAGATTTCATCTCTCCTAGTATCGGCTCAGCCACGAGAATTATATCGTCTCTTTTACTCTAATACAAATTCTATGTAGTTAGAGGGAGAAAGCATCAGTTCAACGTTCATTTCAATTATCTGTATTCGACCACTTTGTGGTGCTTCCCAATTAGCCGCGTGTGACAGTTCGGCCACAAATTTGTGGTGGTTCCGTCTTAAAGGTTAATCAACAATTTACAGTAGTCACATTAAACAGTAAAGCCAGGAACAATGGGTGGTCTTATCGCTTTAGAGCGATCTTTTCCAGACAACCCGGACATATTTTATATGTGTGTTGCGGCGGCGCTGGATTTGATGATAAGCGGACTGCTTCAACGTAAGAAAATAGGAGATTGGGACAATTTTGAGTGAGATACAATAAATGAACATGAAACACAGCTGCTCCTCTTCTCCTCAGTATACTTCACTCTTTGCCTTTGCACTTGTATGTTTAAACTTAGGAGTATTGTTTATTTTATGAATTTATTTATATGGTGATGCGAGTATATTATGTTATTTATTATTTATATTGTCCATGTAGTAATTTTTTATCCGTGCAGGAACGGAGAAAGAATACAATTTCCTGCGGCCGGGCGGTCTGTCGTAAGAGGCGACTTAACAACCCACAGCCAGGTGGTAGGGCATTTGCCCGACTGGATGGCTACCACCCCTGGTCTAAAGCATGTCGCCATAACAACCTTGAGTTGTGTTCCGGCATTAGTGACCAGGTTCCAGTCTCCCTTAAGAGAGCAGCAGCGCATTTGTAGCAACTTTGGTGTTGCAAATGTCCATAGGCGATAGTAACCGCTATCCATTAAGTGGGCCGTCTGCCTGTTTGCTGATCTCCTGCAATAAAAAAAAAGTAATTATTTTATGTAGATATTAATTTTAATTTACAGTATGTTGCGGGCGCGATATATTTTATATCATATATTATTATTGAATGTTTAAAGGGCGGAGCGATCTTATTTAATTTATTTTATTTTATGTCATGAGATGAATGATTGACGCGACGTGCGAAACGGGAAAGCGCCGTCAGATTTAAAGGAAGAATTTAAATAATAAAGAAAAGTTTGTATATGCCGAAAGAAGGTTACTTGGCGATACCAATGTGAATATACCTAATTTGTTTGCTTGCATAGATCGAACCCCCAGTGAAGAAGATCTACGAGACCGTAGCCGTCGCTCTGAAGGAATACCTGAACGGCGTGATTGAAATCGTTGCATACTTCGCGGCGGTCGCTGAAGAATTCTTCAAAAAATACAGTAGCGAAATTAAGGAATTGTCTGACATCTTTACAAATATCTTCAAGGGTGAGTATAATAAAAGATGTCCTTTAATAAAAATAATAAGAGTTAAAAAACACTATCTGTCCTAATTAACTGATATATATATGACGGCCTCTGTGGTTGAGCGGGCTAAGCCTTTGCCGGCGTAACTCACTGCAACGCAGAGGTTTCGGGTTCGATTCCTGGTATAGTAAATTTCGGAAACGTATTTTCTCCGTTATTTACTATGGTCTGGGAGTCTGGGTTCGGCACCAGCGTAGTCCGTTGTATATTACCCATAACACAAGCGTAACTTGCTTAATTTGGGGATATACAATGTGCGTGTTTGTCTGTCGATTATTATTATTATTATTCACATATATATTTTTATTCCCAATTTTTACATTTTTCTTATAAAATATACAAATTAATTTATAAAAAAAATATAAAAAACTGATCTTCGCCGGCAGTGGGGCCTAGGGTCCAGGCTACCGGTGGTTAAGGCTCCAGACACAGGAATCTCCTCACAATACGGGCCGTGTCCAACAGAGCTGCCTTCTGCATCCGACCCTTCAACCAGACACCAAGCGAGAGCCTTTCAAGGTGGCGGTCAAGGCTCTTCGCTATTAGTCCATTCACTGACACCACTATCGGTACTATGATTGTAGAGTCCAGGTTCCACATAGCGGTAACCTCGTGAGCAAGATCAATATACTTTATTTGTTTATCTTTCTCGGCATTCACGAGGTTACCATAATGGGGAATCGCGACATCTACAATTATAGCACGTCTCGCAGACCGATCAACTATCACAATATCAGGCTTGTTGGCAACAATAGTCCTGTCTGTGATAATTGATCGGTCCCAGTAGAGCAGATATTGACCATTGTCAAGAACTGGCTTATTATTATTATTATTATACGTATATGTATTTTATATATGTATAGAGTTTACCCCGCGGCTGCGCCTCGGTTCAACCTCTAGTGCGTATCTCTTGTTTAAAGAGCAGGCGGTACAGGTTACATTGTTTTCAATTATTATGATTTTCCCCCGGAACATTCACTTTATTTTATATCGCAAACTGTACCACACCAGTTTATAAATGAAATATATATTTTTCTATTCATCTTTCTTAACTTAGCTGTTTACTGGCCACATTGTACTGTTCTTCCTTTTTTATTTTACTTCTTTTAATTTAATTATACATAGACATAATTTGTTAAAAGTATTATCTCAGTCAGGTTGCCTGGAAGAGATCGCTTTAAGCGATAAGGCCGCCATTTGTTTTGTCGTTAAATTATTGTAATTATTTATTCTGTAATTGATTATTATGGTGAAAAATAAAGTGTTTTCTATTTCTATTCTATTCTATACCATCCCCCGTCTGTCTGTAAACAACGTAAATGACAAGACTTGTTAAAAATTACAAAATAGACAACATGGACCTAGTGCACAAAATCACAAACTTGTCCTAGTTTCCGGGATAACATTTACATAAATCTATCCCATTATCCGGGATGAAAACTATCCCTTGGCCACTCTCGATATTAAAATTACATTGTACCAAGTTTCAACTAAATCGGTCCAATAGTCTTTTCATAAAGGATAACAAACAGAGACACAAATATATTTTTATCCCGAAAACTATCCCATTTTTCGGGATAAAAAGTGTCCTACGTTCGTCGTCGGTATCGAACGATATATATTATACTGAGTTTCAGCTAAATCGGCCGCGTAGGTTTTCCGTGAAAACGGAACGACAGACGGACAGACAGAGTTACTTTCGCATTTGTAATATTAATAGGGACTAGCTATGTATAGATATATGTGTATGTAGTTTATGTATGTATATATCTATGTAATTTACATTGTAATATTTATTTTCAATGAGTACTTTTATGTAACAACTTTAATGTACAGTAGGTATTAGTGTTCAAAAAATAACAATAGTACATTATGGTACTAGTGTGTAACATTGGTGATTACCGCCGAGGCGCCATTGAGACTCGAGCCGTAGGCGAGGGTCTTAAGAGAGCCGAGGACGGTAATCATCAATACACACGTGTATCATACGACGTTTTTCAACACACTTGTGAATAAAATAACAACAAAAACTCATTTTATTTAGTAGATAAAAAAAAGTTATATATGAGTGAAAGTTTTATTTATTAAACACGTACGAGTTAAAATTATCTATTTAAATAAGAAGTTGCATGAAATGAGCAAGCAATAGGAACATTAATTTATTTGTTCTATAGAACACGATCTTTTTTTTTTTTGAATAAAAACTTTTTTAAGAACAAAGCAACTCAACCAATAAAATTTAAAAAAAAATCTATAACTCACTAGTGAGTTATAATGTTTTTTACTCACAGTTTGATAATGGGTGTCATTCTGTGCCTAATTGCGGTGACCATAGAGCCACTTTATGAGCAAGTGTGTTGAAAATTAAATTTATTTAATTATTTTTTACAAAGATGTAGATATATTTTTTTATCTTTTTCTCATAAAATTTGAAGGAATGAAATGATTTCATGTCAATAATTTGGAGATGATTTGGTGAGTTTTTTTTACTTAAAATAAGTATAGAAAAATTACGAAAAAAACACGTTACGTCTCATATCGTGGAGATTTATGACGTTTTCTGGTAAATTATTGATCAGTAAATACCAAAGAAAACTTGTTTTGTTTGCACCTCACTTTCGATCTATTGCGGCAATAGTGGTAAAAGCCTTAAGTAGGTAATTTATTAATAATATGTTTGATATTTATTTGCAATAAATAATATTTTCAACACACTTGCTCATAAAGTGTGTCTATGGTCACCGCAATTAGGCACAGAATGACACCGATTATCAAACTGTGAGTAAAAAACATTATAACTCACTAGTGAGTTATAGATTTTTTTTTTAATTTTATTGATTGAGTTGCTTTGTTCTTAAAAAAGTTTTTATTCAAAAAAAAAAAAGATCGTGTTCTATAGAACAAATAAATTAATGTTCCTATTGCTTGCTCATTTCATGCAACTTCTTATTTAAATAGATAATTTTAACTCGTACGTGTTTAATAAATAAAACTTTCACTCATATATAACTTTTTTTTATCTACTAAATAAAATGAGTTTTTGTTGTTATTTTATTCACAAGTGTGTTGAAAAACGTCGTATGATACACGTGTGTATTGATGATTACCGTCCTCGGCTCTCTTAAGACCCTCGCCTACGGCTCGAGTCTCAATGGCGCCTCGGCGGTAATCACCAATGTTACACACTAGTACCATAATGTACTATTAAAATTATCGTCAGGGTTGTCAGCAATCTGTCATTATTCTGTATCTCTCTTTGTACCCTATCCTAAACAAATACTTTTCTTTCTTCAATAATGCATATGTTTTAATTCTTGCAGACGTGGCCAAGTTGTTCGTTGCTTTTGTAAGCGAGTTCCGTGATCGCATCATGCAATTCTACGCAACCATAGCACAGGACATCAAAGACTTCCCACTCATTGAAACTATCAAGAAGAAGGTACCTGTTTTCACCAGTTTTTAGATTCAAATATTAATCTGTGGATCTTTTGCATCTCCGTCCCTTTCTTTTTAATATTACTATTGAACTTAACTTTCAGGTTATTTACTACACATAACCCTTTTAATGTAACTAGTGGGGTCGCCTGCGGTCGAAATTCGACCATAATAATTAATGTCAAACACTTCTTATAATCACAGATTTCGCTAAAACTACACTGTTGATTTGACTTGAACAATAAACAAAAGAGTATGTGTGTCAAATACATGGAGTGTGTGTAATTTTTTTCATTTTATTGATTTAATGTATTTTTTATACATATATTTTTTTAAATATTTGCATTCGTCGCTTCTTCTTTATATCGTCGACGGCCTCTGTGGTTGAGCGGGCTAAGCCTTTGCCGGCCTACCTTACTGCAACGCAGAGGCTCCGGGTTCGATTCCTGGTATATAGTAAATTTCGGAAACGTATTTTCTCCATTATTTACTATGGTCTGGGTGTCTGGGATCGGCCCCAGAGGTAGTCCGTTGTATATTACTCATAACACAAGCATAACTTGCTTAATTTGAGGATATACAATGTGTGTGTTTGTCTGCCGATTTGTTATTTGATTTGTTGTCTATATAAACTATAAGTGTGCGAAATTTCATACTCCTCCGTCCGCGCAATTTTCGTAAAAAGGGGTACAAAGTATTTGCTTCACGTGTTAATATATAGATATATGATTTTAGTACAATGAGCTCGGAGTGCCAGACAACATAATCAGTATACTCGAAGAGCTGGTCAACAACATCAAGGTGGTGGCTCCTACTCCTGAAATGAGGAAGTTCCTGGAAGTGCTTAACGCATACGCTCAGAAGGTATGTATTATATCGGAAAAAAAATTTGATACCGCAACCAATCTTAAGTCCAAAAAGTTATGTTTTGTAATTTATTAATTGAGGGCCTCTGTGGTTGAGCGGGCTAAGGCCTTTGCCGGCCTACCTCACTGCAACGTAAAGGCTCCGGGTTCGATTCCTGGTATAGTAAATTTCGGAAACGTATTTTCTCCGTTATTTACTATGGTCTGGGTGTCTGGAATCGGCTCCAGAGTAGTCGGTTGTATATTACCCATAACACAAGTGTAACTTGCTTAATTTCGGGATATACAATGTGTGTGTTTGTCTGCCGATTATTATTATTATATATAATTGATTTAGAAAAATATATGGTTAGAGTTTTAGCAAGAATTTTGAGGACGCTGTTTTGAAAATACTGTAACATTGGTTAAAAATCAACAACAGTTGTAAGATATTGATAATTTTTGTTTTGTTAAAAAATACAGTGTATGAAATCAGATATATTTATTACTAGCTGTGGCCGGGATTTAAAATAAGATTTTGACAGGACTTTCAATGGCAGATGTTATAAGTAGTAATTTAGGCTACTTATTTAAAAAAAATATAGGGTTCCGCGAAAAAAAATTCTACGCGGACGAAGTCGCGGGAGACAGTTAGTTATATTCACATAAAAGAACATGTATTAAAATAACATCTAGTCATCTTAATTTTAATATGTTCCGATAGAAATAATTTTAATTATTACTTCACTAGTTTTATTTGTACAAATTATGACGTCATAAGTTGGTATGCTCGTACAAAATATACGACACTGCGACATTTTGTAAGATGATATTTTTTTTAAGTTCAAGGCTTGGCAACTAGGCCTTTAAGCCAGACGCCGTTGTATTGTAGGCTACAATCGACGTCATTCAACGGAGTTCTTGTGAAAACTCGAAAGGCCACATTTGACTATATAGTTCACATTTCTCGCAAAAACACATAATTACTACTCAAAAACTATCAATATCCTAAAACTATTCTTCATTTTAGAGTAATTTTACACATTTTTAGAAAATAAAACTGCACAGCACAACAGTTCCCGCCAAAAACTCCTGTAAGATGATAAATACTGTCCACTAACAAAACTTTTCTTCTGCAACTCGACGACATAGAACCTATTTTACGTACGAGGGTGGATAAAGGATTACTCCATCCAGCCCAGCTGCTCCAGCAAGTTCACTCGCTTCTTAACTTAGCCGAAGACTTCTCGGAGGCTATCTGAGGCGTCCAGATACTTTACGTTTGTAGTGGAACACTTACAAGCCAATAGATGGCGCTGTACAATAATCGCAAACGACTCCCGAAACGCACAAACAATATATACAAATTTCCAACAATAATACATGGGTCTAGGTCTGCGAGGAACAGCAATGGCTTCGCTGGAAGATTTTCCTTTGAGACGGAGGACCATTCAATCTCGCTCCTCCACCTACTCACGACATCCCTAAACCCTATATTGGGCTGTTGGAGCTTAACCTGTTCACACATCAGTCCGCCTTACACCGTCCGACGGCGCTTACCGACCCAACAAGCCATACATCGTTTCCTTGGTGACATGTAATACGTGTTGTGTTGTCAAAATAAAGCTCATACAATTAAAACAGTCCACTAATTACTACAAGAACCCTGGGAGGAGCCTAGACATGGTCCTTCGAGCCGGATATGAACTAGCGACTTATGGATATGGTTAAGCTCCAACAGGGCCACCTCTCGGCATTTAAGCAGGACATGTGTGGTTGTTTTTTTCTAGCACCAGAGAAGAACCGTTTCCCTATTAATAAATCTTTGGTTACAGAAACTCCGCAACCAGCAATGCGATGACAACAAGGAGTTGCGTGAGATCTACCAGAAGCTGGTGTCGGCCATCACGTCCCTGGTTCAATTCTTCAGGTCGCAGCTTGGCAATTATGGTGTGCAGCCTGTGACGCCTCTATCCTTTGGATCGGTATGTTATGTTTGAAACAATGTCTTAAAGATCTTAAAGACCAAAAATTTACAGTAACCATTAGAAATGCCTTTTATCTTTTTCTTATAATATATGAAAATAAATTGCTTTTCGCTCGTTAGTCTTGCTATAATCTAAAAACGTCTTACCGATTTCATTGAAAGGTCATTGGGCATTTTGTTCGGACATATGATCCACGGCGTATATAAACGAAATAGGGATAGGTATGTAGATAAATGTACCTGCTTGCAGGCCTTGGGAAAATTGAGATTTTTTTGTTTTTTTTATCATTATAGTATTTTTAAAGCATTTTTGTAATTAATGTAAGAGAGATTTTTAATTTAATAATAGATAACATATAATCGAATACAATGCAAGAAAACTTAACTTATTTGTATTGTATTCTACTCATAGTCCCTCAAGACTATAAGTAGAATACTGAGCCCAGATCACCGTCTTCTATGGGTAAGGTGCCCAGAAGGCAGGCTACGTTTCCTCGCTGGATCGCCATACTGATCCGTTGACCGAGGTAAGCACCAGCCCTCTGATCACCCGAAGAGTCAATGAGTCGTTTCGATAAATTTTGGTAGAGGCTCATGGCCTCAGGACCCCACGGTCCAAGCGTCTCGACAGCAAACGGCACAAACATATAACTCTCACTGAGGGTTGCATATTTGCGCCGCTTCAGTGATTCGGCTGTTTCCGCCGCTGAACCGGCTGATTTAGACGTGTTTGGTAAATGGGATGCGGCCAACGTGTCTACGCAAGTCGCATCCCACACCAAAGGCTTGCCACGCTGCCAGGGAATTAGAGTCATTCCATAAATTAATTATGTAATTAATTATGTAAAAACTATTGGATCGATTTCGAAAATATTTTGAACCGCAATTGTTTTAGACAATTTCTGTTCCAAGCACAAAAATAAAATACAGTTCTACATAAATAATATTTTTATTCGGCTTGATCAAAATCAATGGTTAATTTATCTAGAAAGGCTGCAGGCGCGTCTATCACTTCTTGATGCCTGGCCCGTGATAAAAAGTAGACTACGCTTACAGCATGCGCGCAGCTTCCGACAGTGCGACGACCGTACCTACCAGTGAATGTGCGAGCAAGAGAGATAGACATTCCGTTATGCTACCGGTCGAATGTGCGAGCGAGAGAGAATGACAATCCTTTACGCTATACAAGCGTTTATTATGCTTGTACCTTATATTTTCACATGCTCATACTTTACACACATACTGTTAATTAACTATTTCTGCCGGTCGTCACATAAAATATATATATATATATATATATATATATATATATATATATATTTACAAAAGTAGGATTTTATTCTTCAAAGCAAAATTAGTTTGGTTTCCGTAAGTTAAAAAAAAAGTGGGTCAAAAACGCCTAATGAACTTTAGTGTATAATTAAGCGGGTCACTGTATGGTCCAGGTTCACAATTGGACACGGTAGATGGCGTTGCAATTGCGTTCTAGGTTTTTATTTTTTCAGAACAGGACAACATTTGCCGGGTTTACTAGTATTTGATATAAGTCCAGTATAGGCAAGCCCTACTGTGGTTGCTTAGTGGTTTAGTGTACTCCAGTCCCGAACTCAAACACTAGCCGGGAAGCATGCACTATTTAGGCAGTTTTGTAATGTGTATATTGTTATAATTACGAGATATGATGAAAAAAAAATATCGTGATGAAATCTGCACATCGCAATAACCTATGTGTCAAAACCGCCAATCCGTCCTGGACAATCGTGGCAGGTATACTGTCTATTCCCCTGTAAAGGGGGGCACCCAACAGTGGGACTTTATAGGCCGTTATTATTATTACTATACTTTTCTTGAATTTTAACTCAATAAACCGTTTTCTTGCAGTTATTGTTCTCACCGGAAGCGTTGCGAACGCCGCCGTCTTTGGGCGAAGCGTCCTTCAGCCTGATCCAACAACTCCTGACTGGTGACATCCCTGACCCGCTCGACTACATCCGTGCCTACAGGCCGAGGAGTCTGAACCCATTGGAAGAGGTGCCTGCTAAACGTGAGTATTTTCAAAACCTTCATATTATGAGAGAATGTTCTGGAAATAGCTCTTTTTATTAAATATGGTGAACTTTTCAAGTGGTCCTCCAGGGCCCAATCCTACAATATACGAAATAGCTGCCTACCAGCTTAATCCCCTGGACTGTATTCAACGTTGAGCAGTTCGCGTTGTTGATGATCCCATACTTACAGACGGTCTAGATACGCTTGGTCTTAGGAGAGACTTCGCTTCTCTCTGCGTAATCTACGGACTGCATAACGGGGAGTGTTCCGAAGAACTGTTTAGAATGGTGCCTTCGTCCTCTTTCTACCATCGCACCGCTCGTCATCGCTTGGAAGTTCATCCCCACTTCCTTGAGCCGCTTCGCTCATGTATGCGACGGTTCTGTAGAACGTTCCTCTTGCGTACTGTGGGGATTTGGAATGAGCTCCCAGCCGAGGTTTTCCCATCGCGCTACGATATGGACTTTTTCAACAGGGATGTCAGAAAATTTCTTCGAGGCCGGTGGCGCGTTAGTAACATCTCTGGTGTTACAAACGTCCATAGGCGACGGTAAACGCTTTCCATCAGGCGGGCCGTCAGCCTGTCTGCTGTGCTCAAGCTATAAAAAAAAAGCGAAAAACACTGTAAGCAGTCTCGATGCCGATTCTGATGAAAACTAAAATGATATCATTAGATTTTTGAAACATCTATTACTCTAGTCAGGAATCGAATCGATTGATTTGAACCCGCATTATTATATCAGATCATAGTATAGTGGGGGCACCCAAACCCCAGGACACATGCTCCCCACAGTGTAGCTATTCCGGCAGCCTCGAAGCTGCGGGGGCAAAGCGGAAGGTTTGATTAGAAGGTTAGGATCAGTTTTTGTGAAGTAATTAATTAAAAACAAAATTGCGCCGCTCGTTTGACCGCACCTCATTTGAACACAATCAACGTTTAGCCATTGATTGATTTAAAATAACTTGTTTCGGTATTAATTTATAGATGCCTATTAAAAATAGAATATAATATCATCATTACCATAATGAATAAAATGAGGTGCGGTCAAATGTCCGGCGCAATTAATACAAGATCTGCCTGGCTCGATTGATGTTGGAGCAAACATTTGAATTGGTAGTTCGCGGAGTGGTTGTCAACGGCCAACACATCTTCACCTTCGACGGCCGCCACCTGACCTTCCCTGGCACCTGTCGCTACGTGCTGGTCCATGACTACGTCGACCGCAACTTCACATTGGCCATACAACTCCAAAGCGGACAACCCAAGGCGTTGGTGTTGGAAGACCAGAGCGGAACCATTGTTGAGATCAAGGATAATGGACAGGTGAGATTATTGGGCAAGATGTTTTTTTCGAGGTGTAATCCGCCATGGACATCCTAATGCTTGAGGATGACAGTAGGATAGTAATGTTTAGTATGTTTAGTAGTAATGTGTTTAGTTGCCGTATGGCAGGGCCACAAGAACCAGAAAGAGTGAAAGCCGCACGTAACCGATATATTCCACCCGTTTGTGGTTTAGTAGTTTATTAAACCTTGACTCGACTTCCCTGAAATGTATTACTAACTAAAGTACCCGTACATATCCTAATGATTATATTCTGTCTGAGAACATTGGTCAACGAGTTCAGGGGCTTTGTTTTGACATGGGTCTAAATATCGTGGTACTAGCAGGACGTAGTATAAGATGCCGGACGGGTCATTGAAAGAATCAAACAACCCGATCATTTATAATATTTATAATTTTGCGTATGATGTGTACATAACCAAAACAATTAACATGAAGTATACAATTAGATTAAATAAGATTTACATAATATATTTTACACCACGACTTTCTTCCTGTATATCTTGTCAATACAATATATGTGAATTCTGGCCTGCCAGCCAGTATACGAATGTAAGAAGGCTTTATTCGCCACAAAGTTATTTGAACACTTCTCATAATCATAATACGAATCTGCGGAATCGTCGTCGTCAGCCATTTGCAGTCCACTGCTGGACGTAGACCTCCCCAAGACGGCGCCACTCATCCCTGTTCTCCGATTTCCTCAGCCAGCTCCTACCGGCGACCTTGCATAGGTCGTCGGTCCATCGGGCTGGAGGGCGTCCGACACTACGTTTACCGAGACGCGGTCTCCACTCCAGGGCTCGTCTGCTCCATCGGTCATCGGTCCCGCGGCAGACGTGACCGACCCACTTCAACTTGCTAAGTTTGCGAGCTATGTCGGTTACCTTGGTTCTCTTACTGATGTCGTCATTTCTAATTTTATCCATAAGAGAAACCCCCAACATAGCTCGCTTCATAGCCAGTTGAGCGACTTGGAACTTATGGACCAATCCTGCCGTCAGTGTCCATGTCTCGACCCCGTAGGTCAGGACGGGGAGGACGCACTGCTCGAAGACTTTTGTCTTCAAGCATTGCGGAAACGGTTATTTAATCTCCCATGGTTTCCAACGAGAAGTGCTTATAATGCAATCAGGGCGCTTAAAACGGCTGCTTTTGGAGAATCATTTAGTAAAATTGACGTGTTTTAATTTACAAGACACGATTTATGACAGTGTTGCAATCTCCAACAAATAGTATTTATTCATTTGGTGCGGCATAATACTGGCCACCAAAAGTACTAAAATTTTGAATTTAGAACATGGATGTTCTTTTGTTTTTTTCTCTGTATAGTTTTCCCCCCATTAAAATCATTATACATTACTCACGTGCTGTTTTCTTGTATAATTATAGTACATTATGGTACTAGTGTGTAACATTGGTGATTACCGCCGAGGCGCCATTGAGACTCGAGCCGTAGGCGAGGGTCTTAAGAGAGCCGAGGACGGTAATCATCAATACACACGTGTATCATACGACGTTTTTCAACACACTTGTGAATAAAATAACAACAAAAACTCATTTTATTTAGTAGATAATAGTACATTATGGTACTAGTGTGTAACATTGGTGATTACCGCCGAGGCGCCATTGAGACTCGAGCCGTAGGCGAGGGTCTTAAGAGAGCCGAGGACGGTAATCATCAATACACACGTGTATCATACGACGTTTTTCAACACACTTGTGAATAAAATAACAACAAAAACTCATTTTATTTAGTAGATAAAAAAAAAATATATGTGAGTGAAAGTTTTATTTATTAAACACGTACGAGTTAAAATTATCTATTTAAATAAGAAGTTGCATGAAATGAGCAAGCAATAGGAACATTAATTTATTTGTTCTATAGAACACGATCTTTTTTTTTTTAATAAAAACTTTTTCAAGAACAAAGCAACTCAACCAATAAAATTAAAAAAAAAATCTATAACTCACTAGTGAGTTATAACGTTTTTTACTCACAGTTTGATAATGGGTCTCATTCTGTGCCTAATTGCGGTGACCATAGAGCCACTTTATGAGCAAGTGTGTTGAAAAAAAATATATATACGAGTGAAAGTTTTATTTATTAAACACGTACGAGTTAAAATTATCTATTTAAATAAGAAGTTGCATGAAATGAGCAAGCAATAGGAACATTAATTTATTTGTTCTATAGAACACGATCTTTTTTTTTGAATAAAAACTTTTAAGAACAAAGCAACTCAACCAATAAAATTTAAAAAAAAATCTTTAACTCACTAGTGAGTTATAGATTTTTTAGTCACAGTTTGATTTGGGTGTCATTCTGTGCCTAATTGCGGTGACCATAGAGCCACTTTATGAGCAAGTGTGTTGAATAAATAATTACAGTCCACAACAGATTCATATTTCAATAAGTGTTTAACACAAAACATAGTGTTCTGCTTGATTTTGATACTTAACACTTTCAATATTAACCTGCTGTAGTGCTCCCAGCTCATAAAATTTTACACTATTTAAGAAAGTATTCAGTTTCTTATGTTGTAATTTTTTCTCCAGGCAACACTTAACGGCGCTGCTCACGGGTACCCAATTGCAGAGAAAGACATATACGCATTCAGACAAGCCAACGGACGCATCGGCATGGGCTCCAAATATGGACTCGAGGCATTCTGTACTACAAAACTTGAGGTATGTTTCACACGATAGTTCGTTAAGAGACTATAGATCACTTAACTTTGTTTCATTGATAAATTGAAACAGCATACGGCATTCAACTACAAAACATCGCTAGATCTTTCTCATAGAAACACAATTAATTTTAAGAAAATCAAATATCCTGTATTAATGTTCTTACATAAGAAATTGAACAAATAAACTTTCGTTTAGATCTATATTTACAAGTAGGTACTAACCTAGTTGTACTTAATTCTCCTCTATTCAATGTATTTAATGATCCGTTAATAAATTACGCTTACAAGAAACCGGTAAACAACATCTGGCGAAGAAGAAATGTCATAAAAACTGATATTACACGGTTCAACCAAACAGAATGAATTTGATTAAAAGCCGCAGAACTCAAAGGATTCGTTGATATAAAACAACTCAACCAAATAAAATCAATTAGGTTGAAAGGCAAGAAGCAAGTGAGGTGTGTGAGAATAAGCCTAAATGGCGCTCTGTTGTTCGTGCCTACCCCGCAAGGGAACTGGCGTGAAGTTATGTATGTATGTATGTAGGTTGAAAGGCGCGAGAATGAAACAATAGCCCACAATTAATAGAATGAATTAATTTAATCTTAAGACGGATAATTTTGTTTAATCCCAAGTCCCCTGATTATCACAAGGAACGCTTTTAGTACCTTAATTACCTACATCGATTCAAGATTCTTTAGATTGTCAGAGAATTTGAATTGAAAACGCCTGTCAACAGAACGAGTTTTGACAACAAGTCTTTAATCTATTATATCCGTGCAGGAACGGAGAAAGAATACAATTTCCTGCGGCCGAGTGGCCTGTCGTAAGAGGCGACTTAACAACCCACAGCCAGGTGGTAGGGCATTTGCCCGACTGGATGGCTACCACCCCTGGTCTAGAGTATGTCGCCATAATAACCTTGAGTTGTGTACCGGCATTAGTGACCAGGTTCCAGTCCCCCTTAATAGAGCAACAGCGCATTTGTAGCACCTTTGGTGTTGCAAATGTCCATAGGCGATGATAACCGCTTTCCATCAAGTGGGCCGTCTGCCTGTCTGCTGAACTCCTGCAATAAAAAAAGTATATTTACGGCACTGAATTCATCCAAATCAAATTACAAAAGTGACTCATAAGTTATGTTTGGGGAAACGCAGACGCAGCAAAAAAGATGCATTTAATAATGATTTTCAATTAATTAAATTTAAATTTCGGAAACGTATTTTCTCCGTTATTTACTATGGTCTGGGTGTCTGGGATCGGCCCCAGAGTAGTCCGTTGTATATTACCCATAACACAAGCGTAACTTGCTTAATTTGGGGATTTACAATGTGTGTTTGTCTGCCGATTATTTAAAAAAAAAATATTATAATAAACAATAAAACTACGTTTTAACGGTTTTAAGCGCGGTAATTTTATTTGATTTTGGTTTTTCCGACGTTTCGGTCACTTTTCAGTGGCCGTGATCACGGAAGATAAAGATGTCAAGTGTCAACGAGGATTGTTAAAGTTTTATTTAGCCTACCGCCAACTTATTAATTTTAATTATTTAATTTTAATTTTGTTTATGGTTATTATTTACTCTATGGGAGCCTAATCTAATTTACTACCGCTTCGCAACATGTTATGGCTTGAAGAGAAGAAGCGGCGCAAGAAACTCTTCAGCAAACATGCCTAGCTCTAATAATTTTATATAATATTAAAATGGGTGGAAGGAAAAATAAAAGTGGAAAAATATTATTATTTTCTATTTCTAGGTGTGCTACATCGAAGTATCCGGCTTCTATTTGGGAAAACTGCGTGGTCTTCTCGGAGACGGCAACAATGAGCCTTATGATGACTTCAGACTACCTAATGGAAAGGTACGAACTCCCAGGATACCTAATATGATTCCTAAGCACGGCATTATATTTGATTTTTATTCCAACGTTTCGGCTACTTTTCAGTAGCGTGATCTGAAGACAATGATTTCAAATGTTAACGGGTTCGATTCCTGGTATGGTAAATTTTGGAAATTTCTCCGTTAATTTATTTATTTATTTATCTATTTATTTGGCACACAAAACAAGAAACAGCTAAAAGTTATTTATTTTATATTATGTATAAATTATTAGGTCTAAGCTGTAACTCTAAACATGTGAGCACATAATGTACCATACATTGACAAGATGTTTAGGGGTTAGTATGACTTATTACAATGTGAGTTTTACAGTGGTTAGGAAACAAAATTATTATGCAACTATGCCAGAAATATTGGTGCAAATAATAGCCCGAATTTCACGTTTAAATTTAAAGAAGGAGGAATTAAAAATATCAATGGATATATTTTTACTTGCAATCTCATTATAGCCTGCACATTCTTGTGACTGGATTATAAAACGATGTGTTATTTCTAAAAACCTGAAGGGAAAAGAGTCTAGGTGAAGGATTACGAGTTTTGTATCTAGTGTTAAAATTAATAAAGGAAAGTATGTCAGGACGGTCAATTGAGCTGTAGTGGAACACAAGCCAATAGATGGCGCTGTGCAATAATTGCAAAAATTGCAAAAAACGAAAAAAATTGACAGTCCGAAATATTCATAAATTTTGAAGATTTTTCCTTTGGTAATAATAGAATAACACGATTTATCATTACTAGTCAAACTTTAAAATTGCGCCTCTGTAAAATTGACATTTTGAACATGTCAACATATTTACGCCAGCCACGAATATATACATTTTCAATCGTCGTAACATATAATACAATAGGCAGTTCTTGTGAATTCAGTCACAGTGCAGACAAAAATGTCAATTCGTTGAAATATCTTGTTCAAAGTTCGCAAGGCCTGTGTCATCGGCGCCTTGTTAAGCAAGTTGGTCCTGCCGTACGGTACTACGAACATTGGTGGCTGCCTACGTCTCATCACAAAATTCGCTAGAATGTTGAATTTGATTACAGTCAATACACCTTTTTTTTTTTTTTTGGGCAGGGGAAATCCGTTTGAGGACTAAGCCGCGACAGGCACAGAAGCCTGGGGGGATGTTCGCGACCCGTGTGAGTGTGGGATTCGCCAGATCGGGGGTGGCACTAGCGTGTCCGGTCAGAACCGGTGCCACGCTATTGCCACTCCCCATTTAGGGATACCCACTAAAACCCCTGGGTGTTCCGTCCTGCGCCTTATGCCAGGGCTACGGAAAATGGGCACAGCCAATACACCTGGGTTAAACAATTTAAATAAGTAGGAGATCAATGCAAACTTTCGTCTGGATGCCAAATTGTTTTATACCCAACCATGTCTAATACAAACGATTTGCTTAATTTAGGGATATAGAATATGTCTGTTTGTCCGCCGATTATTATATGTATGTCTTTGAAGACCATGGGCCATAAAAATGGCCCGGACTTTTGGAGGGCTTGCGTAGTGCCATGGAAAAGCCAACTCGTAGAGGCCCCTTGACAAATTTAATGTAAATGTTGCGTGACCGGCGATTGTTTCTGTCTACCGTATAGTAATGCACCCAAGGACAAGCCCCGGCCAGTGTAGAACTATTGTGGGAAATGAGAACAAAAAGTACCGGGCTATTGGGGTGAACTGCTAGTGGTACTAGGGGTTTGGGAATATGGGGACTATGTCGTCTGCCCGTCGCAATTTTCGGGGAACATAGAAAAATGGGCAAACGGAGACTCGCCACTCCCAGCATGGGTCCCAAAAAATGCCATAGAAAACAGGGGCAACATGGATGTGAGTGGCTAAGGGGTGTCGAGAGGTGGGCTGCAGGTTCACTGAAGCTACTTCCGACGTTAAGCCATTTATCACTTCCACCCCTGGAGCTTGGGTCTTAGCTCTAGCGGTCTCCACTCCGTGCTGGCTGAGGCAAGCACAGAGTCAGGTCCGAGGTGTCGCTACTCACCTAAGGCTTCGCCATACAGCCCCTGCAGATTTAAGATTTTATTTGTAGATATGATTAGTTTAATGTTATTTGTTCTTAATGAAAAGTGTACATGATAAAATAAAAATGCTATAAACTCTGGTCAATAGATTTGCACGTCGGAAAGTGAATTCGGTAACGCCTACCGCTTAACTAAGAGCTGCCCACCCGTGCAAGTGCCAGAACACTCCCATCACCAGATGCACGCGGATCTGCCCCCAGCGTGTGAGCAGGTCTTCGGGGCGTCCTCGCCTCTGAGAGCTGCCTCGATTATCATGGACTCCGGACCATTCAGGTGAGAAATATTTCCATGCACGTCAAGAAATTGACAAATATACATAGGCTATTTTAATTCTGGAATATGATATCAGTAAGGTGTGTGCAACGCTCTGCAGTTTTAAATGACTATAGGGGACGGTTAGCACTTTTCACCAGGTGGACTTTCGTCAAGTTATTTGTCATCTCTAAAAAAAAATAGCGCCACTGGATATGCGACAATATGTTATATACATTATACATAGGATATATACATTTATTTGTACTGAATATTTTACTATGAAACTCTTACAGAAATAGCTACAGAATCGTTAAATAAAAAATGATAATTAAAAATTATATATTTTATTGATTAAAATATTTTTTTATAACTTAAGTTTTATTAGTTTTCAATTAAATTCACTTGAATATAAACGAATAAGTATATTATAATATAAATAAAACTATATATAATGCGATTCAAATAAGAATAGGAATGTCAATAACCTCTATCTGTCAAATGTCACTTGAAAAGTGCATGACAAGGGTTATGAATGTGAAAGAAGCAAGTGAGGGGTGTAAGAATAAGCCTAAATGGCGCTCTGTTGTTCGTGCCTACCCCGCAAGGGAACTGGCGTAAAGTTATGTATATATGTATATAATGTGTTTAATAGTACATTATGGTACTAGTGTGTAACATTGGTGATTACCGCCGAGGCGCCATTGAGACTCGAGCCGTAGGCGAGGGTCTTAAGAGAGCCGAGGACGGTAATCATCAATACACACGCGTATCATACGACGTTTTTCAACACACTTGTGAATAAAATAACAACAAAAACTCATTTTATTTAGTAGATAAAAAGAAGTTATATATGAGTGAGTTTTATTTATTAAACACGTACGAGTTAAAATTATCTATTTAAATAAGAAGTTGCATGAAATGAGCAAGCAATAGGAACATTAATTTATTTGTTCTATAGAACACGATCTTTTTTTTGAATAAAAACTTTTTTAAGAACAAAGCAACTCAACCAATAAAATTTTAAAAAAAATCTATAACTCACTAGTGAGTTATAATGTTTTCTACTCACAGTTTGATAATGGGTGTCATTCTGTGCCTAATTGCGGTGACCATAGAGCCACTTTATGAGCAAGTGTGTTGAAATAGTACATTATGGTACTAGTGTGTAACATTGGTGATTACCGCCGAGGCGCCATTGAGACTCGAGCCGTAGGCGAGGGTCTTAAGAGAGCCGAGGACGGTAATCATCAATACACACGTGTATCATACGACGTTTTTCAACACACTTGTGAATAAAATAACAACAAAAACTCATTTTATTTAGTAGATAAAAAAAAGTTATATATGAGTGAAAGTTTTATTTATTAAACACGTACGAGTTAAAATTATGTATTTAAATAAGAAGTTGCATGAAATGAGCAAGCAATAGGAACTTTAATTTATTTGTTCTATAGAACACGATGTTATTTTTTGAAAAAAAACTTTTTTAAGAACAAAGCAACTCAACCAATAAAATTTAAAAAAAAATCTATAACTCACTAGTGAGTTATAATGTTTTTTACTCACAGTTTGATAATGGGTGTCATTCTGTGCCTAATTGCGGTGACCATAGAGCCACTTTATGAGCAAGTGTGTTGAAAAATATTATTTTCAACGAAATCAGTCGATAATCTACGGTATAATAAATGTAAAAGAAATTAAACTATGAACTATAAACAATGAATGAAAATTGTACTGGTGGACTAATTTTTTTATTAGTATTTTTTTATAGATAGTTATTATTATTTATACATACATACATAACTTCACGCCAGTTCCCTTGCGGGGTAGGCACGAACAACAGAGTGCCATTTAGGCTTATTCTTACACACCTCACTTGCCTCTTTGACATTCATAACTCTTGTCATCCACGCTCGTCTGTTCTTAAGGCTCCTGACATCACCCTCCGCTAGTACACGATCAATTTGATCATGGAAGGTGTGTCGTGGCCTTCCACGACTTTTGCATCCATCCGCTTTTGCATTGTATATCTGTTATTATTTATACATATGTATATTTAATTTTTAGTGACTAATATGAAATGAAACTTAAGTTATAAAAAAATCTTAAAATATCAATGAAAACTACTCAAATTCTAAAAATAAACTAGTATATAGGGGACACCATTATTAATTTATACAAAATATTCGTTATGAAAATCCTAGTATTTATTTCAAGCCACACAGTAATTGACATTACACGAATTGACTTTATTCTGATTTTTGATTACCTAGACTGAAATGAAAACTGCAATCGACCTTTTTTAACCGACTTCAAAAAAGGAGAAGGTTTTCAATTCGTCGGAATCTTCTTTTTGTTTTTTTTTTATGTATGTTCACCGATTACGCTAAGAGCTTATGGTCCGATTTACGTGATGCGGAATAGTTGCCATTTGGTCCCCTAAACATTTAATATAGTTTGGCCCAGTAGTTTTCATTTTACGAACATTTTTTTGTTCCCGTTTCTTGGGACCTATATTTTTTAAGGAGCGCGGCACCTTTCGTAGGTCTACCCATGCATAGCTAGACACTAAAAAGTAACAAATAAAATAAAAAAACTTCGTTTAAAAAAACCGACTTCAAAAACTAAAAAGTATAAAATAACTTATTTCTAAAGCTATTGTTATTAATATATATTATCTAAAACATCTTGAAGTCGGTGCAAAGTAAAATATAAAAATTACTATATTTTGAAAATTACTAATTTAACTCACAGTGGTGAATTGTTGATTCAACTCACTTATGAATCAAAAATGGTGGACCATAGCTGTCATTTTAGTCCAGGTAATTAAAAACCAGAGTATAACTGCCATTGCGTGGGGTACTAACGATAGTATAGCTTACCTCATGTATAAATATAATTAATATTAAACTAAGAAGGTTACAGTTTTACACCACTAATAATTCTATAATTTCAATTGTGGTAGCACGCGGCAGTGTACGAATCGTGTAAGCGGAACAGAACTAAGAATGCAAAGCAAGCAACACTCTGCCATTTTGGCTTGTGAATAAAATTCAATATAGATTAATTACATGTCAGAGACAAGTCTGCACTTTCTGCGCAAACTAAAATTACCGATCGGAATTATAAGTTGTGTAAAATTGTACCTACATTTTAAAATTCGTTATACAGACAAGCTTGCATCCATGCTGTGACCAACGCCCAAGACCCACTCCACGAGGCTTGCGACCTGGGGCGAGGGTACGCTGCGCTGGCCCTCACCGGCCTCGTCCCAGCCGTCCTCCCGAACGCCTGCGTCAAGTGCACTGACACTGACAAACCCAGGAACATTGGCGACACCTACGAGATCAAGCTCCCCAACAAACAAGCTGATATAGTGGTCGCCGTTGAAACTACTCAGGTTCGTTTGGATTTTTTGCCTCATACATACATACATACATACATACATACATATATTTAAATACGACACACACAAGACAATTAGTAATAACCTAATAGTGTAGCAGCAAGAGATAGAGGTTAAACGATACTTCAGATGGCAGAGAGTAGTATTCAATGTCGAGTGCTGATGTGAACTAATTTTTTAAAAAAACGGTAACCTTAAGTACAAATATTAACAAGTCATACAGCTAATACAATACGTAGCATAATGTGTGAGCGGGACGAGTGATGTGCGAGCGAGATAGAGCAACTATTAATATGTGCGCTCCCGCGTTGCGCGTGCCAGTCGTTCGTTGTCCGCTGCGATGACTAGACGTATGCAGCTCCCATAATAGAATAAAAAAGAGCAACTATTAATATGTGCGCTCCCGCGTTGCGCGTGCCAGTCGTTCGTTGTCCGCTGCGATGACTAGACGTATGCAGCTCCCATAATAGAATAAAAAACAAGATAGATAGATAGATAGATAGATGGATATAACACTTTATTGTTCGCCAAAATGACAGATAGACACAGAAAATATAAAGAGCCTGAGATACATAAATATGAACAAAATCAATTTTTAGCTACACGTGTTGGTGAGGAATTTGTTGCCGCTTTTTCTCCTTAAACGGCGATAACACAATGCGAAGCGAGAATAGGAAGTAATTTTAACTTATACATATTTTGGGCAACGCATAAGCGTTGCCATCCAACGTGGTAACGCGGCCAGCCGTTTGGGAACGTTCGAAACTGACGATGATTTTGGACCTATTTATTACTTATATGTATGACCATCAAAAATGTTCTCCGATACAACGTATTTTGAATAAAAACTTGAATTTTAATTTGAAAAATAATTGTTGTAGTCAAACGAAAAGACCTTCAAGGACCTGGTGGTGCCTCTCGTCTCCCAGTTGGTGGACAGCTTGAAGGCCAAACGCATCACGGATATCAAAGTCTACTTGACCGGAGTGACCGCCAAATTCCCATATCCAATCCTCTACGACTCGGACTGTAAGTAATTTTTCTACTACTAATTAAACTGTTAATTTTTAAATTATCTCGTCTTTATTACGCTACAACTCCATTCTTCGAATGCTAGTGCTTCACCTGAGATAATGTTAAAAATAATGACTGTGGCCGAATGCGTCTTATTTATAGCAAACAAAACAAAGCCGTTAATGAATAGCGACATTAGTGTTTATATTTTTATGACTTATCCGTATTTAGTACATTATTATCCGTGCAGGAATGGAGAATAAATATAATTTCCGGGCGGCCTACAGAACAACCTACAGCCAGGTGGTAGGGTGTTTGCCCGACTGGAAGGCTACCACCATTGGTCTAGACCATCCTTTCCCAATGTGGGCGATAACGCCCCCTTGTGGGCGCTGCAGGCCTAAAGGGGGGCGGTAAGAGACCCAGAAAAAATAATGGGGGCATTGTGTAGAGGCTTAGGGGGCGATTTGTAATTTCATCTAGCTAGGACGACGCTTAGACACCGACTGAATTCTCGAGCCTCGACTACAACTTGTGAACATCGACTAATATTAATTAAGAGATTGCTCAACCTTGGTTCAATATTTGTCTCCGCGTAGTTCATATATCTGTCCTGTTTTATTGAATAAATGAAATAAAAATCATGTCAATCGGTCGCTCCGTTCTCCGCTATATTAATAGCTCACAATTATCAATTAATTTAATTTGACGTTATAGTGGTTTTAAAGATGTTCAAAGTGGGCAGCATACAAAATAAGTTTGGGAACCACTGGTCTAGACTATGCCGCCATAACAACCTTGAGTTGTGTTCCGGCATTAGTGACCAGGTTCCAGTCTCCCTTAAGAGAGCAGCAGCGCATTTTTAGTCCCTTTGGAGTTACAAATGTCCATAGGCGATGGGAACCGCTTTCCAATTTTCCGTCTGCTTGTGTACTGAACCCTGAAAAATACTGAAAAAATAAAAACATACGTTATATGTCAACATTTTATGTCATTAACAATTAAAAAGGATATCTCATCACAAATAGCTCAACGCTACATCTGCGTGAAAGGGTCAATAACTATAATATTATCCCAGATGAAGCAGTAACAGAAAAGTAATTGTACAACATACTGCTGTACTTGTAGAAAAAGAGCTTGAAATAAATATGAAGTAGGTAAAAGAATTTTTAGCTAGACATGTTGCTGAGGAGTTTCTTACCGCTTCTTCTTCTTAGACAGCAATAACACGTTGCGAAGCGTACATAGACATAGAACGTAGGTTTAATTTTTAGTCTATATGTATATGACCTTTAAAAATGTTCTCTAGTGGAACTCTACTTAATTTCTATGAAAATTTTTAGAGTCCATACACGCTTATTGTTTATTTTTGTTACTGTGTGTGACATTAATTTAGTGATTTTTATGTTGTGGTATACCTTAAGAATAACTTATTATATTTGAATGAAAACTTTGAATTTGAAGATAAATAGGAATTATTTTTTATTATATAAGTTGTTCGATCCTGACCGGAACGCATGCACCACTTGGGCAGTTTTCTGATCTAATGTGCATATTGTTACAATTACCACGTGATAACAACGGTGAAGGAAAACATCGTGATGCAACCTGCACATCGAGATAGCCGATGTGTCAAACCTGCCAGATCCCCCCCGTATATTGGGAGCCCAGCAGTGGGACATTTATGGGCTGATATTATATTTATCTTAATATATATAAATTACGCGTCACGTTGTGTGTCCGCGATGGACTCCTAAAATACTTGACCGATTTTAATCAAATTTGCACACCGTGTGCAGTTTGATCCGACTTGAAAGATAGGATAGCTTACATTTGGACCTGGTTGGTGGACTTGACACCTCGCTCCCGGCCGTGGTACGCACCATGGTCGGGAGCTCCACCGGATGGGACGCCGTCTCCTCCTTCTGCGAGCAAGTCATGTTCGCGAAGGAGGAGGCGGAACGGGAGCGTGAGCGTAATTCCCTGCTCCGCTCCCGCCAAAGGAGGACGCGCCGACGCCGGAGGTCAGACAGTGACCTTCGGCCGCCGTAAGCGGGCGGCGCGGGTGGGGCCCCTAGGGGTATAGGGGTTCTCACTCACCCGCACATGCCGTCGAGATGAGAGCGCGAGTGTTCCGCGCGCGCTCATCTCTCTTCCCGTGGGGCGCGTTACAGACCGCCCCACGCATGGACCAGATTTAGCAGTAGCCGGGGGATACGTCCTCCGGCATAGGAAGAGGCCCAGTGAGGGGGGCCCACGCCTGCCAGGGCACGCGGAGTTGGGAATCCCGCATTCACGTAGCCCTGGCATAAGGCGCAGGACGGAACACCCAGGGGTTTTAGTGGGTATCCCTAACTGGGGCGTGGCAATGGACCTGGTTGGTGGCGCTGGAATCGGGTTCTAAATTTTATTTCTTCAGGGCAGAACAACGTCTGCCGGGACAGCTAGTATATTATATAGGAATTATTTTTAACTTTATAATTGAAATATTTATCATGTTTATCTGTAGTGAAATTGAAATTGAAGAACACGAAGATCGAATTTGACGACGAGCAACGCTACGACGTGATCTCCGGAATCGAGTTTGGCATCGAGAAGCTGGACAACCTCGAGAAGCAGATTCTGGAGGCCATCAACGACGTCAAGATTGGACTTGGTGTGTATTTTTTATAATGCATTAATACTGTTACGAGTTGCACGACTCGAATTGAAATGACGTTAGAATTACTATGGAATTTATTAGAACTATACAAACAGGTATAACACAGGTACAAATATAACAACACGCGCAAAGTCCGTCACTATATAGATTATCGAATGTACACACGTCTTGCCTCGCTTGTGACTATCGCTAGACTCATAATCTCTCCATTGGGCCATTGCTTTATACTGCACCGATACAATATGGCTGCTCGACCGCGTACATCGAATTTCTTAGAATCACTTCGACACACCTGGCTAATGACTGCCATAAAAGATTACAATACACAATAGGCTGTTTTTCTAATTACAAATTTTAAACATAAAGTAAACAAAATACGTCCAAATGCGGAAAGGTAATAAAGTGTATGTTTTATGGCAGGCAGGTGTGCGTCCACTTTTGTCGGCGTCTAACAATACTTTTTAATTTATCGGGTTGTGGCTAAGCCCTTATTTAAAAACTTTACCAACTTCAAAATGTAATGGACTACGACTAGGAATCGTTACTAGGGATACCATATACCAAAATTAAAAATTCTGAAACCGAGTTCAAGAGTAACTTGTGAGATAAAAAGGTAGAATTGCAGAAACTTCTACCGTTTTCTAAAAGTCTTGAGACCGGCTTACGCTGCCAGAAAGTTCTGCTACCCTCGGTCGTCACAATGTACACACCGTACGCTAATCTCTGACCCATTATCCTCATCAGAGATCTCCAACGTGGAGGCTGGGTACTCGGCCCTGCTGGACCTACCCGTGAGACCTGGAGCAGTCAAACATGCCATCACAGTTATCGGAGAAAAGTGCAAGGACGAATTCTTCTTGGTGAGTTCTTATAAAAAATCTTACAAACATACATAGCTTCACGCCAGTTCCCTTGCGGGGTAGGCACGAACAGAGCGCCATTCAGGCTTATTCTTACACACCTCACTTGCTTCTTTGACATTCATAGCTCTTGTCATGCACGCTCGTCGGTTCTTAAGGCTCCTGACATCACCCTCCGCTAGTACACGATCAATTTGATCATGGAAGGTGTGTCGTGTCGTATATCTGTTTAGTCATTCTTTCATCATGCATTCTTTCCACATGCCCGAACCACCGGAGCATTCCTTTCCTTACCTTCACCCCGACACTCTCTTTCAGACCAACTCTCTTTCTTACTTCGGTATTAGGAACGCGGTCCGCGAGCGTCACTCCGCAGACTTTACGCAGTGCTCGCATCTCGACCGCGTTTACTCTACTTTCATGCTCTCTCTTCCATACCCAACTCTCGCTTCCATACGCGAGCGTAGGTACCAGCACCGCGTTGTGTATGGCGAGCTGGGCCTTCTGGCTGAGGTTCTTAGCGCCTAGAAGTTTACCTAACGCTTCATTCACACTATTCCCAAATTATAATACAAAATCTTATAGAGTGATAAACCTTACTTGATGTAATGATTAAAATAAAAACCGATATTACATCAACTGGTGAAAGGGAGCTTTTTATGTGATGTTTTGTAGTTTTTTTATTTATTTACTAGGATATGCTCGCGACTTCGTCCATGCTTGACTTGAAATTTCCGCGGGGTCCCCGGGACACAAAGTACCGCAGCATTTGAAAAAGAATGTAAAATATTGTTTTAGTGAAAACTGTGTCAGAATAAGACATTAAATTTGCAATCGATCAGTAAAAGAATCACATTGAAATTCGATTTTTTTTTTAAATCTGGTCATTTTTAATCATTCCCAGAAAAATATTTGCGTAATTCCCAGCATAAAAACCGCATAGAAATCGGCCCAGAGTCCCGAATGAAATAATTGTTTTATTTCGAAGAAATAACCACTTTAATAATAATGACAAAAATTAAATAAGATAAAGGAAACAATTTAGGGCCTTACTTATAATCGTTTCTTAAATGTAAACAAACTGCTCAGCAACTGATTAGTGAAAATCTTATCCATAAACTCCTCTTTAGTCGAATATTTTGGGTACAACCTACGTTAATCATTCAAATTTCGTTTATCTGTGCTCCTCTTAGGTAAATAACAGGTAATACAAGTTTATAAGTGAAAAAAAAAAACATTTTCATTGATTAGGGTCTGATTCTGACTCTCTTACTTAAGAGATGGCTAATCGTTTCTTAACGAGATTATTATAAATAAGGCCGTTAAGTTCTAAAATTATACCCAGACTCAGCGTAATGATGGCCATTAAGACCAGCGCTGGTCTTGCGCCTGCGCCTGGGAGTCACGGAGGACAATACAACATAACACAACACAATACAACACAGCACAATACAACACAACACAATACAACACAATACAACACAATACAACACAATACAACATAACACAACACAACACATCACAACACAACACAACACAACACAACACAACACATCACAACAACACAATACAACACAATACAACACAACACAACACAACACATCACAACACAACACAACACAACACAATACAATACAACACAACACAATACAACATAACACAACACAACACAACACATCACAACAACACAATACAACACAATACAACATAACACAACACAACACAAAACAACACATTACAATACTTTACTGGCTAAACCACTCCTTGATATATTGTTTCCTAAATGCAAATAATAATGCTATTATTAAGTTTTATTTTAAAATATTTTTCAACAGTTGGAAGCTGTAAAGACTCTCATGTTCAACGTCATATTTGAGAACTACGCGTACACGACTTCAATACTGGCCGTCACCGAAGGCATGACGGTCGGTGCAGGCAAGCCCGTGGCGCATGTTGTTGGTAAGCTGAAATAAACACTACTAAATAAAATTAAAAAATTTTGACAGGGACTTGATGTGTGACTTCTGCTGCAGTGTTATAAAAAAAATACATAATTAAACGATTTGAAGAGCGGTATTTTTCAGTAGTTATCAGGAAGAATTGACAAGTTACAAGAACTACTTTGTCTGGAGTCATTCAAAGACATATGTCCACCCCTGGTCAAGAGTATGTCGCCATAACAACCTTGAGTTGTGTTCCGGCATTAGTGACCAGACTCCAGTTCCCCTTAAGAGAACAGCAGCACATTTGTGGCCTTTGATGTTGCAATGTCCATAGGCGATGGTAATCGTTTTCCATCAAGTGGGGCGTCTGCCTGTCTACTGAACTCATGCAATGAAAAAAATATAACTTTATTGAAGATTTTGTTACAAAATTATTTTAAAGCTTGCATCATTCGTAATTACTACACTAGCTAAATACACAAATCAACAAATAGATGAGAAGAATTATATTAAAAAAATTATAGATTTTGTGATTCTTATTTTTTTTTTCATTACAAAGTTCACAAACAGGCAGACGGCCCACATAATGAATTATAGTTACCATCGTCTAAAGATGTTTGCAACATCAAGGGCAAATCCTGGTGACGGATCAGACAAGAGGAATGCGTATATAGGGGAGGAGTAAGTGGCCTTCGGGATTCTCACTTATCATATGAAACACGATTACCTCAATAGTAATATTTTCACGCCGATATTCTGTGAGAACGTGGTATCAAACAGATCGAGCCAGCTTGTAATCAGGATAACGATTCCAGCATGACTTTACTACGTCTATTAAATGACCTTGGTTTTTTTTATCCTCCCTCAGTACGAACGGAATTTCCCGCGGTCTTAATGCTTGTTTATCCGTGCAGGAACGGAGAAAGAATACAATTTCCTTCCACGGGGTGGCCTGTGGTAGGAGGAGACAAAACAACCCACAGCCAGGTGGTAGGCTACTTGCCCGTCTGGATGCCTACCACCTCTGGTCTAGAGTATGCCGCCATAACAACCTTGAGTTGTGTTCCGGCTTTAGTGGCCAGGTTCCAGTCTCCATCAAGAGAGCAGCAGCGCATTGGTAGCATTGGTAACCACTTTGTATCAGGTGGGCTGTCTGCCTGTCTGCACTGCAATAACAAAAAAAAATTACATTCTTATTCTTTTCTCTGTTTTCTTTTTTCCATTTCTTTTTTCTCTTTTTTACTTTTCAAACGGTACCTACGTCTAATACAATATTCTTGGTGTGGTCTTTTACAAACTATTACGTCTATTGTCTATTTTTACATGTGTATTATTATATCTCTCTTCGTAGGTTACACGGAGAACGCTGTGCTGATGCTCGGCGATAAGAAGCTCAGGGATTCGGACAACATCAGGCCAACGTTGAAGATCGCGCCCGACGTTTGCCGTGACTTCGTTGAAGGAGTGAGTACATATTGAACAAACGTCGTTGTTGTTTTAAACGTCATTTCGAAAGTATCTCAAGAGATGAGTTTAAAGTTTAAATAATGATGAAAATGCTTCATTATTATTAAATACTACATATCTATAATAACACCTCTAGAAATAAATTAAACTAAACTATAAAATAGAAACCTAAAATTAAATACTAAAACTAAAAAAAAAGGAGAGCAAAATTATAGATAAAATATTGGTCCCAAACCACTGTCATTTAGCGGGAACGTTCCCAAAAGGCTGGCGGCGTTACCACGCCAGCCTTCTGGTCGCGTGAGATCCTTCATTATTAAATTAAATATCATATTTGAAAAAGGAATGCGGGATTCGAATTAAAATGCCGTTGGTTATTAATTACTATAGAATTTATTACAACTATACAAACACGTATAACGCAGGTACAAATATAACTGGACGCAACCAGTACAAACGTGATGCACGATTTAATAACAAGCGGAAAGTACGTCACTATATAGCTCATCGAATGTGCACACGTCTTGCTCGTATCGTAATCGACGCTTGACTGCCTCACACCTTCGTTCGGGCCTTGTTTTATACTAAACTATACTATAGAATACAATACTCGACCGCGTAGACTGAATTTTCTAAGAACCACACCTGCCTAACGACCATCATAAAGGAGTACAATACAATACAATACACAATAGACTGCTTTTCTAATTACAATTTTTAAACACAAAGTAAACAAAAGAAGTCCAAATGCGGGAAGGTAATAAACTGTGCTTTACGGCAGGCAGGTGTGCATTCACTTTTGTCGACATGTAACAATATTATTAATTATTTTCGATATATAATTTAAGATTATTTTTACAGATTTTGTTATAGAGAGCACTGTTTTTCACATACTTCCAAACATAATGTTGTAAAATTATTATATAATTGTATGAATGAATGAATGAATAATTTATTGCTAAAATGTATGTACACCAGATGTTACAATGTGCGTTGTTTCAATACATTTTGCCTTATTAGGCGTGCAATAAGTCGTGCGTCGGAGTGAACGCTATCGAACGCGTCCAGGATTTAGACGGCTCGGGTGATGATACCTGATTTGAACGCATGATTCTATATATTCAGTGAGTCTGAAACTAATGTATATATTGTTACAATTACCATTTGCAATATACAACGGTGAAGGATTATTTTTACAGATTTTGTTATAGAGAGCACTGTTTTTCACATACTTCCAAACATAATGTTGTATAATTATTATATAATTGTATGAATGAATGAATGAATAATTTATTGCTAAAATGTATGTACACAAGATGTTACAATGTGCGTTGTTTCAATACATTTTGCCTTATTAGGCGTGCAATGTCCGAATGCATGCAAGAATATTAAAACTAAATTACATTTTCAAAAATATGTTATAAAATTATATGTCTAGTTACAAAATATTATTAGTCATATTTTTGTCATTCTCATATTCATTTACAGTATAATAAATTTTATTCAATAAAATTTTCTCAAGAGACTTTTTAAACGAATTTATAGCCTGAACTCGTAACGTTGCCAGGTGGTAGGGCATTTGCCCGACTGGATGGCTACCACCCCTGGTCTAAAATATGTCGCCATAACAACCTTGAGTTGTGTTCCGGCATTAGTGACCAGGTTCCGGGCTCCCTTAAGAGAGCAGCAGCGCACTTATAGCAACTTTGGTGTTGCAAATGTCCATAGGCGATGGTAACCGCTTACCATCAAGTGGGCCGTCTGCCTGTCTGCTGATCTCCTGCAATAAAAAAAAAAAATAACGTAGGAATTCTGATTTTACTCAGATACAGATTCTCATACCGACTTTGGTTCGATGCACATGTCGTAGTAGTACTTCAGAGTGCTAATTATTATATTCAACCCCTCTTATGGCAACAGTCCAGCTGATGTAAAGCTCCCTAGGGAGCTCCCTCGAGCATTATGCCTCCGAGCTCGAAATGAAACAAAGGGGTCGGCCCCAAAAACCTTGGTAAAGCTGTAAAGTCTTCGGACCAACAAAATAACAGTATAGACATTAAAAACAAAATGAACCTACACTCCCACACCGACTTCGGTTATTTTACTTCTTCTTTAATTCGCCAGTAATGGCGATTGTAAACGCGTTTAACGACGGTAACTTAATAAAACCGTTTATTTCAGACTGATGGCATCGTTCTATCAAGCACGAACTTCAACGTGTGCAACGCCGGTCAGCAGAAGCAGTACCTCCAAACAGCCGTTAATGCGATCGTGCAAAAGATGACGAGTGTGCAACGCGTGCAAGAGTGCACGTGTTCTTACGTAGACCCCTTCAGGGTACGCTCCATTTGTTTCACAAAGGATAAGAAGGAAATGGTAAGTTTAGTTTATTACACTACGAGATTCAGTCAAGTGTTAAGCCCCAAACAAATTATCGGACGCGACTAAGTGTCGTGACTTATATGAGAGCTGCATACGTCTAGTCATCGCAGCGGACAACGAACTACTGGCTAGCGCAACGCGAGAGCGCACATATTAATAGTTGCTCCATCTCGCTCGCACATCATCCCTCCCGCTCACACATTTTGATATATACTTACTATACTTCTATCCGTGCAGGAACGGAGAAAGAATACAATTTCCTGCGGCCGGGCGGCCTGTCGTAAGAGGCGACTAAACAACCCACAGCCAGGTGGTAGAGTATTTGCTCGACTGGATGGCGACCACCCCTGGTCTAGAGTATGCCGCCATAACGGCCTTGTGTTGTGTTCCGGCATTAATGACCAGGTTCCAGTCTCCTTCAAGAGAGCAGCAGCGCATTTGTAGCACCTTTCGTGTTGCAAATGTCCACAGGCGATGGTAATCGCTTTCCACTAAGTGGGCCGTCTGCCTGTCTGTTGAACTCCTGCAATAAATAAATAAAAAAAATATACAAAACGTTAAGTACCGTTTCCAAAACAAATAAGTTCACTTAAGTTTACATCAGCACTCCACACTGAATACTACTCTCTGTCATCTGAAGTATCATTTAACCTCTACCTCTCGGTGCTGCACTTATATATCGGTATCTGAGTAACTAATGTTTGCAACACTGCAAACTATCGAACCTAAGTCGGGGACGTAAGGTTAGGCCGTCCTCGACGTTCGAAAGTTTCATAGAAATCTGGATGTTTTCAACGTTGCCAACTCTCATTAAAGAAAACTCACTGTGGCTCCTAAAAATCTCTAGATTGGGATTTCGAAAAAAGCTTTGAACATAACATAAAATATGAGTTAGTCTTCTCTAACGAGGATTGGCAACACTTAAGCCGCGTCCGAAACGACTGTTCACATTTATCAGTCGCGGTTATCAGCGGCTGCTTACTGTAGCTTTCGACAGTATGTTTGGGGCTTTATTAGTCGCAGCTTTTGTCCGTAGCTTTCGGACACATTCGACAATATTTTTGGGGCTTTAACGTTTATTACTAGTGACATTATGTAGTCAGAAAAAGACGGCATGCGAGTCCAGATATTAGCCGAACAAGAGCACAACATTCGCTCCTCACACCTCTATTAAGCATATCTTATCATTTGACGGCCTCTGTGGTTGAGCGGGCTAAGCCTTTGCCTGCCTACCTCATTGCAACGCAGAGGCTCCGGGTTCGATTCCTGGTATAGTAAATTTCGGAAACGTATTTTCTCCGTTATTTACTATGGTCTGGGTGTCTGGGATCGGCCCCAGAGTAGTACGTTGCATATTACCCATAACACAAGCGTAACTTGCTTAATTTCGGGATATACAACATATGTTTGTCTTCCGATTATTATTATTGTTATTATAATTGTATTCTGCATGATGCATACGAACTTCAAGTGTGTATTTAAGTTTTGCTCGTATTATATATTATAGTCGATGGCCTTCTATACATGTAGAGTTGCTATCTTTTCAAGTGTAACTTTTATTAATAATCAATTTTCAAATTTAAATTGGAATATTAAAAAAACAACAGTATTACTTACAACTCATGCGCAGGTTTGCCGATAGTCTCTTGATGTCAGTAGGGTTGACAAAAAAAGATACATAAATAGTTGTTGCAATAAATTTATTATTGTACATACTTTACATAAGTATATACAATAATAGTAAGTAATAAAATACAATAATAGTAATTAGTCATCGGCAAACATTCTGCGCGCGGCTTATCATCTAGTACTTGGCTCTTTTGTAAATAAATTTTTGCTTAGTAACCGGTTTGTCATTAAAGCTACAAACATATGTATTATGTTACTACTTTATCTGTGTTAATGTTATAGTTATTGACCGTTTCACGCAGATGTAGCGATGGGTATAATACGTGTATTGTGATGCGATATTGTTAATAATTGAGAATGGCGTTCACAAATAACGTATAAATAAAATTATGTAGATAGATAGATAACACTTTATTGCTCACCAAAATAAACAAAAACAAAATGCCTAATTACAATACTTGTTGGTAAAACAACAGGCGGCCTTATCGCTAAATGCGATCTCTTCCAGGCAACCCAACTTAAAATAAATTCTTAACTAATCTGGCGATGTAGGTAGAGCAGAAAAAAGATAGGACTGTACAAATTAAATATACATACTTACACTAATTTATAAATTTAATACATATATAATAGTGATATATATACGTATATATAAAATTAATTAAATTTGTCAACATTATAGGTGACAAGCATTTTATATATTACAATAGATAAATATGTAAATGTTTAATATATTAGACATATTTATTTAGAGTCAGATAGTACTAATATAATGTATAATGTATGTATGATGCTATTCGTTAACGGTGTTATTTTTAACGCTATAAATAAGACGCATTTGTGCACAGTCAATAACTATAACATTGTCGTAGGGGAAGCCCTATCAGGAAAACATGTTGTTGCATTAACTTGTTTTACAAAAAATCTATTTTTTTACTTACAGGCTCGCAGACGAAAGTAAATCATCGAAGATCAGTTAACAATCTGTGATTAATATCTAGAGGGTGTGCGAATACTTCTATAGTATAAGGAATTTGTTAATTAATAATTATTGAATACGGTTCACTGAGAGAATTATTTCACAAAAGCCACAGTCTCATGGCTTTCAGTAGAGTAAAATAAACTTTTTAAAATACTTTATTACTTACAGAAAAGCTAATCAAATAGAATTATTAAAAATGTGTTAAAATTTGTGTCATTAACAAAAATGGTTTTCAGAAACTGATAATGGCATATTTGCTCTTTTAATAATAAAAAGAAGGCAAAAATCAGTCGTCGGTTATTGCTTGATAGTAGTGCGTGTTTTGATAGATTTTTCCGACGTTTTACAAATTGTATTGAAAATTATTAAGGAATTGATTAGGTAGTTGTTCTAGTTTGATCTAATAAGTTTTATTAGAAAGTCTATTTGACGAGATGTTTTAGGAGTGAATGATTCTCGCAGAGGACCGTTCTTCGTGACTCCCGCTCCAACCGTTCATTCACTCATTCCTTTGTATCCACACGCATTCTATTTATAGTAGCCGTTTCCGTTAGGAGGATGTATTATAATCTGAAGAATAGATATTGTATTAAAAAAATAAAAAATATGTTATAATTTATTACACTGTCTTTTATTAACGAATATTCAAATTCAAGTTGTTATTCAAAATAAGTTCCACTGGAGAACACTTTTTGAAGGTCATACATGTAAGTTAAAATTTAATTTTTACTTCCTATTCTATGTACACCGCTTCGCAACGTGTTGATGCTGTAAAGGAGAAGAAGCGGCAAGAAACTCCCCAGCAACACGTTTAACTAAAAATCGATTTTCTTTATATTTCTTATTCTTTTTATATCTCAAGTTCCTTTGTTTTATAAGTTTTATACAGAAGTATGTTACAGAATTACTTTTTGAAGAATTAACGGAGTTGTAGCAAATAATGCATTCCAATAAGACCAAGACAATAAAAGGAAAGAAAAAAATAATATTTCATATAAATAAATAAAAAGTGTAATCTCTTGAGCCTGTTGGACGTTTCATAGTCTTACGATTCATTCACTTGCCCTACCATCGGTTAAATATCTAAATATAGCATTTGTGTCAATGTATATTTACTACTAGCTGATACCCGCCCGCTTCGCGTGCCGTAAAATCCGTTCTTAGTTGACCCCTACTGGGCGAAAGGAAGGTCCATGCCAAATTTCAAGTTTATAGGTATTATAGTTCCTGAGGTATCGTGATGATTCACTATATATACGTGGATTTCAATTATATATATACAAGGCTTTTTTGTGGAGGCAAAATATCGAAAAATTGCCATAAAAACTGAAAAAAATTAAACAACAACAAAAAAAAACTTTTTTTTGACTTGCAATTTTCGAGAATTAGCGTGCATTTAAAAAGTATGTGACAAAAAAAGACCATGTATATATAATATGCACTTAAACATAAAAAAACAAGAAGATCGAGTCTTAAAATAAAAACACACGACGAAAGAAATTAGATAGTAAGGCCTCAGAGGCGGAGCCAACGCGTGGCCAGTATTTAGAATGGAATAGGAGAAGTGGGAGAGAGGGGATGTAATACTCATAGGAGAAGGACTATCACTCATCGCAAGAAACGTGATTAGCTCAAGGCTGCTTCACGTAGTATCCCTCCTACCGAGCTAGCTCTACTAAGAGCTGGAATCAAGATAATCCCAGCATGTCCTCTACTACCACGTAAAAACTTTTTCGACGACACATCTGCTCAATAAATGCATTTAGTAAGCCTGTATACATTTATTGAAAGCTAAAAAATACACACCACACATCAAACCGGCCAGTAAAATAGGTACTTAGGAGAAAAAAATATAAAAACTCCACCAAGGAGTTGCATATTACGAGAATAAATAAGCTGAATAATCGAACCTCCTTGGAAGCTTACTTTAATGCTATGGAGAAAATGAGACCACAGATGTAGTTCTAATTTTCACCACGCGTACGTTGCGCTATTTTCATATTAGAAACGTCAAAGACTTGCTACTTTCCGACTGATATGCATTTATATTTATTTAATAACCTAATGTACTGTTTTCTCGCAAATGTGTTGTTTGAAAAAGTATGGATGGACACACGTGCGATTTTGTTCGTTTTAACAAACTATGACTATGGTAACATTATTATATTACAATCGTCTACTCGTTTGTAAAAAACCGATTTACCGCACTAGTAGATAAATAATGATTACTATACATTCGTTTAATCTCAGTATTATGTATCACAGAATGCTTTCATGTAATAATAATATGTAATTCACAGTATTTTATAAGTTAAAAAAAATACACTACAATATACGAAAGAAAAATTTTATTATAAAAATATATTACTATTTTTATTCGTCATCTTAAAAATATGGCAACATATTCTTTGGAATGTCATTTTATTTTTAAATATTAATAATAGTTCTTCCGAACCCACTTGATCCTTGGCCCACGTTGGGACATAATCTTGACGGAAGCACTCGCAGCTGCTTTCACAACTTCTTGAATCTGAAAATGTAACATTTTATTTTTCTTTTAATCAATTAGGGTACAGTAGTAAAGTTAAATATTGCATGAGTACAGCAGACAGGCTGACCACCTATTTGATGGAAAGCGGTCACCATCGCCTATGGACATTTGCAACACCAAAGGTGATACAAATGCGCTGCTGCTCTCTTAAGGGAGACTGGAACCTGGTCACTAATGCCGGAACACAACTCAAGGTTGTTATGGCGCCATACTTTAGACCAGGGGTGGTAGCCATCCAGTCGGGCAAATGCCCTACCACCAGGGTTGTTTTGTCGGCTTTTACGTCAGGCCGCCCAACCGCAGGAAATTGTATTCTTTCTCCGTTCTTGCACGGAATTATGGGCAACCAATTATTTTATTCAAAACATTCAGAAATTTTAATATTTTTTTGGAATTTACTCGTTAAGAATCCATTTAGATAACACCCCCCCCCCCCCCCCCCCATGGTATGCAAATGTTATGAAGAGTGAAATAAGTCAAAAGCGTTAAGTTTTTATTATACAATTGCGAACTTAAAATCTAAAATAATATCCATCAGTGCATATAAGACAATTTAAGGAGTAAACTTCGGTCGCGTGTCGTAGTTGATACACATTTTTAATTATTTTGTAGCCTAGCAATGATATTTACAATATTATTGTACGGGTATAATATATACTTTGATACTTTAATATCTCGAATAAATGATATATATATATATATATATATATATATATATATATATATATATATATATATATAAACGTGCAGAAACGGAGAAAGAAAACAATTTCCTGCGTTGAGGCCGCCTGTCGTAAGGGCCGACAAACAACCCACAGCCAGGTGGTAGGGTATTTGGCCGACTAGATGGCTACCACCCCTAGTATAGACTATACCGCCATAACAACTTTGAGTTGTGTTCTGGCGTTAATTACCAAGTTCTAATCTCCCGTAAGAGAGCAGCAACGCATTTGTAACATCTCTGATGTTGCAAATGTCCATTGGCGATGGTTACCACTTTCCATCAAGTGGGTTGTCTGTTTGCAGAACTCCTGCAATAAAAAAAATATATAAAAGAGTATGAAAGTCGCTTTTAAAAATTATGATGGACTTTAAGTAAGCCTGTCATATGGTACACTTACACTCAACATCAGACTCTGTGCGTTGTGGACCAGCATGTTCATGGCCTCCTTGTCTTCTTCCGTACCTGGAAAAATAAAACGTGTCTTTATATGAACGCAACAAATACGGCCAAGTGCGTGCAGATCTATATACCCCGTTCACGATAACTTGACGCGCAGGGTTACCAACAATCAAAAATATTAATGCATGATGAAAGAATGACTAAACAGATATACAAAGCAAAAGTGGATGGATGCAGAAATCGCGGAAGGCCACGACAGACCTTCCATGATCAAATTGATCGTGTACTAGCGGAGGGTGATGTCAGGAGCCTTAAGAACAGACGAGCGTGCATGACAGAGTTATGAATGTCAAAGAAGTAAGTGAGGTGTGTAAGAATAAGCCTGAATGGCGCTCTGTTGTTCGTGCCTACCCCGCAAGGGAACTGGTGTGAAGTTATGTATGTATGTAAAAATATTAACACCTTAAGCTAGAGTCAAAAACACCTAAACTCGCGATAATTACTAGAAAAATCCGACAAAAATTAAGAATAATTTACATTTTGTAATAATCATTAAGTCGTAGCAGCGTAATGGCTAGCGCACGCGTCCTGGACCCAAAGGGCGCGGGTTCGATCCTGGTTGGAACGCATGCACCGCTTAGGCAGTTTTCTGAACTAATGTGCATATTGTTACGGAACACATCGTGATGCAACCTGCACAGCGAGATAACCGATGTGTCAAACCTGCCAAGCCGCCTTGGACAAGCGTGGCGGGTATACTGTCCGTTCCCTTATAGTGGGAGGCCCGAGCCCAGCAGTGGGACATTTATGGGCTGCTATTATAATCATCTTTATTTTATAACACGATACTGTGATGTTAATTTTTAGAATTTGGTAACCCTGCGTGCCAAGTTATCGTGAACGGGGAATAAGTTGTGCTTTGATGTTTGTGTTTTGTCTTTTGTTTATAATTAAAACTACGTTTTAACGGTTTTACGCGCGGCATTTATTTGTTTCGTATTTTTTTATTGAAATCTATCTCCTGTTTTAAATAAAACCCATCTACACAGTGCTATAGAAATTTTGGGATAACCTCGACTTAGACCTCATTCCGAATTAGTATAAATGTCGAGGAACGTTATGCACGTTCTATATTCCCGCAAAAAGGTGAAAAAAGAACGCGTCACACACTCTTGCGAGAATGTAGAGCGCATATTATAGACGAGCTTTGTGTACAGGAGTGTAGCGGCTTAGGATAGTCGAGATAAAAAGTTATTGCTTACTGTAGTCAAAATATATTTTATAATCTTCAAGTAGAAACGCCACCCTTATACCCTTATGGGTCATGTCAAGAGGTGAATAAAACGCGTCATCGGTTACGTGACACGAAGACAGGCAGTTTCAAGTGAACCGTAGGCGAAGGGGCGGCCATAACTTGTTTATTTTCTTAAAAAAAAAATTGTTACCCTGATGTCCCAAAGAGGATCCTTTGACGGTGGTGAGCATCTTCAGCTGACCACTAATCGTCGGTATACGCTCGCACGCCTTCAGAAGATTCTGAAAACAACATTTTAAAAATGCTATTGTTGATACCTTGTTTTTTATGTTTGCTTCTAGGCAAACTGGCAAACGGGGCCACTTGACGGCAAGTGGCTCCCGTCGCCCATGGACATCTGCAACACCAAGGGAGCCGATGCGTTGCCTACCTTGTTGAGACTTCAAATATATGTGTACACCCTTTTTGAAGAGCCCCATATTGTAGCGCTCTGGGAAAACCATAGTGTTAAGGCGTGTAAATAGCCATAAAACGTAGTATAGGGGCTATGACGAAGCAGCGTTCGAGCCCTAAATAAATTACGGTGATATAAAACCAAAAGTATGCACTAAGAAAATATGCCCACTGGCCTTATCACAGTACGTTTGTTAGATCAGTGATCATCGGAAGTTCACCACAACTTCTTCGCCACAACACCAGACACAAGGGGAAACCGGCCGGCTTATAACCTTTTCCCCAGTTCTTCCACTTAATTCAACACTTATTAGTCTTTGTGTATTTAATTAAGGGCCGATTTCTTAATCACCACATATTCGATCAGTTTTTAAATATGATTATTTATTGACGTGCGCCTGCTCAACGAGTATAGCAACGACCAACTACGACGCATATGCGTATGTAACGAACGAAAATTCAAAAAGTTCAGGCACCATCTCCTGGCGAGTGGGCAGCCGCAGTGACGTATGAAGTGAAGTTGTCTGTAAACTACTCAACACCGCTGGAAGGGGTCAGTCACCACATAGCTTGCTCACGTATGTCATGAAGGAGCGAGCGCCACGTACAGTGGACAACTTCCAGGTGTCCAGGAAGTGTGGATGAACTCCCAGTCCTCCTAGCTCCCCAGAACCCTTGCCATTGTACAGACGGTAGAACGCGCTCAGAACGCCAACGTCTCTTCTGAGACTTAAAGGTTCTAAACCAGGAAGTTCGGGATCGTCGACAATCCGAACCGCCCGGCGCTGCAATGAGTCAAGTGGGAGCAGCTGGTACCGGGGTGCCCCAACCCAGAGATGGGAGCAGTACTCCACATACCTTCAGAATTCCTGAGACAAGTAGACCTATTTTAGGACCTAGCAAGTGGTTCGAAAAAAATATCACATTCAAGTGCAATGAACTTCAACGTCATGCTATGTCACGAGTACTTATTAGTCTTATAAGTCCGATATGTTTACTTACGGTCTTGATCCTGACGTCGGTGCACTCGTGCGCAAGTTTCTTGGCCAAATAGGCCACCTCGTGCGACTCCGTCACTATCGCCTTCGACGTTGCCAGGAGCTCGCGTTTCCTGTCTGCAACAAAACATCCTACTATTAGAAGAGATCTGTTTGGTAACGTTACCGTGATCACAGCTGTTAAAGTCGGCTCGATGAGTGTGATACCACGCTGTCACAGAATATCGGCATCCGTATTCTTAGCGGAATTTTATCCGTACAGGAACGGAGAAAGAATACAATTTCCTGCATTGACCTACAGCCAGGTGGAAGGGTATTTCGGCTACCACTCCTGGTCCTGGGTAAAGTATGCCGCCATAACCTTGTGTTTTATATTATTAACATATCTACGGACTCGAGTTCCGTACCTTTTCTTACTACTTAATTTCTATGAAAGATTTTAGAGTCCATACACGCTTATTGTTTACTTTTGTTACTGTGTGTGACATTAATTTAGTGATTTATATGTTATGGTGTACCTTAAGATTAACTTATTATATTAATTTATTCTATTTTTAATACTAAACTTATACTAATGTAGAGTGTATCTGTTACATGCTAGTGTTGTGAGGAAGTGTATGTGCAGTGTGGGCCTTATATCTATACTTATAATATATTGTCCTATCTAGTGCCATGTGTGTTGTTTCTTTTCTTTTCTGTGTCTGGGTTATTAATTTTTAGGCTCTTTGTGTGTCTTGGTTTGTTTGTGGAGTGTGCGTGTAATGCAATGTGATGGTAGTGCGCGTTGGTTTGAGTATGTACAAGTTTTATTGTTAGTTACGTGCATAACCTTGTGTTCCGGCATTAGAGGCCAGGTTTCATTTTTCCCTTCGAGGCCGGCAGCACATTGGCAGCACCTCTGGTATTGCTTACGTCCATAGACGACACTAACCGCTTTCCATCAGTTGAGCTGTCAACCTGTCTGCTGTGCTTCATCAATGAACAATGATGAAAAACCTTAAGTTAATTGTGTTACGTGAGAGTTTCGATGGCCCACTCCCCCCCCCCCCTTATATCATCCTAGATATTAAAAAATACTATTAAAACTCGAACTCGGATTCCGCGGTGAAAGCATAACCCTTGGTAGGACACTAAAGGTAAGGAGACGTTTCTCACCGTTGTTCATGTAGTCCGAGAGCCGGGCCATCAGCACCGCCGTGCGCTTCGCCACGGCCACTATCTCGTTGTCCCGCGAGGACCAGTCCTTTATCGAGGTGTGGAGGTCCAGCGCCACCATCTGCAATGAAGGCTGTGTTCTTGGCTTCCGTTCCTGAATATCTCCTCATGGCCAGTTCTCATATCTTACTATTCATTCAGTTGCCCACCATCGGTTGCATTTTGATATTAGATGTACGGAGCTTATGTGAAATTTTAACCGGTAATAAGGCAAATAACCAGTTAATAATATGTAGGAACAGATCATGACCCATCAGAGTGCAACTTATAACAACAACACGGATTTACGGATATATTTAGTTCGTTTATTAGATAAACCAGCTAATGCCCGCGACTTCGTCCACTTGGTGCGGTTTTTTAACTATCCCACGGGAACTCTTTAATTTTTCGGGGTCAAAAGTATAAAGGTTTTTACCTTTTTTTTTTCATTGTACAGAAATTCGACTTCTACAGTTTTATTATATGTATAGATTGAACCCGGGACTCCTGAATTCCAGTGACCCTAGGCCGGCAATAACGTAACCAAATTAACCACAGAGGCCTTCCTTAAAAAAATCTATCTAAACCATTGTCTCACAACTTATTTCATTTTGATATTGATAAATTTCCTTGTAATCTCAGTTCTTTAATATTAAAATCCTACTAATATTATAAACGCGAAAGTTTCTAAGGATGTATGGATGTATGTTTGTTACTCTTTCACGCAAAAACTACTGAATGGATTTTGATGAAACTTTACAATAATATAGCTTACACATCAGAATAACACATAGGCTATATATAATTTATAAAGGCGGGTGAGAACGCGGGGCGCAGCTAGTGTACCATAATGATAAACAATGCAACGTTATCTACTATTTCCAATTTTTGGAATCAAGCGCTTTCACGCGACTTACAAGAGCTTACTGCCCAAAGATCGTCAACTAAGGAAATAGCGTCATGCCATCTCCAATCGACCCTTAGCGTAATCTTTATTATCGATTTCGAACTTTAATGCAATGAAATAAGATCTAAATTAACATCCATCGGTGTAAGATACGGCGTGTTTGAAATTAGAAGGTTTTTTTAACCGCCCATATTCGACCGCATTCGGACGCTGTCACCGCGCATGAGCACATATTTTTATATAATTTCTTTTTTTATAAATGAATTCTTTTTCGTTTTAACGAAAGGAACTTCGTTCCTAATGGGAGGTCCCCGACCACAGAAAAGTTTTATTTTTTATTGAAACAATCACTTACATATATAGGCTGATCAGATTCAGGCTGTTTCTTGAATATGTTCTCGCCTCCCAAAACGGATTCCACCTCGCCGGTTGTTCGTAAAATCTAGTGAAAACCAAAAAATAGGTCTTAATATACTTGAAACGAGTAGAAAGTAGAAGAAATTACCATGTTTATATAAGCAATAATAATACTTCAGCCGTTGTGTCCCTCCAATCAGGTATTTTGCTGGCTCTGGTGTTAGGGGCTGGTATGGTGTTACGCAGCCTTTGCCTGGCCTCCATCAGGGCCTTCTGCAGCTCAGGGTCCGTCTTCGCCAGCCTCGAAGACATGCTCACGTTCATCACCCGGTTGGCCAATCTACAGATAGAGATGAAAGACTTCAAGAACAACAACTATTCTTATAGATATATAAGAATATTACTAACTACTATTAACCATACTAGGTTCATGTTAGGAATTGATGGAGATATGATTTACTGTGAATTTTTAGTCTTGTAATTATTACAACGATTTTTTTGTTCTCTAGTTTTGCACTTTTTGCTACAACGCCGTTAATTCTTCGAAAATTAATCGTATAACATACTTTTGTATTCATAATAACACTACGTTTCAACGGTTTTAATCGCGGTAATTTATTTGATTTTTATTATTTCGACGTTTCGGCCACTTTTCAGTGGCCGTGGTCACGGCGGATAAGATGTCAAGTGTCGATGAGTAATGTTAAAGTTTTAACCCTTCAGCTCACTATTAGCACATATGTGTCCGCGATGAGAATGTAGATCGCGTTTGTGCACGTGATCGTGAATTGTGTTGTCGTCTCACTCTGTTTATATAGGAGTTGTATGATTTGTATGAAATGGGTATATTTTCTTGGTATATTATGAGATGGTAATAGTGTTAGTCTTGTGGCTTTTTGGTATATCGATAAGATATCTTTGTCTTCCGTGATCACGGCCACTGACAAATGGCCGAAACGTCGGAATAATAAAAATCAAACAAATTGCCGCGCTTAAAACCGTTAAAATATAGTTTTATTGCGTATACAAATCGCGAAAACTTAAGAAAATATTAAAATGTTTCAGTAAGTGGTTATAAATATTAAAACACATGGAGCAAGTGCTTATTTGACATATTACACTTCTACTATTGGGTTATGTGCAGAAGGTGATGTCAGGAGCCTTAAGAACAGACGAGCGTGCATGACAAGAGTTATGAATGTCAAAGAAGAATGGCGCTCTGTTGTTCGTGCCTAACCCGCGAGGGAACTGGCTTGAAGTTATATATATTATAGGCTATACCCAATAGCAGAAGTTCTATACCGTATAGCATAAGTCTTACGATTGTTTTTTTTTTTATTGCAGGAGTTCATCAGACAGGCAGATAGCACACTTGATGGAAAGCAGTTACCATCGCCTATGGACATTTGCAACACCAAAGGTGCTACAAATGCGCTGCTGCTCTCTTAAGGGAGACTGGAACCTGGTCACTGATGCCGGAACGCAACTCAAGGTTGTTATAGCGACATACTTTAGACTAGGGGTGGTAGCCGTCCAAACGGGTAAATGCCCTACCACCTGGCTGTGGGTTGTTTTGTCGCCTCTTAGGACAGGCCGCCCCAACGCAGGAAATTGTATTCTTTCTCCGTTCCTGCACGGATAAAAACTAATGTATACAACAATCAACAACAGACACGCAGCGAACGGACAATCCGGCCACAAACTAACCACCGTCTTTAGATACTTACTTTGTGATAGTTTCCGAGGTCTGTACGCATCTGATGGGGTCATTCTGTTGCGTGGATTCTTCTCGCATGCGTTGCATAGTTTCACCTGCATTAACAAATATATATATACCGATTGAACTTTTCAAACGAACCTCGATAGGCTAAATACAAAACTATAACACAAACTTAGAAAGAATAAGTTGTTACATATATAAACAAGTATAGGATATTAGGTATAGTCGATCTGTGTTTCGGAAAATAAATAATAATTATAATATGTATTTAAATGTATATATATATATATATATATATATATATATATATGTATATATATGTATATATATATATATATATACATATATATATACATATATACATATATATATATATATATATACATACATACATAACTTCACGCCAGTTCCCTTGCGGGCTAGGCACGAACAACAGAGCGCCATTTAGGCTTATTCTTACACACCTCACTTGCTTCTTTGACATTCATAACTCTTGTCATGCACGCTCGTCTGTTCTTAAGGCTCCTGACATCACCCTCCGCTAGTACACGATCAATTTGATCATGGAAGGTGTGTCGTGGCCTTCCACGACTTCTGCATCCATCCACTTTTGCATTGTATATCTGTTTAGTCATTCTTTCATCATGCATTCTTTCCACATGCCCGAACCACCGGAGCATTCCTTTCCTTACCTTCACCCCGACACTTTCTTTCAGACCAACTCTCTTTCTTACTTCGGTATTACGAACGGTATATATGTATGTGTATATATATATATATATATATATATATATATATATATATATATATATATATATATATATATATATATATATATATTGATCGTGTACTAGCGGAGGGTGATGTCAGGAGCCTTAAGAACAGACGAGTGTGCATGACAAAAGTTATGAATGTCAAAGAAGCAAGTGAGGTGTGTAAGAATGGGCCTAAATGGCGCTCTGTTGTTCGTGCCTACCCCGCAAGGGAACTGGCGTGAAGTTATGTATGTATGTATGTATGTATATAATATGTAGAACAGACGAGCGTGCATGACAAGAGCTATGAATGTCAAAGAAGCAAGTGAGGTGTGTAAGATTAAGCCTGAATGGCGCTCTGTAGTTCGTGCCTAGCCCGCAAGGGAACTGGCGTGAAGTTATGTATGTATGTATATATATATAATCTCATATAAATACAACCTGTGTATTTATTTATCTATACATATAATGAAACTGTAGAGGTCGAATTTCTGTACAATGAAAAAAAATGCTAAAAACCGAGCCAGGGGGATGTAAGAAGTGAAATAGAACTAATTTAGATTTTTTCAAATTTTTTGTTTCTCTGTTTGTACGGGCTAATCTCCGAAACGACTGGACCGATTTAAATGAAATTTTGTATGGTGGTAGCTTATATCCCTGGTCAACATATAGGATACTTTTGATCCCGAAAAATTAAAGAGTTCCTGTGGGATAGTTAAAAAACTTTCCACGCGCACGAAGTCGCGGGTAGTAGTGTATATATATATATATATATATATGTATTATGTGTGTGATGTTTGTAAGTTAATAAACAAATTATTTCATTTTTTATTTTAATATTAAAAAAAGTAAGAAATGAACATTACTAGCAGTCTGAACGAAATCCATTGGATCGACGGCCTGGTCACACAGGTCCCGCACTTTCGACAACGACTCGGCGTACTTCGCCAACAAACTCCTGTAGCTGTCGATTATAGCCTGAATGTAAAAAAGGCAACACGATTAGTTCACCCGCCTTGATACCTAGTTTTCAAGAACGCCCAATACAAATTTCTTCACGCTCACCTTATTATCTGGTTGGTTGACTCTTTCTTGGGCTGCTTTCACAAGCATCGGTGCTAAAAGTTCGGTCTGGAAGAAACAATCACATCGATTAATGAAAAGCGGTAGCTTGACTTCTATCCGTGTAGGAACGGAGAAAGGATACAGTTTCCTGCGGTCCGGGAGGCCTGTCGTAAGAGGCGACAAAACAACCCACAGCCAAAAATAAGTTCAAGATGTTGTAGGAAATGATTAGTTTTTGCTTTTTAATTACTGTTCGGATCGTCGGATCTTTTTTTGCTAAAAATTTTCACTTTTATGTTACGTGTATGGCATCCAATAACAATGAAATATACCATCCGCAAGAGTTAACTTGAGACCTGAGCGGAATGCGCGCTCCACTCGACGCCCGCCTTCTTACCGCTCACGCCTTCGACGCGTCAGTGCCTCGCGCTTACGTCATCCGAGCGAAGTCTCAAGTTAACTCTTGCGCGTAGTACAGTAAAACCACTTTAAGTCGAACTTGAAGGGAGACACCAAACAATTCCAGTAATAGAATTTTCAATTTATGGCGGATTTCGACTTATGCGTATTTTGTAAGGAAACATTCGACTTGTTGGTTGTAGGTTGTAAAACCACCGCAACTTGCCTGACTGGATGGCTACCACCCCTGGTCTGAAGCATGTCGCCATAGCAACCTTGAGTTGTGTTCCGGCATAAGTGTCCAAGTTCCAGTCTCCCTTAAGAGAGCAGCAGCGCATTTGTACCACCTTTGGTGTTGCAAATGTTTATAGGCGATGGTAACCGCTTTGTATCAATTAAGTCGTCTACCTGTCTGCTGAACTCATGCAATAAAAAAATAAAAACATGGATTAATTTACTGCAGAAACCTCTGGGATGCCATTAGATTGTAGCTGTTGCTTGATTAAAATTAAAAAAGAAACACGTCATACAAACAAAATGTGATGCATTGGAGTACACGTACGAAGTGAAACTTCTTTACTAGATATAATTTTTATTTTATATTTAAAATTGGTAATTCAAACTAACGTGGAAATAACAAACACGTGTTTTTTTTAAACTGAAATAATTTTAGGTTGGGAAAAAAGTTTCTTCGCATTTTATATAAAAATTCAAAAGGTTTTTTTTATAAAGTTTATTTACATTTGACTAAAGAATGTAGGTGCCATTTTGTTGGATAACTTTTTGCCATCTTGTAAGTAGGGACGTGATCCCATTGCTATAAAAATTTTGGGGCTTCTGATCAAAAAACTGCGACAAGTGGTTTTGGCAGTCCTCTCGTGATGTTAACCTGACCTGCCTAAGGAATTCTGCAGAGACCGAAACAGGTGAAAATCTGAAGATCAGGACTATACGGCGGATGCCTTAACACCTCCCAGCCAAACTCTCGTCATTTTTGCTGAGTGGCTAAAGATGTGTGAGGTCTAGCGTTATCATGGTGAAAAACCACACACCTTCTGTTGATTAATTCCGGCCGCTTTCTCTAAACTTTTTGCTTTAATCTCATAAGTTGTTCGCAGTACAGTTCAGAATCGATGGTCCTGCCTGGCGGTAACAGCTCATAGTGAATAATGCCCTTCCAATCCCACCATACACACAGCATCACCTTGTCGCGAGTTAACCCGGGTTTCGCCACAGTCTGTGAAGCCTGACCGGCCTTTGACCACGATCTTTTTGGCACGTTCTTGTCGTACGTGATCCACTTTTCATCACCAGTTATCAGCTTCTTCAAAAATGGGTCGGTTTCATTACGTCGTAATAAAGAATCACAAATGAGTACACGGTTCGTTAGGTTTCTTTCAGTGAGCTCATGAGGCACCCAAATATCGAGCTTTTTTGTGTACCCAGCTTTATTCAAATGCGCCAAAACCGTTTTGTGGTCAATTCCCAGTTCTCCAGCTACATCGTAACTACTAATATGCCGATCTTGCTCCATTTTTTCAAACATGGCATCAATTTTGTCCGTAACAGGGCGACCAGGGCGACGTGCATCTTTGATATCAAAATTTCCGGATTGAAAACGCTTAAACCAAATTTGCGCTACTCTCACAGATACTGCATTAGGTCCATAAACATCACAAATTTTTTTGGCGGCTTGTGTTGCATTTTTACCTTTTTTGTAGTAAAATTTTAAAATGTATGGAATTTCTTCATTAGATTCACGCATTTTAACAATAATAAAAACAAATGAAAATCACACATTTTCCTAATTTGAATTTGGAATTGTCTTCTTTAAAATTAAAACTTTTTAATGATACCAAAACCAGCCAGATACAAATGGTATAGCCTAAGAGATCTTATTACAAGTTCATACATACTATATGCGAAAAGACTTTTTCCCCAACCTATTAGATTCGTGACGGCAAAACGTTGCAATAAAACGTGACTTTTGTTAAAAACCATACTAAATTTCCCTATTGTACCTGTTCGCTGCATTGCCTCAGCTCCTTGCTGAGGGCGTGGTCCCCGCTGCCGGTGTCTGCTATAAACCTCGCCGTTTTCGTCACTCGCCCCAACTGCGCTAGAAGTTCTGCCAGCTTCTTCTCCAATATGTATTTGCGTTTTGTTTCATCTAAATACAAATATATTAGAAATTACTTTTTTTTTTAATGGAAGTATAGGTTTGCGTTTGTTCACTGTCTCACTCGATATTGAGGGATGACGCAGTCTAGGATGGAGCACGCTTACGTAGATGATACCTATTCACTCGTGAGTTGAAGACTTCAAGATTGTATTTGTCAAGAAAAACGGACGTCGGCAAATTATTCCACTCTTCGGCAGTGCGCAGCAGAAAAGATAAACGAAACGCTTAGTTCTGACTGGTAGTGTTTCCACCATGTAACGGTGGCGCAAGCCTGAGTCTGGTTGTCGGATGGTAAAATGGGGATGGAGGAATCAGCTCGTGCAATTCTAAGGAACACTCCACGAAATGTATCCGATAGAAGACAGTCAGCCCCGCGACCTTGCGTCTATGCTCTAGACTCTGAAGTCGAGCATAAAAAAGACGATCATTGCCGACCAGCTTCCTGGCTCTTCTCAATTGATTCCAACGTCTCCAACTGGTATTTGGCTGACCCGTCCCAAAGATGAGAACATTACTCTATGCACGACTGAACTTGTGCTTAGTTTATACCAAGCACAAGTTCAGTCTTCACGTTCACAAGTGCACTAATGTGCAGCAGCTGTTCTGACGTGAAGTACTGTCTCACCTTTGCGAGTACACCCAGTTTTTTGGCCGCCACTTGCGCTATAGACTCTATGTACGTGCCAAAATTGAGTGTCGGAGTCAAAGAGATAACCAGAAGCTGGAGTCTGTCGGTCAATGTAATGGACACACCCCTGAAGGTGAGAGTCGGATCAATTAGACTCCGTTTTGCGGAGAATAGACACGCCTGGGTTTTGGAGGCGTTGAACGTAACCAAGTTTGCATCACCCCATTCGGAGACTGCCTGCAAGGATACGTTCAGCCGTTCCACCATCGTCTCTCTGTGCAACTGGATCTGGGCTCTGTTATCTTGCGCATTGGACATATCTTTATATATATAATTTTTCTGTACGGGTGTTGACAGCGAACTCCTCCTAAACAGCTGGACCGATTTGAATGAATTTTTTGTGTGTGTTCAAGTGGATTCGAGGACGGTTTAGATTCACAATTGGACCCGGTAGGTGGCGCTGGAGTCGGGTTCTAAATTTTATTTCTTCAGAGCAGAACAACGTCTGCCGGGACAGCTAGTATCTTATATTATAGTAATGTGACATTGTGTTTTGCTTCTGCAATGATATATTATTTATATTAATTTAATTAGGTAATTTATTGGTTGATTAATTAATGTCATAATGGCCAGGCAACATCACAATTGCTTGTAAACGTCCGAAAGGACAAACCGTCGTTCCAACAAAAAACTCAACACCTTTGTAACATCATGTTTGTGACAGTTTATACAATAAATGCTATTCTGTTCTATTCTTCTTATTCTATTCTATTATTTATTTATTCTATTCTATTTATCCGTGCAGGAACGGAGAAAGAATACAATTTCCTGCGTTGGGGCGGCCTGTCGTAAGAGGCGACTAAACAACCCACAGCCAGGTGGTAGGGCATTTGCCTGACTGGATTGCGACCACCCCTGGTCTAGAGCATGCCGCCATAACAACTTTGAGTTGTGCTCCGGCATTACTGACCAGGTTTCAGACTGACTTAAGAGAGCAGCAGCGCATTTGTAGCACCTTTGGTGTTGCAAATGTCCATAGGCGATGGTAACCGCTTTCCATTAAGTGGGCCGTCTGCCTGTCTGCTGAACTCCTGCAATAAAAAATATCTAAAATTAAATTCAATTTACTTTCTAATGAACCCGTAACTGTAACGCACTGTGATAGCTCGAAACCAAGACGGCTTTTCAGGTAAAATATGTACCTTAATTGAGTAGATGAGATCTTTTACAATATATAAAAATGAATGTTTGTCTGTATGTCCGTTATAGAATCGTAAACCATACATTTGATCATGTGATGATCTTTGGCAAAGTTGTTGTGCATAAGCTAAAGAAGGTTTCCGAGTTGGTTCAGAATTGGACCCCATAGGTGGCGCTGCTGTCGGCATATCGATCGAAGCTTTTCCGGGCAGGACGACGTCTGCCGGGACAGCTAGATTTACAATAAATTCTAAATCAATATCTGCATATAAATGATTTAAAAGACCACGCTCTTAAGATGCAAAGTATTTTTTGTTTCATGATAAAAAATATTTAAATAATATAATATCAGCCCATAAATGTCCCACTGCTGGGCTCGGGCCTCCCATTATAGGGGGAACGGACAGTAGACCCGCCACGTTTGTCCAAGGCGGCTTGGCAGGTTTGACGCATCGGCTATCTCGATGTGCAGGTTGCATCACGATGTTTCCCTTCACCGTTGTTAGCACGTGGGGTCAGAAAACTGCCTAAGTGGTGCATGCGTTCCGGTCAGGATCGAACCCGCACCCTTAGATGTTGGGACGCGTGCGCTAGCCAGTACGCTACCACGACTTATTATTTTAATTTATTTAAATAATAACTGCTTAAAAATAATTAATGACATGTGACTGGTTACAGATATGACATCATAATTTGCTACACTCGAGCAAAATTTAGAACTCTTCGGCGCTTTAGAAAATGATAAAAAGTCTGCCACTCTATTGTTACGAGTACGGGACTCGAATTAAAATGCCGTTGGAAGTACTATAGAACTTATTAAAACTATACAAACACGTATAACACGGGTACAATTATAACCGGACGCAATGAGTCCAAATGTAATGCACAATTCAATAACACGCGCAAAGTCCATCACTAAAATGTATACACGTCTTGCCTCGCCTGTGTCATCGCTCTGACTCCCTCCTCTCTCCATTCTGCTATCGTTTTATACTTCACAAATATAAGTATGCCCGCCCGTATCGTCGACTTAATTTCCTAGAAATCGTAATCCGCACACCTGACTAATTATGCCCGCAAACGGCCACAAACGAGTACAATAGGCTATTCTCCACAATAACCAATAAAGGTATTACAATTGGTTCAAATGCCGACAGGTAATAGAGTGGAATTTATCTTTGTCGGGGGGCTAAGCTGTAACACTATTAAACCCAGTTATCCCAAAATAAACTCATCCCACGAATTATCAAAAACTTAATTATAGACATCAAAGTGAATTCAAAATTTTTCTATATAGTATTTCAACCTTTTTCAGCGTCGACAATGATGTCCAAGTTAGCGAGTGGGTCGTCTCCCTCGATGAAGTCTTCCACCACCCTCGTGACTACTCCACGTTCTACTCCCTTCTTCAACTCCTTAACGCGATCCAAAAGGACGCTGCAATGAAATAAGTTTTAAAGATGCACAATTTAACTATTACTGTTTAAAGTACACAGAACCTCCATCATGTCATACTAGTAAAGTTTTTGCTTTTTAATTACTGTTCGGATCGTCGGTTCCTTTTTTGCTAGAAATTTTCACTTTTATGTTAAGTGTATGGCATCCAATAACAATGAAATATACCATCCGCAAGAGTTAACTTGAGACCTGAGCGGAATGCGCGCTCCCCTCCCGACCCCCGCCATCTTACCGCTCTCGCCATCGACGCGTCCGTGCCTCGCGCTTACGTCATCCGAGCGAAGTCTCAAGTTAACGCTTGCGGGTAGTACAGTAAAACCACTTTAATTGGAACTTGAAGGAAGACACCAAAAAATTCAAGTAATAGAATTTTCAATTTATGGCGGATTTCGACTTATGCGTATTTTGTAAGGAAACATTCGACTTGTTGGTTGTAGGTTGTAAAACCACCGGAAATGCCCTACCACCGCCAGGTAGTAGGGCATTTGCCCGACTGGATGGCCACCCCTGGTCTAAAGTATGTCGCCATAGCAACCTTGAGTTATGTTCCGGCATTAGTGACCAGGTTCCAGTCTCCCTTAAGAGAGCAGCAGCGCATTTGTAGCGCCTTTGGTGTTGCAAATGTCCATAGGCGATGGTAGCCGCTTTCTATCAAGTGGGCCGTTTGCCTGTCTGCTGAACTCCTGCAATAAAAAAAAACAATTATTGCCATGTTCCAGATACAGAGGTCCAATTTATTTTTTTGGGTTTTAGGGGGAAAATAAGTACTAAATTTGCTTGTAGGGAGTCATTAATTATTTCCACATATAGAGGGTTCAGATTTCGAGCAACGGAGGTTTTCAAGTTCTACTATATATGAATGAATGAATGAATGAATAAATGAAAACATTTTGTTGCTCACCAAAATCAAAACTACGTTCTTAATAATCTAGATACAATAAATGTTGAACAAACGGAGGCCTTATCGCTTAAAGCGATCTCTGCCAGGCAACCCCCTCAACTAAGGAAAATATTAGAAAATGACAGTGGCGGTGTAGACAATAAATAATATAAAACATTCAAAATATATGAAATAAGTAAATGTAAGTGCGGAGTGACGCTCGCGGATTGCGTTCGTAATACCGAAGTAAGAAAGAGAGTTGGTCTGAAAGCGTGTCGGGGTGAAGGTAAGGAAAGGAATGCTCCGGTGGTTCGGGCATGTGGAAAGAATGACTAAACAGATATACAATGCAAAAGTGGATGGATGCAGAAGTCGTGGAAGACCACGACACACCTTCCATGAGCAAATTGGTCGTGTACTAGCAGAAGGTGATGTCAGGAGCCTTAAGAACAGACGAGCGTGCATGACAAGAGCTATGAATGTCAAAGAAGCAAGTGAGGTGTGTAAGAATAAGCCTGAATGGCGCTCTGTTGTTCGTACCTACCCCGCAAGGGAACTAGCGTGAAGTTATGTATGTATGTATTATTATACCCGAGAGGACCAAAATGGCATATATAAGATGGTCCTTTTTACCTTTATTTTCAATTCAAAAGAAACCCATTTATTTCATCTAAGCAAAATTATAGGACAATTCTTCGTTAACCCAAAATAGATGACTCAAGTCTATCTAGGCTCTACACTAGGTTATACTGAAATAGAAAGAAAGTCTTCTAAAAAAGAAATGCATGTCTACCTGTATTTCTCATTGTCATACTTCGTCTTGCAGTCATTCAGGAGATGTCTGGTTTCCGATATCAGCTGACTCATGTCGTCCTTCTCACCAGCTTTCATATCTTCGTACATCTGTAAAAGAGTACAGACGTATACGCCGACTTATTGCATATTATATAAAGGGTACAAAAATGTCGTTACCAAAGCCGAGAGCTCTGTATTGTCCCCATTATTCCAGAATGTTTTTTGTAATGGGTCACATCAGGGGACGGGATGGTGATGGAGTTGTATATGGCCAAAGTCACGACCTTTTTTGTATTTTTCTCGAAAGTAAAATTAAAACTAATTTGCGCCTTCCACACACACCCACATACAATCATACATGCACGCACACGGTCTAATTGCGCTCCTGTTCAATGACATATATCATACATACCTAAAAATAAAAGTCGTGTCCCAACTAATATTTTTCAACCATGAGCCTTCGTTTAAGTATGCTATGTTATAGACTTCGGCCTGGTAAAGGTCTTTTCAGACCCTGTATGATGCGACCCTGTTTGCTCTGCTTCCCGGGGCACTCTCAGGCGCCTCGATGCGCGGATGAGCATGGGCGTAACTACGTTCCAAGTCTCATGCTCTTCCTACCAGAAGCGCGGGCACATGGGAGGCAGGTAGATTCAGTGGAGTATTAATGGGAACGCCTCTACCATCTGAGTCTCCACACATGTCGGCGAACGATTTTGTTATTCCACTTTCCAGTCGTGTGGTCTAACTCTAGCCGCTTTGGTCTAATCCCATAAAGGGCCTGGTAATGTACGAAGCGTATTCTCCCTGCTTCAACAAAAAAAAGCCCTCTTCTTACTCCCCCCACTTCCATATGCCATTCTCCTATTAAGTCCCCTCTATCCCATACCTCCTGTTGAATTCCTTTATACTCCATCCTTCCTATCCCATCCTAAAGGCAACGCATTGTCTTTGCTCCTGGGGCTCAATTCTGTTATTTCAATATCCTGTCGTTGCAAAAATATTCAAAGTACGATTCTGTAAGGTACATAAATTGTGGGTAGTTTTGTATTTCATAAAAATGGCGAACAAACAGACTTGTTACCGCTGCCACATCGTTTCATTATAGTCAAACCAACTGGCGACGACAGTGGGATTCGAACCCACGCATACAACCAGCCCAATTGAAAACCCAGTAAAATACAATACTACCCCCAATTTACACATATTTCAGAATCTACTAAATCCACAATATCTTCTCGATTTCGTCGCGGCGTTGTCTTAGTAGAAAAAGTAGTATTACCATTAGCAGAAATGACGTTAGCAGAGATGAATTTTGAAAAGCTACCAAAACTTCAAGCATTTATTTCGCGAATTTTCGCTTACACCATTGGGATTAACGGAACAGCGAAATCAGGTAAACTCACGAGGTTTTACCGGCAGAATAAGACCGTCTATGGCGACGATAACCACGTTAACAAATATGTATTGTTGACTCACCTTATCAGCCATATCAATAATATTCTGCACAGCCTGCTCGCCTGCCGCCTTTGCGTTAGGCTTAGGCACTGGTGTCTCCAACCATTTTTTAATTAAATCCAATCTAAAATAAAATAAAATAAAATTTAAACGACTGCACATTTATAAATGTAAATGAATGAATGAAAAGCCACTTTATTGTTCCCCAGAAACTTAACAATTAATAAATAAATAAAATAAATTAATTAAATATGCGTAATTCTAGAAAAGATATTATTTTTAACTTACTGGGACTGCATGTAGCTCTTAGTTGGTGCCTCCATCTATGTAAACAAAACAAATTTTTGATTTAATTTTTCAAAGGAATCTATACATTTACATTATATAATAATAATTAATATTTAAGCATTGTAATAATATACATACATAACAAAAATTGTTATCGATCTAAAGTCGACATGTTTAAAAACCTTTCTTCACTCAACTTTCTGCATCTCTTGTTATATAATTTATTAACGATATTCCATAATCTTATCGATTGTATGTATAATAATACATCTGAGAATTATGAAACGACACATATATTCACTCACTCACGCACTAATTCACTCACTCAGTAACTGACTCGCTCACTCATTAGCTCATTGACTCACTTAGTAACTCACTCGATAAAGAAACTAACTCGCTTAAAAGAGTACAATATTTAATTAACAATTGTAATAAGGTTAATAATATTTACCTCTGAAGCTTCGTCAGGAGATCCCTCTATAATATTAGCGCGTTGTCCGTTTGTTCTGCAAAACACAATTTTTTTAATATCTATTATTTAAAAGTACTAACATATTGAAATTTGATAAATTCTGATGGTCATCTTTCACTGTTCCCATTGGCGCAGGTATGACTAGTTTATTGGTTTTAATTTGGAAATAGGGAGGAAGAGATAAGGAACACCAGGTAAGACTAATAAGGTAGAGGAGTGGGATAAAGGTGATAAGGGGATAGAATATAGATGATCCCCTGGGGTAAGGGCCGAGGAATGCAGAAAGAATACTTTTCCTGCGTTGGGGTGGCCTGTCGTAAGAGGTGACAAAGCACCCACAGTCAGATGTTAGGCTATTGGCCCATCTACATAGCTACCATTCCTGGTCAAGAGCATGTCGCCATAACAACCTTGAATCGTGTTCCGGCATTAGTGGCCAGGTTCCAGTGTCCCTTTAGAAAGCGGCAGCACATTAGTAGCACTTTTGGTATTACAAAAGTCTATAGCCGATGGTAATCTCTTTCCATCAGGTGGGCCGTCTGCCTGTCTGCTGAACTCATGCATTAAAAAAAGTGGCCCAGCGGAACTCGTACTCGAAGTACATAATATAAAGTGAATATACATAATCCTGTGAAATACAAAACTCAAAACTGCTAAGCGAAAGTAATGCTTAACATAACTCACTGCACACTCTTAAGTAAAGCGTCGAAAGCGTCCAAGACTTGCTTCCTGCTGATGTTGTACGTGTGCCAGGTCATCATAAAATCAGGGCCCTCGGGCTCTGGCGATGACTTCACTTCCTTCACCAGCGCTTGCGTCTTCGTGATGAGTGTCCTGAAAAATATGTCAAGTTACTTTTTCATTGCTTGATGTTAGCAAACAGACAGGCGGCTCACTTAATGGAAGTGGTTACTTTACATATAGATGTTTGCAACAATACGGGTGATGCGTTGCCAATGCGTTGCCAGCCTTTAGGATGGGATAGAGAGGATAAGATGCGGGGCCTGAGATAGAAGGAATAGGATAGATGGGATGAGATAGGCGGAATGGGATAGTAGGGAGCAAAATAGTCAAGAAGGTGGGATACTAAGGAACCATCCACAAATCATGTCATACGAATTTCATGATTTTTTGGCCCCTCCCCCGTCATCCTATCATCACACATTTTGCAATTTTACATCAAGAAATATATTAATCTTTGGAAATGTGATGTCAAGAAATTTAGGACCCCTCCCACTGCTTGTCACACAATGTCACATTTCGTTGACCCCCAGCCCTTTAACGTGTGACGTAATTTTGTGGATGGCCCCTAAGGGAGGTGGGATACGGGAAAGTAGGCCCCCGGGTCGTTTATTCACTGTACGGAGCAATTAGTTCAAGGCTAAGCATTTGAAGCCAATAGTCTGCGTTTGCGTTGTGTCACATTGCTCGAGTCTACCCTAAGAATCAAGATAATGATTCCAGCATAGATTTACCAATTAAAATTTATGTTCTCGACACTACATTGTGTAAAATATATGATGTACATACTTGGAGCTGTTCATGACGTCGTCACACCAGGCCTTCCTTTCGGCAGACACGGTGGTGGTTTGCGGCTGCAGCAACGGATCCTCGATCAATGCGCTGGTGCGGTTCGCAGCAGCCAAAAGCTCCATAGTGGAAGATGTCAATTTAGGCTGCAAAAGAAAAGACCAATAAACCATTCTGTAAACACAAAAGAAGACCTAGCTCCTTTTCAATTTCTTGCCAACAATGGTATATTGTCAACAATTGTATACTATCTATAGGAAAGGAACCACTAATGGCACCCAAGTGATTGAGCACCCTGTCACTATACCCTACCATATACAAGACATTAAGAAATCCTTGTATTTGGCAGCCATACAATAATAATATTATCAATAAAGTATAGAGTACAAAATAAGAAAAATGTTAAGAATTCTTTAATGTTTTTAATAAATATAATGTACGATTTGTCACCGATAATTTAAAAAAACTTAATGCTTGCATAAAACCACACGACAGAAGTGAAAAATTCATCAAGGCCAGTAACGCTCGTCGAGCGAGTACAGAAGTGACGCGTCTCCTCCCTTTGGTCGACTCGAGCCGACCTTACACGAACAACCGTAAAGAGTCAAGTGTGACGGCGTTACACAGCCGATCCTGACAGCTCAGTCTTATTCAATATCCACAAAACAAAGTGCTAAGCGTGCCTAAAGAACTTTCCACTTCAAAAATAAATTTTAATCATAAGACAGTAATCGAAGTTTTAATTGAGATTTTCTTTATAAGCAAGAGCGGTGACGTCAACTCGTGTTACCAGTTATGTTTGACGATTTATCATTCTCTTGTATGATGTAAGTTTATGTCCAACAATTTTCACTTAATTCATTCACTAATATTTGTTTACCTTATCGTGATGATCGTTAAAAGCCCTCGAGACGCCGATGGCGGTGACATTCAGATCTCTCTTGCACTGTTCCAAGGACTCCTTCAATTGCTGGTCTTTAATTTTATCTGTGGACTCGTTAATGCTTTGGATCAAATCGCCGACTTGTTTCTCCAATTTTGACTTGTCGCCTTCCGCCTGAAATGTTTTTAAGAAAATAAAATTCTTGTATTCACATTCTATGTGTTACGACAGTTTTTTTACGATCGTGTTTGGCCACTGTCTCAACTGATGTTGAGTGATGACACGGTCTAGAATAGACCACGCTTAGCTAGAAGATAACTAACTATTCACTTGTGAGTTGAAGACTTTAAATTATATTTGTCAGGAAAAACAGACTAAGGTAAATTATTTCATTCGTCGATAGCGTGCACCAGAAAAGATGAGATGAGAGTTTCGACCGTTTTTTTTTATATTGGACTTGACTTTATGTTGTTGGTCCGAAGACCTTACAACTTTACCGGGGTCTTTGAGGCGAGTGCCTTCGCGAAGCGAAGGCGCTCGAGCCCGGGGGGGGGGGCAACTTGCTCGAGGGAGTTCCCTAAGGAGTTTTACCTCGGCTGGACTGTTGTCATGAATGGGGAATGAATTTAATGATGCCCACCATAGGGCGACACAAAATACTAATTGAGAACGGGCGACGGGTAATATAAAGCCCGAAGGGAAGGATCTCGGCGGGCCGGGATCGGTGGTTTGCGGTGGCCTACGCTATCTTACTGCCGTTTCGCAACGTGTTATGGCTGGGAGAGAAGAAACGGCGAAAGAAACTTCCCAGCAACACGCCTAGTCTATCCTGTGGGGTGAGCTATGTCTCCTAGCGTCCCTCGCGGGGACGTGGAGAGATCTTGATTGGCGGCGTCTGAGACGCCGCCGTCTGTGTCTGTCTGTCGGTGCCTAAGTTTCGACCGTGTTTAGTACTATAGATACATTTATCTTTTTAATAATACTATCGGTCGCGGTTGACAAAGGAGAAATACCTTATCCGTGGTAGAGGGCCACTGTTTACGGGGGTATCGGTGGAATCACTTCTACTGTACGAAATGGTACGGCCCTGCTTCCCAGGATTTAGTACCAAGTCGGCGCACTAGGATGTTAGAAGAGCTTAACTACCTTAGACATCCCTGACATTCTAGATATATGCTCTCGCAGAGACCCAGGAAGGTTTAGTGGGTAGTGTTTTTGGCCTCCTCCTTTAATGAAGGAGATCCCGTTTGCCGTTTGGTGCAAGAGTCCTACACGTAGAAGAAACCCACGGCACTAGGCAACGCTTTTGGTCTTCCCCTGTATCCAAGACCCGAGTGTGTCACAAGAAAAGACATTCCCCTTGAGTTAAAAAAAAGGAGAAATACCAACGCGTCGTCAACTTCTAGACTGGGATAGAGGGGATAAAAAATGAAGGATGGATTAGTGGGGATTACATAAGAGGGTTGGGATATGGGGATAGGATAGGTAGATGGATTGAGGGTGGGAAAAATGGGCCACTGGAACTCTGGTCCTACCCGCGAAAGACGATTAGCTCAAAGTTAATTAATTTCACGGCGTCTATCTGTGATCGCAAGATATCACATAGATCACCTGACCCTTAAAAGCTTTAAACAAGCTAATGATTCAAAAATGGCTCTAATACTTCTGCACTAAGTAATCGAAAGTCGTCCATAATTGTATACATTCATCCATTTATGGTAAAATAGAAAAAAGACATTGACTACTGCATAGCTTACTAAACAAACATGTTATCTAGGTGAAAGGAGCAGGTTTTTAATGAAGCGTTTGAAAATTCCTCATAATACACAAAGAACACTAGTGTAAGTAGTTTTCTTTTATAAAAGCTGATCTTGAAATAACTTGCACGAACAGAAGAAGAATACAATTTCTTGCATTGGGAACCCACAGCTAGGTGGTAGGGTATTTGCCATAACTATAATACCATAACAACCTTGAGTTGCGTTTCGGCATCAGTAGCCAGGTTCCAGTCTCCCTTTAGAGAGCGGCAGCACATTGGTAACACCTTCGGTGTTACAAATGTCCATAGGCGATGTTAACCGTTTTCCATCAGGTGGGTCGTCTGCCTGTCTGCTGAACTCATGCAATAAAATAAAATAAAAACTTACATATTCTACAGTGGCAGACCGTATGATGCTCATGCAGCTGTCTTGTATGGAGGAGGACAACTTTTGCATCTTGGCCACGTCGACCAGGCCAATCTCGGCGACTTCTTTGTCTTTCTCTGAGGCTGATAGCTGACGAGAGGATTGTTTCAAATTAATTATTTTTATAAAAAATATCTTTGTAAGGTCTTATGAGATCTATTTTCCAGTCCAATATACGCTGCTTTGTCTTACTTATTATTATCACTAATGATTTTAAACTAGCAGTAATAATTCACAAATTATGGTTTTTTAACCTACTTCCAAAAGATTCTTTCTCAATTCGACTGAATATTTTGTTGTATGTGTATTATCCGATTTCTCCGTCAATTGGTGATTCATTTTCCAAAATTAATTTTTGTTCGAAAGTCTATACTCCTGAGGTGTTATCATTGTAACCAAGTCAGGACTTGATAAGTGGATTCCAGGGAATTCTTGAGCAATCATTGTTAAAGAGCGCCCACACTCACGACTTCAAACTACAAAGCAAATGAGAAGTATTGTCTACAACATCTTGACGTAGGTGCCAAGAAAACATCCAAAATACAGTAATTTTTATCTATTACTTCGCACCGACTTCAAGATGTTGCAGAAAATATTTAGTTTTGCTTTTTAGATTCTAGATTTTTGAGATTTTTGCAAAAAAAAAACTTCACGTCTAATTAACATACAAGCTCCTTATCGGCAACCGATACAGTTATAACCAGTTGACATTTTTAATTTTTCCGACTCATTGACTCTTCGGCTGTTCTAAAGACTGGGGCTTACTTCGGGCAACAGATCAGTATGGCGATCCAGCGAGGAAACGTAGCCAGCCTTCTCCTTCACCTTACCCATAGAAGGTGGTGACCTAGGCTCAGTATTTTATTTGTAGTGTTAAGGGTTAAGTTTCTTTCATTATACTAGTATAAGAAAGTTTAGTGAAAAATTTATTTTTGTGGCCGGGCAATCTGTTATAAGAATCGATAAAACAACCCCCAGTCAGGTGCTAAGTTATTTGCCCGTGTGGATACTTCCATCCCTTGTTTAGAGTTTGCCGCCATAATGACCTTGATCTACTTCATAGCTGGCAACACCTTTGCTGTTCTGAATATCCATAGGTGATAGTAACCACTTTCTATGAGGTGAGCCGTCATTCGGGCTGTTGTATTCTAGGATTAAAAAAAAAACTGTATACCAAATAAGCGCACTGCGTCGCGTAATCGGTGCTGTTGCAAACCGCCGATGAAACGAAATTCAAGTTCTTCACAAATTCCTCTTTCGTCATTTTCTGGTCACTCTTCAGTTTCTCTGCGAATAAAGAATATTTCGAAAACAGTTTTACAAATGTAGGCATACAGTCACTATAGACGAGAGAAAGATGAGGGAAAGAGAGGTGGGATTTCTCATAATAAGTCTTCTTTCTTGTCTATCCATCACACGACTGTGGTGTAGTAGTTTAATGTGTCTAGTTTACTGGTACGCAGGTCAATTTCCAGGAGAGTAAATTTCAAAAATGAACTTTACATTATTTGTCCTGGCCTCAAAATTACTCAAAAAAAAAAACTCTCAAATAAGGTTAGTTAACACCATTGTTGGCAACGTCCCTCAATGGTTTTCACCTCCGAGGGTTAACATCCTCCTTGGTTGGCACCTGTCAATTTATACAAGACTAGAGTTTAACCCGCGGCTGCGCCGCGGCTCGACCTCTAGTGCGTGTCTCTTGTTTAAAAAGCAGGCGGTACAGGTTAAATTGTATTAAATTTGTATGTATATGCCCCCGGAAGATTCACTTCATTTTATATCACAAACTATACCATCCCCCGACTATCTGTAAACTACGTAAATGGCAAAACTTGACAAAATAGATAACATGGACCAAGTGGACCAAGTGGACCCAGTGGAACCAGTGGAACCAGTGGACCCAGTGGACCAAGTGAACGAAATGGACAAAATCACAAAACCTAGTTTCCGGGATAACCTTCACATAAATCTATCCCATTATCCAGGCGGGATAAAAAGTATCCCTTGGCCACCCTCGGTATTAAAATTATATATGTACCGAGTTTCACTCAAATCGGTCCGATAGTATTTCCATAAAAGGATAACAAACAGACAAATATATTTTTATCCCGAAAACTATCCCATTATTCGGGATAAAAAGTATACTATGTTCATCCTCGGCATCGAAAATATATAGTAAGTTTCAGCCAAATCGGTCCAGTAGTTTTTGCGTGAAAATCGAACAGACAGACAGACAGAGTTACTTTCGCATTTACAATATTAATAGGGATGTTTTTGGATTTTCTATTTTGTGGCCAAACAATAATAACATGTATGGCTACAATATAAAAAAATATTAACTTTTCTTCATATTTTCAACAAATTAATATTTCCAATCATCGAGGGCAGTGCCAACAATGGTACAGTTTATCATAATATAATATTAGCAGTACATAAATAATAAGGGGTTTTATTCAAGGATTAAGCTTTAAAAAGCACTCACGTATGACGTCGCTCTGACTGTGGATGGCGTCGAGGCAGTGCTTGTAGGGCAGCGCGCAAGTCGCGTGGGGGGCGCCCTGCAGCGAGGTCTGGTGGAGCAGCAGCGACCGGGTCTGCTCCTCACACTCCTGAGACACCCTGTTCACTGGAGACGTGGATCTTACCTGGGCGAATGAACAAACGACTAAATACATGTCGGAATGGACTAATTTTTACTGATGTAAGGCTATTTTAAAAATTTGTTGCAGAATCGCATCACAGTATAAATTCTTAGTATGTCATTATTACGACGGTAACAATATTTTTAGTTTGTTGCATCTCCATTCATTCTTTGAAAAGTAATTGTAATACAACTTCTATATGTATTTAAGAAGAAAAAACCTGAGATAATATTATAAATAATTATGATGAAAAAATCTCTTTTATCTAGACGTGTTGCTGGGGAGTTTTTTTACAGTTTCTTCTCCTTTAAACAGCAGTTAAGAATAAGAAGTAGATTTAAATTTTGACTTACGTGTATGACCTTCAAAAAATGTTCTCCAGTGGAACTTCTTTTGAATAAAAACATTTGTGAAATTTCTCACATAAAAAAGGAATTCGGTGTGAATTTGAAATATATTTGTTTTTTTTTTTAATTTTAGTAATCAAATCACAAAACTAAACAGTTGAAGTCATCTCTAAGGAATCCCTTTTTGTTTGTAGACTGCCACTCTTTTGGCCGAATTTATTTATTAGATACTATAATATATAACCCGCAAGGGTAAACTTGAGACTTCGCTCGGATGACGTAAGCGCGAGGTACTGACGCGTCGATGGCGAGAGCGGTGGTGTCGGGAGGGGAGCGCGCATTCCGGTTAGGTCTCAAGTTAACTCTTGCGGATAGTAGTACCTACTCTTTACAATAATTATTGTAAGGAATTTTCGCTTACCAGTTTATTGATGGAGTCATTCAACTGTCTCAAGGCGTCAAGTAATTTTCGTCTTGTGTCCGGATGGTTAGGAGACTGCAATTTTTTTATTTTTTTTATTTAACAAAACAACAAAACTACGTTTACAAGTTGTTGATTTATACATAGAAACCTAGTACAGCATAGTAATCTCTGGGATTTATATTAGTGCCATGAATACCTATAAGCAGATAACAATTTTAGATATATAACTATACACCAGTTCCCTTGCGGGGTAGGCACGAACAACAGAGCGCCATTTAGGCTTATTCTTACACACCTCACTTGCTTCTTTGACATTCAAAGCTCTCGTCATGCACGCTCGTCTGTTCTTAAGGCTCCTGACATCACCTTCTGCTAGTACACGATCAATTAGACCATGGAAGGTGTGTCGTGGCCTTTCACGACTTCTGCATCCATCCACTTTTGCATTGTATATCTGTTTAGTCATTCTTACATCATGCATTCTTTCCACATGCCCGAACCACTGGAGCATTCCTTTCCTTACCTTCACCCCGACACTCTCTTTCAGACCAACTCTCTTTCTTACTTCAACAATTGTAACTTTATATAATGTGATAGGTGTTTGAAAGAAAAAACAAAATGGCGGATTTGTGGCGCGAAACAGTAATACGCTAATAAAACAACAAAAAACCAAATCTATCGAGCAGGGTATCAAAATAAAGGAAATTACAAAAATATATAGCAGTTATATGTTTAAATTGGTTAAAAAGTTTTTAATAGTGGACCTCGTGCTATCATATGAAATTTAGAATAGAGAATTGTTGCCTCAGTGACGTGGCAATAGTAAACAATCGCTGTATCCGATCACACTTGATTAGATGAATCGATACACGTTGTACGCGCAATATATATACAAGCATGTTACAATATAGACAAGCACGAGTTCTATTTTTTTTATTTAAATCATAAAGTTAACAAAATATTTATACTGTTTATTCTATGTAGGTATATATTATAACTAGCGACCCCGGCAGACGTTATCCTGCGTTTAAAAAATAAAATTCTAGAACCCGATCCCAGAGCCACCTACCGGTTCTATTTGTGGATCTAAAAGAGTAATATATTTTTTTTTATTCTAAGTCATGGCAAAATAAGATTAAAAATCTTGCCAAAAAATTAGTTTATAATTAACAAATTAAAAATAGGGGTTGATCGTAGAGGGGTGAAAATTTAGGGTTATATGTATTTTTTAATGCTGTATCTTAATAAAAAATTAATCTAAAAATTTTAAAAAAAATTTAGGGGTGGACTACCCTTAACATTTAGGGGGATGAAAAAAAGAATGTTGTCCGATTCTCAGACCTACCCAGTTTTCATACAAAATTTCATGAGAATCGGTCAAGCCGTTTCGGAGGAGTATGGTAACTAACACAGTGACACGAGAATTTTATATATTATTTACACATAAAATAGTTTTTAAATTAAACTCATTAAAATATTCAGGTCGTTTTAGTATTACGCCAAAAAGAAGGTCGGTTTACATGGTTGGTCTATAAATAATACACTTATAGGTTATAAGAGTGTGCCGGAACAAAGTAAAAAAATAAAAATAAAAATTTAAAAAAATCAAAAATCCGACTGCAAAAAAGACTATTTCAATGCAATGCACTAAAAATACAGAAACAAGATTGAGAATAGGAAAAAAAATTAAAGTAAACTCTACTTCGGTTTAACAGCTGACAGCCTAAGTTAAGTTTACCAACAGGCGGGACCTAATTGCAAATTATAAACCGAAAGAAAATTGTCACAATACATAGGCGTCGTTATAACCTGGAAACTGGTTCAGGGAAAACGAGAAAAATAGAAAATAAAATGGAGAAGACGTATGCTCTTCATCATTACCTGACTGTGATGTTCGGCGGTTTTCAATAAATTGTACGTGGCATAAGACATCTCCTGCGCAGCTTCCTCGACTTTCTTCGCTTGGAATGGATCCTAAGAAGTCAATATTCTTAAGTTTTAATATTATACAATGACGATTTAATATGAAGAGCAAAAGTATAACACAAGAAAGAAAAAAAAAAGAACATCTATGTTCCAAATTCAAAAATAACATATTGTGGCCAGTACAAGACCTCATCAGCCACAATTAAAACTCTTTGTTGGAGATTCCAACAGTAAGTCATAACAAAGTATGTGAGCTGCATACGTCTAGTCATCGCAGCGGACAACGAAAGACTGGTTAGCGCTTTTTTTTTATTGGACTTGACTTTATGTTGTTGGTCCGAAGACCTTACAACTTTACCGGGGATTTTGGGGCGAGTGCCTTCGCGAAGCGAAGGCGCTATGTCTCCTAGCGTCCCTCGCGGGGATGTGGAGAGATCTTGATTGGCGGCGTCTGAGACGCCGCCGTCTGTGTCTGTCTGTCGGTGCCTGCCAGCCTAGCGTCCTAACCGTGGGCGGACTGATCCGGGCCAGCCGTTTCGTAACAACGTCGACTCTGTCCGTCAGGACGTTACGCGGTCGTCGAACAAGAGCCTTTCGACGATCTCTCTCGTCATCATAAATAAATAATAACTATCCATAAAGTCCCAATGACTGGCTCGAATCTCCCCATTTTTAAGGAGAAGGACATCATACCCGACACGCTTGCCCGATGTGGATTGGCGAGTTTCGCACAACGGTTATCTCGATTTGCAGGTTTCGTCACGATGTCTTCCTTCGCCGTTAGCGCGTGATAGCAATGTTAAGAAAACTGCCTAAGCGCCACATGCTTTCAATATGCTAGAGCTGATGTCGAAGTATAGAATAGGCGACTTTATTACATTATGTATTTGCCAGGTGGTAGGGTATTTGCTCGACTGGATGGCGACCACCTCTGGTCTAGAGTATGCCGCCATAACAACCTTGTGTTGTGTTCCGGCATTAGTGACCAGGTTCCAGTCTCCCTTAAGAGAGCAGCAGCGCATTTGTAGCGCCTTCGATGTTGCAAATGTCCATAGGCGATGGTAACCGCTTTCCATCAAGTGGGCCGTCTGCCTGTCTGCTGAACTCCTGCAATAAAAAAAAAACAAAAATATACCTGTTTATTTTTAAGCGCATGCGCATGCGCCCTCAGTTGATTGGCGCACTCCACGGTGGCGTGGAGACTTCGCGACAGGGTCTCGGGCTTCGCGTAACTCTGCAGCACCCCAGAGCTGGTCATCGATAACTTGGTGCACAGCTGCTGAACTTTCTCTTTGAGCTGTCTGAGGGGAGTAACGAAGCAAATAAGACACAGGTTACGCAGCGAAGTTCAAGTTCAGATCAATAGCGCAAAAAAGAAGCATAATAGAGAAGACAAAGTAGTAATAGTGGGTAGTGGGTAGTACCAAATACAATTCGGAGCTGCATCCCAACATAGTTTAACTCATAGCCTGTCTACCTCATAGAGACAAAATAAAAAAACTTAGTTTAAAAAAACCGCCTTCAAAAACTAAAAAGTATAAAATAACTTATTTCTAAAGCTATTATTATTAATATATATTATCTTAAACATCTTGAAGTCGATGCTTAGTAATTTTCAAAAAAATATAGTAATTTTTATGTTTTACTTTGCAACGACTTCAAGATAATATATATTAATAATAATAGGTTTAGAAATAAGTTATTTTATACTTTTTAGTTTTTAAAGTCGGTTTTTTTAAACGAAGTTTATTTTATTTTATTTGTTACTTTTTAGTGTCTAGCTATGCATGGGTAGACATACGAAAGGTGCCGCGCTCCTTAAAAATATAGGTCCCAAGAAACGGGAACAAAAAATGTTCGTAAAATGAAAAACTACTGGGCCAAACTATGTCAAATTTTTAGGGGACCAAATGGCAGCTATTTCGCGTCGAACAAAAAAAGAATCACGTAAATCGGATCATAAATCTCGGAGTAATCGGTGAACATACATAAAAAAACAAAAAAAAACGATCCCGACGAATTGAGAACCTCCTCCTTTTTTTGAAGTCGGTTAAAAATGATATGCATTCAAATACATACATTTTTGAAGTGAAACTTCTATATGGAGTACCCTCCGTATTAGGATTTTTATGTCACGAAAAAGCGTTACGGCCGCGTGGAGGGGGTAGAAGGTATATCGCGTGGTGAGAGGCGGCATAAGTTTAGAGTCGACTATGGAGGTTCCTTTTTTGTTTGTTCCGCATCGAATTGAGTTCTTTTGTTTGATAAAATAAAATATGTTTAAATAAAAAAGGCATTAATTAAAATGTACCTAACCTAACCAAATCATAATTTGCAGTAAACCTGCGAAAAATCGAAATGTGTGCTGGGACACATAGTAGAAGTGAAACTTCAACGGACAAGTGGAAAAACGAATCGCAACAAAATTTTAACCTAAAGTTTTACGGGCAGGTTTTCAAATTGGACAAGTACATTAACAATCTGTCCGTAAAACTTCAAGTTAAAATTTTGTTGTCATTGGTTTTTCCACTTGTCCGTTGAAGTTTCACTTCTGCCATGTGTCCCAGCACACATTTCGATTTTTCGCAGGTTTACTGCAAACTATGATTGTGTGTCAAATTGATCGTGTACTAGCAGAAGGTGATGTCAGGAGCCTTAAGAACAGACGAGCTTGCATGACAAGAGTTATGAATGTCAAAGAGGCAAGTGAGGTGTGTAAGAATAAGCCTAAATGGCACTCTGTTGTTCGTGCCTACCCCGCAAGGGAACTGGCGTGAAGTTATGTATGTATGTATGTATGTATGTATGTACTGCAAACTATGATTTGGTTAGGTTAGGTACAATTTAATGAAGGCATTTTTTATTTGAACATATTTTATCAAACAAAAAAACTGAAGTCGATCAGGAAACAAAAAACGCATCCATAGTATACTCTAAAATTATGCAGCCTCTCACCACGTCTAGTTTAAATTCATGCCGCTCCTCCACGCGGCCGTAACGCTTTTTCGTGACAGACAAATCCTAAGACCCCCGTTTATATAGAAGTTTCACTTCAAAAGCAAGGAAAAATATCAGTAGAATACAGACCAGAAATTCAAAGCATTTTTTTATTTTTGCATGAGTGTATGTAGACAGGCAGATAGATCACTGGTGGAAAGCTGTTCACCTATGAACATTCGCAACACCAAAGGTGCTAGAAATTCGCTGCTGCTCTCTAACGGCAGACTGGAACCTAGCCACTAATGCCGGAACACAACTCAAGGCTGTTATTGCGGCATGCTCTAGACCAGGGGTGGTAGCCATCCAGCCTGACAAATATCCTACCATCTGGCTGTGGGTTCCCAATGCAGGAAATTGTATTCTTCCTCCGTTCCTGCACGGATAGAAACTCAATCTCACTTTAAACAATTCTAAGCGTATTAGTTCATTGTCTTCCACTTACTTTGCATCACCTTCTATCTTCACTTTGTCACATGGCAACAGTAACTTGTTGGCATTAATCGCGCTCAGCACATTAGTATGGGCTTTGGAATCTTTCACGCCGAACTTGCTTTCTGGATGGTCCAGTTCCTGCAAACGTATATAAATTAATACCAACTATGTTACACATTAACATACATACATACATACATAACTTCACGCCAGTTCCCTTGCGGGGTAGGCACGAACAACAGAGTGCCATTTAGGCTTATTCTTACACACCTCACTTGCCTCTTTGACATTCATAACTCTTGTCATGCAAGCTCGTCTGCTCTTAAGGCTCCTGACATCACCTTCTGCTAGTACACGATCAATTTGATCATGGAAGGTGTGTCGTGGCCTTCCACGACTTCTGCATCCATCCACTTTTGCATTGTATATCCGTTTAGTCATTCACATTGAAAAGGGAATTGTTACACATTAAGTCGTGTACATACACTGTAAGTCGTGGTAGCGTAATGGCTAGCGCACGCGTCCCGACCCCAGAGGGCGCGGGTTCGATCCTGGCCGGAACGCATGCATACCCTTAGTCAGTTTTCTAATCTAATGTGCATATTGTTACCTTTACCACGTGCTAACAACGGTGAAGGAAATATCGTGATGCAACACTGCACATCGAGATAACCGATGTGTCAAACCTGCCCAGCCACCTTGGGCAAGCGTGGCGGGTATACTGTCCGTTCCCTATAATGGGAGGCCCGAGCCCAGCAGTGGACATTTATGGGCTGATATTATTATATTATGTTATCCGGCTCGAAGGACCATATGATTAACTCAAACTATTAAGAAAAAGTAAAAATTATTATTAACAGATTAAATGCACTATTACATTTCGAAGAAAAAAAATTATTTTATTTTTTGTTGGTGTTGCCAACAACACTTTTACGGCATTTGGGGTGGAAACTTTGGGTCCGCGGAGTCCTAACGCTCTGCAGGTACATCGTGACGTCGCCAAACGTTTAGCAAACGTCACACGTGACCAGAGGAGCCTGGCGTCTATTTTGCTCAAAGATTAAGCGTTGCTATACAACGTGGCAACGCCGCCAGCCTTTTGGGAACGTTCCCGGTAAGTGACAGTGGTTTGGGACCAACAACTTATCTTTAGGTATTTTCTCCTTTTTTATTTAGTTTTAGTTTTTATATAGTATAGTTTGATAGTTTATATTTATTGTAGTTTTCTTTCTTCAATGAAAAGATGAAGTCGTAACGTAGAATAAATATCAAATGACATAATATATCAATAGACTACCTAGAGTAGGATCTTTTTAAGACATGTCCGTCTGATGTATTGGCCAGGTGGTTTTTAATATTTTTGGTCCCCTCAGGTATAATAGTGCTGTATGTATTATGATATGTACCGTGTTTATATAGTATATAATAAAGATTTGTATTTATTTTATATATTTTGAACATTTTATATTATTTATTGTCTACACCGCCACTGTCATGTTCTAATATTTCCCTTAGTTGAGGGGGTTGCCTGGCAGAGATCGCTTTAAGCGATAAGGTCGCCCTTTGTTCAACATTTATTGTATCTAGTTTTTAAGTTTAAATTTTAGTGAACAATAAAGTGTTTTCATTCATTCATTCAAGGTTATTAATAACTCTCAAAGGAGCTTAGTTTAATGGTGTTAATTGACACATTCATATTCATCCATTGAATCTGAAAGGTTCGTCGAATTTCTGCTGGTAGACTGGGTAAGTGCTGAGGTTTTATAGTAAGGACTTCAAGAGCGATTTCAAAATATTGGTTAGAAATTAAAGTTACTTGTATACAAGGAATTTTGAGAAATTAAAATGCCTATGGTTTGCTTAAAGATTTTTTTCAACTATTTTAATATGCAATGTCATACGCATACATACATAGATAACTTCAAGCCAGTTACCTTGCGGGGTAGGCACGAACAACAGAGCGCCATTTAGGCTTATTCTTACACACCTCACTTGCTTCTTTGACATTCATAACTCTTGTCATGCACGCTCGTCTGTTCTTAAGGCTCCTGACATCACCTTCTGCTAGTACACGATCAATTTGATCATGGAAGGTGTGTCGTGGCCTTCCACGACTTCTGCATCCATCCACTTTTGCATTGTATATCTGTTTAGTCATTCTTTCATCATGCATTCCTTTCCTTACCTTCACCCCGACACTCTCTTTCAGACCAACTCTCTTTCTTACCTCGGTATTACGAACGCGGTCCGCGAGCGTCACTCCCCAGATTTTGCGCAGTGCTCGTATCTCGACCGCGTTTACTCTACTTCCATACTCTCTCTTCCATACCCAACTCTCATACGCACATATACATAATAAATAGATCAAACACTTTTTGAGCAAGAATTAAAGAAGAAGAAGAATTGTGTTAAATTTTCACCATTACAGTCAATTGTGGCTTTTGAAGCTGATCCAAGAAGTCGTTCGGTGCAAGTTAAAAGAATGCGATTTGGCTGAAGTTACTGTTAAACCCGTCGTATTAAATCTGTGACCTCGTTAATTTGCCATCAAGTAATCATAAAAAGTTCTCACCTGCAAGATTTGTTCTGTGATCTTGGATACTTCGGGGTGCTGCAAGGGTTGCCAGGTCGCAAGCCGTTTGCTGGTAGTCACCGTCAACTCCTTGAGTTGGTGGACCACTTTGTACAGATGTTTCAGGAGGCTGCGAATGAAGACATCATAATATTTAGTCTTCTTCATATCACGTATGAAAAATACCAACTGGAAAGATATTTGCTTATTAAAAAGTAACTCTAAACAAGGTCATGAATTTTTCTAAAAGAAGCTGCAAGTCTTTCTTCTCATTTTTTCGATACAGAAAAACAATACTTTATTATTTAAAAGACAACAAAAAAAAAATAACGTGGGCCTTATTTGTAAAAAATCTTGTTAAGCAATGTTTAACCACCTCTTAACTAAGAAGCTCTTCCTAAACAATGCTTATCTTTATTTCACTGATTGAAAGATTGTCTAAGAAGTGTATAAATTAATGAAATTCGGATTGTAAACTTGGTTACAAACAAAATACTCGACTAAAAAAACGAAAAAGAGCAAATATTATTATCAAAACTACTTTGGTTAAAACTGTATCTGGTGATTTTGAAAATTGACAACGGCGCAGTCGGTTTCGTTGATATGGTCATATCAAAAGGCGAACTGAAGACCACGAGGTACAAATTGCCCTTATTACCAGAACAAAACCGAACGGATAACCCAAGACCGAATGTCATGGTGCAGGAAAGTGAGGAGATCCGACCCCAAATAATGAAATGTGGAAGAAGAAGGCGATCGTGCAGTGGGTGACAATTAGCTGATTCAAATAAAACCGCCATCTTGGCTCTTAGCTATTGCTTAAACTAGGTCTCATCGTTGTTTAATTTTACATACATACATACATAACTTCACGCCAGTTCCCTTGCGGGGTAGGCACGAACAACAGAGTGCCATTTAGGCTTATTCTTACACACCTCACTTGCCTCTTTGACATTCATAACTCTTGTCATGCACGCTCGTCTGTTCTTAAGGCTCCTGATATCACCTTCTGGTAGTACACGATTAATTTGATCATGGAAGGTGTGTCGTGGCCTTCCACGACTTCTGCATCCATCCACTTTTGCATTGTATATCTGTTTAGTCATTCTTTCATCATGTTTAATTTTAAGAGGTATTTAAGCAATACTTCGATGCGAAATATTGCTTTATTTTACCACCCTGTTAATACATGGTGGCAATATAAAGTATAAAATAATAAGGGCAGCACTTTCGCAAAATCTCAACTCTAGCAACTCCAATATTATACCATAGAGAAAAGAATGCTAGTCTTCTTCCATGGTATTACATTAAACATCGTGAAAGTATTAAGTTGCTTTATTCACGATATACGCATTTTGTCAACATAACATATAATGTTTACTTTAATAATAATAACTAATTTTGTAATTAAGAGCTTTAACACTTTTGATTATTTGAATGAAAAAAACTAAAAGAACCATTACAAACCTGTCATGTCTTTTGGTAAATATTATTGAATTCTGACAATAACATTTTTGCTTAAAATTTCACTAGACATCCTTGGTAAACTTTAAAAATTACTCCTCGTGTGAAACTTAATATTCTTCTATCGGTATTTATATAGTTATTTTTTGTGGATTTTAGACTTGGATTAATATTAAAATCAAAATAACACGGATGAATTCGGAGTAGTGGTAGAATTCGCCACAAAGGCAGGCAAAGGAATCTTAGTCCATACAGCCAATTCTGATGTATAAGTCTTCGTATAGTAGCGCAGTTGAATTGTAGGCTACAACCGACGCCATTCAACGGAGTTCTTGTGAAAACTCGAAAGGCCACATTTGACTATACAGTTCACATTTCTCACAAAAACATTATTGTTAAATCTTACAACTATTGTTCATTTTAGAGTAATTTTACACATTTTTAAAAAATAAAACTGCACAGCGCACTTTCAGTTCCCGCTAAAAACTCATGGATAAATTCGCTTTGTTAATAATTTACTAACATTAACTACAAATATAAGAGAGAATATTGTGAGAAGGCAAAAAAAATAGTTCTCTTTCTAAACATTCTGGTCAGGTTATATTAGTAAGATGTTTACTAATTATTTGCTAAGTAAGTGTTCCAATTTTAAGAGGCATTTATAAGTAAGACCATAAATTCCTAAGAATCTTAAGATTATAAAATTTTTAGCTGCACTTTGAGAGTACTTCTATATTTGGTATTTCCGTTTAGTAATGGTTTGTCTTAGATACGAAATACGATAAGCACTCACTTGTCTTTCTCGTTAGGATCCTGAAGATCAGCCCTGGTGGCTGCATCAGCTATATACGTGGTGAAGGCCTGCGGGAGAGGCTGGGCGTCTGCACGCTGGGCCGCGTTCACCACCGCCGTGCACAGCTGCGACTTCACCCATGGTTTGGGGGGAACCGGAGGGGAAGCACGCCGCTAGAATTGATGCCACAGATTAGGGTTGTTATTGTGTGACAGCGAACGTATTACGTTAAACTTTATCCTTACAGGAACGGAGAAAGCAAGAGGCGACAAAAACAACCCACAGCCAGGTGGTCGAGTATTTGCCCATTCGGATATCTACCACCCCTAGTCTGGAGTATATCGCCATAGCAACTTTGAATTGTGTTCCGGCATTAGTGGCCAAGTCCCAGTCTCCATTGAGAGTGCGGCAGTACCTTTGATTTTACAAAGGTGGGCTGTCTGCTGAACTCACGCAAGAAAAAAAAGGAAGGCCAAAATCGACGAGTATGGAAGGAAAAAACATAATGCTGACTCCAAATGATTGGAAGAAAGTGAAGAAGAAGAGAGATTATTGTTTAACTTCTGAAACTTGTTAAACCGATAGGCGTGGAACTGTCAGAATTTCAATTTTAAGAATTTTCCACTTCACAGATTACATGTTGAAGGGGGGGGGGGGGAGGTCATTCTATTTTAAATAATTGAATAAAGATCAACATAGAATTACCCTGGGAGCTGAAGCAACTTTAGCAGCATCTTCGACGAAGGACTTGATCACCTTATTTTCGAGGTCATCCAGATCGTCCAGCGTCTCATCAAGAGACGCTCCTTGGGCTGTTGAAAGCCCACTCATCGTTGCAAACCTGTGCATATGAAAAAACTTATCTATTTCCTTGAGCTAATACTCAAGCTCCAGGGGTGGAAGTGATAAATGGCCTAACGTCGGAAGTAGCTTCGGTGAACCTGCAGCCCACCTCTTGACACCCCTTAGCCAGTCACACCCATGTTACCCCTCGCCAATCTTGGCATTTTTAGGGGCCCATGCAGTGAGTGACGAGTCATCGTCTGCCCATTTTTCCATATTCCCCGAACATTGCGACGGGTAGACGACATAATCCCCATAGCCCAGATCGCTAGTTCCACTAGCAGTTCATCCCAATAGTCTTACACTTAGCGGGGCTTGTCCTTGAATGCATTTTTACATGGTATAGGCAGAGACAATCCTCAGTCAGTGTCACGCCGCATTTAGATTAACTTTGTCAAGGGGCCTCTACGTGTTGGCCTTCCCATGGTGCCACGCAAGCGTCGCAAAAATCCGGGCCATTTTCATGGCCCGTGGTCTCTGAGAGTTTACTAGTGAATGTTGGTGGTTACCCCCAACACTATCATGCACAAACAAACAAATACAACAACAAATTTGGTATAAACTTAGTTATACACATAGCTGGATATTAAATCGTTAATTAACGAAGTTAACATTTCGAGTAACGGATTAACTTTTAAATTAATTTTAAAATTTATTAACGGACTCGTTAACGTCCATTAAATTTCCCAAAGTCCGTTAATCGTTAATCCAGCACAATCACAATCTGTTTATTAAATATAATTCTGCTATACCCTCAACCGCTGCAGTTGAACTGTCATTTCTCCACGGGCAAGGATATACTGCAGCCGAAACGAGCCTCGCTTTCAGACGAGAACTTCAACATATTAATGTTCATGAAGGGGAATATTCATATTATGCCAGATGACTACATTGACAGATAATTTGGACGGGTAGGCATCGTTTCGTCTAAGATGTAAGTGATATATGTAGCAATTCTTCTAAATAGCAATTGGTCATTATATTACTATCAAATCGTCTTAAAATTAGTTCTTCTAATTAGTGTTTCGTCCAGAACGCAACTAGTCTATCTTAATAAAATAAATTCTAAACCTTAAACCAAACGAATGAAAACACATTGTTTGTCAACATGCCTATATTAAACACTCAATATTATACCCCTTTTTTTTGTTTCTAACCTGTTAACCTCCAAACCAACAGTTTTTATAAGAAGATGCAATTTTTATCACGTGTTAACGGATTAACGATTAACGTTAACTTGCGTTAAATTTTCTGAATTGTAACGCTTTAACTTTTATCGAAGTTAACTTTTCCAGTAACGGATTAACGAAGTTAACTATTTGATTAACGGTGCCCAGCTATGGTTATACATATAGGTTTGATTTTAAATTCCTTTAATATAACTATCCGTGCAGGAACGGAAAAAGAATACAATTTCCTGCGTTGGGGCGGCCTGTCGTAAGATGCGACTTAACAACCCACAGCCAGGTGGTAGGGCATTTGCCCGACTGGATGGCTACCACCCCTGGTCTAAAGTATGTCGCCATAACAACCTTGAGTTGTGTTCCAGCATTAGTGACCAGGTTCCAGTCTCCCTTAAGAGAGCAGCAGCGCATTTGTAGCAGCTTTGCTGTTGCAAATGTCTATAGGCGATGGTAAACGCTTTCCATCGAGTGGGCCGTCTGCCTGTCTGCTGATCTCCTGCCATAAAAAAAAGCTAGACACGACAATTCAGTACTCACATTAGTAAATTACACTTTTCAGATAGAGGTGACAATTTCTTCTGAAGCATATTCCTCGTCTTCTCGTCGTCTATACTCTGAATGGCTGAGTTTATCGTTTTAAACGTAGACTCACATTCCTAAAAAATATGCATAGATTCAAATATATTATTGTGGGAATGATGTATCTTGAACGCATGATGTGATGAAAGTAAGATGATATTTCGATACGCATGAGAGACAAGACGGTGGTCCAACGCCTAATGGAGGGCCAATAATCCCCATCCTAAACCATCCATCATCATCAACACCAACTGGAAATTTTTCATGTCACAACAACTAAACAATAAATTATAACACCACACAAAGTCACAAACACATAACTAACAATAAAACTTATACACATACTTAAACCTACGCGCACTACCATCGCATTGCATTACACGCACACTCCACAAACAAACCAAGACACACAAAGAGCCTAAAAATGAATAACCCAGGCACAGAAAAGAAAAAAAAACAACACACATAGGGTACGGAACTCGAGTCCGTAGAGATATATATCGAGGGGTGAAAGGCTATTTGTTTTAAGCGACATTTTGTGACAGAATTGACTTGATGATTTTCTTGCATCCTAATGTCTCAAACTTAAGGAATTATAATGAACCTGGTTTCCAACTAAAAACTACAGTTTTTTTTTTCTTTTTTAAATATAGTATGTAGTTTACTAATGAAGTCTTTTTGTGGGTCATTGAAACTTCAAACTCCTCTATCGACACAATTTCGCAAATGTCGCTTAAAACAAATAACCTTGGACCCCTCGATATAATAATAAAAAATAATAAAAAGATGATATTTCTGAACGAATCCATAGTGTGAAAGAGGTGACAAGTGAGAGAGAGAATGAAAGATTCAGATGGACGACGTACGCACGACGCAAGACGCTCTAAATAATTCTTATGTATTTTGATTTGAAGATATTGTACGTTTTATCAAAATTAATAAAAAGTAAACGCACGCGCATCGCGAGAACGGTTACTCGTAAAGTGTTGTTTCACTTGCCAGCCCATCGTCCCGCATTATTATAATAAAACTACATTGTAACGGTTTTGAGCGCGGTAATTTGTTTGATTTTTTATTATTCCGACGTTTCGGCCACTTTTTAGTAGCCGTGATCTTTTTTTTTTTTTATTGCAGGAGATCAGCAAACAGGCAAATGGCCCACTTGATGGAAAGCGGTTACCATCGCCTATGGACATTTGCAACACCAAAGGTACTACAAATGCGCTGCTGCTCTCTTAAGGAAAACTGGAACCTGGTCACTAATGCCGGAACACAACTCGAAGGTTGTTATGGCGACATACTTTAGACCAGGGGTGGTAGCCATCCAGTCGGGCAAATGCCCTACCACCTGGCTGTGGGTTGTTAAGTCGCCTCTTACGACAGGCCGCCCGGCCGCAGGAAATTGTATTATTTCTCCGTTCCTGCACGGATGAAAATCACGGAAGACAAAGATGTCAAGGGTCAATGAGTATTGTTAAAGCGTTATATTAATATGAACAAGGTGGCGGTAGGCTAAATAAAACTTTTTTTTTTTTTTTTTTTTTTTTTTTTTTTATTGCTGGAGTTCAGCAGACAGGCAGACGGCCCACTTGATGGAAAGCGGTTACCATCGCCTATGGACATTTGCAACACCAAAGGTGCTACAAATGCGCTGCTGCTCTCTTAAGGGAAACTGGAACCTGGTCACTAATGCCGGAACACAACTCAAGGTTGTTATGGCGACATACTTTAGACCAGGGGTGGTGGCCATCCAGTCGGGCAAATGCCCTACCACCTGGCTGTGGGTTGTTTTGTCGCCTCTTACGACAGGCCGCCCGGCCGCAGGAAATTGTATTCTTTCTCCGTTCCTGCACGGATAGGTAGGGATAGGAAACTTTAACAATACTCATCATTGACACTTTACATCTTAGTCTCCTGTGATCACGGCTACTGTAAAGTGGCCGAAACGTCGGAATATTAAAATTAAATAAATTACCGCGCTTGAAACCGTTAAAACGTAGTTTTATTATGTATACTAGTCGGAAAAACTTAATAAAATATTAATTACATATATATTTTATTTCCAAATTTTTTACATTTTTCTTATAAAATATACAAATTAATTTATAAAAAAAATATAAAAAACTGATCTTCGCCGGCAGTGGGGCCTAGGGTCCAGGCTACCGGTGGTTAAGGCTCCAGACACAGGAATCTCCTCACAATACGGGCCGTGTCCAACAGAGCTGCCTTCTGCATCCGACCCTTCAACCAGACACCAAGCGAGAGCCTTTCAAGGTGGCGGTCAAGGCTCTTCGCTATTAGTCCATTCACTGACACCACTATCGGTACTATGATTGTAGAGTCCAGGTTCCACATAGCGGTAACCTCGTGAGCAAGATCAAGTAACAAATATTAATTATTATTATGTTATTAACAATCGTTATAATTGTATAGTATTGACATTTTTTTTAAATGCACTGACCTGTCCGAAGTTGTGCACCTGCCGGACGTCATCAAACGAGGTTTCCACTCCGCCCTGCTCACCAGTTACCATCTTAATTGCGTCCTCGTTTATCTTACTACAAGCGGCCACAATATCCTATATTTGAAAATCATTATCAGATTAGCTAAGAAGATCAATACCAAGACTAGCAACCGGTCAGTAAAGAAGTAACGCTAAAAAGTTAAAAAGCTAAAAAGATCCTTTAAAATTAAGAGAAACATTTATTTTATTACTATTTATTTAAAACATTCGAAACAATCATGATAGTCCTTATTAACCCAAAGGTCTATTAAAAGGTCTTAAACTTTGAATTATAATAATTTTCACAATATCTCAGAGCCATATAAAGTTTTGATGTAAACAGCAAATATAGTATATAAGCAACTATTTTTGATAAGCATATGAAAACAAATCGTAGAGATTTCATGAATAAATTAAGATTAATTTTCACACTCGAAGATCTTGTTCCATGTTAAGTCAAGAAAGACAAATTTATTTTGTTTTTGTTGGCACTGTTGCTTGGTCATACACAAGCAAAACTTCAAAACTCAGAGACATCACATTATAAAAAGGTGGTAACTTGAAATTAGTAGCAATGGTTAAAATTGGGGTACTTAGAATAGTACCCTGGGCGTTCATTTGACGAAATTGGATTTGGTTTTTTTTTTATTGCAGGAGTTCAGCAGACAGGCAGACGGCCCACTTGGTGAAAAGCGGTTACCATCGCCTATGGACATTTGCAATACCAAAGGTGCTACAAATGCGCCGCTGCTCTCTTAAAGGAGACTGGAACCTGGTCATTAATGCCGGAACACAACACAAGGTTATTATGGCGGCATACTCTAGACCAGGGGTGGTCGCCATCCAGTCGAGCAAATACTCTACCACCTGGCTGTGGGTTGTTTAGTCGCCTCTTACGACAGGCCGCCGGGCCGCAGGAAATTGTATTCTTTCTCCGTTCCTGCACGGATAGAGTGCAGGGTGGTGCAGGGCTATAATCACTATTTCATTGAAGTACTTTTTTAAGGACCGTGGGCGCTAGAAGGATAGAGACGAAGTGTCTGTTCCGAATATATGTGACTAAATATATATGCAGAGAATGAGTGTATGTGCAAAGGAGTGTATGTGTAGATGAGTATATGTACGAACGAGTGTATGTGTGAAGGACTGTTTGTGTATGTGTGTGTGCGTGTTATGCCTAATATTTCACATATTTTCTTTTTAAATTATAACATTAATTAATTAAACGAATAAAATTCGTAACGTCTACCTCGATAGCTTTTTTCCCGCGAACACTTTCGACATGACGACAGCTGGCAGCCGCTGAACCCATATTATTTGCCTCCGTAGAGACGTCTTGTATGAAATCCTAAGAAAACCAGATAAAAAATACATTTACCATTGATTTTTTTATACATAATAAGTAAATAAACAAAAATAACACCATCCAATATATCCGAAACGCTTGTTAAATACGAAACATAGTTGCCCATGGGTGAAAATATATATGGAATAATTTTTAGACTTTTTTTTAAATCTTTACTACATAAATGGGGTTTTGTCACTTTGTGATAATGTCACTCCGTCCAATCTTACAATTATTTCTACTTCCTTAAACTAAGTACATAGATATAATAACTGAACGAGCATTCTGGCCTGGAAAATGGAGAAGACAGAACGCTGCTCCAGTTACCCACATTCTAATCGACCGGAAGGTGACGCCGCAGCGCCTCGCTCCGGACGCACGGCCATTCAGAGCAATTTGGTGAATTGGAAACCTTCATCATATATTTGAACTTGTTTGAGGGAATGTGCCCGGAGCGAAGTCTTAGTAGAACTTTTTTTATTTTTTTATTGCAGGAGTTCAGCAGACAGGCAAACGGCCCACTTGGTGGAAAGCGGTTACCATCGCCTATGGACATTTGCAACACCGAAGGTGCTACAAATGCGCTGCTGCTCTCTTAAAGGAAACTGGAACCTGGTCACCAATGCCGGAACACAACACAAGGTTGTTATAGCGACATACTTTAGACCAGGGGTGGTAGCCATCCAGTCGGGCAAATGCCCTACCACCTGGCTGTGGGTTGTTAAGTCGCCTCTTACGACAGGCCGCCGGGCCGCAGGAAATTGTATTCTTTCTCCGTTCCTGCACGGATCAAAACTAACACAACTGACTACAATAGTTTTCCTGTCCAATTCTACGGATGACAAAGCGAACCACGGGCATCGAGGGAGTCGACATTGGATGGTTTCGTACCATATGCTCTTCGACAGTGACCGTTCATCGAAATATTCTTGCCAATGTTCTCTGATATGCACTTTAACAAGATACCGTCAGTCGTGGCCTGCCTCGATGCTTTGTCGGCTTCCTCGTTGCCCATGACGCCTACGTATCCACTGGTAGACCGCTTTCTTTTTTGCATCATGAAGTTCACGGCTGGATTTTAGGATCTTCTAGGCTATCGGAAGACTTCGAAAGTCGAGGTTGCCCGAGCCAAATGCATAAGGTCGCTTTTTTTTTATTGCAGGAAATCAGCAGACAGGCAGATGGCCCACTTGATGAAAAGCGGTTACCATCGCCTATGGACATTTGCAACACCAAAGGTGCTACAAATGCGCTGCTGCTCTCTTAAGGGAAACTGGAACCTGGTCACTAATGCCGGAACACAACTCAAGGTTGTTATGGCGACATACTTTAGACCAGGGGTGGTAGCCATCCAGTCGGGCAAATGCCCTACCACCTGGCTGTGGGTTGTAAAGTCGCCTCTTACGACAGGCCGCCGGGCCGCAGGAAATTGTATTCTTTCTCCGTTCCTGCAAGGATCAAAGCTAACACAACTAACTACAATAGTTTTCCTGTCCAATTCTACGGATGACAAAGCGAACCACGGGCATCGAGGGAGTCGACATTGGATGGTTTCGTACCATATGCTCTTTGATAGTGACCGTTCATCGAAATATTCTTGCCAATGTTCTCTGATATACACTTTAACAAGATACCGTCAGTCGTGGCCTGCCTCGCTGCTTTGTCGGCTTCCTCGTTGCTCATGACGCCTACGTGGGAGGGTATCCACTGGTAGACCGCTTTCTTTTTTGCATCATGAAGTTCACGGCTGGATTTTAGGATGTTCTAGGCTATTGGGAGACTTCGAAAAGTCGAGGTTGCAAATGCATAAGGGCGCTTTTGGGATCACGTAAAATTATAATTTTACTGAATTCTAAAGTACCAGTATATGATAGAGCTAATCAAATACCGCTATCAATTGAAGACATGAGTGGATGAAGGTGATAAGTCGCATAATTCCAATTCTGAGTAAATCGAGATAAAAGTTTTACTTTTATTTTTTGAGATAAGTCGCCTTTCACCTTTTTCAACTTTCTGTTTTTTTTTATGTGCCTTATATCAATGGTATAAGGTCTGTAGTCATTTGGTATCGACTTATCACCTTCATTTACGCAAAAAAAAGCAAAAAAGTCGAATATGCGACATATCACCTTCATCCACTCACGTCTTCAATTCGCAATGTAATATTGAAACCTGTGCATTCAATTTAAACCATGCACATACATTGGCCTGTGGATCCACAAACGCAGATCCACAGCCGTCTTCCTCGTTGCCCGTGACGGCTACGTGGGAGGGTATCCACTGGAGTTTTTAAACTTGGTATTGTACAATATAATAACATAACCTCAAATGATCAAAATATAAACACCGAGCTCTGAGTTAAAGTGGCTAAAGGAAGCCGATCGCATTACAAGAACTTAGCATTAACCACCGAGACACAAACCACGTGTATACTACCCAAGTTTCGCACGCGTTTTAGAAGACGCTCCACGTAATTTCACGGTTTTGTTTACGAAGACTCCTTTTAGAGGTTATTTCGTTCTTTTGAGAATAATTAGACTTGGGAGTATTTGGAACAAATATTCCGTCTTCTCTATTTAATTCGATTAATTTACATAAATCAAAATTCTTAAACCGACTTACCCTTAAATCGACAATGTTGTTTTTCGGCTTATCATCTGCCGTCGGTCTGGTCTGCAGCAACGCCATCTGAAGCTCTTGGATTGCGTTCTCCAAGTCTCTTCTTCTGTTAGTGTCCTGCATATAACAATTTAATGATCCGTTGTCTATTATAAGCCTCCTTTTTTTTTAGTAAAGCCAGGTAAAGAAATCTTTTTGAAGTGAAATTTCAAAATTTGAAATGCAATGAAACGAACACATAAAATTCAACCTTATTTAATTCGAAATAAAACGCATTTCTCTTTCTCCGTTAGTATTAATTTTCACTTTAAAACTTAAAGATTTCAAAGGAATTTTAGTTATATCTGTATATACCTAAGGCAGATATTCGTTTATAAGTAAATCAACAAATCAGTTTAATTGTATTTTTTTCATAATTATTTCATCATCATCATCGTCATTTAGGTAATGTTGGTCGATTTGGTCATGTTTGTCATTTGGGTCACTATAGTCATTTTAGTCAATGTGATCATTTCGGTCATTTTGGTCATTTTGGCCATTTGGGTAAATTTGGTCAAATTGGTCATTTCAGTCATTTCAGTCATTTTGGTCATTTTGGTCATTGTAGTCAATTTGGTCATTTTAGTCATTTTGGTTATTTTGGTCATTATGCTCATTGTAGTCATTTTGGTAATTTCGGTAATCTTGACCATTTTGATCACTTTGTGCATTTTGGTCATTCTGGTAAATTTGGTCATTCTGGTCATTTATTTAGTTTACAGATAGATAGACGGGAGTTAGGTAAATAAAACTAGAACGGGTTGAAATAAAGGATGAAAGTTTGTATGGGAGACCAATCATTTCTCAAGTTTATACATATAAAAATTTAGCATCTATAAAAAAATGCGATAGTGACTCGATCTATCTGTCTGTTAAGCCTTCACCAAAAACTACTAGGACTACTGGATCGATTTCGCTATAAAATGAATTAAATATTCCGGGAGCAAATAGCACTAATATAAAAATTTAATACAATGTAATCTGTATTAACGCCTACTGTTTAAACAAGAGCGCTCTAGAGGTTGACCCGCGGCACTCTAGTTTATAATATATTTAATTATTCTGTTCTGTTCTATTGCAGCACCTGCCCAATTGCTATGCTCACCTGAGGAGACCTGTTGCACCTCGCGTTGGCGATGTCCAGCTCGCGAAGGGCCTCCGCCAGTCTGTCGGCGTACGCCGCGTACTCGCTGCGCTTCGCGAACGGCACGTCCGGGCACTCCGCCATGTACTGATAAGTCAAGAAAGTATTTTTTAATAAATAAAACTACGTTTTAACGGTTTTAAGCGCGGTAATTTTAATAATTAAATCCTTAAATCCTCCTGCAATAAATAAAAAAAAAAGGAGTTCAACAGACAGGTAGACGGCCCACTTGATGGAAAGCGGTTACCATCGCCTATGGACATTTGCAACACCAAAGCCGCTACAAATGCGCTGCTGCTCTCTTAAAGGAGACTGGAACCTGGTCACTAGTGCCGGAACACAACACAAGGTTGTTATGGCGGCATACTCTAGACCAGAGATGGTCGCCATACAGTCGAGCAAATACCCTACCACCTGGCTGTGGGTTGTTTAGTCGCCTCTTACGACAGGCCGCTCGGCCGCAGGACATTGTACTTATTCTTTCTCCGTTCCTGCACGGATAAAACGTAGTAACGTATTTATTGTCGGTTTAAAAAAAAAAAATTGTTTTTTTACAATTTAAATATTATATAAGTAGAATTCGTTTTATTAATTATTATTTAATTGACAAAACTGGGTCATTTTCGTCTCACGCCTACAGGAAGGTCTGCACTGAAAATCAGCGTTGTGTCGGATATTATTCCGATACAGCAATATGCCGAGTGCAAATCTTGTTTGCTGAAAATGCGGCGTACAAATTCTCAAATGGCATTGGAGCCATAATTTAAAAAAAAAAACATTTTAATTTAATTAAAATAACTTTAATTCTCCTAGATAACTATTAGTCAAGTGTGTGAACCCCTGGGACGAGTGCAGTGTGGCGCTGGACTGGTGGCGAGGTAACTCACTCTGTCCTTGCTTCTTCTTCCACGCCCCTTTTTGAGATATTAAAAGATAGACGATAAGATTTTGTTTTAACACCTCTTTTAAATTTCAAAAGACTAGTGGTCGCTCGTGGTCGAAATTCGACCATAATAATTAATGTCAAAGACTATACTTCTAGGTGATGTCAGGAGCCTTAAGAACAGACGAGCTTGCATGACAAGAGTTATGAATGTCAAAGAGGCAAGTGAGGTGTGTAAGAATAAGCCTAAATGGCACTCTGTTGTTCGTGCCTACCCCGCAAGGGAACTGGCGTGAAGTTATGTGTGTATGTATGTACTATACTTCTATAATCACAGATTTCGCCAAGGCTACACTGTTCATTTGCCTTGGAACAATTAACAAACATGTATATATGCGTGTGTGTGTCAAATACATGGTAGTGTGTGTAATTTTTTTTTAATGATTTAATGTATATTTTACGCGTAATAAAAAAAAATGCATATCACTCCTCCTCTATATAAACTACTAGCGGCCCAGCGCGGTTTCACCCGCGCTCTGTCCCGATCCCGTGGTATATAGCGTCATGTTATATAGCCTATGCCCGCGACGTCGTTCGTGTGGAATTTGCTTTCAAAACCCTCCGACTTTGAAACATTCTTCATTGGTGCTCCGTTCCTATTGGTCTTATCGTGGTGATATATAGCCTATTGCCTTCCTCGATAAACGGGTTATCCAACACTGAAAGAATTTTTCAAATCAGACCAGTAGTTCCTGAGATTAAACAATATGAGTATATTTGGCTACAACACTAATACTTACATTTTAAATATCACTATATCTTTTAAATGAAACGTCCGAATTGAATAATTCAAAAAGTTCTAGAAAGGTATTGAATTCGTCTTGAATATGGAGTAATTTATTTTGATAAGGATTAATACCAAGGTACAAAAGAAAGTGTTTTTGAAGCGACGGCATTTTAATTATTTAAAAAAATAAAAGAAAATACTTATTGTGAGATAACTACAATAGTTAGACATATGGTTACGCGACATTTTTTGTAGACAATTATATGTTCTGCAAAGTGTTAGTACATCGTTTTGTTCTATAATCAATAGTTTTCGCAGCGCACGCCGTGTAAGGATTTTTTCGGGTCATTTTTTTACACCTTAGGTTGCATTATTGGACTTTTAGTAAGGATCCCTAATTTTTTTGAAAATATAATATAGCCTATAGCCTTCCTCGATAAATGTACTATTCAACACTGAAAGAATTTTTGCAAATCGGACCCGCGGTTCCTGAGATTAGCGCATTTAAACAAACAAACAAACTCTTCAGCTTTATAATATTAGTATAGATAACACTCCCTGTTAACATAGCTTTCCACCAATAAAAGAATGTTTAAAATCGGTTTAGTAGATCCAGAGGTTACCCCCTACAACGTCACAAACTCACAAACTTTACCTCTTTATAATATTAGTATAGATAACTGTGCGAAATTTCATACTCCTCCGCCCGCGCAATTTTCGTAAAAAGGGGTACAAAGTTTTTGCTCCACGTATTAATATATAGATTAGAATTTATTGTAACATCACTATGGGTAGTTACAATAATTATAAACTTAAGAGTTTTTGGCGGGAACTGAAAGAGGACGTTGTGCTGTGCAGTTTTATTTTCTAAAAATGTGTAAAATTACTCTAAAATGAACAATAGTTGTAGGATATTGATAGTTTTTTAGTAGGAATTATGTCTTTTGTGAGAAATGTGAACTGTATAGTCAAATGTGGCCTTTCGAGTTTTCACAAGAACTCCGTTGAATGCTGTGGATTGTAGCCTACAATACAATCGCGCCTGGCTTAAAGGCCTAGTTGCCAAGCCTTATACATAAAAAAATAAAAATAAAATTATAAACTTAAAAATAAACTACAAAATATCTAAAGATAAGTTATTGGTCCCAAACCACTGTCACTTACCGGGAACGTTCCCAAAAGGCTCACGGCGTTGCCACGTTATATAGCAATGCTTAATCAAACATCACTATTGAATTTAATCGAAATTAATTTTTTTAATTCCTAATAAACTATGCTGAAGAATATATATTTTTGGTCATATGTACTATGGATGCGATCAAACAACATAAATTTACTTGGTATACCTTAGCATCGTCAATGATCTTCATAGTCAGCTGTCTCATCGGCGTGTCTTCGATCACCAACTTCTGTATTTCCCTCCTCCTGCCTATAGCGCCACCCTTGACATCCCTTCTAAGACCTTCCAAAAGCTTCTCCAAGTTTGCAGTCTCTCTAGCAAGGGTCTGTGCGCTCTTCGCCTGGATTGGGTCAGGGGACAACGGGTTCCAGGTGTTGGAGAAAGCCTTCAGATGATTGGACAACGTGTCTGCTGAGGATATGAGAGCTTCTTGGCAGGTCGGATTGTGGATTGAAGGGGAGACCAACTGTAAAGATAGTCCATTTTACAATATATCGATATAAAGCCTAGATATAATGTCTAGAACATTATTAATACGATTATTAATCGTAGTAATAGTAAATGCTACGATGAAACGGTAATAAATGAAACTTTAAATAATAATATGTATAATATTAAGTTTTCGCGACTTGTATACATAATAAAACTACGTTTTAACGGTTTTAAGCTCAGGAGAGCTTCAATCAAAACATATTTCAAGCCGCAGAAAAAGATTACCCAATTTCTGAGACCTGTGAAATGCAATATCCCACTCCAGGATGCAGAGGTCTACAAGCTTGATTGTTTTTTTTTTTTTTTTTTATTGCAGGAGTTCAGCAGCCAGGCAGATAGCCCACTTGATGAATGGCGGTTACCATCGCCTATGGACATTTGCAACACCAAAGGTGCTACAAATGCGCTGCTGCTCTCTTAAAGGAGACTGGAACCTAGTCACTAATGCCGGAACACAACACAAGGTTGTTATGGCGACACACTTTAAACCAGGGGTGGTAGCCATCCAGTCGGGCATATGCCCTCCCACCTGGCTGTGGGTTGTTTTGTCGCCTCTTACGACAGGCCGCCCCAACGCAGGAAATTGTATTCTTTCTCCGTTCCTGCACGGATAAGATTGTGAGTGTGGATTGTCATACATTGGGCAAACAAAGAGGAGTATAAAAACACGAGTAAAAGAACACATTGCTGACATGAAACACACAAGGTCTACGAAGTCTGCGATCACTGAACACACGCTGGATAAACCCAACCACTACATCAGATTCGATAACCCACAAATCCTCGCGAAAGAGAATCGTTTCATACCTAGAATGATGCGTGAGGCTATTGAAATCAAAAAACACCCAAATTTCAATAGAGAAGATGGTTGGCAAGTACCACCTGTTTGGGATCCAATTATCAAAACTATTAAGACCCAAACCCAGCAAAAACCAGCTGCCAGACCTCAATACACTGTGAGCTCTTTCTGCGTACAACGGAACACAAACCAACTTGACTGATAATTACTTTCATTTTTCCTTCCACCCATTTTAATATTATATAAAATTATTAGAGCTAGGCATGTTTGCTGAAGAGTTTCTTGCGCCGCTTCTTCTCTTCAAGCCATAACATGTTGCGAAGCGGTAGTAAATTAGATTAGGCTCCCAAAGAGTAAATAATAACCATAAACAAAATTAAAATTAACAAGTTGCCGGTAGGCTGAATAAAACTATAACAATACTCGTTGACACTTGACGTCTTTGTCGTCCGTGATCACGGCCACTGAAAAGTGGCCGAAACGTCGGAAAAACCAAAATCAAAGAAAATTACCGCGCTTAAAACCGTTACAACGTAGTTTTATTAATAATAAGTAAATAAATCGGTAAATAAATAAATGCAAAGCTATCACAACAATTGGAACAAAACGTTAAACAGGTTGTACTAACATTAGTTTTAAAGTTGCTTTTTGTAACTTACAAAGCCCCTATAAAAGTAATTCGAAATAAATTAATATTAGATATGTTATGATAAAAGGCCACGACACACCTTCTGTGATCAAATTGATCGTGTACTAGCAGAAGGTGATCTCAGGAGCCTTAAGAACAGACGAGCTTGCATGACAAGAGTTATGAATGTCAAAGAGGCGAGTGAGGTGTGTAAGAATAAGCCTAAATGGCACTCTGTTGTTCGTGCCTACCCCGCAAGGAAACTGGCGTGAAGTTATGTATGTATGTATGTAAGTATGTATGATAAAAGGCCACGACACACCTTCCATGATCAAATTGATCGTGTACTAGCGGAAGGTGATGTCAGGAGCCTTAAGAACAGACGAGTGTGCATGACAAGAGTTATGAATGTCAAAGAAGCAAGTGAGGTGTGTAAGAATAAGCCTAAATGGCACTCTGTTGTTCGTGCCTACCCCGCAAGGGAACTGGCGTGAAGTTATGTATGTATGTATGATAAAAACAATAGAAAAATTCCATACCTTAGCAGTGTATACCAATTTGCCGGCTGCGTCTACGCACTTGGTTCCGGCCTCGCATATGTTGTGAACGTCGGTTCCGGCGGAAGGGGCCGAAGTCTGATTTCCGGCAACGTTCACCGCCTCCAAGGCAATACGGGATGCACTATCGCCTATCTCTTTCGCACGGTTTATTATCTAAACAACAGTCAATATATTCAACAAAAAGATAAACGGGTAAAATAAAGAAGATGCAAAATAATTATTACTGGGGATTAAGAAAGTAGACTCGTGTTTTTTTTTTATTGTATGAGTTCAGCAGACAGGCAGACGGCCCACTTGATGGAAAGCGGTTACCATCGCCTAAGGACATTTGCAACACCAAAGGTGCTATAAATGCGCTGCTGCTCTCGTAAGGGAGACTGGGACCTGGTCACTAATGCCGGAACACAACTCAAGGTTGTTATGATGACATGCTTTAGACCAGGGGTGGTAGCCATCCAATCGGCAAATGCCCTGCCACCTTGCTGTGGGTTGTTTTGTCGCCTCTTACGACAGCCCGCCCCAACGCAGGAAATTGTATTCTTTCTCCGTTCCTGCACGTTCTTGTAATAGAAGGAACGAGTTAAATAAGAAAAAATATAAATTTAGCATAAGCTTTAAATAAAAACAAAGAAGATAAAAGACCTTAACCCTTCAGCTCTTCCAAAAGCCGCAAGACTAACACTATCACCATCTCGTAATATACCAAGAAAATATACCCATTTCATACAAATCATACAACTCCTATATAAACAGAGTGAGACAACAACACAATTAACGATCACGTGCACAAACGCGATCTGCACTCTCATCGCGGACACATATGTGCTAATAGTGAGCACACCCCAACTCAAAAAACTTAATAACAAACAAGCAATAAACCAAAAGAGACATAAAAAAATTCCGACAATAATAGAGTCGGAGAGAGGAAAAAAAAATCAAGACAATAAGGGTGCGTTCCTCTTGTACCTCACAATACTCAAAATGCTCCTTCAGCCGTTCCACGTAGCGACCACGGTCGTTATGGTCGTGGCGAAAACGTCATAATTTTCAATCACACAACGCTCACAATGACCCATGTAAAGAGATAGGTCGTAGTGGGCGTTAATCACAGAGCATTAATTCTCTCAATCGATACCTTAACAAAGGTGCGATTTTCCAATCAACCACTCGTGTGTTTCGTCGTTAATGACAACAATTCTCCATAACCCGTTCCACTTGAGTTTATGATTGTAACGCCTGCAAACAAGTAGAACAGGAAAAATCGCCGTCGTAAGCATGGTCGTTGTGAGCCTCATGTGGAACGTGGCCTAAGTTAGTTGACAGAAAGTCAATCGAGACACTAAAATACAACCCACAGCCAGGTGGTAGGGTATTTGCCCGACTGGATGGCTACCACCCCTGGTCTAGAGTATGCCGCCATAGCAACCTTGAGCTGTGTTCCGGCGTTAGTGATCAGGTTCCAGTCTCCCTTGAGGGAGCAGCAGCGCATTTGTAGCACCTTTGGTGTTGCAAATGTCCATAGGTGATGGTCTGATAAACTCAAGCAATAAAAAACAATATTACAAAATGTTGCAGTCTCATAGTTTATGTATGAGCGTAGCAAGCTATGACGTCATGACTTTAAAAGGATATCTAAACAGAGTTCGCTATCTCGCTCGCGCATTACCACACTTTTGAAAACATAAATTAGCTGAATTTATTTACGACAAATCTGTATTACACAAGTCTCAACAATAAAATTACGAATGTTACCTCCTTTTCTAAAGTTGGATCAACGTCTGAACTGACGACGTGTAACATCTTGGATGAGTTATCACCAAATTTAATTGCGGCCTCGTTAAGTTTCTGAAAAAAAAAACACATTAATCTTTTTGTTTTGACGAATATTAACCCGTTTGCCTTGATTATTGTTAACCTTTTTACTTTGGTTTATTTAAACAATTTTGCTGTGATTAATATTAACCTTAATGCTTTTTTTTTTGACGAGGGGAAATCCATTTGCGGAGACCACGCCGCGGGGGGACAGCGACGTGGTACTGTGGGACTCGCCGGCCTGATGGGCTGCCGGAATACCCACTAAAACCCTCCGGTGTTCCTCCTTTCGCCGTTTTGCCGGGGCCGCGGTACACAGCGTGAGCCTTACTCCGCGACCCCGATTGGCGCCGGCCGCCCTGATTACGGAGGCAGCCTGTTCTTGGCCGGGGATAACGTCCCCGGCATCTCCCTCTCCATTTAGGGAGGCGAGGGGGTCACGCGGAACCCCAACGCGCCCCTCGCGGCTTGCGTGCGGGTGGAGGCCGGCAGAGTCCCCCGGTGGCCTCGACACCCGCGTGCCGCATATTTACGGCGGCCGGAGGCCTGATGTAACCGTCCGGCGCCGTCTTCTCCTGTTGTTTCTGCGGGAGAGGAGCGCCGACTGGCGCTCTCTCTCCCGCTCCGCCGCCACCTTCGCGGACATTACTGTCTCACAGAAGGAGGCGATGGCGTCCCAGCTGGTACTGCTCCCGGCCATGGCAGCGATCACGACCGGGAGCGAAAGGTCAAAGCCGATGGTGGCGCCGAGAACACGGCGTTCCTCATAACCTTAACGCTTTGATCAATGTTCATCTTTTTACTTTAACCAATGTTAACCGTTTTGCTGTTTAATGTTAATATTTTTACTATAATCAAAATTAACCTTTTTGCTTTGATTAATGTTAACCTTTTTGCTTCCTATTGCAGTATTAATTTTATGCACCGTATTAGAGCTGTGGGATGAATTTTGTGAAATAAATTATTTATATAAAAAATCAATGTTAACTTTTTTAATTTGGTGAAGTGGGATGTGGTGCCTGAAAGCAAATTTTAATAACGACATAAACGACTAATAACTGTTTAGGTGTGATTCCGAAATTAGTTTATTTTGTTTTTCGGACTCTTTCCTTTAGTAAATATTACAAGAGCTTTACACATTTTAATAATTCCATCGTAACTGTACCATATTCTGGTGAAACTCTTTATTTTTTAATGGTGTCTACAAGGTGTCGCGAGATGGCACAAAAACATTATTTAAATGGCAACACTAAAAGGTTGCGCAATTTGTATTCCTTAGACTGGTAACACCAAAAAGGGTCACGCAAATTATATTCGTAAGAGTGGTAACACCACATAAATAAAGTCTTCTGGAATACGCATCCGTGTAGACATTTTCTCCAACAACCTAAATTCACATATATCTATTTGATCGCTAAACCAAGCATCCGAATAATTGAAGCAAACAAATGGGTTTTCAAGAAAATAAATTGTTTATCTCACAATTCAGATTAAAATTAAATCCATATCTTCGTGAAAGTAATTATGGATATTGAAATTGAAACAATAATAATAATATACCTCTCGATCACTCTTGGCAGCATCACACAGTGTGCTGGTGGATTCGCAGAGTTTCAACATGTCATCCAAAAACGCTTTCCTTGCCGGATCTTTCATCGTACCGCTTACAATCTTACCATCTAACAGAAAAAATAAAATCATTACTATGTCTATCCTTTCAACATCTCGACTAGTTGGTTCGTTAGATATTAGTACATTATGGTACTAGTGTGTAATATTGGTGATTACCGCCGAGGCGGCATTGAGACTCGAGCCGTAGGCGAGGGTCTTAAGAGAGCCGAGGACGGTAATCATCAATACACACGTGTATCATACGACGTTTTTCAACAAACTTGTGAATAAAATAACAACAAAAACTCATTTTAATTAGTAGATAAAAAAAGTTATATATGAGTGAAAGTTTTATTTATTAAACACGTACGAGTTAAAATTATCTATTTAAATAAGAAGTTGCATGAAATGAGCAAGCAATAGGAACATTAATTTATTTGTTCTATAGAACACGATCTTTTTTTTTTTGAATAAAAACTTTTTTAAGAACAAAGCAACTCAACCAATAAAATTTAAAAAAAAATCTATAACTCACTAGTGAGTTATAATGTTTTTTAGTCACAGTTTGATTATGGGTGTCATTCTGTGCCTAATTGCGGTGACCATAGAGCCACTTTATGAGCAAGTGTGTTGAAAAATTTTTACAATATAGCGGAAAAAATATTATCACTTCAAAATTAAGCGGTTAGTTTATTGAAAGCGGTATAGGGTATATGTTTTAACACAGTTTTGGCATGAATAATATATCGGCTAATGTCCAACAAGACAATTAATGCATAGACATTAATTTTTTAGAAAATGTTGCAAGGTTTGAAAAAGATTTAAAGCAAACAGTTTCTTGTCAACTAGAAAATAATTACACCACTTCCGTGAGCACGGCCACTTTTCAGTGGCCGAAACGTCTGAATAACCAAAATCAAATAAATTACCGCGCTTAAAACCGTTAAAACGTAGCTTTGTTATGTATACAAGTCGCGAAAACTTGAGAAAATCTTAAATTACACCACTAACAAATAAACACAAATATATATTTCTTATTACACTTTAATCTATTTTCTTCTTTTATCTTCTAGCTATAACTTAATTCGGACCAGAAGTTTTCGAAAAAGCAACTTTAAGAATAAACTTTACTAATTGCTATTACTTTTACTGGTAATACAACCAACGACGTTGCCATTAACTATAGCAAAATAAGTCTATCTGTCTGTGTACTCATCCATAGTTCTTCTGTTCCATTAAGGTCTTACCTTCCACTATCGAATACATCAGCTCCGGTATCGCATTGGTGGCCTTTGTTGCAATCTTGAAATCTATATTATCAGCATCTGAAAATGGTAATAGGTATGATATACTCGTACCATCATCGTTACCTTGGACAAAGAATATAAGCGCTTGTGTAGACGGCACCGCCAACACGCCGTTGTCTGTTACGCTTTGACATAAAATCTACGCGACCGTTTTGGCTGAAATTTGGTATATATGTAGTGTCAATACCGAGAACGGATATTGAATACTGTTAATACCAACCGTTTCCGTCGGGGAGACGGAGGAGCACCGCGAGCGGCGCAGTCCGGTACACATCGTCCGGCGACGCATACATTAATCACATACGTGTAATATCTTCTAATAAACTTCATATAATCATACTACGACAGTCCACGAATCATTGAAGCACCTTACCATCACCAAAAAACAACCCAACTTATGGTCCTTCGAGCCGGATTCATTTTCATCTCAAAAACTGGGATAGTTACTTATTTTGAATAAAAACTTTTGATATTGAGTTAATTTAATTAATTCATAAGAATTACTCACAATTAGCTCTGACTAAAGCAGCGACTTCGACACCGACGGCTGCCAACGATTCTTGCATAGATTGCTTTTTGTTCAGCAATTCGTTCGCACTCAAAGGACTGGCTGCCGGTGTTTTGGCACTTTCGGCATTACAAATCTGTTAAGAAATTATTTACATTTAATTACAAAAACGTAAGACAGGCAAAGTTACTCCCCATTTTTAAAAACTTGATAAAAAATAAATATTTAATTTTAATACCCAATTGCATGTAAAGGAGACGGGGATTTTTGGGCTCAGAATGTAATGAGTTGAGATGTAGCTTAAAAAAAGCGTTATATTTTTCTATTACAAAATGGAAAACCTCAGCCCAAAAAACAATCTGGGAACCGGGATATCTTAAACGTAATGTTAAAAATAAAATAAGTTATCAATTACTATAATTGATTTATTCGAAAGCAATTCAACAATTAATAGTATGAAAACCCTTACACTACACGATTAATTCTTTCAAAATAACTGAACCTATTGTAATTAACATTTGAAATCTCCTTATAGAAAATTGGTAATCCTGATAGTTTAATTATGGAAAACAGAATAATAAAGCAATAATTATATGATATTAACAATTAAATTATAAATAAGTTTAAATACAAATTAAAATTAAACTATAAAATTTAGTGCCAGACCGATGTCAGTTGGAAACATGCCCAAAGGACTGGCCACATTACCTCGCTGTATCACAACGCTAATGCGTTGTCCGAGGTACAGACCAGTCTTTTGGTCACGTGAGACGTCTACCAGGCGTTTCGCTATGTCTCGATAAAGTTTGTGCGCCTCGGACCCCTATAGTCCCAGGGTCTCGACCCTAAAAGCCGCAAATATGTAACCATTTCCGATGGTGGCATATTTGCGGCATTTTAGAGCCTCCTGCTGTGCAGCAGCTGTACCAGCAGACATGCTTGTAGCTGAAAGATGGGACACCGCCAGAGTATCGACGCAAGACGTATCCCATACTAAAGGGCGACCCATCCTCCAGGGACCGATGACATTCCATCGGGTCTCTTGCCATCGTCACGGCACGAGCCGTTCGGTTCTAGAACGGCAGGTACCCCGGTGGTCAGGAGAGGCCGCCCCTGCTTACGGGGCGGCCAGCCGCTTGCCGGGGTTGCGGATTAAGGCTCACGCTGTGTACCGCGACCCCGGCACTAATGCGGAGGAAGGCTCCCTTGGGGTTTTAGTGGGTATACCGGCGTCGGTCGTACTGATTAATCGGCGCCGGGGAGCCCCACACACCGGACGCGTCGATCCCCACGCGGCTGACGGGGCGGTAACGCATTTCCCCAAGTAAAAAAAAAAAAAAAAAAAAAAAGGTACCCCGGCGGTGACTAGAGCCTAGATTATGTCATTAAGTGCTGCATGACGCGGAATTCTGCCGGCACTTCTGGTACAAGATAAACAATGATGACCGAGGCGCTCCCACTTATCTTCGCACTGACAGTGGCGCGGGACAACACAGGCCGCCTCTAGGCGAATGCAGGCACTTATTCTTATTGTAATTAACAGAAATAATGTCAAAATAATAAATCGATTTTCGTTCACAAAGCACAGCGGCAACACTGTAGACTTCAACCTATGATTTATTTCGTCTATGATCACTCTTCTCGTATCGTTTAGCACGTCTGCGTTTTGAGTGAGTTTTCCTGTTTTCCATTGATAATATATTTCTCGACCGCAGCATTCTTTACAAGGACTTCAGATCTTGCTTAAATTATACGACTCTTACTATCATACCGGACACGAAGAATCATTAACGTTTAACGTTTCACTTAGGCTTGTTATTTTGGATCTTACAGCGGCTTATCGTTTGTATATTGGACATCATGGAGCTTTTTGTGAATTGTTGTATAGCGACAAACCGCTGTAATACAATAAGTAATAGCAATACTAAAATAATATTGCAACTGCATTGTAGGCAAATGGACAGTAGGTTGCTGTCTACATGTGATGTCTATAATATGGTATAAGCCTAAATGGCACTCTGTTGCTCGTGCCTACCCCGCAAGGGAACTGGCGTGAAGTTGTGTATGTATGTATGTATAATTGAAGAGGAATAAAAATATTTAAAAAGTATCTGTTATTTTATACATCACTACCTTACGCAGGATCTGTTAAATTGATTATTTGAAAGATAATTAATCGTTTTCTACAGTAAATGTATTATTTAAGTTTCAAAAATCAGCTGTTTAATAGAGATTATTGCATAATCTCACTTATACTAAATCTCTTATAACTTTGCTCCCAGATTGACAAACTCTGCAGAATTTTCGGTAATGATTTCTTGATATCTAAGCTACTGATTAATACCTGTCTCATCCTTTTACATCTGGGCACAAGAATGTATGAAAGCGTCTCCGTCTCCTTTACTTGTTAGTATATATATTAATATTATGTAGATTAGTATATATAATATTCTCTACAGACATAATAATGTGTGTAGAGACCACGGGTCATAAAAATGGCCTGGACTTTTGGAGGGCTTGCGTGAGGCCATGGGGAGGCCAACACGTAGAGACCTCTTAATCAAATTTAATGTAAATGTGGCGTGACACTGACCGGCGATTGTCCCTGTCTACACCATATAAAATGCACCCAAGGACAAGCCCCGGCCAGTGTAGGACTATTGTAGGGAATGAGAACAAAAGATACCGGGCTATTGGGGTGAACTGCTAATGGAACTAGGGAACTGGGACTATGGCGTCTGCCCGTTGCAATGTTTGTTCCACGAACATGGAAATATGGGTAGACGGCGACTCGCTACTCACTGCATGGCCTCCTAAAAATATCAAGATTGGCGAGGAGCAACATGGGTGTGAGTGGCTAAGGGGTGTCGAGAGGTGGGCTGCAAGTTCACCGAAGCTACTTCCGATGTTAGGCCATTTATCACTTCCATCCCTAGAGCTTGAGTCTTAGCTCTAGCGATCTCCATTCCGTGCCGGCTGGCATTACTATTATTAATATTGTATAGCTATTGATGTTGCTATACACATATTAATAATGTATATATTAGTATATATATAATATTAATATGTGTTATTGTTTATTTATTTTAGGTATATGTATTGTGTAATATTTATATGTCTTATTTATATATGGATGTATTTAATATGCACACCACCGTCATACACTTGTGATTCCGTTTATCGATAATGGTCGGTGTGGTCGATTTGGTCGCTTTGGCTGATTTGGTCGATGTGGTCGATGTAGTTGATGTGGTCAGTGTAGTCGATGAGATCCATATGGTCGATGTGGTCAGTGTGGTCGATGAGTTCCATGTGGTCGATGTGATCGATGTAGTCGATGTGGTCAGTGTGGTCAGTGTGGTCGATGAGATACATATGGTCGATGTGATCGATGTAGTCGGTGTGGTCGATGAGATCCATGTGGTCGATGTGATCGATGTAGTCGGTGTAGTCAGTGTGGTCAGTGTGGTCGATGAGATCCATATGGTCGATGTGATCGATGTAGTCGGTGTGGTCGATGAGATCCATGTGGTCGATGTGATCGATGTAGTCGATGTGGTCAGTGTGGTCAGTGTGGTCGATGAGATCCATATGGTCGATGTGATCGATGTAGTCGGTGTGGTCGATGAGATCCATGTGGTCGATGTGATCGATGTAGTCGATGTGGTCGATGAGATCCATGTGGTCGATGTGATCGATGTAGTCGAAGTGGTCGGTGTGGTCGATGTGGTCGATGCTATCGATGTGGTCGATGCGATCGATGTGGTCAATGTGGTCGGTTTGGTCGGTGTGGACGGTGTGGTCTATGTGGTCGATTTGGTCGATGAGATCGATGTGTTCGATACGGCCGATTTGGTCATTTTGGTGTACATATGTAGTTTTAATACCGAAAATTGGTATAGATACTTTTCATCCGGGAGAGGAGATAGTTTGCGATCTAAAATGAAGAGAATCTTCCGGGGCAAACAGAAGTAACATAACAATTTAATACCATGTAACCTGTGTTGTAACCTCTTTAAACAAAAGGCACGCATTGGAGGTTGAACCGCGGCGCAGCCGCGGGGTAAACTCTACTGTATATATATTAATAAGTTCATACCTTTAGAAGACTGTCTTCCGTCTTCTTAATCTTCTCCTTGGCATCTTCAACATTCTTCACAAAGACCTGGTGCATTCTTTTTTCATCGTCCGTCTTAAGAGCACACGGCGATGGGGGCTGGCTCTGGACCGATGATGACCTCGGTCTTATAGCGTCTAAAGTAAAACAAATAAAATACGAATTATGGCTCACAGATAGTATCAGAAATGTTTACTGTAACACGTACAATATGCTGATAGATCGAAAACAAATTAAATGATGAGTGATTAAAATTAATTAAAAACTTCTAACCTGAATAAATAGTCTGCTTCATGAAAATATTTAGAAACTACTTATAAATACAGTACAATGTAACACTAAGGTGATGATGAAACCGATCTCAGCAATAGAGTACAAATTTAGTTAGTTTATTTAGTTTAGTGAACTCAAGTACTCCCTCGTTATGAGTCAATCTAAGACCCATTTTCGACGGCCTCATTGGTTGAGCTGGCTAAGTCGTAGCCGGCCGAATTTGCTGGAACGCAGAGGCTCCGGATTCGATTCCTGGCATGGTAAATTTTAAAAACGATTTTTCTATTGTCTGGGTGTCTGGCATTGGCCCCAGAGTGATCTGTTGTATATTACACACAACACAAGCGTAATTTGCTTAGTTTGGGGATATACAATGTGTGTGTGTTTGTCTGCCGATTTTTTTTTTTATTGCGAAGTTATTTTTTTATATCATTCAATTACAATGTCATAACAGCCTTACAACGGAAGCGAAAAAGTAAGCATCTTATCTATAGCCTATTGTATTAGTAATACACTTAAATGCACTTTCTTTAATTTCCCTACGGGACACGTGAGTTTATCAAAATCTGCGTTCACTTCACAAAAGTTCAATATCCGAAGAGCCCTGGTTAAAGGTGCTAGTAGAAGCACATTAGTTCTACTTGCCGGTACTGCGAACAACTTGTATTGTCTAACGCGAGTATAGTTGTCAGGTATGTAGAATTTTATATTCCTCAATATGCTGGGATTAGACGCCAAACATGTACAGGGACGTTTACAACACGAGAAGTGGAGCCAAGCAGTTACTAGCCTTTAGGATGGTTTAGGAGGGATAAAATCTGCACTCAGCTGAGATGAGAATATCTAGTACATAAAGAGATCTTTGAAAGTTGCAGCCGTGACTGAAAAATGGAGAGCAAGAAGATTAAGGTGGCAGGGGCATGTAATGAGGAGGGATAAAAGCTACGTGAGAATAAAAATGTTAAACTAAAAGATTGATGGGCACAAATGTAAAGGTAGACCAAAAAAGAAATGGGTAGATCGTGTGAAGGATGACACGATGATTTCTGATGTGCCAGAAGACGTATGCCAGAATAGAGGAGTGTAGAAGGAAAAGACATATTATGCCGATCTCAAATAATTTAGAGAAGGTAAAAGAAACGAGAAGAGGGATGTAGTAAAGGGATAGGGGAATATAATAATGAGAAGGAATAGGGATGATGGGATAAGGAGAGCAGGAAATGAGCCATCATTACTTTTGCTCCTTGTACGAAATACGATTAGCTCAAGGGTAACTATTTCCTACTGATATTCTGTGTTTGTATGGTGTCTCAGCGATCCAGCCAACCTTAAGAACAGCTGTGATTCCAGAATAGCTCTACTGCGTCAAAATCTAACTGAAGCTTCTGTTACATGAGACCAGTCTTAGAGTGGTGCGTATTAAAATTTGTACCAAGATTTACAGTACTTTAAAACTTCAAAATTTATCAATAACCTAACATTGAAATTCCTTTAGCCTACATCTGTCAACATATTATAATTCAAGAAATTCAATCTAAATTACTCTTTAAATCACTAGCTTATCCGTGCAGGAACGGAGAAAGAATACAATTTCCTGCATTGGGGCGGCTTGTCATAAGAGGCGACTTAACAACCCACAGCCAGGTGGCAGGGTATTTGCCCGACTAGATGGCTACCACCCCTGGTCTGAAGTATGTCGCCATAACAACCTTGAGTTATGTTCCGGCATTAGTGACCAGGTTCCAATATCCCTTAAGAGGGCAGCAGCGCCTTTGAAACACCTTTGATGTTCCAAATATCCATAGGCGATGGTAACCGCTATCCATCAAGTGGGCCGTCTGCCTGTCTGCTGAACTCCTGCAATAAAAAAAAACTAAACACTGCACTATTTGCTACAACTCCATTAATTCTTCGGAAAGTAACTGTACAACATACTTCTGCATTTATTTAAATAAAACCTGAGATTATTTTAACTAGACCTTTTGCTGAGGAGTTTCTTGTCGCTTTTATGCTTAAACAGCGATAACAGGTTACGAAGCAGTGTAAATAGAATAGAAAGTGGAATTAAATTTTAACTTATTATATGTGACCTTCAAGAAATGTTCTCTATGTATGAAATGTACAGAACCAGATTCGAAAAGAAGAATCTCTTACCCTCACTCTCTTCAAACCTAACTCGATCCAGAAACTGTTGGTTGATATCAGAAATTTTCCTCTTTTGAGACATTCCGACCCGTGCAGGAGGCGCTGGCGGTTGCGGCCTCGACTTAGCGATAACTGGCTTCCCGTTCGAAGGTACTGGTGGAGCTGGTCTATGATGATCAACAGCAGCCGAACTGCCATACGAAGACTTGCGAACTGGAGGATCTGGTTTCGTTGTTAAGCTGCCTACAAATAACATTTTAAATCTATACTATAACAAATCTGTAAATGGTTGGAGTTTGTACGATGCGTTTAATAGTGTAAACAAATTCCGAAGAAAAGATTCCGAATATAATAAAACTACGTTTTAACGGTTTTAAGCGCGATAATTTTATTTGATTTTGGTTTTTCCGACGTTTCGGCCACTTTTCAGTGGCCGTGAGCACGGAAGACAAAGATGTCAAGTGTCAACGAGTATTGTTAAAGTTTTATTTAGCCTACCGCCAACTTATTAATTTTAATTATTTAATTTTAATTTTGTTTATGGTTATTATTTACTTTATGGGAGCCTAATCTAATTTACTACCGCTTCGCAACATGTTATGGCTTGAAGAGAAGAAGCGGCGCAAGAAACTCTTCAGCAAACATGCCTAGCTCTAATAATTTTATATAATATTAAAATGGGTGGAAGGAAAAATAAAAGTAATTATCATTCAAGTTGGTTTGTGTTCCGTTGTACGCAGAAAGAGCTCACAGTGTCTTGAGGTCTGGCAGCTGGTTTTTGCTGGGTTTGGGTCTTAATAGTCGGAAACGTCGGAAAAACCAAAATCAAATAAAATTACCGCGCTTAAAACCGTTAAAACGTAGTTTTATTATGTATACAAGTCGCGAAAACTTAAGAAAATATTAGATTCCGAATATACAATTTTTGTCTGTCTATCTGTTCTAGCATCACATTGTATCTACTGAACAGATTTAAATGAAACTCGAAACGGAACTACCTTATATCCCAAATAAACAATTACAATAGTTATCCCGTAAAATCATATCGTTTCTTTAGAATAGACGGATTAACTAAACAGAAGGCGCTGCAATCGCGTTTTTCAATTCACTAACAAATACCTACGTTGTCATAAACAATATGTCATTCGTTGTATTACTTCTAATCAGATTGGCTTCGACTCGTCTCTATCTTTTGCTGGACAGTTGTCTAGACTATATGGACTGAGTTTCTTTGTTATTATTATATGTAATCCGTCCAGGAACGGAGAAAGAATACAATTTCCTGCGTTGGGGCGGCCTGTCGTCAGAGGCGACTAAACAACCCACAGCCAGGTGGGAGGGCATTTGCCCGACTGGGTGGCTACCACCTTGAGTTGTGTTCCGGTATTAGTGACCAGGTTCCAGTCTCCCTTAAGAGAGCAGCAGCGCATTTGTAGCACCTTAGGTGTTGCAAATGTCCATAGGCGATGGTAACCGCTTTCCATCAAGTGGGCCCTCTGCCTGTATGCTGAACTCCTGCAATAAAAAAAAAATAAAAAAAAGTATATATTAAAGTTATTGTCTTAATGGTATTTGGAGTATGGACATTATGGAGACTGTACCTACAGCACTATAATCACAACACAATAAAGGACTTACTACAGTACTAATTCTTCTGACCGGGCGGCCTGTAATAAGAAGCGAAAAAAACGCCCAACTAGGTGGTAGAGCAATTGCAGCTTTGAATGCCTACCACTCCTGGTGTATAGTCTGTCGCCATAACAACCTTATGTTCCATAAGAGGCCAGGATCCAGTCCCCAATTTCGAGGCTAGCAGTACACTGCTAGCGTTCGCCAGCTGCGCAATAAAAAAAGGAAGAGAGGCATCTACTCACGTCTTTTCACAGCTCGACAAACTGCTCTCAACTCTTTCAATATGTCTTCGAGTTCTGTAAGGTCTTTCTCAAGGGTATTCTGTAGATTTCGATGAGAATGATCCTTGACTTTCCTCCAGGAGTCACCGAGGTCCTGGCTCGATGAGGAGAACGCGTCTATCGATGTCATCAAAGCTTCTTGGCATTTGGGTTCAGTTATCGTCGAGGCTGTGAGCTAAAATTAAGGAAAATATTTTACTAAACCTCCATGACTTTGCAGAGTGCTTCTCTCTGGAACTTTTTGCCCGTAGATGACAAAAAAACTAAATCATTTCCATCAGAAAGAACCATCGGTCAGTCGAATGTATCTTGACTTGCACTTGCATTTTTTTTTTTGGTGAAAGATACAGACTTGGGAGCCAGGAATGAACTTATGATACCATAGACATATTACGTGGTAGAGCCAGATTATGCCTCTGAAGACCGGCTCCATCAGTGTGATATCACCCTTTCACAGAACATCATCGTGGCACGGTTAGCCTTGAACTAATCGTATTTCATACGATGAGTAAGAGTTCTGATGGCTAACTTGCCCCTCTATCTTCTCCATCCCATCTTCTCTATCCATGCTGGTAAAGAGTTGGCTTCGCCCTCAGTGTTGCTGGCGTCTATAGTTGGCGGTAACGCTTACCGTTGCGTTGGGGGTCTGCTTGCCACCTTCGTAATATAAATGAAATTGTTAGACTCACTTGTGCGTTGGTGAGTAGTGTCTGAGCAGCATCAGCAGTCTTCGATCCTTTGCAGTCCAACTCTTGGCCAACCTCCCCACCAACTGCTTCGGTCAACTGTTGGACGTTGGCCAGCAGGTGGGAGGCTTTGCCAGCTGCTGACGACGATAACTCTAAAACCTATAAAATACAATCATCTTAAAAACTTCTAAGTTTATAAGATAATAACGATCAAAAGAAGTCTGACGACCGATTCCGCTAACAGCGAAAGTTTTAAAGCTACGGAATGAAAAGAAAAGTTGAAACAAAAAAATTGGAAAATTATATAATTCAATGAAAATCTTGCCTGTCTTTCCTGCTTTCCTTCAACGGACGGACTGATTACGAACTTCAACTTATCTGACGCTTCAGCGAATTTAGCACCCAATTCGTTTAGATCCTATAGACGAAAAATAAGTGTAATAAGTTTAAATACAATAAGTAATAGTAATAAAACTACGTTTTAACGGTTTTAAGCGCGGTAATTTTATTTGATTTTGGTTTTTCCGACGTTTCGGCCACTTTTCAGTGGCCGTGATCACGGAAGACAAAGATGTCAAGTGTCAACGAGTATTGTTAAAGTTTTATTTAGCCTACCGCCAACTTATTAATTTTAATTATTTAATTTTTAATTTTGTTTATGGTTATTATTTAATCTATGGGAGCCTAATCTAATTTACTACCGCTTCGCAACATGTTATGGCTTGAAGAGAAGAAGCGGCGCAAGAAACTCTTCAGCAAACATGCCTAGCTCTAATAATTTTATATAATATTAAAATGGGTGGAAGGAAAAATAAAAGTAATTATCAGTCAAGTTGGTTTGTGTTCCGTTGTACGCAGAAAGAGCTCACAGTGTCTTGAGGTCTGGCAGCTGGTTTTTGCTGGGTTTGGGTCTTAATAGTTTTGATAATTGGATCCCAAACAGGTGGTACTTGCCAACCATCTTCTCTATTGAAATTTGGGTGTTTTTTGATTTCAATAGCCTCACGCATCATTCTAGGTATGAAACGATTCTCTTTCGCGAGGATTTGTGGGTTATCGAATCTGATGTAGTGGTTGGGTTTATCCAGCGTGTGTTCAGACGACCCATTAAGGTATTTATCTGTATGGGTAGGTTTCCTATACACCGTATGACCAAGAGTATTGTCAGGGTTCCTTAGGATGAGCACATCCAGAAAAGCTAATTTATTATTTGCCTCTAGTTCCATAGTAAATTTAATATTACTGCTAATGGAATTGAGATGATCTAGAAATGCAGAGACTTTATCATTTGGGAGGACGGCAAAAGTATCGTCTACGTACCTTTTATACATCTTCGGCTTAGCCGGAGCGGTATCCAGTGCCTTCTGCTCGAAGTCTTCCATAAAAATGTCAGCTACGACAGGAGACACCGGTGAGCCCATGGCTACACCGTTGATTTGGTCGTAGAAGCCGTAGTCCCACACGAAATAGCCAGATGTGAGGCAATGTTTTAGTAGATCTGCATATTCCTCAGGCATGTTATTATCTATTAGCTTCCTTTTGACAATCTCAATGCAGTCTTCCACTGGTAAACTGGTAAATAAGGACTGGACATCAAAACTGACTAGTACTTCATCCTCAGCCAATGTCAAATTTTCAATTGCGCTGATGAAGTCGAAGGAATCCTTGACATGGTAGGGTGTGTTGCCGCGGAGATTGTTGAGTGTCTTCGCGAGATGTTGTGCCAGTCTGTATGTTGGTGAGTCAAGCTGGCTAACTATAGGGCGCAAGGGGATGTTGTTTTTGTGAATTTTAGGTAACCCATACAGTTTAGGCGCTTTGGCGCAAGATGGTGTGAGTGCGGATACGTCTAAGCTTAATTTTTCGGAGTGTTTTTTCATAACCGCGATTGTTTGTTTGGTTACTTTATCCGTGGGGTCAGTTTTGACCTTTTTATAAGTGCTTTCGTCCGATAAAAGATCTTGTATTTTACTATTGTAATCAGACGTATCCATGACGACAGTCGCGTTACCTTTATCTGCACGGAGCACGGTTATTTCTGGTTTATTGCGAATGTTTTTTAAGGCAATATATTCAGCACGAGTGAGATTCGGTTTGGGTAGACGACTACGGCGTAAAACCGATGAGATATCTTGTCGTATAGCTTCCGCATCCTCTTTCTGCATGCTGTTCCTTACCAGACTTTCCACTACGTTGCAGTATATGTTTTCAATAGGTGTTTTTCGCGGGGTGGTTGCGTGCAAACTGGTAAATAAGGACTGGACATCAAAACTGACTAGTACTTCATCCTCAGCCAATGTCAAATTTTCAATTGCGCTGATGAAGTCGAAGGAATCCTTGACATGGATTAGGTCCACAAGGGGGCTTGAACTGGGTAAGATGAGGGGATGATTGTTGCAGTCGGTGGATGTCTTCAGCGAACATATTTTGTTGGACTGAGCCGCTTTCTTACGTTCGTCTACGGTAATGGGACCAACGATGCGAGAGTGCGTTACCATTTTTCTGGGTTTTAGACCAGGCAGTACGTGTGACCCAAAGCAGGGGGCATCGTGGGCCAGGTATCAGGTGGGGCTTCGCGAGATGTTGTGCCAGTCTGTATGTTGGTGAGTCAAGCTGGCTAACTAGGGATAGGGCGCAAGGGGATGTTGTTTTTGTGAATTTTAGGTAACCCAGCAGAAAGTTAGCTTTGGTATAGTCGCTTTGGCGCAAGATGGTGTGAGTGCGGATACGTCTAAGCTTAATTTTTCGGAGTGTTTTTTCATAACCGCGATTGTTTGTTTGGTTACTTTATCCGTGGGGTCAGTTTTGACCTTTTTATAAGTGCTTTCGTCCTTGATTGCATTGGAGTCGGGTACAACATAAAAGATCTTGTCATTTCTAAAAGCTATTGTAATGAAATCAGACGTATCCATGACGACAGTCGCGTTACCTTTATCTGCACGGAGCACGGTTATTTCTGGTTTATTGCGAATGTTTTTTAAGGCAATATATTCAGCACGAGTGAGATTTAAGACTGACACCGGCTTTGGGTAGAGAGTTGGCGACTACGGCGTAAAACCGATGAGATATCTTGTCGTATAGCTCCCGCATCCTCTTTCTGCATGCTGTTCCTTACCAGACATTCCTCTACGTTGCAGATTATGTTTGGGGTTGTAAACAGTCAATATTTACTAGTGCTGAATTAACTTGGGGCTCAGGCTTTGTGTAGTTTGGATTGATAGGACCTAAAAGAGCGAAATTGAAGATCGTGCCGAAGGCTATTGGCCTGCCGGGGCCCAAAAAAATTTTGTTATTGCGACATCAGAACCCATAATCAAGTCAATAGCGGCTGGAAAACGATAAGACGAGTCTGCTAGGGGAAGCTGTGTCGAGTCGAGGAGTGGAACAACGTCAGGTAACATTGTTAATGGTAAAAGACCTGTCAAATCTGGTAGAATGTATGCCTTTGCGCTAATTACTGGGACTTCGGTGTGAATAGGGCGGAATGTGATGGTAGTTGAAGAACTAGAGGTTTGAATTACCGACTCCTGTAATTTTTAGTTCTGTGTGCTCGACAGGCAAACGTAATTTTTGTGTCATAGTTTTAGTTAACAAGGTTAGCATGGAACCGCTGTCTAATAATGCTCTTGCCTTATGAAATTCTCCAGCGTTGTCTGCTAGTTCTAGGGACACAGTGGGTAATAAAACTGGTGGATCGTGTACTGTAATGTGCTGAGTATGTGCTGAAATATGACTGTCATTTTGGTTAGCTTTATCAGAGGAAGTAACAGGGCTGCCGGGCAAGTGATTATTATGATAAACTTTATTATCATAGTGCTGAGTATGAAACTGGGATTTATTTTGTTTACGTGATGTAGTGGATGGTGTATATTGTAGCGATGGTATGGGTGGGTGTAGTGTAGTATTGTGTAAGTGAGTAGCAGGTAGTCATTGTTGTGAATTAATAGGTGAATTACGACGAGAAGAGTTTCTTGATTCCGTGGTTGGGCGGGTGTGTTCTTGTCCTCTTAGTTGTGGGGGCAAGAGGTGAGAATTGTCATATGTGGGTGATTCAAAGCCACTGCGATGTAAGGTGGTATGGTGTTTCTCGCTATCACATTCTCTACACCGTCCTGTGGATCTGCACTCGTCAGAGTAATGGGGTCCTAGACACTTACGGCACCGTTCATGAGCTTGGATAAAATCCCAGCGCCCTTGCGTAGGCTGTCTTAGGTATTCACCGCAGTTCAGCAACCTGTGTCCTCTAACGTGACACCAAGGGCAGTAATAATTATTGGTCGGTGCTGGTGGGTGGGCGGAATCTTGTGCTATGGGCTCGAAATATTGTGTAGACTGTGGGTATCCTTGAGCGTACTGTACAGGGTACGCTTGACTTTGTAGAGGATATGCAGGGCGCGTTAAAGGTGGGCGGACGGAAGTAGTGGGCTGAAAACGAACGTGCCGAATTTCTGGTCTGGGTGCAGAAGCGCGTGGTTGGTACCGTGCTGAGGGAGAAGCACGTTCAGTTTGTCTGTATGTCGGGCTGAGGGGAGGGGGGGGTGGGTTATATGTCTCAGTTTCTGTGCAACGTGCATGGTCTTCTAAGAATGTGATTACATCCTTTAAGGTGGGCAGAGTGTCTGAAGACCCATGCGTTCGTTCAAATAATGTGCGAAGCTCGCCCTTTAACTTCCGCACTACTATTGACACTAGGACGTAGTCTGAGTCATGTAGTGGTAAGTTTAGGTTTTTAAGCGCCGATTGGGTTGAAATAAGAGGGGCTAAAAATAACTGTCTGATTTGTGAGCGGGTGGTGATGTGGGGTAACCCTAGTATCATATCTATAAACCTACCAATGAGAACTCGGCGATTTTCGTAGCGATTGGCAAGTGTTGTCATCGCTACATCGTAGTTCTCATCGGTAACCTTGAGGTGTGATACCATACTGAGAGCTACATCGGAGAGGCAAGAAAATAAATAGTGTAATTTAACTGCACCTGACAAATTACCGGCAGTGTCCGTAAGGCTTTTGAAAATAGTTATGAAAGATGGCCAATCCTCAAGCTTGGAAGAAAATTTGGGTAGATCTATTTTGGGCAGAACAGTAGACGTGGAGAATGTGGGCGAGCTTGGTTTGATGCTTGAGCTGATGGTGATGTTTGCCACCAAAATTTTTTCATATGCTTCTATAGCCGAGGTGTAGTTGTCAAAGATTTTTCCACTTTGTCGTCAAGGTCTTTAGAGTCCAAGATCTCATAATATACTGTATCCAACTTGCCCTTTATATCGTCCAATTTTGTAAAGCGCCCTATGAAATCGTTTACACTATACTTTTTGTCTCCTTTTAATATAAGGTTAGCTATCTCTAATAGGAAAGTTATGTACTTATGGGTTTGCATAAAGATGGCAGATTGCGATTTGGTAGGCATGACGATGAGAAGTGCACAATAAGAAAAGGAAAAGCAAACGAAAAAAAAAAAAAATTTTTTTTTTTTTTTTTTACTAATGCTAATAAAGAACACGCAAGAAAGCAGCCAGAGAAACGTAAGAAATACGAAATAAATAAAAATGATTAGGAAAAAAAATATATATCAAACTGTCGTGTGCGCTGAGTCTTAATAAACACGAAGCTATATATAAGCTATAAAAGTTGCACGGCAAGCTAACCACACCGAGTGAAACGAATATAATATTCAATATTATTATATCGATCCGATATCACGTTTAGTGCAAGTATTCGAGAATAGGTGTGCTGAATAAAGTACAGAATACGTACTCGAGGTTATATTAACCTACCTACGTACCAAAAAATAGTTATCGTGTAGCAATTTGCGTAATTATCTGAGGAATGTGGAATGGGTATTCAAATATATAAGGGCAGAAGTAATATGTTTATAAGAAAACAAAAAAGAAAAAACAAGGGCAGAAAACGGGTAAATGGGCAGATTGATAATGATTGTTTATTTAACTTTTTAGGTATGCGAAAATTTACAATTTGGTTTGAATTAACCATAAAATGGCAAAATACGGTTGTTGCAGACTGTATAAATAGGTCGCCAGTTGGAATATTCGGTTCGAAAGACCATATGATCTGGCCGATTGCCAGATTTCAAGGGTGCAAGGGTAAGAGGGAATGGAGATAAATGGACTCACCCGTAATAATATGAGCTGAGTAACCGGAGCGTCTGCGATACACTTGCCACTTATCACCAAGCTCTTGGAACCCGGTTAGTATTGCAATTGGGTGGATATCTCAAATGCGCGCGCGATGCGTGAATGTCTTTACGACGGGTCGATTCAGACTGATCGTTGAGACGCGGAAGTGCGGGGTAAATTACTTTTTCGGGGAATCATCGTTCGTTACGCGGTGGCGTGAACAGGTTGTATTTTGAAATTTGGCGGTTTTTTAGTTGTTCATATTTGACCTTTGCTCTCTTGTTAACAATATCAATGTAGTTTTGGAAATCTTCTGTCGATAGTATTACCTGTATTTCATTGCGGTATAATATTATTATCGCGACACCTTTTTAAGAAATTTAACGATGTCACTAAACGCGCATGTTTTGTTTTTAGGCACTCACACCGCCGAATTTTATTTGCGATTTCCAGACCGTACTGGTTCACATAATATTTTCTTAAGTTTTCGCGACTTGTATACATAATAAAACTACGTTTTAACGGTTTTAAGCGCGGTAATTTTATTTGATTTTGGTTTTTCCGACGTTTCGGCCACTTTTCAGTGGCCGTGATCACGGAAGACAAAGATTAATAAGTTGGCGGTAGGCTAAATAAAACTTTAACAATACTCGTTGACACTTGACATCTTTGTCTTCCGTGATCACGGCCACTGAAAAGTGGCCGAAACGTCGGAAAAACCAAAATCAAATAAAATTACCGCGCTTAAAACCGTTAAAACGTAGTTTTATTATGTATACAAGTCGCGAAAACTTAAGAAAATATTAAGTAATAGTAAGTTTAAATAAAATAAGCAAAAATATGTTTAAATAAAATAAGTAAAAATAAAATAAGTTTAAACTTGATACTACATTTACCTGGCCTTCCCCTGCGCTTGCGCAGATGTTCCTTGTAGCGCCGCAAAGCGCACGGATCTGATCCAATATGGCCGCCCTGTCAGAACCAGTTTTGCCACCGCTCACAGTTTTCGATTCTATAAAGACAATTATAATAATCGATCAAATAGGAACCTCTCCAAAGAACCACGAGAATGTCCACTCCGAAATGTAGGCTTAAAATACTAGAATTACCTTGTAAAGAAAAAAGGAACAGATTGTTAAATTTATTATGCGTGTGTTGTGCCTTATTTAAAAACTGCCAGCAAAATTCAAACTAAAATAAGCTTTTTTAAATACAAGCTTTTCAGATCCTGGATATCATGTAGCCGCAGAGTGCTAACCAAGACAGGTAAAACGAGCCCAAACACGACGGGTTTATCTTGTTTAGTACGGGAGCTCCTATGGCCACCTTCCGACTCCATCATCAGATCAGCTCCGTGGTACCATATTATTGCATTGTCACGCGACATACATATGCGTGCAAAATTCCAGCTCAATCGGAAACCGGGAAGTTGGTCAAATTTAACTTGCAAGATTCCACCCGAACTTACATACATACATATATCCATTGCAAGTTAAATAAAAGCTTGTAAAATAATGTCATTTTGACACAAGTTTGACATTTGCAACTGTCAATTTGATCTCTGCAATTAAAAGACGTACTGTAAATTACGGTAAATTATGAGGATGCGGACACATGCTATAATAAATTCTAATATTTTTATACTATGTACAGATATACAATGCAAAAGTGGATGGATGCAGAAGTCGTGGAAGGCCACGACACACCTTCCATGATCAAATTGATCGTGTACTAGCAGAAGGTGATGTCAGGAGCCTTAAGAACAGACGAGCGTGCATGACAAGTGTTATGTATGTCAAAGAAGCAAGTGATGTGTGTAAGAATAAGCCTGTGTTAAGAATTCAACCAGAGGCTTTCTAACATTCTCTGTATGTATTAGTTTTGTATTTGAAGATGACTGTTTTGTCGAGCCCTAGATGGCGGTAGCGTCGACTTACATCGCGGTATGGTTTAAATACGACAATAGTATTGGAGACAGCTTAGCTTTCAAATAAAGATCTTGCTTTGAGGTAACCACCGTTTTATTTGGGGTACCACGGGTTCAAGGAACCAGTACGAAAGGTACAGGTACAGGTACATTACAGCCTGAATGGCGCTCTGTTATTCGTGCCTACCCCGCAAGGGAACTGGCGTGAAGTTATGTGTGTATGTATGTATTTTTATATGTAATGTATGTTATATGTAGTTTCTGGGGTTGTCGGAAGAGATCGCTTTTTAGAGGTAAGACCGCCCTTTGTGCATAATTAGACATAGTTTTAGTTTGTAAGTTATTTTTATGTATTGATATACAATAAGGAGTTATTGATTGTAGGAGAACAGGCGTTAAAACAACATGTTATCGTCCAGTTTTTAAAATATCATAATTGAAACAATATTGATTAAAGCGGCGCCCACAAGTGGTCTGTTCTTTTGCCCAAACGCATCTATTCTTATATATTTCGATGCGTTGAATCCAAATCTGATCTCTATTGATAAAGATAGCGAAAATTGGAAAACAATCACAAAGAGAAAGAAGAGTGAATACATACATGTTATCACGCCTTTTTCCCATAGGGGTAGGCAGAGACTATAGATCTCCACTTGCGACGATCCTGACAAACAACTTTCGCTTCATCTACTCTCATTAACCTCTTCATACATGCACGTTTATTTGATATGCTTTTTACCTGACCTCGTTTTAACACTTGTTATTTGATCTTTTTTTTTTATTGCAGGAGTTCAGCAGACAGGCCGACGGCCCACTGAATAGAAAGCGGTAACCATCGCCTATGGACATTTGCAACAGGTGATACAAATGCGCTGCTGCTCTCTTAAGTGAGTCTGGAACCTGGTTACTAATGCCGGAACACAACTCAAATTATTATGGCGGCATGCTCTAGACCAGGGGTGGTAGCCATCCAGTCGGGCAAATGTCCTACCAGCTGGCAAGATGGTACTGACCATGGTGAATACATAATATCTTTTTCGAAAATACTTAAGTAGCGAAAGATCAAAAATGTAGTTATTTTACCTGTAACAACATCTGGCATGAGCCTGTTGATGGTTTCCATTGCTTCTTCTGCCTTCGCATAGTTCGGATATTCGCGATCTGCAACAACAAAATATTTAATAGAAAATTCAAAAGGCGTTGAAGCCGGAAGCAAACAAAAATATTTGTAAATTGAATTTACTAACAAAGAGTGTCTGTTTGTATAACCTTGCGAGATTTTTTATTTATTAATAATTTTAAGACAATATTTTAAATCTTACTAATATTAGAAATGCGAAAGTTTTGATGAATGTTTGTTGTTCGATCACGCCAAAACGGCTGTACAGATCTGTATGAAATTTAGCACAGAGATAGATTATATAGTCTGGTTTTTTTTAATTTTTTTATTGCAGGAGTTCAGCAGACAGGCAGACGGCCCACTTGATGGAAAGCGGTTACCATCGCCTATGGACATTTGCAACACCAAAGGTGCTACAAATGCGCTGCTGCTCTCCTAAGGGAGACTGGAACCTGGTCACTAATGCCGGAACACAACTCAAGGTTGTTATGACGGCATACTCTATAGATCACGGGTGGTCGCCATCCAGACGAGCAAATATCCTACACCTGGCTGTGGGTTGTTTTGTCGCCTCTTAGGACAGGCCGCCCCAACGCAGGAAATTGTATTCTTTCTCCGTTCCTGTACGGATAAAATTCTACACGGAATCCGGCTTAAACCAAAAAAAAAATCCAGCGATTTCCTCTGGGAGATCATTTACAATAATTAGCACCTGACAACGTGTACACAAAATTTCGTAAAGATCTGTCGCGTAGTTACGACGTGAAAGCTAAACAATCAAACTCACATTAGCATTTATAACATTACTTATATATAGCGTAAAATTGATGACTTTCAAAAATATGTTTAAGTAGAATTTGGTTTGAACTAATTTTTTAGATTTTGAATTTACCCGAAGTGGCGGCCAAGAGGGCAGCTATGGCGGCGTTGAGCTTCGCCATCTTGTCCGAGAGACGACCTTGGGCCACTCCAATGTCCTCCTTCGTTAGTTGACTCACAGGCACAGGCTACAATGGAGCAAATATTAAAAAAATCTCAAGCAATGTTCATATTTTTCTTAACAAAAATAAGACTGACTTATAACTACAAAGCATACTGTTACAACTTAGCTGCCGACAAAAACAAAATCCACCTGCATATCAGACACAAAACACATTTTATTATCTGTCGGCATTTAAACTAATTGTAATTCTTTTATGATTGTCTTCTTTTGTTTACTTATTGATTGGCATAAGTTTCTAGACAACAGTCTATTGTTTTACTCTTTTATGGCTATTTGCGGCCGGGTCATTAGCCAGGTGTGGCGGATTAAGTCGACTACGATACGGGCACATTGCATTTGTGCAATATAAAACGATGGCCTGATGGAGAGAGCGGCAGTCGAGCGACCACGATCAAGGCGAGACCTGTGTACATTCGGGAATCTAATATCGACGCACTTTGCGCGTTTTATTGAATTACGACCTTCTGCATCACGTTTGGATTTGTTGTGTTCGGTTATATTTGTACCTTTGTTATACGTGTTTGTATAGTTCTAATAAACTCTATAATCATTCCAACGTCATTTTAATTCGAGTCTCGCAACTCGTAACAAATATTATCTACAACATCTTGAAGTCGGAGTATTTTGCAATTTTATCGTTGTTTTTTACGTTATACTTGATTTGTGTCCACGTCATTAGAATGTTATATAATTTTGTTTTTTTTTTTTATTGCATGAATTCAGTAGACAAGCGGACGGCCCACTTGATGGAAAGCGGTCACCATCGCCTATGGACATTTGCAACACCAAAGGCTACAAACGCGCTGCTGCTCTCTTAAGGGAGACTGGAACCCGGTCACTAATGCCGGAACACAACTCAAGGTTGTTATGGCGGCATACTCTAGACCAGGGGTGGTAGGCATCCACTCGGGCAAATACCCTACCACCTGGCACGGATGAAAAGGGAAGGTAATTCTAAAATTAAAATTGTGACATCAGTTGAGGTTTATCAAGTACTTATCTCTAAAGGAACCTTAGTGATAAGACTACAACTATTAGACCCCCCAACTATAATAACATAGTTCCCAGTAATCTCTTACCTTTTTCAACTCATCTTCGGCTGCTTTCAAATTATTTTGAACACCAGATATTGTGTTAATAAACCTTTGACGTTGCTCCTCTCGTGGTTGTGAAGATGATACATTCTTAACAGCTGCAGCTGTAAAACATAATACCATCGTTGGTTCAACATCGGCTAAACCTTTGCTGGCCGAGCTCACTGGATACAGAGGCTTCGGGTTCGATTCCCGGCACGGTAAATTTCTCTGGTCTGGGTGTCTGGGACCGATCCCAGGGTGGTCCGTAATATATTACTCATTACACAAGCGTAACTTGCTTAGTTTGGGGATATACAATGTGTATGTTTGTCTGCAGATTATTATTTTACTTAATTTTTATTAATAGGAAGTTAAAGAAGTGGAAAGAATGCATGATGAAAGACGACTAAACAGATATACAATGCAAAAGTGGATGGATGCAGAAGTCGTGGAAGGCCACGACACACCTTCCATGATCAAATTGATCGTGTACTAGCAGAAGGTGATGTCAGGAGCCTTAAGAACAGACGAGCGTGCATGACGAGAGCTATGAATGTCAAAGAAGCAAGTGAGGTGTGTAAGAATGGGCCTAAATGGCGCTCTGTTGTTCGTGCCTACCCCGCAAGGGAACTGGCGTGAAATTATGTATGTATGTATAATAAGAGCCCATAAATGTCCCACTGCTGGGCTCGGGCCTCCCATTATAGGGGAACGGACAGTATACCCGCCACGTTTGTCCAAGGAGGCTTGGCAGGTTTAACACATCGGCTATCTCGATGTGCAGGTTGCATCACGATAATAAAATAATTTTATTGTCCCAAAAATATAACAGTTTTGCCTTAAAATTGAGACTGGATACTAACACCCAGACTAGGCCAAGCCTGTATCCTTAGGTGTTAGTTGCTTCCAGTGACTTAATAACTAAATTTATGTAACAAATTAAATGTTCTCCAATACAAATAAAAATTAGAACCAAAATTTGGTGATAGTTCCAAAATTGTCAGTGAAGCGACTTGTTAAACATTCATTTAACTTTATTTGTCTACAGAATGAGAATTCTATTTTTTTATTGCAAGAGATCAGCAGACAGGCAGACGACCCACTTGATCGAAAGCGGTTACCATCGCCTATGGACATTTGCAACACCAAAGTTGCTACAAATGCGCTGGTGCTCTCTTAAGGGAGACTGGAACCTGGTCAGTAATGCCGGAACACAACTCAAGGTGGTAGCCACCCAGTCGGGCAAATGCCCTACTACCACCTGGCTGTGGGTTGTTAAGTCGCCTCTTACGACAGGCCGCCCCAACGTAGGAAATTGTATTCTTTCTCCGTTCCTGCACGGATAATTCCTCTAGTGAGGGTAGTGAGTTTGTAACGAGTACAAAGTTATTTTAACGATGTTTTTCTTCTCCGTTATTAGCACGTGGTAATTGTACTAATATGCACGTTAGGTCAGAAAACTGTCTAAGTGGTGCATGCGTTCCGGCCAGGATCGAACCCGCGCCCTTTAAGTCCGGGACGCTTGCGCCAGCCATTATGCTACCACGACTTTTTACACGATTTTAAAATTTCACAGCTGAAATCAAGACATTTGTCTTGATTTCACTACGTAGAGAACAAATTCGTCTATTACTTACCCTTGCTCGGCACTCGCCTAGCTTCTCGCAACTCCTTCAAGACGGCTTCGAGCTCCATCAGTTCCTTCTCCAGGATGTTCTTGAGATCCAGGTGCGACTCGTTCCCGGCATTCCTGCAGCGGTTCCCTAACTCCTGGCTCGAGGAGGAGAGCGCGTCTATCGAAGACATTAACGCTGCTCGGCATTGAGGCTCGTTCATTGACGGCGCTGTCAACTAAAATCAATACGCTCTTCGAGACTGGTTCGCAAAGACAGGCTGACGGCCCACCTGATGGAAAGCGGTTACCGTCGCCTATGAACGCTTGCAACACCAAAGGTTTTGAATTTAATGACACCCTTTTTGAAAAATTCCATATCGTAGCGCTGTAGAAGAACCTCAGCTAGGAGCTCATTCCAAATCCCCACGGTACGCAAGAGATACGTTCTGGAGAACTATTGCGTACATTAGGGAAACGGCTTGAGGAAGTGGGGATGAACGCCCAGACGATGGCGAGCCGTTGCGGTGGTAGAAACGTTTGACGGCCTCTGTGGTTGAGCGGGCTAAGCCTTTGCCGGCCTACCTCACTGCAACGCAGAAGCTCCGGGTTCGATTCCTGGTATAGTAAATTTCGGAAACGTATTTTCTCCGTTATTTACTATGGTCTGGGTGTCTGGGATCGGCCCCAGAGTAGTCCGTTGTACTTTACCGTTGTTATGACACAAGCGTAACTTGCTTAATTTGGGGATATACAATGTGTGTGTTTGTCTGCCGATTATTATTATTATTATACTGTATGTCTTTCAAGACCACGGGCCATAAAAATGGCCCGGACTTTTGGGGGGCTTGCGTGGGGCCGTGGGAAGGCCAACACGTAGAGGCCCCTTGACAAATTTAATGTAAATGTGGCGTGACACTGACCGGCGATTATCCCTGTCCACACCATATAGTAATGCACCCAAAGACAAGCCCCGGCCAGTGTAGGACTATTGTGGGAAATGAGGACAAAAAGTACCGGGCTATTGTGGTGCACTGCTAATGGTACTAGGGGTCTGGGAATATGGGGACTATGGAGTCTGCCCGTCGCAATGTTCAGGGAACATGGAAAAATGGGCAGACGGTGACTCGCCACTCCCTGCATGGGCCCCAAAAAATGCCATAAAGACAGGGGCAACATGGGTGTGAGTGGCTAAGGGGTGTCGAGAGGTGGGCTGCAGGTTCACCGAAGCTACGTCCGACGTTAGGCCGTTTATCACTTCCACCCCTGGAGCTTGAGTCTTAGCTCTAGCGATCTCCACTCCGTGCCGGCTGGTTAAGGCAAGCACGGAGGCGGGGGCCTTGCCTTGGCCCCCGGAGTCAGGTACGAGGTGTCGCTACTCACCTAAGGCTTCGCCACAAAGCCTCCCTGCGGGATTATTATTATTATTATTATTATAGAAAGAAGGCGAAGGCACCATTCTGAACAGTTCCTCGGAACACTCCCCGTTATACACTCGGTGGAATACGCAGAGAGACGCGAAGTCTCTCCGAAGGCCAAGCGTATCAATACGTATAGAATAGGATATAGCAAATAAAATTAAAGAAGAAACATGCTCTCTTTCCTACCATATTGTTACGACCTGAATGCCGATAAAAGACAAATACACACCTGCGTCTGTAGAAACACATTTTATTACCTTTTTGGCTTTTGGACTTCTTTTATTTACTTTGCGTTTAAAATTTGTAATTAAAAAAACAGCCCATTCTGTATTGTAATATTTTATGGTAGTCATTAGCCAGGTGTGATTCTAAGAAATTCAGTTCGTGCGGGCGAGAGACATATTGTATCGGTGCAGTATAAAGAAATGGCCCAATGGAGAGATCGAAAGTCGAGCGAGAACCACGATCAAGGCGAGACTTGTGTACATTCGGTGATCTATTTAGTGACGGACTTTGCGCGTGTATTTGAATTACAGTCTTCTGAATTACTTTTGGACTTATTGCGTTCGGTTATATTTGTACCTGTGTTATACGTGTTTGTATAGTTCTAATAAAACTCTATAATAATTCCAACGGCATTTTAATTCGAGTCCTGCAACTCGTAACAATGTGAAAGGTACAGAGGCGATTAAAAACAAAATTATCTACGGGCAAACTTCAAGTGGGATAATATTTTCCTTTTAGTAATAAATACTTACTCGTGCGTTGGTGAACAATGTCTTTGCTGCATCAGCAGTTTTGGCTCCAGTTATGTCCAATTCTTGGCCAATGTCTCCTCCAACTGATAGGGCCAACTGTTGGACGTTGGCCAGCAGATTGGCTGTATTGGCACATGCCAATGAAGATAGACCCATGACCTATAAGATCACAATACGGTTTAAATAAAAGTAAATATATAGAAGAAACAGGCAGACAGCCCACCTGATGGAAAGTTGAAAAGATATTATTTATTTTATGATTAAAAAAAAAATACTCGCGGAATAAGCGAGTAAATTCCACGCGGACGAAGTGCCTAGTACAAAATATTTTGTCTATCAGTGTCCCAGAAATCAATTCTTTGAAATCTTTGGACTGGTCTAGATTAAAACTGTCCCACTTTTAATCTACTTAACTAAACACTTTTTTTATTTTTTTTTATTGCAAGAGTTCAGCAGACAGGCAGACGGCCCTATTGATGGAAAGCGGTTACCATCGCCTATGGACATTTGCAACACCAAAGGTGCAACAAATGCGCTGCTGCTCTCTTAAGGGAGACTGGAACCTGGTCAATAATACCGGAACACAACTCAAGGTTGTTATGACGGCATACTCTAGACCAGGGGTGGTCGTCATCCCTACCACCTGGCTGTGGGTTTTTTTGTCGCCTCTTACGACAGGCCTCCCGGCCGCAGGAAATTGTATTCTTTCTCCGTTCCTGCACGGATAGAAATGATTACCTGTTTCTCCTTCTGTCCATCAGCTGTCGGACTGATCACGAACTTCAACTTGTCTGAAGCCTCGGCGAATTGAGCTGCTGAATCGTGTAGACCCTGTTAATGCGAAAACAAAATAAAGAACCTTTTCATTAGTAAAATAAACATAAAAATATGAAACTTCATTTACCTGATCTTGACCTGCGCTTGCGCACATCTTCTGGGTGGCGTCGCACAGCTCACGGATCTGATCCAACATGGCCGCCCGCTCTTTCTCGTTCTTACCGGCGGCCACAGTTTTTGATTCTAGAAAAATGTGAAGATCGATCAAAATCAATTGATTTTAAAGAACCAAAAAAATCAACGACACCAAAAGCAGTTATCAAAATATCAAATTATTCAAATTCATTATAATATTAGTTAGGATTAATGGCGTATGTAGCAAGATAATACATCTATACTAATTTAATAATAATAATTATTATTTTACGATACAAAAAAAAAATACTCGCGGAATGAGCGAGTAAATTCCACGAGGACAAAGTGCCTTTGTATTTTTTATAAGAAAAATGTAAAAAATTTGGAAATAAAATAATAATAAATAAATAAATAATAAGTAAATAATAATAATAATAATCGGCAGACAAACACACACATTGTATATCCTCAAATTAAGCAAGTTACGCTTGTGTTATGGGTAATATACAACGGACTACTCTGGGGCCGATCCCAGACACCCAGACCATAGTAAATAACGGAGAAAATACGTTTCCGAAATTTACTATACCAGGAATCGAACCCGGAGTCTCTGCGTTGAAGTGAGGTAGGCCGGCAAAGGCTTAGCCCGCTCAACCACAGAGGCCGTCAAAATTGCATTACACAAAGTAGGTATGGAACCAAATGCAATTTTTAACACTCTTCATACGCTTGGTATTAGTGAAATGTGTACCGGGCTATTAATAGGTACAATGAGACCTCCTCTGTTTGTGACAGAAAAAGATGCGACAGCCAATGCCCAGCAGGGTAGGAGCAGCCATTTCGGACACTTACCCTCGACGTTTTAATGAGACCACAACGCGCCCTGCACTCATCCTTTTTTTGGATATCATTCGCCCTACCTATTGTGATTACAGGCCGTGCCAAAAACTCACTTTAAATAATAAAACTACGTTTTAACGGTTTTAAGCGCGGTAATTTTATTTGATTTTGGTTTTTCCGACGTTTCGGCCACTTTTCAGTGGCCGTGATCACGAAAGACAAAGATGTCAAGTGTCAACGAGTATTGTTAAAGTTTTATTTAGCCTACCGCCAACTTATTAATTTTAATTATTTAATTTTTAATTTTGTTTATGGTTATTATTTAATCTATGGGAGCCTAATCTAATTTACTACCGCTTCGCAACATGTTATGGCTTGAAGAGAAGAAGCGGCGCAAGAAACTCTTCAGCAAACATGCCTAGCTCTAATAATTTTATATAATATTAACGGCCACTGAAAAGTGGCCGAAACGTCGGAAAAACCAAAATCAAATAAAATTACCGCGCTTAAAACCGTTAAAACGTAGTTTTATTATGTATACAAGTCGCGAAAACTTAAGAAAATATTAACTCACTTTAAAGTTTTGGCATCTAGAATTTACAGCAGATCCGTATGGGAATTGAAGTATGAGGTAAGTCGTAGAGAAATATTGTATTATGAACACAGGGATTTACTTCATATGTTCATATTTATCCGTGCAGAAACGGAGAAAGAATACAATTTCCTGCGTTGGGGCGGCCTGTTGTAAGAGGCGACTAAACAACCCACAGCCAGCTGGTAGGGCATTTTCCCGACTGGGTGGCTACCACCTTGAGTTGTGTTCCGGCATTAGTGACCAGGTTCCAGTCTCCCTTAAGAGAGCAGCAGCGCATTTGTCGCAACTTTGGTGTTGCAAATGTCCATAGGCGATGGTAACCGCTTTCCATGAAGTGGGCCGTCTGCCTGTCTGCTTCATAATATATCTGAAAATGCAACCAAATACAATATAAGCTACATAAGGTACCTTACCTTTAACAACATCAGGCAAGAGGCGACTGATGCTTGTGATTGCTGTTTCGGCCTTCGTATAGTCTGGATTTTCTTTGTCTAAAAGCAATAATTTTAATTAATAAACTAATCTAGGATTACTGTCAGCAATAAGGCAGATTTTGTAACTAATCCATTTTTTTTGTATCTTATATGCCAGTGAGTCAAATAGACCTGAAGCCGAAGTGGTAATAAAAACATATTTTTTAAATAAAAATTAAAGCCCGACTTCTTCTGGCAACCAGAAAAAATCAAAATCAACTAAACTTCAATAATCTCAACTAATGGTCTATACATATACATAATAATTATTACTTGAATTATGTTATGCGTAATATATAAAGGATTTTGGGAGCGATCCTAGACACCCGAACCATAGTAAGTAACGAAGTAACGGAAGTCTCTTAAGAAATTTGCCATGCTAGGAACTGCATCCAGGATCTCTGCGTTCCAATGACCTAGGACCTAGGGCACAGGCTCAGACCACTCAAGTCAAGTCAACAGAACACAATACAATGTTATTATGAATAACTTAAAATATAAATACCAGAAGTGGCGGCCACGAGGGCAGCTATGGCGGCGTTGAGTTTCGCCATCTTGTCTGAAAGACGGCCTTGAGCCGCTCCAACATCTTCCTTCTTCTCTTGCATTGCAGGCAAGGGCTGAAATTTTTACATCAGCATTTTAGATGAAAATCTATCCTTCCCATTTGGTAAAGTATAATTTAATTGTACATCAGATGGTTTGTTGCTTTATCATAACTAAAAGTCTGAACAGATTTTAAAGTTTGACAAGGAGGTACATTCTATTCTGGAGAAGGCTACCTCTTGTCTCTATATATGCGGAAGAAAACGCTGGTAAGAGTTAGCAATTCTATACCAGTCCGCAAGCTGGTGCATACTGAAAGTTCCTCAACAAACTTGTGTTGTTTTAAATTTCATACGGCATGATTGGGTTCTATAATCCCATGAGAATCTCATGGATTTTAAGTTATTAAATCATCCTTAAGCGAAGGGCATAGTCAGTGCTATCTTTAACTGACACGAAACAAGGGACAGCTATTGTTAAAACTAAAAGAGGAACATGTTACTAAACAATTGAGACTCAACAGAAATACAAATAGCTAAAAATCTATACCAATATTATAAAGCTGAAGAGTTTGTTTGTTTAAACGCGCTAATCTCGGGAACCGCTGGTCCGATTTGAAAAATTCTTTCAGTGTTGAATAGTACATTTATCGAGGAAGGCTATAGGCTATATATTTTTTTTTAATTCGGGATCCTTACTAAAAGTCCAATAATGTAACCCAAGGTGTAAAAAATTGACCCGAAAAAAATCCTTACACGGCGTGCGCTGCGAAAACTATTGATTATAGAACAAAACAATGTACTACCACTTTGCAGAACATATAATTGTCTACAAAAAATATTGCGTTATCTTACAAAAGTGCTTTCTTTTATTTTTTTAAATAATTAAAATGCCGTCGCTTTAAAAACTCTTTATTTTGTACCTTGGTATTAATCCTTATCAAAATAAATTACTCCATATTCAAAAAGAATTCAATACCTTTCAAGAACTTTTTGAATGATTCAGTTCGGACGTTTCATTCAAAAGATACCGGGATATTTAAAATGTAGTATTAGTGTTGTAACCAAATATACTAATATTGTTTCATTGAACGCGCTAATCTTAGCAACTACTGGTCTGATTTGAAAAAGTCTTTCAGTGTTCGATAGCCCATTTATCGAGGAAGGCTATAGGCTATATATCATCACGCTAAGACCAACAGGAGCGGAGCACCAATGAAGAATCTTTCAAAATAGGGGGATTTTGAAAGCAAATTCCACGCGGACGACGTAGCAGGCACAGCTAGTATACTATCAGTCAGGTTTTACCGAAAAATATTGCAACTAATGTATTTTGGTTCTGTTATTTTGGTGAGCACTAAAGCTCGTGCTTTGAAACCCAGAGAAGGCCGTGTAAAATGTAGATATCCTCAACATATTTCAATAATTTTTTAAATGTTTTTCATATCGATTCTTACCTTATTCAGATCATCTTCGACCGCCTTCAAATTGTTCTTCACTCCTGATACGGTGTTGATGAACTTGAGACGTTGCTGTTCCCCGGGTATCGAAGGTGCTACCTTATTAACACCTGTAGCACAATATTTAGGTAGAAACTAAAAGCCATTCTTTTTGTTCATACAATAATCATTAACGCTCATGTATGGAAGCGAGAGTTGGGTATGGAAGAGAGAGCATGAAAGTAGAGTAAACGCGGTCGAGATGCGAGCACTGCGCAAAATCTGCGGAGTGACGCTCGCGGACCGCGTTCCTAATACCGAAGTAAGAAAGACAGTTGGTCTGAAAGAGAGTGTCGGGGTGAAGGTAAGGAAAGGGATGCTCCGGTGGTTCGGGCATGTGGAAAGAATGCATGATGAAAGAATGACTAAACAGATATACAATGCAAAAGTGGATGGATGCAGAAGTCGTGGAAGGCCACGACACACCTTCCATGATCAAATTGATCGTATACTAGCAGAAGGTGATGTCAGGAGCTTTAAGAACAGACGAGCGTGCATAACAAGAGTTATGAATGTCAAAGAAGCAATTGAGGTGTGTAAGAATAAACCTAAATGGCACTCTGCTGTTCGTGCCTACTCCGCAAGGGAATTGGCGTGAAGTTATGTATGTATGTACAATAACCTTTACTGTGGTGTTACAAGACTAGATAAGGTGAAAATCTTATACTAATATATAAAGCTGAAGAGTTTGTTTGCTTGAACGCGCTATTCTCAGGAACTACTGGTCTGATTTGAAAAATTCTTTCAGTGTTGGATAGCTCATTTATCGAGGAAGGCTACAGGCTGCACGGATAAAAATCTTGGAAGGATTGTAGATAGAATACGAAAATCTGGAAGGTTGATGGGTGCAAGTGTCAAAGGTGGACCAAAAAAGGAATGAATGGATTGTATGAAAGGTAACATGATGATTTGTGATGTGACAGAGGAAGTATGCCAGAATGGAGGATCATGGAAGGAAAGGATATATTGTGCCGACACCAAATGATTAAGAAAAGGCAAAATAAGCTTTATTGCCAAAAAAAAATGGAACATCTTCATATATAAAAATTTTCTGTGCGTGTCTATGTGACTGAACTCTTTAACGGCTTAACCTATTTCGATGAAATTTTTTGTGTGTATGTTCAGATAGATTTGATAATGCTTTAGTTTCACAAATGGACCCGGTTCGTGGCGCTGCAATAGGGTTCTAAATTTTATTTCTTCAGGGCAGGACAACGTCCCCCGGGACAGCCAGTAATATTATAAAATTCTAAACATGCCGTGTCTGTACATTAAAGGTATTTAAAAAAACAACTGGAATAGACTATTCAAACGATGGAGAACACGATGCATTTTTTTTTAGATTTCTTGTCTATTTGTTCGGAATCCACGTAAAAACTAGTGGGCCGATATCGATGCGGTTTCCGCTGATCGACAGCTAATTCTTAGACAAAAACCTGCGCTACTTTTAATCACGGAAATCCCGCGGAAATTTTCCCAGGAGCGGTTTTAAATTGTTCGGATGCATAAAAATTATCTGAATCCGTCACAGTTTTCACTAAAACTAATAGCTGATATTGTTTTTATAAATGCTACGATACTTTGTATCCCGTGAATCCCGCGGGAATTTCAAATCAAGCGTGGACGAAGTAAAAAGGTTTCTCAACAAGTTGTAGAAATGTAGCTAACAGAACACAATGAAAATAAATTCTAGCGTCATATCTAGTTATATTTTTTAGTCTTAAGTGTTTAGTTATCTGTGTATTGACCAATTTAGCAAGAGGAACACAGTATTTTAACCAATTGACAAATAAATTAAACTATTCTGATGATCTCTTTACCTTTATTGGGGACTCTACTAGCTTCTTTCAACTCCTTCAAAATAGCTTCGAGTTCCTTCAAGTCCTTCTCCAGGGCGTTTTGCAAACCCTGGTAAGGTTTGTCACCTATCTTCCTCCAGCACCTCCCCAAGTCATGGCTCGATGAGGACAACGCGTCTATCGATGACACGAACGCTGCCTGGCATTGAAGCTCGTCCATTGACGGCGCTGTCAACTAAAATCAAAATGTACTATAGGAAACGAGTCGCAATTTTCAAACTCTAGCGTGTAATACTCGTTGTTTCTGTGGGATAGACGAATAACCAAAAATGGCGCTTCGGTTGTGTTTTATTGACGCCACCATGACAATTCATTAACAAAGACGGAGTTTTTGGCGGGAACTGAAAGATGTTGTGCTGTGCAGTTTTATTTTCTAAAAATATGTAAAATTACTCTAAAATGAACAACAGTTGTAGGTTAATGATAGTTTTTGAGTAGTAATTATGTGTTTTGTGAGAACGGTGAACTGTATAGTCAAACGTGGCCTTTTGAGTTGTCACAAGAACTCCGTTGAATGACACTAGCTGATTACCTACAGTTCAGCTGTGCATAGGCTTAAGAAAATTAAGAAACTGTATTGTAAATTAAGATCGGGCTTAAAGGCCTAGCTGCCAAGCCATAAACTTAAATAAAAATAAAATTAACAAAGACATCGTCATGGCAACGATAATGAAAATAACACTTTAATATGTTGCTCTCATAGTTAATGTCACCTTGGTAGATGGTATTACAGGTCTTCAATAATGAGTGTTTCGAATTCAAAATTACTTTTAACATTTCTAAGAATTAAAACCTGGACGATTGATAAAATCTACAATAATGAGAGCGAAGCCGCGTATAGAAGCTAGTATTATAATAATAAAAAGTCAGAACTCACTCGAGCACTAGTGAGAAGTGCCTGCGCAGCATCAACTGTTTTGGATCCTTTGTAGTCCAACTCTTGGCCAACCTCCCCACCAACTGCTTCAGTCAACTGTTGGACGTTGGCCAGCAGGTGGGAGGCTTTGCCAGCTGCTAACGACGATAAGTCTAAAATCTATAAAATATATAGAAGCGCTTTAGAAATACTAAATACCAAGCATCAACAGAAAACTCAATTATCCTCCATTTTGACGAGATACAATATTCGAAAAAAAATTTACAAAATATCTCCAAAGATTTTGGTAAATCATTCGACATTACCAAACTTTGATGACCAGTCCCAAGAGTTATATCTCAAAGGTTTATAAATATAGATAAACAATAATGATAAGCGTCCCTTTAACTACCTCCTGTAAACTGGGTACAAATGTAGAGGTAGACCAGGTAGACCAAAAAGATGGATAGTCCCTGTGAAAGATTACACGATGATTCGTGGCTGTGAAGGAAAAGCCATATTGTGCTGACCCCAAGTGATGATTCGCAGAAGGTGAAAGAAAAGAAAGAAATTACCCAGTATAAACCCAACTACTACATCAGATTCGATAACCCACAAATCCTCGCGAAAGAGAATCGTTTCATACTTAGAATGAGGCGTGAGGCTATTGAAATAAAAAAAACACCAAAATTTTAATAGAGAATAGTTGGCAAGTACCACCTGTTTGGGCTCCGATCATCAAAACTAGACCCAAAGCCAGAAAAACCTAACTGGTAGACCTCAAGACACTGTGCGCTCTTTCTGCGCGCATCGGAACAAACCAACTTGATTGATAATTTCTTTCTCCCATCCATTTTAATATCATATAAAATATTAGACCTAGACATGTTTGCTGAAGGGTTCCTTGCGCCGCTTCTTCTCTTCAAGCCACAACATGTTGCGAAGCAGTAGTAAATTATATTAGGCTCCCATAGCGTAAATATTAACCACAAACAAAAATAAAACTAAATAATTAAAATGAACAAGTTGGCGGTAGGCTTAATAAAACTTTAACAATACTCATTGACACTCGATATTTTTATCTTCCATGATCACGGCTACTGAAAAGTAGCCGAAATTTCAGAACGATATAAATAAATTACCGTGCTTAAAACCGTTAAAAAGTAGTTTTATTATAGATATTACCAATTTTCTTAAATTACACTGTTTACTTCATACCTGATTTTCCTTTGCAGGGTCATCGAGTTTACTTCTCACAAACGTCAATTTACCCGAGGCGTCGGCGAATTGTGCCACTGAATCATTGAGATTCTAAAAAGATGAAAATTGTGAAAAACTTGTGAATAATAAACAATATTAAGAACACTTTAGTGTCCCTATGTTATTAACTAAGGAGTTGAAGGCAATTACGATCATAAATTCTAAGACTTTTTCAACATCAACAGGGGCATATCGCCGTTGATTGTCACCGATGGCGAAATATAGCCCGAGAAAAAGTAGCGGGGAAAGATCACGACCCTCAGGAATGCGGAATACGTCTCAAGGCACAAAGGCTCAATGAAGACCAACGATCGCTAGTTGATCCCTCTAATAGTGGGAACATTAAAGGAATCGAAGCATTCGACCGTTGGAACGAAACGTTTACACAGGGCCAACAAAGGCCAACGACGCCCAGCGGTTGGCGGACTTTAGCCTTGTGATTTATTTATCGTCGGAAGCGGGTAAACAGAGAGACAGTCCACCTGACGAAAAGTAGTTATCATCCGCCTATAGACGCGAACACGTTACCAGCCTCTAGGATGAGATACGGGATAGCGAAAAGTGGAATGGGGACCAGAAATTTTCTTGAGTGCCGGCTTTACGTATGGTGCATAGCATAGGGTCTTAGGGGTCGCTGAACGCCGCTCACGACTGCAAAGACCCTGCGCTCGTGTTATGGCCCATAACGAACGTGGTAACAAAACTAGGCGCGCCAAAAACGGCTCCTTTATTCTATACCATAACTTTTGTTTCAACACGCGATCGGATTTAAAACAGATAATTAAAGATTATACTGGCGTAGTCCGAAGTTTTATCCGTGCGGGAACAGAGAAATAATACAATTTCCTGGATTGGGGCGGCCTGTCGTAGGACGCGACAAAACAACCCCCATCCAGGCGGTAGGGTATTTTCCCGTCTGAATGGCTACCACCCCCGGTCTAGAGTATGCCACCATAACAACCTTGAGTTGTGTTCCGGCTTTAGTGGCCAGGTTCCAGTATCCTTTAAGAGAGCAGCGGCGTATTTGTATCACCTTTGGTGTTGCAAACGTCCATAGGTGACGGTAAGCACTGTCTGCTAAACTGTTGAATAAATCTTATAACCCCTTCCTTTCTAAAAAAATATATATTACTCCTGTACGCTCAAAACAAGAACTCTCATAAATAGAAGTAACGAAAAAAGAACGCTCCGTTATCATATCTTTGTTCTACCAACACTCTCTATTCTCCACGTCGAATTGTGTCATAAGTGTAAATGAAACAACAGTATCTCTGTTGTTGCTACTTCAGTAAGGTTCCTATGCGAGTTCTTGTTCTGAATCTGTACCTACTGTTTCCTGACATCGTTTAAAATTGGATCATTTGTGCCCCAATTTCCGTTCACTGGTGAAACTATGACCGTAAGTGTTCCATTTTGACTGATTTTGAGGGTATTGATTGCACACGGGCGCCACATGGGCTAGAGCCGCCTCTGCTCTTCTTCACCGTACAAATCACAAGCTCGTTTGCGTGATATCCCACCAAAGGAGCCGGCCCTAAGAGCTGTGATCAAGATAAGTCAAGCATGGCTCTACCACGTCCGAGAGCTTAAGACGTCAGACGTCTTTTCAATCTAAAATAAACGCTAGCGATACTTGCCTCGTCTTGTCCTGCGCTTACGCATATCTTTTGAGTCGCGCCGCACAGGGCACGTATTTGATCCAATAGGGCCGCCTTCTCAGCGTCATTTTTATTCGCACTCATAAGCTTAGTTTCTGCAAATCAATGTGTGTAGCAATTATTTTATATTAAAAATACGAGTTCAGGTATTCACAAACTTTTCAAATTTTATCAAAGACAGCGTTATCTAATATAGTCAAAATATTGTTGTTTATGTAAATTATAGATAATGGAAAAAAATTGCAACGTCATGTTAAAGTATACCAAAATGCTTAATACATACGACCCAAAAACACCTGCAGCGGAACTTAATTTCAGCAAATACTTTAGAAATTAAATTTACCTTTAACAACATCGGGCATTAAGGTGCTAATGGTTCTTATTGCTTCTTCAGCTTTAACATAGTCAGGATCATCACGATCTGCAACAATATACATACATAATATATCAATTAGGTACTATTTCTCTAACTTCTTTGAATCCTCATTTATCCTTCCTTCCACTATCTAAGTAACTAACTGCTGCAGCACAACGACCCAAAATAAGTCCTGGCCTCCGAAATACTCCACTTCTTTCTGTTCAGCGCTGTCTCCTGTTAGTCATAGGCTTGAAGCTCGCGCAGGTCCTTCCACTATCAATTACTCAAAAACCCAAAACTATTTTGTATCACCAAAAGACTTATGTATCTCCTTCAATTTTATGTTTTTTTTATGGCAGGAGATCAGCAGATAGGCAGACGGCCCACTTGATGGAAAGCGGTTACCATCGCCTACGGACATTTGCAACACCAAAGTTGCTACAAATGTGCTGCTGCTTTCTTAAGGGAGACTGAAACCTGGTCACTAATGCCGGAACACAAGTCAAAGTTTTTATGGCGACATACTTTAGACCAGGGATGGTAGTCATCCAGTCGGGCAAATGCCCTACCACCTGGCTGTGGGTTGTTAAGTCGCCTCTTACGACAGGCCGCCCCAACGCAGGAAATTGTATTCTTTCTCCGTTTCTGCACGGATAATTATGTATATATTCTTAGGTGTCTTTTCCGAATATGTAACAGAATTATTTTTTTATTGCATGAGTTCAGCAGACAGGCAGACGGCCTACCAGATGGAACGCGGTTACCATCGCCTATGGACATTTGTAACAACAAAGGTGCTACCAATGTGCTGCTGCTTTCTAAAGAGAAACTAAAACTTGGCCATTAATGCCGGAACACAGCTCAAGGTTTTTATGGCGAGATGTTCTAGATCAGGCGTGGTAGCCATCCAGACGGTCAAACACCCTACCACCTGGGTGCATTAATTTCACAGTGAACATTTAGCTTGAAAGTCAAATATTTCATCACAATTTTCTTTATGCTGGGGCTTCATCTGCATTAGTGTTAAAGATTTAAGCCGTTTCACGCAGATATGCAGACGAGTTTAATGCGTTATTTGAGATGCGACATTGATAAAGTATGTGCATACAGTAATGTGGCCATGCATTAATGATATTTTTAACGCTTTAAATAAGACGTATTTGGCAACAGCCTAACAACCTTAAGAATCACTAAGAAACGTTCAAACTTACTCTAACTCTCTATGAATAAGATCGTTAATCCTTAAAACTAACGCAGATGAAACCCCAGCATTAAGAGAAGTGTATTAATCAGGATTTTTCACTTATGCTATATTGAGTTAAGAAGTTTCTACTGCGACTATTGATAGTATTCGTCGTCGTTGTCGTCAGCCATTCGCAGTCCACTGCTGGACGTAGGCCTCCCCAAGACGACGCCACTCATCCCTGTCCTCTGACTTCCTCATCCAGCGCCTACCGGCAACCTTGCACAGGCCGTCGGTCCATCGGGCTGGAGGGCGTCTGACACTACGTTCCAGGACTCGTCTGCTCCATCAGCCATCGGTCTTGTGGAGACGTGACCGGCCCACTGCCACTTCGACCTGCTAATTTTGCGAGCTATGTCGGTTACCTTGGTTCTCTTACGGATATCCACATTTCTGATTCTATCCATAAGAGAATCACCCAACATAGCTCGCTCCATAGCCCGTCGAGCGACTTGGATCTTGTGGACCGATCCTGCCGTCAGTGTCCATGTCTCGGCCCCGTAGGTCAGGACTCACAGGATAGTATTCACATATATGTATATCGGGAAAGAACTTATCCGGTTTTAAATCAATAGATTATTAACAGACATGCTAAATATTCCGTCTACATTATTTTAAGACACAAGATACGATCATGACCAGCACACCTGTCGATGAAATAATAATTTTGACACGAATACCTGAATTAGCAGCGAGAAGTGCAGCTATCGCTGCGTTGAGTTGCGCCATTTTGTCCGCTAGACGACGTTGTGCAACTCCAACATCTTCTTTCGTCACTTGTGTAGTAAGAAGAGGCTGTGAAAGACCTTTTTAGATTAATCTATGATATTATAAAATCTTAAACAAGCCGTATCTGATTTTTTAAAATTTCTTGTCTGTTTGTTTGATCAGGATTCACGTAAAAACTACTGGGCCGATTTCAATGCGGTTTTCGCTGATCGACAGCAAATTTTTAGACCTAAAATCTGCGTTACTTTTTCTCCGAGAAATCCCGCGGAAATTTTTCTCCGAAGCTGAAATGACAGAATATGATATTATTTATTCCGGGAATCGTAGAATTTCTTTGGATTTTGTTGTTGTTATTCAGATGCATAAAAATTAGCTTCCTCCGATAGTTTTCCTTAAAACGATAGCTTACATTCTTTTTTAAGTGCTGCGGTATTTTTCTGTCCCGGGAATTTCAAGTCAAGCGTGGACGTCGTCGCGGGCATATTCTAGTATAATTATATTATTTTTTCTTTTTATCGAATTCATTTCATGTATGTAATCTAGTCTAGTCTGGCGGTGGTCACATCAAGGAATTCGGTTATTTTTTAACAACAACTTAAGTTAAACGGCAGATGTGTACGAACAAAATTAAACTCGTCCTTGAAGTTCGTACACGTTATTGCGCGGAATTAAATTATACATCTCACGAGATGGTAAGTATGGAGCAGAGAGGACAGCGTTGTGCTCTTTTATTCAGACGCTATCCGGACTCGCATGCCATCTCTTTCGCACAACACATTAAGTGTTATAAACGTTATCACTTCACAACCTTACGGACCTAACTTCTCTCGAGATGCATAAATCTTTGCGCGTACTTTACGCGCATTTCACGGACGTGGTGCAGTTATAATTAATCGATATTAGCGACACCTAGCGTAGAAAGTGGGACTTATCCTCAAGGCAACACAGAGTACCGGGATTGTCATTTTTGTTATTATTCTTGCATGCACATACCTTGTCCAACTCATCTTCAGCGTTCTTCAAGCTGTTCTTAACTCCAGACAAGGTATTGATGAACTTAAGTCGCGGCTGATTCTGTGGCTTTGCTTTGACATCGTAGAATCCTAATAAAAAATGTATTATTTTTAAACTGCCTATCACTCAAAAAGTATTAAAGTACATTTGATATAAAAATCAATTATAAACTATTCAAAATGACACGTAACAATGACAGCGATACAAGTAAAAGTACCAAATTAATTCAAATTTGGTTGAAGTCCAAAAAATTCAAACATATTTCAATATACTACTAGACTCTTACTGGGAAATCCTCTTGTCTCTTCAAACTTAATAAAAAAATTTAGGACAAAAGCAAAAGTGTTTTTCCACACTACCGATTATTATAAAGCCTTCGGAGTAAACAGGCAACACCTTATAGACCAAGGACCAAGAGAAAATTGATGCAGGGAGTTCCCGAACTTCCCAAAGCTCAGCAGAAGCCATTACTAACCAATCACAACCCGAGACACCCATCAGTGACAATATAGTGGTCGATGAAGCCACCGAATGACTGATGAAGTCTACGCCAAGCGTGCGGAGGCATCCGAAGGCCAAAGGTAAGCGATCATGAGTCGCTGCGCAGACATCACAGATCAGAAAACAATGTTTTCAATATCACGTCATCGGAGAGGCGTTTTCTCGAGCTGAAGTCCGAGGAAAGAGTCGACACCCCCAACTAACTCTTGACAAAAGGGCTCAAGACCACTGATGATGATTATTATAAAATCTGGTATACAATTGACAACAGTGTACATAAATATCTGTCCATACCCAGGGTCTTAATCAAACGTATAAGATCTTTGGGCATATTTAGAAATATCGATTACAATCAATGACAAATAGAAAGAATTGTTAAATTTACTTGAAATGTAAAAGAATTTTTGTCCAATGCAACTGAAATGTGTAAATAATACCACTTACCACTAGAAATGATGTCCGTGTCCCCACAAATCTTCCTGAGCTGATCTAAAATGGCCTCAAGCTCTTTTAAATCAGAATCCAACTCCTTCCGTCGAGGACTCAACGGAACGGCACTCCAAGCTTGGGCCAGATCTTTGGTTGATGAGGAAAGTGCTTCTATCGAGGATATGAAGGCTGCTTCGCAACGTGGATCTGGTATCGTTCGTGCTGTCACCTGATCACATGACAGATTCCATATATTTATATTCAAATTAGAAACTGTACGCATATTGAAAACAAACATGGACTTAATAAAATGAAACTCTCGCGAAAGAGAATCGTTTCATACCTAGAATTATGCGTGAGGCTATTGAAATCAAAAAACACCCAAATTTCAATAGAGAAGATGGTTGGCAAGTACCACCTGTTTGGGATCCAATCATCAAAACTATTAAGACCCAAACCCAGCAAAAACCAGCTGCCAGACCCCAAGACACTGTGAGCTCTTTCTGCGTACAACGGAACACAAACCAACTTGACTGATAATTACTTTTATTTTTCCTTCCACCCATTTTAATATTATATAAAATTATTAGAGCTAGGCATGTTTGCTGAAGAGTTTCTTGCGCCGCTTCTTCTCTTCAAGCCATAACATGTTGCAAAGCGGTGGTAAATTAGATTAGGCTCCCATAGAGTAAATAATAACCATAAACAAAATTAAAATTAACAAGTTGGCGGTAGGCTAAATAAAACTTTAACAATACTCGTTGACACTTGACATCTTTGTCTTCCGTGATCACGGCACTGAAAAGTGGCCGAAACGTCGGAAAAACCAAAATAAAATAAAATTACCGCGCTTAAAACCGTTAAAACGTAGTTTTATTATGTATACAAGTCGCGAAAACTCAAGAAAATATTCTGTATAAGGTTCATATTTAGCCTACGCAAATATGACCACGTCTCTGAATTTCGTACGAAACTCAAGTGGTTGCCAATTCGTGTTCGTCGGAATACTCATATTCTTTTTCTTCTGTACAGTATCTTATTTGTACCGAATACTCTTCATTATCTTAAAGAACGTTTTGACGATGATAGCTCAAGGCCTTCCACTAAACTGAAACTAAACACCCCTGCGCATAGTTCAAATTTCTACAATTCTTTTACCGTCAAGGCTATAAAGACTTTGGAACTCGCTGCCAATTGCTAGCAGACAAGCAATATCGCTACCAATATTTAAAACGATGATCAGAAAATATTACCTATCCTTGGAATATGATGATATTTAAATGTATGTACATATATATTTATCTATAAACAGTGATTTGGGACCTATTATAAATTAAGTTGTATATATATATATTATTAGAATAGGTAAAATATGTCAAATAAATTGATGTACCAATTATAAATAAAAAAACGAATTAACTATAAACTTTATGATCTATAAACATGTATATATTTTGTAGATATGTATTTGTATATTAAGTATATATCTATTTAATATATAGAACATCCGCATATACTGCTATATATTTATTACTAGAATGTAAGAAATTGTACTATGTATTATGTATACCACCAACATCATTATATTCTCAATTCATTTCTGAGGTTGTCTGGAAGAGATCGCTTTTTAGCGATAAGACCGCCCTTTGTGCATAATGAGACATACTTTTAGTTTGTAAGTTCTTTTTTTGTATTGGTGTACAATAAAGAGTTATTGATTGATTGAAACATGGACTGAAGTTTCTGCAATTAGTACGTTTCAAATATCAACCAGAGGATTACCTCTGCGTTCTTGAGCAGCGCCTGCGCAGCGTCCACTGTCTTCGCGCCTCTCTTGTCCAACTCGTCGCCCAAATCACCACCAACCGACTCAGAGATCTGTTGGACGTTCGTCAGTAGCTGGGTCGTCTTCGCGCACGCGTCGGCTGCTAAATCTATTATCTATAGCAAACAAATCGAATTTAGTTATTATTATGGTGTCGCGGCACGATTTACCAAAGGAAGGTACACACCGGTCCAGCCGAGTATGAAATCAGTACGCTCGCACCGGTGTGTACACGCAATATCAAAATTGTCTATGACAAACGCTCAATTGTCTACGGCCAACTGACAATATTCAAAAATTCACTACAGAACGAAGATGAACAATTGTACGCGCACCAAAAATTATTGTAAAATCCGAAAATATTGAAAATACACGCATTATTAAAGCAAAAGGTGCTTCATTGAAGACTTCCTACGCTTCATGAGGTCTTTAAAAGGTGTACCCTCGACTTGAAATGAAGAATGTTAACGTGGCATGGTTCATATAACAAGGAGGGATAAAAACCATGCGCCAAAGGGAATGATTGAAATTCAAAGAAAACCCGTTTATATGGTTAAACGATATCTTGGATATAATTTAATTTCTTCTAAGAGAAGATAAAGACTTCATACAACAGTTCTTAAAGAAAAAATACAATAGATTGCGCAGAAAACTTTTTACCAACAAAAATGCACCTTTATAAAATTTAAACTTATTCATTGCTCGAAGCTTGCAGATGGACAGACGTCTAGCTTGATGGAAAGTGGATACCAACACAATGCCAAACATTAGGATAGGAAAGAAGGTATGAGATAGTAGGGGGTGCTAAATATACTTTTGAAATTGATTAAAAACTATAATACCTCTTGGCCAACAATCGGGTTGACGGGGGGGCCAAACGTGTACGTCAATTTGCCGGAGGCATCAGCAAACTGCGATACTGCGTCGTTCATTTCCTAAAATAAAAACATTTCCCGTTAATAATTAATCAACAATATTTTTAAAACCAAAAACAATTAAAGAAATTTTCTAAGACTTTGTATTTTTGTTTAACTGCTTAATAAAAATATATTAAATAATAAGATGGCCAAAAGCGATAGGAGAATGACTGTTTACGTCATCTGATAATTTTTGGTAGTTTTTTAGTCGAAGTACAGCAGCTATGCTAATGACCCACTTGATGGATATCGGTTGTCGTTGCGTATTTTTTTATGTTTAAGGCTTGGCAACTAGGCCTTTAAGCTAGGCGCCGTTGTATTGTAGGCTACAATCGACGTCATTCAACGGAGTTCTTGTGAAAACTCGAAACGCCACATTTGGCTATATAGTTCACATTTCTCGCAAAAACACATAATTACTACTCAAAAACTTTATTTTTTTTATTTTTTTTTATTGCAGGAGTTCAGCAGACAGGCAGACGGTTCACTTGATGGAAAGCGGTTACCGTCGCCGATGGACATTAGCAACACCAAAGGTGCTACAAATGCGCTGCTGCTCTCTTAAGGGAGACTGGAGCCCGGTCACTAATGCCGGAACACAACTCAAGGTTGTTATGGCGGCATGCTCTAGACCAGGGATGGTAGCCACCAGTCGGACAAATGCCCTATCACATGGCTGTGGGTTGTTTAGCCGCCTCTTACGACAGGCCGCCCCAACGCAGGAAATTGTATTCTTTCTCCGTTCCTTTTACATACAAAATTATAGTCACTATTATTATAGTAAACATCATAGGCTATATTCATAAAATGCGTACATCGTAACTAAAGCAATTTGGTACTTGCACAATGTTAATTTCGTACGAAAATTCACTTATAAGTATCGAAATTATTCTTGACATAATATTGGAGTTGCTAGGAGTTAAGACAAAGCGAAAGTGGCGAGACAGTAATGTCACTCAAGGAGGCCGCAGAACGAGACAGGGAGAGAAGTCCTGCAGCGCGTGCCAATGCGTCTTCTCGAGGTCGCCGGCCTTCAGCTGGCACCCGGAGAGGCAGGTACGCGCATTACTTCCCTCCCTGAGTTAGGTTCCGTTTACCGCGGGGGGCCTTTAGCTTGCTAGGAGAGCAAAGGACCTTCTACCCCCGCACAACGAAGTGGGGTGTGTTCTCCCAGGGCACACTCCAGGCACTTTATTGCGCTGGATCGGCTGGGCGTAACTATGTTCTAAATCTCAGCCTTTCCAACACATACAAAGCGCAGGGTCGTCAGGGAGAAGGGGGTTTTTAGTGGGTATTGGGGTTGCTCGCCCGTGCAGCAACGCTCGGAGTCTTCCACACTATTCTGTGACGTCGATCGCGGACGGAGCGCTGCCAAGAGCATACTATTGCTGCAGTGCTATCGCCCCCGACCGACGCGTGTCGTTCCCCTAGCAACGACCCAGTTTGTGCGTAAATCGGTTAAGCATTTTCCCTCGCCTCAAAACAAAAAAAAAAAACAAAAAAAAAAGCGAAAGTGGCGCCCCATCGTTTTCTACTTTATTTTGCCACCGTGTAAATGGTAGAATTACTACTTGTTTTATAACTTCTTCCTACATAAATAGGAATGATAATTTTGAAGAGGAAACCGGTGTTATTTAAAAAACAAATAAAAAAAAAATCTAAAAATATAACCATTCAACAGGCTCACCTTCCCACCAAGTTGATCTGCGTTTGCGCACATTTTCTGAGAGGCTTCGCACAAGGAATGCATTCGGTTTAAGACAGCGGCACGGTCAGCGCCATCTTTGCCCGCTGCCACCATTTTGGACTCTACACAATTGTATTACAAAGTATTGTTTACAAAAAACAATTCACTCGATATAGAGTCATTACGAGTGAGTAGTAATGGCGAGCGAGTAGTAGATACTCTTAAGCATGATTTACGTTCACATTAAGTAGTTAGCTAACTTGCGAGTAAGTCTTCATCTTCATTTAGACAGAAGACTACTTAATCGATAATTTATTACTTATCTGAAAAAATTCTAAATTATAATGACAACGAACTAACCAGTTTCGATATGTTAACTAAATACTTAACTAATGGTAATGTAAATCAGGCTTTAATCGTTATTGCTCTGTCATGAAAATTTAAGAAGTTTTGATAGAGGAGTGATTAAGGCATATCCTGCTCGAAGGACCAATAGAATTTTAACTTATGCTCAAATAAATTAAAAAGTTGAGTTAATAATTCAAGCAAGGGCTATGTTAGTTTCTTACCTTTGACAACGTCAGGCATCAGATCTGTAATTGTGCTGAGGGCCAACTCCGCAGTGACGTAGTCAGGGTTTGAACGATCTGCAAGAGAAAAGTAAATATTTAAAATATGACCCTTCAGACCATCATTCCCATAACTGACTGTCCCTGACACATAGTAAGCTTTGACCCATTTCCTAGTTCACTGCAATGAAAATATTTCAGGTTCGATATCTAGCATAGTAAATGTCGTAAATGAACGTTCTACTATTTACTACGGTCTGGTCTGGGATTGGCCTCAAAATCCACTATTGTGTATTTCCCATAACATAAGGTTATGTTGCTTAGATTTATAATAAATATGATGTGTGTTTGTCTTCAGATTATTTATCATTACTATTAACACTATTTAGAGTTACTAGTTTCTAAATGTCAAATATGTAAAGTAATATAATAAATTATTAGAAAGTGTAGGTTTTTTTATTACAAGTCTACGGACTTGAGTTCCGTACCCTTTTTTACAACTTAATGTCGAGGAAAGTTTTTAGAATTTATACACGCTTCTTGGTTATTTTTGTTATTGTATGTGACATTTAATGAATGCATGTTTGTGTTGTGGTGTACCTTAAGAATATGTAACAGCCTTGCAGAGATTCGGGTAAGAAAGTACCAAATATTAACTATTTGGGCAGGGTTTCCCCTTAATTGTTCAGCTTTTGATGTGAGCCTATTCACGCAGCACAGTAAGCAATGAACACCGTCTACACGCCGCTACGCCTTTTATACGAAAATACTACCCTACAAAACAATAATATTGCATCATTGCTAAAAATAGCAATTACATCATAGTGTTGCCAGGATCACAAAAACAATTATAATAATTAATTACCGATAGTATAGTTTTAATTATAGTTTAGTCTAATTTATTTTATTTTTAACTTTTAGTTTTATTACTCAATTTGTATGATCATTAGATTTTTTTTCTTTTTTTTTTTATTGCAGGAGATCAGCAGACAGGCAGACGGCCCACTAGATGGAAAGCGGTTACCATCGCCTATGGACATTTGCAACACCAAAGTTGCTACAAATGCGCTGCTGCTCTCTTAAGGGAAACTGGAACCTGGTCACTAATGCCGGAACACAACTCAAGGTTGTTATGGCGACATACTTTAGACCAGGGGTGTTCGCCATCCAGTCGGGCAAATACCCTGCCACCTGGCTGTGGGTTGTTAAGTCGCCTCTTACGACAGGCCGCCCCAACGCAGGAAATTGTATTCTTTCTCCGTTCCTGCACGGATAAATTATATAATATATTCTATTTTAAAAATGTGTTACTGATGCACTAAATTATCTAGACGATAACTTAGTTGGCTAATAAAATTAACTAACCGGTAGAAAATGGTAATTTAATTATAAATCGACTAAAATTATTATCTGTGACGATTGTCTATGTGATATTAATATACACTATGGTACTCATGACTACTGTGGTGGACATCTTGTAACAAATAACTTATTATATAAATTAATTCTAATTTTAATACTAAACTTATACTAATGTAGAGTCTATCTGTTGCATGCTGGTGTTGTGAGGAAGTGCATGTGCAGTGTTGGCCTTATATCTATACTTATATATAGTCGTATCTAGTGCCATGTGTGTTGTTTTTTTCTTTTCTGTGCCTGGGTTATTAATTAATAGGCTCTTTGTGTGTCTTGGTTTGTTTGTGAAGTGTGCGTGTAGTGCAATGCAATGACAATGTAGGTTTGTGTGTATTCCCCAAGCTATATCCTTACCAGAAGTAGCAGCTATAAGGGAAGCTATAGCTGCATTCAATTGCATAATTTTCTTCTCCAAATCCTCATGCAGTTTATTCGTGTCATCATTTGGTGATGGTTGCAAGGGCTGCAATTAAAATCGTACAATTAATATTTTCTTAAGCTTTCGCGGCTCGTATACATAATAAAACTACGGTTTAACGATTTTAAGCGCAGTAATTTATTTGATTTTTATTATTCCGACGTATCGGCCACTTTTGAGTAACCGTGATCACGGAAGACAAAGATGTCAAGTGTCAATGAGTATTGTTAAAATTTTATTTAGCCTACCGCATTATTATTTACTCTATGGGAGCCTAATCAAATTTTCCACCGCTTCGCAACATCGCTTCTTCTTTTCAAGCCACAACAAATTGCGAAGCGGTGGTAAATTAAATTACGCTCCCATAGAGTAAATAATAACCATAAACAAAATTAAAATGAACAAGTTGGCGGTAGGCTAAATAAAACTTTAACAATACTTATCGTCACTTGACATCTTTGTTTTCCGTGATCACGGCTACTAAAGAGTGGCCGAAACTTCGGAATAATAAAAAACAATTAAAGAATCTTTCTAAATTTATTTACAGTGACCTCTATTACAACAAATAGTCTAGCAGATCTAGAATATTAAGTATACTTACAGAAATATTCTAAAATTTTCAAAATGGTTGTAAGATTTTACTGAGATTATGCCAAAGACCGAGGTGTGGATGTTAAGCAGTTATTACACTACGCTGATCTTCAGACGGTTTCTCTAAATCAGTGTGTAAAAATGAAAGGCCACATTCACCCTGTGTACCAGGTCCCTGAATTAGTGTAATGTTATAAGTTCTACTGGAGTTAGCCGAGAGTTGTTCGTTAGTTCATACCAATCAGGATCTCCAGATTGGGTTTTGGAAATTACACCAGTTTGATAAGTTTATTCCAGATACCGGCAGTCACACAAGACAGACCATCGTCAGTATTACATACATACATACATACATAACTTCACGCCAGTTCCCTTGCGGGGTAGGCACGGACAACAGAGCGCCATTTAGGCCCATTCTTACACACCTCACTTGCTTCTTTGACATTCATAGCTCTTGTCATGCACGCTCGTCGGTTCTTAAGGCTCCTGACATCACCTTCTGCTAGTACACGATCAATTTGATCATGGAAGGTGTGTCGTGGCCTTCCACGACTTCTGCATCCATCCACTTTTGCATTGTATATCTGTTTAGTCATTCTTTCATCATGCATTCTTTCCACATGCCCGAACCACCGGAGCATTATATACGTTTTAATGCTTAACTCAAACTTATTCGTTCCAGAGACAAAACTGCATTCTTCTTCTTCAGCCAATCTCATTCCACTGCTGGATGTAGGCCTTCCGAAGTACGCGCCACATATCCCGGTCTACCGTCTTCCTCATCCAGCCCCTGCCGGCGATTTTGTTCAGGTCGTCAGTCCGTTTGACGAGACGTGGTCTCCACTCCAGGACTCGTCTGCTCCATCGGCCATCTGTCTCGGTCAACTTGCTAATTTTGCGAGCTATGTCGCTTACCTTCGTTCTCTTACGGATGTCCTCATTTCTAATTTTATTCATAAGAGAAACACCTAACATACATACATAACTTCACGCCAGTTCCCTTCCGGGGTAAGGCTTATCCTTACACACCTCACTTGCTTCTTTGACATTCATAACTCTCGTCATGCACGCTCGTCTGTTCTTAAGGCTCCTGACATCACCTTCTGCTAGTACACGATCAATTTGATCATGGAAGGTGTGTCGTGGCCTTCGACGACTTCTGCATCCATCCACTTTTTCATTGTATATCTGTTTAGTCACTCTTTCTAACACCTAACATAGGTCTCTCCATAGCCCGTTGAGCGACTTTGAATTTGTGAACCAGTCCCACTATCAGTGTTCACATCCCGGCACCATATGTCATGATGAATAGGACGCACTGTTACAACTCAATTCGGTAAGCACTTATTGCTGAGTCGAACAGTTGATTAATATCGGTTTCTAAAATGTCGATCAGCAGTAATTGCCTATAATTTTTTTTTATTGCAGGAGTACAGCAGACAGGCAATCGGCCCACTTGATGGAAAGCGGTTACCATCGCCTATGAACATTTGCAACACCAAAGTTGCTACAAATGCGCTGCTGCTCTCTTAAGGGAGACTGGAACCTGGTCACTAATGCCGGAACACAACGCAAGGTTGTTATGGCGACATACTTTAGACGAGGGGTGGTAGCCATCCAGTCGGGCAAATGCCCTACCACCTGGCTGTGGGTTGTTTTGTCTCTACAACTCTACAACTACGGACCTGGTTTATGCCTGCCGGCTGGATTGTCTAAACTAACACCATATCGGTCCGGTAGACCTTTGAGGTCCCGTATATTGAGACTCCAAGTCACTTATTATTCGTAATAGTGAAATAAAAAGGGTCCTAATAGCCAAAAGTGTTTTTTTTTTTAAACATATAAGTGCTCGGGACTAACAACACGCAAAATTGTATACCTACACCAAAATTTTTTGATCCCAAGCAATAATTTTTGGAGAGAAGCTCAATCTGGAGATACCAACCTAAGTAATCAATATATCGTTAAATATCATTTCACTAATTGGTTCCTTAACTCTAACTTCTTTTCTGAATATAGATTTAATTTCTCTAATATTTATTACCTTCTTTAACTCGTCTTTAGCCAATTCCAAATTGTTCTTAGCAAGAGATGCACTCTTAATAAACTTAAGACGCTGCACTTCGCTCGGTGTTATGGTGTCATTGAAGACTGCATCATCTTCACCTGGTGTTGACATAGTATTTCCCATTAATATTATAAACGAGACAGTTTGCGTGTACGGATGTATGTTTGTAACTCTTTCACGTGAAAACTTGTAATAGGGTAAACTATACAATTGTTGACACCCGTTCAATTTTATTTGAAGATATTAAGAAATCTTAATATTTTTTTTATTTTGTCGCTATATAATATTTTTATTATCATTGTATGGCTACAAAATAAAAATGAAACAAGATTTTTTAATGCTTTGAATAAATTAATATGGTGCCAATCATTGAGAGAGATTGCCAACAGGAGTATAGTTCAAATATGATAGAAATGTATGTTCTATACACAGGCTGATTTTTCATTGGGCTTTCATGGTCAAATTCTAACTATACGAAATAGCAAAAAGACACTTTGAAAAATCAACTACCGTTGTCAGGAATTGCATCGGCCGTTTTTGAATAAAAAAGCAAATGCTATATTAATATACCGAATCATATTGTAGCTTGTAAGAACCAATTTCGGTGATGTGTGAAGAGAGTAGAGTTTGTAAATAATTTTTATTAATAGAACAATACATTGAAAACCAGAATGATTATAAAAGCATTAAATTTATAATAATATTATAAAGATTTGATTGTTTATTTGCATTGAACAGGCTCCGAAACTAGTGAAGCGATTTGAAAAATTCTTTCACTGTTGGCAAGCTGCACTGTCCCCGGTTGACATAGGCTATAAAAAAACCGAAATGTGTGCTGGGACACATAGTAGAAGTGAAATTTCAACGGACAAGTGGAAAACGAATCGCAACGGACAAGTGGAAAACGAATCGCAACGGACAAGTGAAAAAATGAATCGCAACGGACAAGTGGAAAGACGAATCGCAATATAATTTTAACTTGGAAGTTTTACGGGCAGGTTTTCAAATTGGACAAGTACATTAACAATCACACACATTTCAATTTTTTCGCAGGTTTACTGCAAATTATGATTTGGTTAGGTTAGGTACATTTTAGTGAATGTAATTTTTATTTAAACATATTTTATATTATCAAACAAAAAAAAATGAATTCGATCCGGAACCGCTAAAAACATCGATAGTCTACTCGAACAATATGCCGTCTCTCACCACGTCTACTCTAAATTTTTCGTTAAAGAAAAAAATTCTAATACCCCCCCCCCCCCAAAAAAAAAAACAACAATAACATAAAGATAAGAAAATAGGACTGACCCATATCGGCATACGCAGCCATGAGTTTCTCCACGGCCTGGGTCAAGTCCGTGGTCCTCTGCTGCAGGGGCTTGGCGTGCGGCTGCCGGGTGGGGTCCTCGGCCAGCGGCCGCCACGCCGCGGCCAGCTGGCGCGCGGCCGAGCTCAGCGCCTCGGCCGACGCCGTCAGCGCGCTGCGGCAGTGGGGATCGCGGATGGCAGGAGCCGTCAGCTGCCATTGCAACCGCACAAGTGATAATGCAGACACTTGTTACAATAAATTCTACCATTTTTACATAAAGAACAGGCGCTAAAATAACATCTCGTCATCTAACTTTTAAAATGATCGCTACAACCTCTGGCCTAGAGTATGCTGCCATAACAACCTTGAGTGTATTCCGACATCAATGACCAGGTTCCAGCCTCCCATTAGAAAGCAGCAGTGTATTTGTAGCACCTTTGGTGTTGCGAATGTCCATAAGCGATGGTAACCACTTTCCATCAGGTGGGTCGACTGTCTGTCTGCTGAACTCATGCAATAAAAAATGAAATAAAAATCTAGGGCCAGTTTGCTCCATACACTCTCAAAACTTTGAGTAAATTGCAAAAAAAACAGTTTTAGCAATTAAAAAAATTTCATGGAACTAGATCAAGTATGATTTTAATGTATTCTCTGATTCTAAGTCTCAAGCTCATTTGGTTCATAAACCATCGAAAAAAGAAGTAAATTGCAGAATATTCCTAAGAATTGCATTTTTTTTCATAATAACAGAAAAATTTCGTAATGTTTACAATTTTCTTGGATTTTCTAGGGCTTATAATCTTTTCAAAATGGTAATTCTTACATGTGCACAAGCCAATAAATCTCGGGCGCAATGAGCAGTTTTAACTCCCATTTTGTCCACTTCTGCGGTGGCTGCTTCTCCTGGCGCCTGGCAAGTCAGCTCGTTGGTCGTCGACAGCAGGAGGGAGGTCTTATCCCCAACTTGTTTTGCAAGGTCTATTATCTACAATAGAAATAAGATGATATTCAACACCATGAAAACATTAAGTGATAACATTATAAAAATCCGGCTCGAAGGACCAGTTAAACGCTAAAGTGGAATGAATTCATTGGTTGATGTATGGTTGACTTGAAAATTACGACTTTGTTAATGTCTGCTGATCGATGGTCGTTGTGAGAGCTGCGTGAAAGAAAATTATCACGTCATTAGTAACGTTTTCGTCGCGGAATAGAATGGAGGAAGGAGCATTTTGAGCATTGTGTGCAACTAGTGGAACGTCATAAAATTAATTTAATCAATTTTTAACTTTTGATTGTTAGATTGATCATTGTCATTTCATGATATTGTTACGATCTAGACGCCGACAAAAACAAATTCACACCGGCATACCTGTAAAAACACATTTTACTATCTTTCGGCATTTGGACTTCTTTTGTTTACTTTGTGTTTAACATTTGTGATTAGAAAACAGCCCGTTGTTGCATTGTAATCTTTTATGGCAGTCAATGTATAGGCATTATATCAGCCCGGTGTTACGGATTTAAAATACAACCTGATTCTAAGAAATTCAGTCCACGCGGCTGGACGGACATATTGCATCTGTGCAGTATAAAGCGATGGCCCGATGGAGGGACTAGGCAGTCGAGCGATAATCACGAGCGAATCAAGCCGTGTGTACTACAATCGGGAATCTTTTAGTGACGGACTTTGCTCGTTTTATGGAATTACGACTTTCTTCATTACGTTTGGACTTGTTATGTTCGGTTATATTTGTACCTGTGTTATACGTGTTTGTATAGTTCTAATAAACTGTATAATAATTCCAACGGCATTTTAATTAGAGTCCCGCGACTCGTAACAATATTTTGTCATCGGTATGCTTATTTGTGTGTTGTGATCAAGATTAAAAAAAAATTCAATTAGAAAACAATTTTACGCCCTCCAGCCCGGTGGACCAACGACCTGCGAGAAGTCGCCGGCAGGGGCTGGAAGAGGATAGCGAGAGACCTACGTCCAGCAGTGGACATTGGTTGGCTAGATAGTACATACATACATAACTTCACGCCAGTTCCCTTGCGGGGTAGGCACGAACAACAGAGTGCCATTCAGGCATACTCTTACACACCTCACTTGCCTCTTTGACATTCATAGCTCTTGTCATGCACGCTCGTCTGTTCTTAAGACTCCTGACATCACCTTCTGCTAGTACACGATCAATTTGATCATGGAAGGTGTGTCGTGGCTAGATAGTAAAATATGTATATTTAAAAAATATATAAAATCTTACCTCGTCGTTTTTATTACAAGGTGAGCCTCTTCCTAAAGTGAAGATCAGTTTTGAGGCCACGTCAGCATACTTGATAGAATTCTCTTGCATTTTCTGAAAAATATTACAAAATTAGAATGACCACAACCTAGAAGCAGGCATTTTAACATTTTGAAAATTAATATTAAGTTTTCTTACTGTTTAAATTAAATTAATTGGGTGTTAATTATTAAGGGTGTCGTGGTAGCGTAATGGCTAGCGCACGCGTCCCATACTCAAAGGGCGCGGGTTCGATCCTGGCCGGAACGCATGCACCACTTAGGTAGTTTTCTGACCTAATGTGCATATTGTTACAATTACCACGTGCTAATAACGGTGAAGGAAAACATCGTGATGCAACCTGCACATCGAGATAACTGAATGTGTCAAACCTGCCAAGCCGCCTTGGACAAGCGTGGCGGGTATACTGTCCATTCCCCCCCCCTATAGTGCGAGGCCCGAGTCCAGCAGTGGGACATTTATGGGCTGTTACTACTACTACTTTACTACTTATTAAGGGTGTCAACAGCTATTGTTACACATTACATTTCATATCACAATTTTGACGAAAAAAATAATACCGCCAAAAATTTAGTTACAAGGTCGTGCACTGACATTGGAATTCCATTAAAACATGATAACATTGGTCATTCGGCAACTAAATATCAAGCATATACATATACTAGCTTCTGCCCGCAACTTCGACCGCGTGGAATACTTAAAAAGAAAACCCCGATTTTTAAACATTTTTCATTGGTGCTCCGCTCCTTTTGGTCTTAGCGTGATGATATATAGCCTATAGCCTTCCTCGATAAATGAGCTATCTAATACTAACTGAATTTTTCAAATCAGACCAGTAAACAAACAAACAAACTCTTCAGCTTTATATATTAAGTATAAGATTAGGAATTTTATCCAGCAGTTTCACGCTTAGCATGCTTCGCTCCAGTTTCCTCTAATGGATAGCTAGATTGTTTTTATCTTGCTTACGAAGAGCCCATGTTTGGCACTCGTATGTTAAACACGGGAGAATTGCTACATACATCATATTTTTTTTATGCTTCTAGCAGCGGAGGTGGAGGTTAAATGATACTTCAGATGGCAGAGAGTAGTATTTACTGTCAAATGCTGATGTGAACTGATTTATTTTGAAAGCGGTAACCGTTAAGTACAAATATTAACAAGTCGTACTGCTAGTACAATGTACAGCATAATGTGTGAGCGGGACGGATGATGTGCGAGCGAGATAGAGCAACTATTAATATATGCGCTCCCGCGTTGCGCGGTAGCCAGTAGTGCGTTATCCGCTGCGATGACAAGACGTATGCAGCTCCCATATGCTTTTAAAAATAAAGAGAACGATAAATAAAGATATTCATATGATTAAGAACGAAAGACCCTCTGTCCTGGACTAAGAAAGAGGACGAGGTAAAAAATCCATAATAAAATGGTTTATCCGTGCAGGAACGGAGAAAGAATATAATTTCCTGCGGCCAGGCGGCCTGTCGTAAGAGGCGACAAAACAACCCAGAGCCAGGTGGTAGAGTATTTGCTCGACTGGATGGCGACCACCCCTGGTCTAGAGCATGCCGCCATAACAACCTTGTGTTGTGTTCCAGCATTAATGACCAGGTTCCAGTCTCCTTTAAAAGAGCAGCAGCGCATTTGTAGCACCTTCGGTGTTGCAAATGTCCATAGGCGATGGTAACCGCTTTCCATCGAGTGAACTCTTGCAATTAAAAAAATTAAAAAAACTGGCAAGTGGTCATGTGAGCCTTACCTCGTGATCACCAGTTCCGGTGATGGTGCACACGTTCCTGGCAGCATCAAGCAAAGCTTGTATTTCATCCAGATACTTTTGCCTGTCTTCATCGCTCTTCACGCTGCCCAGCGCCTGCGCATCTGGTTAACCAACAAATTATTCATAACATGTCAACATATATCTTGGAGTTGCGAAGATGCTCATAGTACGATTACATTGGGACAGTGCCAAAAGTTTGTATTTTACTAAACCCACTATATCTTCTTGTGATCGTAGCGGCAGAATAATAGTAGAAAAAAAAATATATTTCTAATAGAAGAAATAGCCGAAATGAATATTGTAAAACTACCTTCAAATACCATTATTTCGCGAGTTTTCGCTTATAAGTATTTATAAAGTCTAGTGGTCGCCTGTGGTCGAAATTCGACCATAATAATTAATGTCAAAGACTATACTTCTATAATCACAGATTTCGCCAAGGCTACACTGTTCATAGCTAGCAGAAGGTGATGTCAGGAGCCTTAAGAACAGACGAGCGTGCATGACAAGAGTTATGAATGTCAAAGAAGCAAGTGAGGTGTGTAAGAATAAGCCTGAATGGCGCTCTGTTCGTGCCTACCCCGCAAGAGAACTGGCGTGAAGTTATATATGTACACTGTTCATTTGTATTGTTTGGGAAAATCCTTCTACCAGTCGAAAGCTACATTATTTCTGAATGAAATATGATATATTTGTGATTAATAATATAAGAAAACAATATATAGAAAAAAAAACAATTACAAATAAAAATAATTCCGCTACGACCAGAGAAAGAGGACGCTGCAGTAATATAAAAATAAAAGTGTCAATATCACAATAAGTAGGGGAAACTATATCATAATTGACACCCCTTTCAATGATTGGCACCCTATTCATTACCTCAAAATATTAAAAAAAAATTTTTAGGAATTATTATTATATTAGACTAGCTGTCCCGGCACACGTTGTTCTGTCCTGAAGAAATAAAATTTACAACCCGATTGCAGCGCCACCTACCGGCTGCAATTGTGAATCTAAACCATCCTCGAATCCACTTGAACACACACACAAAAAATTCATTTCAAATCGGTCCAGCCGTTTAGGAGGAGTTCACTGTCAACACACGTACAGAAGAATTATATATATAAAGATTATGCAACGATAATATTATTGAATGGTTACACAATAAAAAATACATATTAAGACTTCTTAGTACCTTGAATAAATTGATTGGGTGCCAATCATTGGGTGAAGTGCCAACAATTGTATAGTTTACCCTACTACTATTTATTACACACGGCTATTGCTTACTTACTCTTGGCTAATTCTGGCATCAGTTCTTGTATGGAATTCATGGATGCTAGTGCAGCAGAATAATCGATGCAGTAGGGATCTAAACAAAATTAATATGTATTAATTACTTTCAAATTATTACATAATAAACCAAGGCATTATAACTAATACAATAAACAATCCCTCAAGGCTATAAGTAGAATACTGAGCCTAGGTCACCGACTTCTATGCGTAAGGTGCCCAGAAGGCTGGCTACGTTTCCTCGCTGGATCGCCATACTGATCCGTTGGCCGAGGTGAGCACCAGCCCTCTGATCACCCGAAGAGTCAATGAGTCGTTTTCATAGTTCGTTGCAAGCGTTGCATTATCCGACGGGATGGCTACCACCTCTAGAGTATGCCGTCATAACAACCTGGAGTTATATTTCGACATTAGTGGCCAGGTCTTCCTTAAGATAGCAACAATACTTTGCAAAATTTTGTTGTTATAACAGTGTAAAGTATATAGTAATTTTTATGGTTTGCTCGGTACCGGCTTCAAGATGTAGTAAATTTTATATTATTTTGTCTCTTATAATGTCTCTCTCAGCGCTGTGTCAGCTGTTGACACAGCATAATGCTGTTACCAGCCTTATTGCCGTGAGTGTTATGTATATTGATATTTTAAAGCTGTATATTTTATAAAATTCTAATGGCTTTATGTTTTATGAGTGATATTCTGTTAATTTAGTTTATATTTTAGTTTTATGTGCATTCATTCGCGACAATAAATATTTTTCTTTCTTTTTTTTTCTTTCTTAATAAACTAAATAAATTCTTAGTCAAAAATCTTTATTATTTTTTTTTTTATTGCAGGAGTTCAACAGACAGGCAGACGGCCCACTTGATGTAAAGCGGTTACTATCGCCTATAGACATTTGCAACACCAAAGGTGCTATAAATGAGCTGGTGATCTCTTAAGGGAGATTGGAACCTGGTCACTAATGCCGGAACACAACTCATGGTTGTTATGTCGACATACTTTAGACCAGGGGTGGTAGCCATCCAGTCGGGCAAATGCCCTATCACCTAGCTGTGTGTTGTTCAGTCGCCTCTTACGACAGGCCGCCCGGCCGCAGGAAATTGTATTCTTTCTCCGTTCCTGCACGGACACTAAATTATTTTATACTTTTTAGTTTTTAAACGAAGTTTTTTTTCATTCGTTACTTTTTAATGGCTAGCTATGGGTAGGTCTACGAAAGGTGCCGCGCGCCTTCAAATATATAGGTCCCAAGAAACGGGAAAGGAAAATTTTCATAATAAATGTGTATAAAATTTATTTATTAACTTACAAACATCGCTAACATTAGTTGTCACCATATATATATGTATATATATATTTACTAGCTGTCCTGGCAGACGTTGTTCTGCCCTGAAGAAATAAAATTTAGAACCCGATTCCACCGCCACCTAGCGGGTCCAAATGTAAGCTATCCTATCTTTCAAGTCGGGTCAAACTGCACACGGTGTGCAAATTTGATTAAAATCGGTCAAGTAGTTTAGGAGTCCACCGCGGACAAACAACGTGACACGTAATTTGTATATGTATTAAGATATATACATATTCAGTCGTTATAACATATAATATAATAGGCAGTTCTTGTGAATTCAGTCACAGTACAGACAAAAATGTCAATTCGTTGACATATCTTGTTCAATGAAAACTACTGCGCCAAACTATGTTAAATTTTTATGGGACCAAATGGCAACTATTCAGCATCAAACTAAAGAAGAATCACGTAAATCGGATCACAAATCTCAGCGTAATCGGTGTACATACATATAAAATTTAAAAAAAGTCGGTTAAAAATACAAAATTCAAAAACGAACCAGCAAACCCAACAAACAAGTCAGTTTTTCATATGATTCCTATTATCCTATAACGCATCAGCAATTAGTAAAATTACTTGAATAGTGTAAAAATGTACTTTATTAGGTAAATAAATACATACATACATACATACATAACTTCACGTCAGTTCCCTTGCGGGGTAGGCACGAACAACAGAGCGCCATTCAGGCTTATTCTTACACACCTCACTTGCTTCTTTGACATTCATAACTCTTATCATGCACGCTCGTCTGTTCTTAAGGCTCCTGACATCACCTTCTGCTAGTACACGATCAATTTGATCATGGAAGGTGTGTCGTGGCCTTCCACGACTTCTGCATCCATCCACTTTTGCATTGTATATCTGTTTAGTCATTCTTTCATCATGCATTCTTTCCACATGCCCGAACCACCGGAGCATTCCTTTCCTTACCTTCACCCCGACACTCTCTTTCAGACCAACTCTCTTTCTTACTTCGGTATTACGAACGCGGTCCGCGAGCATCACTCCGCAGATTTTGCGCAGTTCTCGCATCTCGACCGCGTTTACTCTACTTTCATGCTCTCTCTTCCATACCCAAATAAATCAATTAAAGAAAGCAGTTACCTGCATGCGCTTGTAAGTAAAGCGCTAGGGCCGCGTTGAGGGCGGCCACGTTCTGCGTCATCCCCTTCTGCAACTCTTCAACGTCGTCTTGCGATAACGGTTCCCCAGAGTACGGCTTTCAAAATAAAACCTCCATCAGTTAATTCGCTACTTGCGATGAGGAAATACAATTTCACGAATTTTTTTATACCGTTTATAGATAAGAAAAATCAAAATTGACTTCAAACCAAAACGGAAATAGTAAATTTTTTCTACAACACCTTGAAGTCGATGCGCAGTAAAATATAAAAACTATTTTTTTTATATAAATGAAGTATTTAATAAGAAATAACTCAATAATATTACCATCTTTTTTTATTGCAGGAGATCAGCAGACAGGCAGACGGCCCACTTGATGCAAAGCGGTTACCATCGCCTATGGACATTTGCAACACCAAAGTTGCTACAAATGCGCTGCTGCTCTCTTAAGGGAAACTGGAATCTGGTCACTAATGCCGGAACGCAACTCAAGGTTGTTATGGCGACATATTTTAAACCAGGTGTCGTATCCATCCAGTCGGGAAAATGCCCTACCACCTGGCTGTGGTTTGTTAAGTCGCCTCTTACGACAGGCCGCCCCAACACAGGGAATTGTATTCTTTCTCAGTTCCTGGACGGAGTATACTCTTTCGAATAAAAAAAATATGAAAATCGGTCCACAATTGATGGAGAAATCGCGTAACAAAGATAGAAAAAATAACAACAAACGATTTGAGCACCTCCACCTTATTGTAGTCGGTTAAAAATACTGACCCCCTACGGGTAGACTATAACTTCTAAATTCTACAAAATTGAAATGGCGCTAATTATAAATTTCAATTTATAACTTATTAAAGTTGAAAAAAATATGCTTTAATTAACTTTTGATTTCAAATTTTAACTGAGATTTTGTATGAAAAAAACCTCAGACAAACAAAATAGATAGACTGAGCCACGAGCTCTCAGAGTGAAGCCAGCTAAAGAAAATTTTCAAAATCACGCTGCAATGCTTTAGGGGAACTCAGTATTAAATAATCGAATTGGTACAGGTGAAATAGTATTTTTTTTTTATTGCCTGACGGCCCAAGAAAGTGGTTACCGTCACCTATGGACGTTTGCAACACCGGGGGCGTTGCCAACGCGTTGCCGGCCTCTAAGAAATAACGCCCTTCTTAAACGACCCCATGCCGCAGCGCAGAAGAAAAACCTCGGCGGGAAGCTCTCTCCTGATCATTGTTGTACGCGGAATAAACGTTCTAGTGAACCGGTGCGTAGTTGAGCGTAGGAGCTCCAGGAAATGGGGGTGAACATCCCGTCGCTGGCCAGCGGTACGGTTGTAAAAATGAGACGTTGGCACCAGATTAAACAGTTCCTCGGAACACTCTTCGTTGTACAGGCGGTAGAATACGTAGAGGGACGCAAAGTCTAAGCGATTCTAAACCGCCTGTTAGTATGGGATCGTCGACTATACGAAAGGCGCGACGCTGGATGGAGTCTAGAGGGTCAGTCTGATAAGTGGGTGCTCCAGCCTATAAGTGTGAGCAATATTCCATATGCCGTCTAATTTGTGCTTTTTAAAGGACAAGTCTGCCGCAGGGTGAAATACTGCTTAGACCGATTTAGCACACCAGGCTTTTTTGAGGCAAGTTTAGCCTTGCCTTCCAGATGACCCCTAGTATAATATAGTTTCCAGTGGACACATTACTATCGACCACACAGACGCAAACCACATGTATACTACAAAAGTTAACGCACACGACTTCAAAAAAAAATCACTTAATTTGTCGCAGTTCTTCATGTATGCTCCGTCTATACTTTTATTGGTCTGAGATAAAAAAACTTTGGCATTCGTGTTGGAAGAATGTGAGAAAAGGATCCGAGACCCAACCGGACTGATAAGAACCCTTCCAGCCTCTGCCACTCTCTCTGTTTTAAAAATTACATAAACCAAAGGACAAGAGCACAACAACAAAAACCCTGGGACAACCTGGAGGAATGCAGACAAGCCAAGCTTACAGTGCCCCAGTAAACTTGCGTTTTTCTAGGATGATTTTAAAGCTCAGTCGATCCCGGCTATAATTATTATTGCAACCACTGAACATGACAATATTAACAGACATCTTTTCAATATAGGTGCCACTGATAGCCCCCTGTGGAAAGCTTGCCTGGAGGCAGAAGAACCAGCCACTCATGTCCCAATCCATACAGGGCAAAGTATGTGGACGTCACAAGTAACCTCCGAGAAGTCTTCTGCAACGTCAAGAAGCTGGTGGACTTCCTAGTGCAGCGGATCTGGAGGGAGTAACTCCTCATCCACCTTCACACGCAAAATGCGGATACCGTCCAATTGCAGAAAAAGAAGAATTCCTTTCATTATAATAGCAAGGTAATGGCTACGAGTACTTTTACGCGAGATCTCTTCTAATTTGGACTCATTACCTAGTATTTCTTGTCTTCGGAAGTATTTTTTTAAAATTAAAATTACCTCTTTCAAAGTGGTCCCCGCGTTATCGACGCAGTGTAAAGCCGTGTTGGCGGCAGCCAGGAACGAGGCCCGATGGAGACTTGCCTCAGTTCTCTCGTCCGCTATGAAACTCTTCCGAGAACGCTAGAAATCAACAAACAATAAAATCAAATCTACTTTATCACCAAACAAAATTCAAAATTCTTAAATCATGTGCCACGGAAAAACGTTTACGATGGTATATTAACTTCGCGGAACTTTCAGTCTCCAAATTTGGCGTATTGATGGCTAAAAATATACAAGCAACATGTCCATACCCTGAGCATGTCGCTTCTTCTCCTTGTTCTTGGGTCCAATGAGAAATACATTTGCGTAGTCAAATCGGCAACTTTTTTCGCAGAGTCGTCGGCCTCAGTGCAATCCTGAAATCAAGGACAAGAATTAAAACCAGACGACTCTCCCGCCTTGACTATACTGATGATCCCAAACTTAAAGTCCGTCTAGAAACACTTGGTTTACGAAGAGAGTTTGTGTCTCTGAGTTTTCTACCGTCCGCATAATGGGGAGTGCTTCGAGGAAGTGTTCAAGATGGTACAATCGTTATCTTTCTACTCCCGCTCGTCGTCAGTTTGGAGTTCATCCTAACTTCCTTGAGGCGCTACACTCTTGTACGCAACGCTTCTCAAGAACGTTTCTCTTCCGCAAAAGCTTTGAAATGAGCTCCAACCGAAAAATTTCCACAGCGTTATAGTTTCATGTGTTTTTCCTAAAAATGTGTCATAACATTCTTTCGAGGACGGCAGCACGTTGTTAGCACCTTCGGTGTTGCGAACGTGCATAGGCGAAGATAATCACTTACCATCACGTGGACCATCAGCCTATCTAAAACTACTCAGCAAAACATCATCCTTTAAATACCTGTCAAAAACTCTCACCAAAGCTACCTTGACCATAATTTGGATTTTACTGATGGCGGAGACCTATATCTTACCAATCATTCACTTGCCTTGCCATCGGCTGAATTTTGACAGTATTCATATGGAGCTTATGCCAAATTTTAGTCTTTAGTAAGGAAAATGAATGCTGGGTAAGATATAGGAACTGCCCATCAGCGGGTGAAAGAAAAGAACGAAATTCAGAATCGACTCGATTTTTAATTCAATTTTTTAAAAACCTTATAAAGGTATTAAAAACACATTTCGACACTAGAGGAACCTAATGCAAAACAAAAATGAATAAAAATATACAAAAGAAGATTAAAGTAAAAAATAGAGAGGAAGAAGATTTAAGTGGAATGGGTATACAATCATGAGAGACGAAATTCATGTATCAAATAGTATGTTAAGCTGGAAGACGGATGGATACAATTGTAAAGACAGACCAAAAAATTGATGAATTTTGTGAAGGATGACATGATGATTCATAGTGTGATAGAGGACGTACGTCAGAACAGAGGAGTATGGAAGCAAAAAACATATTATCCCGACCTTAAATTATTCCGGCAAGATGAGAGAAAAAAGATTGTTAAAGTACGTACGAAATTATTTTGATCCATCGAATTCACCAAATTCTTCATGTATTCCTCTAACTCCTGCAATTCGTCTAGAAGTTTCTTCTTCGCTTCTTCGCTCTTCTGATTCTCAGCCGTTTTCTTCACACCTAACAAAATTAGTCGCGCTAATTAAGTACTGTATCATAAAGAACAGTCCATACATTTTGAAGTATGCATTATTATTTTCAGTTTCTTTATTTATTAAATAATACAATTCTAGTGTAGTAATAAATAGCGTAAAATTACCATCAACTACAACAGGCAGGTCATTTTGCATATCTCTTAATACCTTTCTTGCGTCCCTCAAGTTGGTATCGTTCGGATCTATAAGAGAAAAAGAACATTCTTTAGATATTATCGTTACCTTTCAACAGATGTGAATTCACTTTTCATTCAATTACTTTTCACTGTAAACCTTTTTTTATCGAAGTCATGGGGGACCCTATCATTCGGATATATCAGTAGTGTTGGAAAATACTTCCAATAATCCCGACAGCATTAGCTCATTAGCCCTTTATCTGACAGGGGTGTTACGCCCTCTCTGCATACTTCACTGGATGCGTGTGTAAGAACACATTTGTAGTATGTACGTGCGGGTAGAATCGAATCATGTTTCGTATATAAGACATTGGAAAGTAGTGACCATTGAGTTATAACATGTCTAGAGAGAGCATTGCTAACAAACAACACTGGCAAAAACGGCATCAAAAACGCGAAGCGTTGCTAAATTCACTCTGCGTTTTCGGGATCTCAGGAAAAAAATATTACCCCATTTTTTATAATTAAATATTTTTTTATGTAAGTGAAAAGTTTAAATGATCGTTATGATTTAATCGCTTTATGTGATATAATTTAATATTACTCAGAGGTTTTAGTTTTTTTTTAAATAAAGTATTAGCAACAAAAGTTGTGTGTCTTGGAACGAACCATAAAAAAATACATGCACAAATGAATTCATAACACATTTTAGCACATGTAGTAATTTAATTTAATTCGCAATAAAATGCTTGTACAGATTATTAGTACATATTTATAAGTCTGTTAATTACCAATACTAATGTAATAATTCTAAAAAAACTGCAAATTATTTTTGTGTTACACATCATGTTCACGAAGGTTATTAGATGACTATTTATAACCCAAAGATTATCTTGCGCTAAAAGTCAGTGAAATCATTTGTAATAGTAGACTTGGAACGATTCGATAGGTTTATATTGGGTAGTAGGCTTTATGTGTTATCCAAAGTTTATATCATTAGTAGGAACTACGGGGTAGGTACATGGGATAGTTTAATGCAGGGACTTAAGAGCAACTAAACCACTTAAAAAGGGCTATTATAAAAATAAAAATATTCATATCCAAAAGTTTTTATTGAAACTAGTTTAGTTTGATTATTTTATGAACTAAAATTTGTTTTTTATTATATTAATATATTAAATTATTTCTTTATTAGGAATTAATGGAGATGCAGCTAACAGAATATAGACAAAATTTAATATCTTAATTATGACAATAAAGAGTTATCTATAATATTACTAGCGGCCCGGAGCGGATTCACCCGCGGTCTGTCCCGTTCCCGTGGTATAAAGCGTCATGTTATATAGCCTATGACACTCTCTGTTAACGTAGCTTTCCAACAGTAAAAGAATTTTTAAAATCGGTTTAGTAGATCCCGAGATTATCCCCTACAACGTCACAAACTTACAAACTTTACCCCTTTATAATATTAGTACAGATAACTCCGACCGAAGCATCTGCTTTAAACGATATTCAGTTTTTTTTACATCCTCTTTGACGATATTTGCAGCACGCATTCTGTCAATTCTATGTCAAACGTCATAAGGTTACATTAAAAAGTTTATATTGTCCAAAGCGCTAAGGTTAGATTAGAAATAATTTTATATGGTGGTTAAGTATTCTTAAATTTTCTAATTATCCTTCACACTACTTACATCTTATCGGTCACGATCATATATAATTATTTCAGGTACTTTATTTCAATATAACTGTGCCGTTGATAAGAAAATATAAAAAACATAGTGCAAAAATAATTCCTAAAATGATTCAAAATATTTTCTTTCAAAATCCATCTCTTTGTTTTTTTGTTTAAGAAAACCGGACACACAAACATTACATGTCTGTTTTCTATAGATTTTTTCAATTATTCATATTTCATAAATAAAAAAAATCGTAAGAGTCCCCAAATTTTGGAAAATAAATCACACTTGTCACCTGACAACATCAATCAATTCGATAACCTTGAAAATGTCGAAATTAAATTTCACGTTTTTACAAAGAAATCCTGAGAAAAGTGTTAAGTTTTGCAATTAAATGACATCTTATCTTTATCCTTTCCCGTTTTGAAATAATTCCGACACATTTTAATAGCGCAGACCGGCATAATGATTTTTTTTGCAAGAGCTCTAACCAGTAAAGTAATCGAAACGACACTAACAAGCGTGGGAAGCCACTGAAGCCAGTGCACCAATTTTGGTGCACTTATTTTGGGCCGTTTTTGTGCAATTGATGCGTGATCTAGACGTTTATATGATCTAAGGTAGTGACATTATCAGTCAACAAGCGACCGCGAAGGCAATACTACGGACATTATACGGCATGCAGTACAACATCGCAAAGCCAAACCACTGTAAACCTAAGTTAACCATTCATACCAGTTCTTTATGAATGAATGAATGAGTGAGCGAATGAAATAGTCTCCAGATTGAATTTTGGATTTTTTCTCGAACTGATAAATTTATTATACTAAAAGCATCATGACATCCAGATCGCCGTTATTATTAGTTAAATTTTAGTGCTTCGCTCGATTCATACATCCTAGAGACAAATTTTTTAACCTTAAACAAAATAAAAGCGGGATATAATGCTCCAATATGGAGACTCTGGAATGAAAATAATGTTCATCGTCAATTGCAAACTAGTTTTTACAAACTAGGTACAAATACAGACTGAACAAATGTCAAGCGTACCCTTTTCAAGTTATCTCTTCCAGGCAACCTTTTTTTTTTTTTATTGCACGAGATGAGCAGACAGGCAAACGGCCCACTTGATGGAAAGCGGTTACCATCGCCTATGGACATTTGCAACGGCAAAGTTGCTACAAATGCGCTGCTGCTCTCTTAAGGGAGACTGGAACCTGGTCACTAATGCCGGAACACAACTCAAGATTGTTATGGCGACATACTTTAGACCAGGGGTGGTAGCCATCCAGGGCAAATGCCCTACCACCTGGCAACCTCCAAAATTAATAAAAACGAAAACAAGAGGTATCGTCGTAAAATATAGCGCTGATGTATAATAAATGTAATATTTCACAAAGTTTGTGCTAATATGGATAACAAAGCCATGGGAAATCCTACATGGACAATCAACAAGAAAAGCTCCTAATTCTGTGCATATTATTATACTACTTCCATTGTGGAAAGAATGCATGATGAACGAATGACTAAACAGATATACAGTGCAAAAGTGGATGGATGCAGAAGTCGCGGATCAAATTGATCGTGTACTAGCAGAAGGTGATGTCAGGAGCCTTAAGAACAGACGAGCGTGCATGACAAGAGTTATAAATGTCAAAGAACCAAGTGAGGTGTGTAAGAATAAGCCTGAATGGCGCTCTGTTGTTCGTGCCTACCCCGCAAGGGAACTGGCGTGAAGTTATGTATGTATGCATGTATGTACTTCTATTTTAACTTACCAGTTAAAAATTCGACAATCTTCACGGAATTTGTGTTGAGTTTGTTCAAACATTTAATGCAGTTCCAGGACATGTCTGAACGAGTCCCCGCCTCACCCTTCTGAGACACAAAATTACTTCACATCATGAAAGTATTACAGATATATCAGATAGAGAGAGCGAAGTTGGAGACAGAAAATAAATACAGTGTAAACTCCATGTAACGTCACTCTATTTAACGACAAACTCCTTTAAGCGTCGAAATCACTTGGCTTTGGTTGGTTGGTTGGAAAGCGGTTACCATCGCCTATGGACATTTGCAACACCAAAGGTGCTACAAATGCGCTGCTGCTCTCTTAAGGGAAACTGGAACCTGGTCACTAATGCCGGAACACAACTCAAAGTTGTTATGGCAGCATGCTCTAGACCAAGGGTGGTAGCCATCCAGTCGGGCAAATGCCCTACCACCTGGCTGTGGGTTGTTTAGTCGCTTCTTACGACAGGCCGCCCGGTCGCAGGAAATTGTATTCTTTCTCCGTTCCTGCACGAATAAATTGTCCCAATCTCCTTCTCTTACTTTGAAGCAGTCCGCTTAACGCTAAATCCAGCGCCGCCGCAACACCTAGTGTTAATAATAAATAAATAATAATTACGACGGCATGCTGCGCTTTGTTGGCCTGATCGGAAACCATGATCTGCTGCACCGTCACGATTTGCGTGCCTTGCGATATCTGGTCACCTGGAATACGACAGAATCTATATAATAATGTTCCATGCCAATGTATGTGTGGGGCGCTATAGCCCTCTGATAATAAGCTGGTTCAAATCCTTGCACTAGAAAAGTAGAAGCTCCACCAACCTTGAGATCCGCCCACTCCTGGCTCGGTTCAGGTTGCATGCACACAGGAACAGCAGACGGCACTAAATTCCACTTTGGAGCTAACACTTGAAGTACAAAGTTTAATGCTGCGTTTCCACGCTTGCCAAGACTCGGCAAGCGTCCACAAGCACAAGCGTGTAAAGAGGGCGTTTGGCTTGGCTTGCGTGAGCTTGTGGACGCTTGTATTCGATCCGGGCTAGTGTGAGCGGCTAGTTGGCACAGTGGAACGTGCATTAGCTAGTCGATCATGATTGTTAAGCGTCGCTTGGTGCGGTCAGTACTTGGATGGGTGTGCAAACATTCATTTCAACGGAAAGCCGTACCACGATGCGCACTGCGAGTTCACGGCACTACCTTAACCGGAGTGACGTAGGGAGTCAATTCGTGGCGTTTTCCGTGTCCACGAGTGTGATATAACTTACCCGGGGAAGCCCGGGCCCGGACAACCGTGCCAGGAGTTGAAGCCTCATTGCACGGGCACGGAACGCGGTGGAGTAATTCGACTTACCGATCCGGGCTAGTGTCGGTTTTTGGACACAAATCAAAGGGCGCTTGCGACGCGTTCACACGTTTGCCGCGTAGTAGCCGCATATACATATACACCGGCACCGTTAAATTTTGAATACCGAAAATTTTTAGAAGGTTTTAGGTTCACCTTCTAAATTTATACCAATTAAACTGAAAAACTTATTAATTACCGGGTATGATTTTTATGAATCTTTATCATCCACCATCTTCGTGGTCGTCGGGCTTTCCTTGCTTTTGTTTTACTTTGCTTGTATTTGAAATAAAAGTAGGTTAAACCAAACGTAATAGCCGATACACGTTCGACGTCCGCCACGCTTGGATGTACGTAACACACTGACGGATTCACAAGCGTGTAAACGACTCCCAAATGCCAAACGAGATTTGTGGACGCTTGGGGCTTGTGGACGCTTGCCGAGCCTTGGCAAGCGTGGAAACGCAGCATTACGGATAGCACATGTTCTTGGCACGGCCAGTAATCACACCAAGAGGATAAGTTTTAGAAATTAAGAAGTTAAAGTAAGTCACAACAAGTGGATCAGATTTAGAAAAGTAACAGCGCACGGCGCGGTGTAGTTCTCGTCAAACGTTGATCGATGATTGCGAGTGTCTAAAATGGCTGCCCCTAGCCTGCCGTGCATTGGCCGTCGCCTCACACAGCATGAGGGTAGACAGCAAAGTTCATGGAGCGACGTTCTACCTACTTCACTAGGCAAGGACCGAACAGTATGTTTGTAATCCTTTTTAAAAGGAATGCAAGATATGGCATATATAAATTGTATTATTTATTATTTACATAGTGTTACAAATACTTCTTATACTAATATTTAAAGCTGAAGAGTTTGTTTGTTTGCTTGAACGCGCTAATCTCAGAAACTACTGGTCTGATTTGAAAAATTCTTTCAGTGTTAGATAGCTCACGTATCGAAGAAGGCTATAGGCTATATATCATCACGCTAAGGCCAATAGGAGCGGAGCACCAATCAAGAATGTTTCAAAATTAAGTTACATAACTAACGGTCTCGACAGACGTTGTCCTGCCCTGAAAAAATAAATATGTGCGTCTCGGGACAGAATTAATAACTTTAACTAATCTAAGTTAAACTATTTAATATTGAAATTGTTTAACTTGAGAAAAGCTTAGGTTATTACTTACATTTTATGTATAATAATATGATAATGTAAGGAAAGGTTATTTATTAATAAACTCTTTTATTGTATACAATATATATTTTATTCTTAGTTAGAATTCTTGAATATGTACATTACAAGAAATTCGGCTAGCGCTGTGGGTTAGAGTGAGACAGGAGGAGCCTGCCTACCGCTGCCGTATGCATGAGAGGAAGGGAAGCCAGACAGACTGGCGTCGTAACGCGTTACGTAACGAAACGGTTTACCCTCCCATAAGAAGTTATCACTTCAAAAATCTAGAACCCGATTCCAGCGCCAATTATCTTGTTTAGATTGATGGGTTACATTATTAAAGTTTTAGTAGGGATCCCTTATTTTATATAGCCTATATTAATATTTTCTTAAATTTTCGCGACTTATATACATAATAAAACTACGTTTTAACGGTTTGAAGCGCGGTAATTTTATTTCATTTTGGTTTTTCCGACGTTTCGGCCACTTTTCAGTGGCCGTGATCACGGAAGACAAAGATGTGATCAACGAATATTGTTAAAGTTTTATTTAGCCTACCGCCAACTTGTTAATTTTAATTATAATTAAAATTAACAAGAAAAAGAATTAAGAAATTAAAATTAACAAGGAAAAACCAAAATCAAATAAAATTACCGCGCCCAAAACCGTTAAAACGTAGTTTTATTAGCCTATATTAATCACAAATAATGTAGCATTCGAATGGTGAAATAATTTTTGAAATCGGTCCAGTAGTTATTGAGTTTATTCGTTACAAACATACAAATCTATCATAATCATACACAATTATATTTAAAATTAATTCGTCGTCAAACAACGTTGATATACGTTGTTGACGGCAGCTCGGGCCAAGTGGCGTGAGATGACAGGTGTCATTTGCAACTCCAAAATGCCGGTTAAGTTAAAACGACTGGTCTACAAATCCATCATTAGGCCTGTCCTTTTGTATGGCAGTGAAGCGTGGCCTGTACTTGACGGGCTTGACGTTGTGAGGGATGACATGCGTAGCGACGGTCTCAATACAAGCGATGCCGAAGATCGCGCGAAGTGGAGCAGAAGAAGTAGGAAAGCGGACCCTGGGCGTCGAAGTGATCGCTCCGAACGCAACCGGGATTTAACGCACGGATGATTATGATGATGATGATTGTCGCCAAACAATGGTATAGAAGTATAGAAGAACGAAGTTTCGCTGACACATGCAAATTATAAATATTGCGAAATTAACAGTAGTCTTGTTTTTATTAAAATCATACGAGTCCTATTTCCAGGCACTTTTTTTTTATTGCAGGAGTTCAGCAGACAGGCAGACGGCCCACTTGATGGAAAGCGGTTACCATCGCCTATGGACATTTGCAACACCAAAGGTGCTGCAAATGCGCTGCTGCTCTCTTAAGGCAGACTGGAATCTGGTCACTAATGCCGGAACAGAACTCAAGGCTATTATGGCGGCATACTCTAGACCAGGGGTGGTAGCCATCCAGTGGTATAAAAAAAAAATCTCAATTACTTAAATTCCAATAGTTACCTTTCTCAAATGGTAGGATCTTGCTCGGCCCGACGAACGTTTGCTCCACAATTTTATTAGTATTGCTTGGAAAGTGCTGTATAATGTTGCCTCTGCAATAAAAAATTATAATTATTCACTTTTAACCCTAAAGACGGAACCATCAGATTTGCTGCTGGAACTGTCACACACGGCTAATTGGCAAGCACCACAAATTGGTGGTCAAATATAGAGAATTGAAACGAACGTTGAACTGATGCTTTCTCCCTCTAACTACATAGAATTTGTATTAGAGTAATAGAGACCGATATATTTCTCTTGCTTTTGGCGAGGCAATTTTGATGGCAGCTTGTGGAAAAAAATTATATTAACATTGGTCCCACAAAGGGGAAGTTATTAATTATACCGGCTTACAAAAAAAAGTTGTCTATACTTTCTTTGAGTCAGTTTGGTCCATACACCCTCAAAACGTTAAAGGGACCCAACTGACCCCAGATTCAGATTTGGGCATCGAAATACATAAGTCTGGTCAAAAGTACAGATCACTATCTTATTTAAGTCAGTGTTAATTATTTAGAATAATTGTTTATTATCTACACTATAATAAATTTGTAAATGGTTCGAGATTGTACAATGCGTTTAAAAATATGAAAAAAAATCAGGGGGGCTAATTTGAACAAGGAGATTCCGAAAATACAATTTTTAGAATTTTTGTCTGTCTGTTTGTTAGAGGATCACGTAAAAACTATTGAACAGATTTAAATAAAACTCGAAACAGCTAACTTATATCCCGTGGCGTAACTTAGGATACTTTTTATCCCGATAAATGACGTTGGTTCCGTAGAATAGACGAAAATAGCGAAAGAGAGGGCGCTGCGATCGCATCTTTTATGCAAACTACTAAATATATACGAATGAAGCTCGGCACAGAGGCGGCTTATATCCCGAGTTAACACTTAGGATACTTTTTATCCCGATAAATGACGTTGGTTCCGTGGAATAGACGAAAATAGCGAAAAAGATGGCGCTGCGATCGCATCTTTTATGCAAACTACTAAATATATACGAATGAAGCTCGGCACAGAGGCGGCTTATATCCCGAGTAAACACTTAGGATACTTTTTATCCCGATAAATGACGTTGGTTCCGTGGAATAGACGAAAATAGCGAAAAAGATGGCGCTGCGATCGCATCTTTTATGCAAACTACTAAATATATACGAATGAAGCTCGGCACAGAGGCGGCTTATATCCCGAGTTAACACTTAGGATACTTTTTATCCCGATAAATGACGTTGGTTCCGTGAAGTAGACGAAAATAGCGAAAAAGATGGCGCTGCGATCGCATCTTTTATTGAAAGTACTAAACATATACGAACGCAGCTCGGCAAAGGCGGCTTATATCCCGAGTTAACACTTAGGATACTTTTTATCCCGATTGATAAGGTCGTGTCCATGGAATAGACAGTTTAGCAAAACAGATGGCGCTGCAATTGCGATGGAGACAACCATCGTCGTAAATCAATAACAAATACGCTGTCAGGTTGCCCATATGTCATTATTACATATTAGGTACTTGAAATCTTGAAATCATAAAAGCAAAATGTAGCCAAAATATGACAAACTGTAAGAAATGTATGTATCTTTGGAAAGGCTTAAAAATGTACATTTCCAGAGGCACGAGACTTCCTTCTTCTCCGTTTTGATATAGAAAAGAAGCACTAGACCATCAACAGATTGACTCACTTGGAGCCTGCGACATACTCCTGGCCGATGACCATACTCTCCGAGGAGTCCACGTTGTGCTTGGCCAGCATGCGCTTCCTGATGATGTCGATGTACCCCTCCAGGATATCCCTGATGCGGTGAGCATCCCGAGTCTTCACGCAATATTCCTTGTCACTGGTAAATTGCAAGAATTATTATATTTAAACCAGCTGTGCCCGCGACGTCGTCTGCGTGAAATTTGCTTTCAAAACCCTCCGATTTTGAAACATTCTTCATTGGTGCTCCGCTCCTATTGGTCTTGGCGTGATGATATATAGCCTATAGCCTTCCTCGATAAATGGGCTATCCAAAACTGAAAGGATTTTTCAAATCAGACCAGTAGTTCCTGAGATTAGCGCGTTCAATCAAACAATATTAGTATATTTGGCTACAACACTAATACTTACATTTTAAATATCGCGATATCTTTTAAATGAAACGTCCGAATTGAATAATTCAAAAAGTTCTAGAAAGGTATTGAATTCGTCTTGAATATGGAGTAATTTACTTTGATAATGATTAATACCAATGTACAAAATAAAGAGTTTTTGAAGCGACGGCATTTTAATTATTTAAAAAAATAAAAGAAAACACTTATTGTGAGATAACTACAATAGTTAGACATATGGTTACGCGATATTATTTGTAGACAATTATATGTTCTACAAAGTGGTAGTAAATTGTTTTGTTCTATAATCAATAGTTTTCGCAGCGCACGCCGTGTAAGGAATTTTTCGGGTCATTTTTTTACACCTTGGGTTACATTATTGGACTTTTAGTAAGGATCCCTATTTTTTTTGAAAATATAATATAGCCTATAGCCTTCCTCGATAAATGTACTATTCAACACTGAAATAATTTTTCAAATCGGACCAGTGGTTCCTGAGATCAGCGAGTTTAAACAAACAAACTCGCCAGCTTTATAATATTAGTATAGATTGGTACAGTCCTTTCTTATTTTTGCTCCATCTACATCACCAAATTAGTTAAGAATTTATTTTAAGCTAGGTTGCCTGGAAGACGCTTTTAGCGATAAGGCCGCCTGTTGTTTTGCCAACAAGTATTCAATTTACGCCCCTCAACTAAATACAGAATAAACACACATGTAAATAAATACGTCTTGTTTTTACAATAACTCTTTTACTGTCCGGGCTGTGCGTCTTTGGAATGAGCTACCTATTGCTATAAAACAAGCCAAATCCATACAGTGTTTTAAAAATCAGGTTCAGAAGCATTACCTCTCTATTGTGTATAATAACTCCTAACACAGTTATACAGGATGTTTGGCGCATGGACCGACAAAAATTTTTGGGGGATTGGGTGGATCAAGGGGATTGGGGGATTGGCTATCTTTAACCCATAGATCCCTATGTCCTAAGTGTCACTGTAATCGAGATACAATTTTTTTTTATTTGTTTTTTAAAATTACCTGGTTCATCATTTTTAAAACGACATATTTTTCTATGATTGATTGGCATGGTTATGGTCTGAAAGAGCATGTCGGGGTGAAGGTAAGGAAAGGAACGCTCTTGTGGTTCGGGCATGTGGAAAGAATGCATGATGAAAGAATGACTAAACAGATATACAATGCAAAAGTGGATGGATGCAGAAGTCGTGGAAGGCCACGACACACCTTCCATGATCAAATTGATCGTGTACTAGCAGAAGGTGATGTCAGGAGCCTTAAGAACAGACGAGCGTGCATGACAAGAGTTATGAATGTCAAAGAAGCAAGTGAGGTGTGTAAGAATAAGCCTAAATGGCGCTCTGTTGGTCGTGCCTACCCCGCAAGGGAACTGGCATGAAGTTATGTATGTATGTTTTGGTGTACAATCAAGTGTTGTCTATCAATCTATCTATTCTATTCTTATTTTTAATTGTTTATTTTGGTGAGCAACAAAGTGTTATCTATGTATCTATTTCTTCATAAGTACAAATCATTTTAAGTCATTTTTAAAATGACGAAAACTAAGCGTATGCCATACCTGTAATCGCCGAAGTTGAGGGTGAATGTTTCCGTCTTGCCAGTGTGGTAGGTCTTGACATGTGACAGCGGCCATACTTGCAATATCTCTTTGGTTGTCTCGTCCAGTCTTAGGATAGACTCGGCGTTTATCCCCAATAGACGAGGAACCAGCTTCTTTTTGTTGTGTAGTTTCTCCTTAGGAAAAAGATCTTGATCAGAATGCTAGTCTGAAGTATTACATATATGTCTAGTTCTTGAGAAAACAGACGTAATGATTTACTTTTAAATTCGTTCAGAAAATAATTACAATAAACAAATATCGCCTAGTATGTATGTATGTAAATTGAAATTTAATTAACAAGATCTGGCTAGAATTTATAAATACAAGAACATAGCACACAAGATAAAAACGAGTAGCGACGCCTCGGACCTGACTCCAGGGGCCAAGGCAAGGCCGCCCATATCCGTGCTTGTCTTCGCCAGCCGGCATTAGTGAAGACCGCTAAAGCTAAGACTCAAGCTCCAGGGGTGGATGTGATAAATGGCCTAACGTCGGAAGTAGCTTCGGTGAACCTGCAGCCCACCTCTCGACACCTCTTAGCCACTCATGTTGCCTCTCGCCAATCTTGGCATTTTCAGGAGCCCATGCAGTGAGTGGCGGGTCACCGTCTGCCCATTTTTTTCATGCTTGAACATTGCAACGGGCAGACGCCATAGTCCCCGATCTGCTCCACTAGCAGTTCATCCCAATAGCCCGGTACCTTTGGTTCTCATTCCCTACAATAATCCTACACTCACCGGGGTTTGTCCTTGGGTACATTTTTATATGGTGTAGACAAGGACAATCGCCGGTCAGTGTCACGCCACATTTAGATTAAATTTGTCAAGAGGCCTCTACGTGTTGGTCTTCTCATGACCCCACGCAATCCCTCCAAAAGTCCGGGCCATTTTTATGGCCCGTAGTCTGCAGAGACATGCAATTTATATCGGCAGACAAACTCACACATTGTACATCCCCAAGCTAAGCAAGTTACGCTTGTGTTATGGGTAATATACAACGGACCACTCTGGGGCCGATCCCAGACACCCAGACCATAGTAAATATCAGAAAGATCGTTTCAGAAATTTACCATATCAGGAATCGAACCTGGAGACTGCGCTCCAGCGAGTTCGTCCGGCTTAGACTTAGCCTGCTCATCCACAGAGGCCGTCAAATACAATCAAGAAACATCATTCGGCTATTCGTTCAATAAGCCTAACAGAGATTCCGACTTGTTCGAAACTCTAGCGAGAAATGAGTTTTTGCAGGATCCAGATGAATAGCCGCAGATGGCTGATTCAGCGATACCGGGCTTGGTGGGCTTCCCGACTCCGTGGGAGCGCAGGCGTTCAGCCCGGAAGCAGTCCTGTAAGGTTCGACCTCGGCTTGACCTTAAAGAAATGAATTTCTCCGCCACCACTCCAGTTGCGCCACTCGAATGACTTCACCGCTAGACTACCCTCTTTCTTGCAAATAATTTTAACAATACTTATATGCTGTGCTGTTTCGGACTGCGTTTCGGCACAGCAAAACACTGAGCGCCAATCCCATATCTCAAATTGCGTCTATGATCACGATAACTTGTATACGTTTTCGGGTCGAATTTGTACAACAACAAAAAAAAGGCTTGCAGTCAAAATTAGCGTTGTGTCGGATATATAATACCAGCACAGATGTAATCTGGGTGCAGAGCTTGTTTGCTGCAAATACAGCGAACCAATTCTATAAAATTGATATATTTTATTTTTTCTGTAAGCCCTTGATGGAAGTGCGTCGCTATTTCTTCATATATTTTTTTTTTAACATAGTTACTATATCAACTTACTTTGACCAAGAAGAAAGTGACTCCATAAGTGGGTAGATCCCGAGCGGTCTTCGTGTAGAAATACTTGGCGTCAATAGGACTCAAGCCCTGATGTTTCCTGTATTCTTTCAGGATCTTCTTCTCGATGCCCCAAGTGCCGGAATATTGCTCGGGCAGATATTCATTAAGACTGAAAATTATATTTATAAATCAAAATATAGGCAAGTGCGTAGTAGTATTAAGAACTATCGCATCTAACGAGGCAGAGCGAAGCTGGAATCATCATCTTGATTACAGCTCTTAGAGCCAGTTCGATCGGTATGATATCACGCTTTCACAGAATATGAGCGTGAAACGGTAAGCCTTGAACTAATCGTGTTTTGTACGGTGAATGAGAGTTCGGATGGCCTAATTCCCCCATTCTGCTATTCCAATCCCATACCCTCTATTCTCCCTGTTTGATCCCTCTATCTTATCCTAAAGTCTGGCAACACATTGGCTTTGCCCCTAGTGTTGCAAATATCTTTAGGTCACCTTAACCACTCTCCATGAGCTGGACAGTCTGCCTGTGTGCCAGTTTCACAATAAAAAACAGCTATGAAGAATTCCGTATGGATAACAAACGTCGATTGTTTTGGAAGAATTTTGATTTTAATGCAGCAGCCACCTGGCCTGCAAGCCCTCACAATATTGGAAACCGGGATTCGTTAAGGAAAAGAAGAGGCAAAGGATGAGTAGAAGAAGACATGGGCACCGCGTCGGCATGGAGCAGCCGCCTTTTGCGTGCGGTACGTACGGTACCACTTATGCGCGGTGCGTACGGTACCACTTGTGCGAGGTACGTACGGTACCACTTGTGCGAGGTACGTACGGTACCACTTGTGCGAGGTACGTACGGTATCACTTGTGCGAGGTACGTACGGTACCACTTGTGCGAGGTACGTACGGTATCACTTGTGCGAGGTACGTACGGTACCACTTGTGCGAGGTACGTACGGTACCACTTGTGCGAGGTACGTACGGTACCACTTGTGCGAGGTACGTACGGTATCACTTGTGCGAGGTACGTACGGTACCACTTGTGCGAGGTACGTACGGTACCACTTGTGCGAGGTACGTACGGTATCACTTGTGCGAGGTACGTACGGTACCACTTGTGCGAGGTACGTACGGTATCACTTGTGCGAGGTACGTACGGTACCACTTGTGCGAGGTACGTACGGTACCACTTGTGCGAGGTACGTACGGTATCACTTGTGCGAGGTACGTACGGTACCACTTGTGCGAGGTACGTACGGTACCACTTGTGCGAGGTACGTACGGTACCACTTGTGCGAGGTACGTACGGTACCACTTGTGCGAGGTACGTACGGTACCACTTGTGCGAGGTACGTACGGTACCACTTGCGTGCGGTGCATACGGTACCACTTGCGCGCGGCATGTACGGTAATAAGACGGTGGTTGTTGTAAACGATTTCCACACTATTTTTGTATTTATAGGCAATTTTAATATTTAAACATGTCTGAGGTCTCTAAAATCGTTAGTTAAATTGTTAGCATGACTTAGGACAGATGGACGATAATCAGAAAAGGATAGAGATATTTACATCTTTGAATTCTGCCTATGTTTATGATTTGTAGCGCACACGTTTAGGTGTCCAAGTCTTGTTTATGACTATTTTTTTAAGCAAACATAGATGGGAGTATATTTAACTGCGGTGACTTAAGAACGACAAGTGCGCCGGCGCCGCCATTTTTCAACGTGGCGTCCATTTGAAGAGGTAGGAAATGTTGGTAAGGATAGGGAAGAATTCCACCACTACGGATAGGATCAGGATATGACAGTGGCAGCTCGAGGTCCCAGGGTCACGCTTGAAGCCCTTGTAAAAATACAGGAGAAAGCATTTTTCTGATCTAATGTGCATATTGTTATAAATTATAATCCTTCGTTGTGAAGGCTGTTTGCCTTTGGAACTCTTTACTCGTAGATGTCAGAAAAGCTAAATCACTTGCCATATTTAAAAAAATTACAAAAACCAGTTACTTAGTTTATAATACATACATACTTAACTTCACGCCAGTTCCCTTGCGGGGTGGGCACGCACGACAGAGCGCCATTTAGACTTATTCTTACACACCTCACTTGCTTCTTTGACATTCATAACTCTCGTCATGCACGCTCGTCTGTTCTTAAGGCTCCTGACATCACCTTCTGCTAATACACGATCAATTTGATCATGGAAGGTGTGTTGTGGCCTTCCACGACTTCTGCATCCATCCACTTTTGCATTGTATATCTGTTTAGTCATTCTTAGTTTATAATAAAATATATATTTTTCTATTCTTCTTAACTTAGCTGTTTTCTGTTTACTATCCACATTATAATTCTTCCTTTTTTATTTAATTATACCTAGACATAAGTTGTTAAAAGTATCCTCTCAATCAGGTTGCCTGGAAGAGATCGCTTTTAGCGATAAGGCCGCCTATTGTTTTGCCGTTAAATTATTGTAATTATCCATTCTGTAATATTCCATTCCAATGACCGAGTCGGGGGCTGGCAACGCCGCCGCTTCAGCTGAAGACGTCAAACGGCGCAAATATGGAGCCTTAGGAAGAGGTTACGTATTTGTGCCGTTTGAGGTTGAAACATTAGGCCCGTGGGGTCCGTCGGCAAAGAGTTTCTTTAAAGACATATGGAAGAAACTCTTTGACACTACCCGTGATCAGAAGGCTGGCTCATATTTCGCACAACAAATAAGCATTGCCATACGGCGCGGCAATGTAGCCAGCCTTTTGAGCACGCTCCCTACTGGCAGTGATCTGCTACATAGTGTATTTTAGTTTCGATGTCTTTCTTCTTTGAAAGTATTAAAAAAGTTAATTGTGTAATTGTTTATTTGGTTAATAATAAAGTGTTTTCTATTCTATTATTACAATCGCCACGTGTTATCGGTGAGAAAAAAATCGTGATGAAACCTGCACTACCAGATAATCATACATACATACATACATAGATAACTTCACGCCAGTTCCCTTGCGGGGTAGGCACGAACAACAGAGTGCCATTTAGGCTTATTCTTACACACCTCACTTGCCTCTTTGACATTCATAACTCTTGTCATGCAAGCTCGTCTGTTCTTAAGGCTCCTGAGATCACCTTCTGCTAGTACACGATAATCGATGTGTGAAACATTAGCCTTGGACAAGCGTGACGGGTATACTGTCCGTTTACCTATAAATGGGATGCTAGAGCCCAGCAGTGGGACGTTTATGAGCTCTTATTATTGATTTAAAACCTACTTCTCAATCCATCCCGGCTTATGTTTGTCTTCTTGGAAATCTCCGAAGTGAATCTGACACTGGATACCTGCGAACTGGGCGGCTGAAATAATATATTAAAACAAATGAAATTAATGATATTAACAATTAAACAAAAACTAAACTAAATTATAAATCAGTATATATACAAATTAAAATGGAAATCAGTTATAATATTTAAATGGACTACATACATACATACATACATACATAACTTCACGCCAGTTCCCTTGCGGGGTAGGCACGAACAACAGAGCGCCATTTAGGCTTATTCTTACACACCTCACTTGCTTCTTTGACATTCATAACTCTTGTCATGCACGCTCGTCTTTTCTTAAGGTTCCTAACATCACCTTCTGCTAGTACACGGTCAATTTGATCATGGAAAGTGTGTCGTGGCCGTAAATGGACTAGACTAACTTAAAACAATTAAATATTAAAATTAAACTAATTAATAAATAAATAACGAATCAACTATTTGTTATGCAAATAAATATTAACTATAAACTAGTCCCAGACCGCTGTCAGCTGGAAACGTGCCCAAAAGACTGGCCAAATTACCTCGCTGTATCGCGATGCTAATGCGTTATCCGAGGTACAGACCAGTCTTTTGGTCACGTGAGACGACTACCAGGCGCTTCGCTATGTCTCAATAAAGTTTGTGCGCCTCAGGCCCCCGTAGTCCCAGGGTCTCGACCCCAAAAGCCGCAAATATGTAACCATTTCCGATGGCGGCATATTTGCGGCATTTTAGGGCCTCCTGTTGTGCAGCAGCTGTCCCAGCAGACATGCTTGTAGCTAGACTAGCAGACTAAAGGGCGACCCATCCTCCAGGGCACCAATGACATGCCAACCATACCAAATTAAATGAATAAATCGGCAAACAAATATTGTATATCTCTAAATTAATCAAGTTACGCTTGTGATATGGGTGATATACAACGGTCGGTTCTGGGGCCGTCCCAGACACCCAGACCATAGTAAATAACGAAGAAAATTCGTTTCTGTAATTTATAATGTAAACCCGGAGCCTCTGCGTTGCAGCAGTGAGGTAGGCCACCAAAGGCTTAGCCCACTCAACCATGGAGGCCGTCAACGTTGCATTCGTATCAAATTTATTTTTTTAATTATACATACATACATACATACATACATAACTTCACGCCAGTTCCCTTGCGGGGTAGGCACGAACAGCAGAGCGCCATTTAGGCCCATTCTTACACACCTCACTTGCTTCTTTGACATTCATAACTCTTGTCATGCACACTCGTCTGTTCTTAAGGCTCCTGACATCACCCTCAATTATATCCTCTCAATTTTGTACTTACAAGTCTTTTGTACTTTCAAAGAACAAGGGAGTCTTGTTTGTACTCATCTTATCATGCTTAGCCACATATTCAACGCAAAATTCAGATCTCGGGTGAGTAGAGATTTTTAGTCTTTCCAGAGTCACTTTGGTGGCCCAATATTTTTATTAAAATTATTTTACTATTAGGAATAAAATAAAAATAAATTCAACAATTTTAGTATAAAAAATAGTATTTATTTACAAAACAACTTACAGTATAAACTATTAATAACATATGTTTCATATTTTCCTGGTATATGGGACACGAGATTGTAGAGCCTGCTTTGCTGTAAATACACTATTCATTTTTACCAAGAATTTGGCACATGATATCCTGTTAGAATAAATTCTAAAATTATTTTCATATAAAAGAGCGATTGCTTAAATACCACTATGTTACCTTATTTTAAAAATCATGATAATAATAATTTCAATTGCCCTTTAAACACCAATAAATACGTTATCGGAATCGTTTAAGTTATGACGTCATAACTTGCTATTCTCGTACAAAATCTATGGGGCTTCTTAGAATGAATCTTTTCAATGTTTGCATTTCTGGATAAAGCCTTTTATTTGTACTTGATTGTACACATAGTACTAAGAGTTTGTGCAATATCCTATAACAGAATCAGCTATACAGATAAATAAAATTGAAATGTCAGTTTGTAATGTCAACATAAAAATATGAAAAAGTCAGCGGGATAATTCGGCCGGGGTCGTGGAAGGAAAGCTCACGCATATCCCGTGACCCCGGCTCATGGCGTCAGGTGGCACCAAGGGGTTTTAGTGGGTATTCCGGCTCCTCTATCCGGCGAGTCCCACACTCCCCCGCCGAAGTCTACCCGGCGGGGGGTCCGCAAATGGATTTTCCCTTGTAAAAAAAAAGGGGGATAATTCGGATCAGATTTCGAAATTTTTTAGACTTTGCCCGTCTGTCTGGATGTTCCGGCTAATCTCGTTCTGGACAGCAGATAGCTGATGTTATAAGAAGTAACTTAGGCTACTTTTTTTAGGGTTCCACGAAAGATATTTCGACGAGAACGAAGTCGCCGGCACAACTACTAATAACATCGTCTAAACCAATTTCGGTTACATCGACCGCAATCAGAACTGGACATTTGATTTTGGAACCGAATACGTAATCCCATTTTGGACAACAAATAGGTTTTTTTTTTATTGCATGAGTTCAGCAGACAGGCAGACGGCCCACTTGATAAAAAGCAGTTACCATCGAAAACTAAAAAATACGCTTTTATAGAAAATCCAATTAAAAAATTGAAAATAAATTTGTATTAAAAACAGTGTAAGAAAAAATTATTTTATTGTAAAAAAAAGCGTGGGGTGCATGGTATCAATAGTTATAAATATTTTATGAACAGATATGAGTAGAAGGGTTATTTTGATAATATCCTGTAAAGCATCTCACGCTTTCTTTACAATAAATTCATTTTTTCTTACAATATTTTTAAATCTTGTTTAGTACAGGAGTTCCTATGGCCACCTTCCGACTCCATCATCAGATCGGCTCCATGGTACCATATTATTGCATTGTCACGCGATATACACATACGTGCAAAATTTCAGCTCAAACGGAAACCGGGAAGTCGATCAAATTTAACTTGAAAGATTCCGTTACTAACATGCGTATGAAGCTAAAAATAAAATAAAAAAGCGTATTAAAAAGCACTTCAAATAAACGCATGTACATATGAAGAGATTAATGAAACTAGATGAAGCGAAAGTTGTTTGTCGGGATCTTTGCAGACCTATCGCGTCTGCTTGCCCCCATGGGACGCAGGCGTGATAATACTCGTGATAACCTCTCCCGCCTCCCACAATAGTGACCCGCGGTCGTCTAGTTCTTAATACTACTTAGACAAGCCCTGGTCCCAGTCGTAAGAAGCGGGATAGGCGACCATCGGCAAACCTTCTACGCACGACTTATATGTAACAATATAGGTGATCGAGCTATTACTTCTTGATCAAGCTCTTTTGTTTGCTTGTCCTTAAAATCTGTTGACTTCTTTATAGAAGACACTTTTAAAATCATGATCAATACTCATGAAAAGGGAGAACTTTACATCACTAACTACTAGATGCGGACCCTTCCTGTTCACTTACGATCTGCTTCAATTCAAAATCTTGCACCACTTGAAATATATTAGTCTTCGCCTGATTCAAGTGATATGGGTTCAGTTTCTTTAACGTGATACCAATCGTCATTAGAAACACGTCTATGGGATCCGATGTACTTAATGGATTTAAGTGTAGAGGCGTGACAGAAAGTGGATTCACTTCTTGAATTACAGGTTCATTAAACTCTTTAGTTTCTTCTGATCTGCTGGATACCGAGGCTTTAGTATCATCGTTATCGTACTCTGGTTCATTGACAAACTCTTCCTGTATAGGAAACTCATCTTGGTTATATTCTGGATAGTTTTCGTCGTTTTTGGGGGAATCTCTGAAATGGGGCATCATGAAGGATAGTTCGTCCTCGTATTTGTACTTGTAGTTGTGGGGTCTGGTGCTGGTGAGGCGTTCGCGGAACCGCCTCCTCATCATATCCCGGATATTCACCCAACGTGTCTTGCAGAATGGCGCTGAAAGAATAAAACTTATTTGATCAGAATCAAGACCCTATCAGTAAGTATGGTTCTTGCAATCTACAACGCTAGCAGGCTGTACTCGTTGTTGAACAAGCACATGGAGTTAGAGGTGGGTTGGTATTTTAAAAGCCAGCTATTATGCTGTTGTTCACAAACAGCCACGCGTTAATTGTCAACCACTGCGCCGACTGGCTAACACGATACCGAAATCAGGCAAATCTACGATTGATGACCGGTTTCTATATTTTATATTTTGATTGTCATTTACCAACCATTTATTTGCCTTACTATCGTATTAAAATTTAACTGATGGTAAAGTAAACGAGTGAATAGTAAGTATTAGGAACCGGCCATGTCGCGAGTGTCCGGCGATTTTGACGAGATAGTAATAGCAGAATTGGCACCCAAGTATCGAACCTGAGAACTTAGCGGTCCACGAGTAAGTGCTTATATCACCCAAAAATTGGAGATAACGGTAATCGCGTCAAGTTAAATAAATAAAGAGTTCGAATACAGAATTGTATATCCGTTGTGAATTACCCAAAACACAAGCGAACTTACTTAGATGGGGATATAAGTATAGCAGGTTTTGTTCGAGTGTGTCGGGGTGAAGGTATGGAAAGGAATGCTCCGGTGGTTCGGGCATGTGGAAAGAATGCATGATGATAGAATGACTAAACAGATATACAATGCAAAAGTGGATGGATGCAGAAGTCGTGGAAGGCCACGACACACCTTTCATGATCTAATCGATCGTATACTAGCAGAAGGTGATGTCAGGAGCCTTAGGAACAGACGAGCGTATATGACAAGAGTTATGAATGTCAAAGAAGCAAGTGAGGTGTGTAAGAATAAGCCTAAATGGCGCTCTGTTGTTCGTGCCTACCCCGCAAGGGAACTGGCGTGAAGTTATGTAAGTATGTTTTGTTTGCCTGCATTACAGGCGATTAAAAAAAAAAGAATGACATGACCAAAAACCCGCGCCAGCCGGCACATCATGATGTCTCCCCTCACTGTTCACGCTACCCAGTAAATTATAGTAACTTTCCCGCCGTCGGAAAAATAATACACATTTAATTTGCTTTAATTATTAGCCCTCTATCAGACATGCCTTAACACTATCAGTGCATTGTTATTTATTTTATTTCATTATTATTATTTTATTACCAACATGCGATCATTATACAATATATTCGACAATTCATTATTATTAATAAAGTAACATTCATAAAATATATAATTGTATTTAACTTTGACAGAAAGGTGACAAAATTGTGCAACAAATTGTAATGATCATACACGACCATTGAATAAAAATACATAATGTTTATAAACCATATTAGTTTTTAAGAAAATTTGTATGCCAGTAAATGGCGAACCATGTTCTCATTATACCATGAGGCCTTGTTATACATGTTTCATACAAATAAAGATTATATTTCATTTCATTTCATAGAATAAAATATTGCACTAGTGCCTAACGCACTGAACGTGTTAACATTACGCCCTTTGTTCACCCGCGTTAGTTTTCGTGACTAGCTAGAATAGCTACATTAATATAGATCAGTTATCTGTCAATGGCCCGTATCACAGCAGCTTGGGCCAAGTGGCGTGAGATGACAGGTGTCATTTGTGACCCCAAAATGCCGGTTAAATTAAAAGGACAGGTCTATAAATCCATCATTAGACCTGTCCTTTTGTATGGCAGTGAAGCGTGGCCTGTACTTGAGCGACACAAGCAAGAACTGCGTGTCACGGAGATGAATATACTGCGATGGATGTGTGGAGTCACGCGGAAAGACCAGGTCAGGAACTTCCGCATCCGCGGCAGTCTTCATGTCCGTGACATAGCAGACAAACTGCAAGAGTGTCGCTTACGTTGGTACGGCCACGTTTTACTGAGACCGGCTAATTATGTGGGGAACAAATGTCTAGCCATGCCGCCTCCGCCAGGTCCCGGCAGAAGGGGAAGGCCCAAGAAATGTTGGCTTGACGTTGTGAATGAAGATGACATGCGTGCTAATGGTCTCAAAACGGGGGATGCTGAAGACCGCGCGAAGTGGAGTAGAAAAAGTAGGAAAGCGGACCCTGGGCGTCGGAGTGAACGCTCCGAACGGAACCAGGAATTAACGCTCGGATGATGATGATGAGTTATCTGTCAATGTATAATGTCACTAACAATGCCGCATATAACGCATTACCCTTGGCCACTACATCTCCGTGACACAGTCACTAACATTAGCAATATCCCAGGTCTAACAGAGGCATTACAAGTAAATAATAAATATAAACAATACTCACCATGTCTGTTTAACGTGTCGCCAATCTTCTGCCAAACCACTTCCTTTGCATCGGTATCCATATATTTTGGATCTGATGGATTGTACAGTATAGGATTCTCTTTGACGAGCTTCAACAACTTAATATCCAAAGCTCTAGTGAACGGCAGAGGCATAGTTTCAGTTCAACGTCGAAATTTGTTGACAATATTTCTTTGAGCTGCTTCCCAAAACGTTTTTATGTAGCTTGTTATTTATTTGTAGTTTTACGTTAATTCCTCTATATAATCTTGATTTATCCCTATTTAGTTAACGTGTTCTCGAATTGTTAGATTATATTTTTAAATATTAAAAGTCGGCGTCTTGTCGTCCGTGACACGTGACTAGTCGTCAATAACTACGGCGAGCGCTTGGCGGGCACGGGGCCGCGGCGGTCACGTAGGGTCGGTGACGCGGCGGCACGGAACGGCAACGTCGCGTCGCTTTTAGTACACAGGTCCGGTTAGTTAAAATCGAGGCCAACACGTATTCTTTGAATTAACAAGAGCATTCTCTTGGTTTTTAATTACGAGCATTCTTTTCCATATATGTTCCGTAATTAAAATCAATATGCATAATTTGTTGAGAGAGCATTCCTTATTGGAAATAACTTAAAACATTTTTATAAATATTTAAAAGAACCGCTTAAAAACGAACATGTTATAATATTTGTCATGTTTCCAATTAAATAAATTCATTTGATGCATTATAAACAGTTAAAACGTTTAAACCAGGGATTCCTAAACTATTTCGGGGGCAAGAGACCCCTTTTCCAAAATAAACTGATATCTCAGACCCCCATAGCCAAATTATTTTAAAAATCCTATCTCTAGTTTTTTTTTTCATATTGATACAAAGTATTTACCAAGTTTGTGGTTGGTCAAGTGATTAAATTCGACTGAACTGAACTTGAATTCAAAATCATCAAATTAACAAAATAAATAGACATAAAATTAAGTATATATCAAGCGTAATTAATAAATATTAATATAAATTAGGTAAAAATACTTAAGTAGGTAATTATTTTTTGAAAAACACATTTTTATACGTAACTCAACTATACAGTATCTTGAAGATTTCAAATAAGAACTTGTGTTAATTAATAGAGGTCGATTTTAAGACCTCGTCGACCGCCAAACTTAGTTTTTGTTTATGTCGACCCTTGGGAAACCGATTTCGACCCCAGGGTGTCGTTATAAACCACTTTGGGCATCCCTGGTTTAGACGTACAGCAAACTTTTTGGAATGTATTTATGTAACACTTATCTAATTTATCCCACAAGAACATGCTTTATTTTATGCATTACTTTGGAATTTGGCAAACAAACGTGTGTAGTAGCATTTTGGAAAGATAAATAAAATCTAGACGCGACGGAGTAATAACTAGGAGAAAACAAAAAGGAACAAGCGATGTAGGTAGTAATATGCACATCTAAGATAAATAAAAAATCTGTGTGTAAGTTTTTACAAGCTTTTATTTAACTGGCAATGTATGTATGTATGGAAGTTCGGGTGGAATTTTGCAAGTTAAATTTGACCAACTTCCCGGTTTCCGATTGAGCTGAAATTTTGCACGCATATGTATATCGCATGACAATGCAATAATATGGTACCATGGAGCTGATATGATGATGTAATGGGAAGGTGGCCATAGGAACTCCTGTACTAAACAAGATAGACCCGTCGTGTTTGGGCTCGTTTTACTTATCTTGGCTAGCACTCTGCTGCTACATGATAACCAGGATCTCAAAAGTTTGTATTTAATAACCTTTAAAAAAAAGCTTATTTTCATAATATTTTGTTAATATCGATATTTTGTTAGACGATAGAAACCTAATTATCGAATACTGCCTTAACTAGCTACACTAGACTACTGCAGCGGTACTCTTAGCGATCATATGAACTTGCATTCATCGGTTGGAAAAACAAACGTTCAATACCCAATCGCAACCTAATTGCCGTATTTCATACATTGTACATAAGTCCTTTGAAACCGGATTTGCAATGGCGGCGCATCGATCCGATCGACATTACGGCACCACAACGCTACCGCATGAACCCACCCCTACTTTTACTTCTCGAACATATCTCACTTGTAACAAGTCAACTCACAAAATTAAATAACAATTGTCTTCATCTATATCGTATCAAAAAAAGGATAGATATACAATACAACACAACATCGATTGCATTAGTAATTGACGTCATGATTGAGTTAGTAATATAATAAAACTCATGAAACATAAAAATATATTGTTTTTTTTCATATTAAATATATACGTGGAAATTATGTCGACCGTGTATTATAGACACCATGTCTGACATTTAAACATTTACTGAACTTTTTTATTTAAATAATCAACAAAATTGACAAAAAAAAACAGATAGGCCGGCCTGTCGTAAGAGGCGTCAACACAACCCACATACAGGTGGTATGGTATTTGCCCGTCTGGATAGCTACCACCCCTGGTCTAGAGTATGCCGCTATGACAACCTTGAGTTGTGTTCCGGCATTAGTAGTACTGATAGCACCTTTGGTGTTACAGATGTCCATAGGCGATGGTAACCGCTTTCCACCGTGTGGGCTTTCTGCTAAACTCATGCAATAAAAATAAATAATAATAATGCGTGCTTGTTCCCTGTTCATAATAATTAGTATAAGTCTATTAACGATCAATCAAATACTTGAATGCATTCATGTTTTCGTATATTGGTTGTTTATTTTGTAATTTATTATTAATTATTTATAGTACCTACTTAGCTTTGAATAAAACTATGATCTTAATTTTGTCTTACTAGTTAGATAATTAATTTATTCACGCAAAAACAATGCTTCCGTGGTTGATATTTTTGTATCATCATTTGTCTCTTTTTGTACAATCTGCTGCAAATCATGTTCTTGAACTATAGCAAATATTTTACTCTTTGCCAAATTCAAATGATATGGTGAGAAAGTTTTCAGTGTCGATCCAATACTTAACAGGAATGCATCGACGGCATCAGAAGGATCAAGTTCATGGTTTGGATTTTCAAAACTCGACGTCGACGGCTTAACCTCATCTACTTCAACTTCTAAGAATTTTTCGCGTTTCTTTTTACCTTTTCGACGTTTTTTTGGTTTAACTAATTTTTGAGCTTCATCTGAATCTTCACTTTGAAATGACGCTGACGGTTCGTTACCATTGTCAACTAGCTGTTCAACATTATCTTGATTTTCAGTCCAATCGTCATCTTCTTTCTCCTGGAAATCTTGTGAAATAACGACGTCTCGATAAAATGGTTTCATGAAAGATAGCTCATCTTCGTATTTGTACTTACGTAACATTCTACCGGAAATAATATTTTTCTTTAAAATCCTTCGATACACGTCTCTTATATTAATCCATCTGACTTTGCAGTCAGCCGCTAAAAATAATTCAATATATATTATTTTCAGTGTAATTAAAAACATTAAACATTGGTGAGATCACTAACGGCTTTGTAATTAATCGTTAACCATTTGGTATGGTGTACTTTAATAACTTAGTGTAAAGACTAGCTGAATTGAATAAACAATACAAAAATATTACATTAATTTTCATCTAACACACCAGAGTAAAAATAAAATAAAAGTCGCAATTGAAAAGAACTCACATATAACTCACGTCAAATTGTGATCGATCAATAAAAAACGATGGTAAGGTACCAACGTCGTACAATATAAAAGCACACGACCAAAAGAAATTAAACTACTCACCCGGTTTTTTGAGTTCATCTCCTATCCTATGCCAAGCAACTTCTCTCGAATTGAAATCCATATATTTAACATGGTTTACGTCGTATAATACCGGGTTTTCTTTGACTAACCGTATTAACTCCAAGTCTAATGCTTCGGGGAACATAATGTTTTGTAAAGTGAGATGCGACGCCGATCGTGCTCGTGTCGAATCGACCGAGGTCGGTCGTGTAGCTCTGTCTTGCTCTTACACGCTTAGGACGGGTTTACATGAACGATAAAAATTTTGTATTTACTTTCTAATTTAATACCTATTTTTAGGCACAATAAAATATTTAAGATCAACGTATGTTAAATTATTATTTTATTTGTGTTTAAATAATTGATGAAATGTGTACAAAGCCTATATGTTTTGTATCAAATATTACGATGACAGTTCATGCAGATAATAGGGTCGCAAAAAAAACTTTGACGGCTCAAATAATTTTTTATTTAGTTCTAGTTTTTAATTTTAAGTTTATTTTTCATACTATAGTTTAGTTTAGTATTTAATTGTATTTTTCTTTTAATATTCTTTAAGTATTAAATTATCATGGAATAAACTAAACAAAAAAATGTTGTATGATAGTCAGCTCATATTGTTTGCATAAATTTAAAAAAAATAGGTATTTTATTAATAGATACGATCACAGGTTAAAAGAAGTGATATAGGTAGTAGACATTTTGAGTATATAGGTATACATATTTTTTTTTATTGCAGGAGATCAGCAGACAGGCAGACGGCCCACTTGATACAAAGCGGTTACCATCGCATATGGACATTTGCAACACTAAAGTTGCTACAAATGCGCTGCTGCTCTCTTAAGAGAAACTGGAACCTGGTCACTAATGCCGGAACACAACTCAAGGTTGTTATGGCGACATACTTTAGACCAGGGGTGGTGGCCATCCAGTCGGGCGAATGCCCTACCACCTGGCAAAAATACATAAAATTCAAGGGTAGAGATACTAGTGTTCGTACAACAAAGAAAATTTAAGTGTATTACTTTGCAGGGGGTATTTTCATAAAAATATGCTAATTTCAAATTAAGTATGAATCATTTACATTATGACAACTAGCTTCTGCCCGCGACTTCGTCCGCGTGCAATAGTTACTTTGGGCTAACGCTAACTTTATCCCGCGACTTTGTTTACGTAGGTGAAAATATTTTTTAATGTTAATGACTGCCCGTCGGCCTTGACCATCATAAATGCGCGCGCCGTACTTGATCATTATTTTGCTACGATGTTATTTTAAAACTGCGATATCTCCTAAGATATTCATTAAAAGCGAATGATGTAAATGGCAGTTGTTTTTTGAACTTTTAAAGGGGAACAATCCTGTCACACACGATTTTTGCGAAACTCCAACCGTTTACGCAGCGCACGCAGCGGAAACTCTCAAAAGGAAAAATACCCCGATTCTGAAACATTCTTCATTGGTACTCCGCTTCTATTGGTCTTAGCGTGATGATATATAGCCTATAGCCTTCCTCGATAAATGGGCTATCGAACACTGAAAGAATTTTTCAAATCAAACCAGTAGTTCCTGAGATTAGCGCGTTCAAACAAACAAACTCTAACAGCTTTACATATTAGTATAGATAGATAAGCTTTGCTTTTACATAATGAAAGGCAATAAAGAATGCCGAAGATCGCGCACTTAACGTAACCGGGATTAAATGCTTCTATGATAATAAATAAATACATATCTAAGTAAATAATAAATAGGCACATAACGTTCGATAGGTACGTAACTAAAGTCAGTATGAGTATATTATTATTTATTTTATACCATGTCAAAGAGGCAAGTGAGGTGTGTAAGAATAAGCCTAAATGGCACTCTGTTGTTCGTGCCTACCCCGCAAGGGAACTGCCGTGAAGTTATGTATGTATGTATGTATTTTATACCAAATATGACTATTGCAATGGCAAAGACAGCCAATCCAACAAATACTTTACTTAGTCAATGTATTACAGTTCCTTCCGTTGTTCCGTGCTCTAGCGATTCCAACACGAGTCACGAGCTGGCAACGTCGCAATCGCATTAATCACCGACTGTACACGGCACACGGCGACGCGACGCAACCGTTGCGATGACGAGAGGCGAGATAATTATCACCCTTATCGCCGATTGCATTTTAGTATTAAAACATAAAAACATCTAAATAGTTTATTACCCAAATATTAAGGGATTTTAATAAAAACTTGTTGTGATAAATAGTATTTCTCTTTTACTAAATAAGTTTTTTTATTTTTCAGCTAGTGCCATTCAACGGAGTTCTTGTGAAAACTCAAAAGGCCACATTCGACTATAGAGTTCACATTTCTCACAAAACACATAATTACTAATCAAAAACTGGCAATATCCTACAAAGCTTCGCTCGCGTTAATGTAAATTTTATAGACAGAATTATCCCACGGGGCCGTAAATTTTTCCGGGATAAAAAGTAGCCTATATGCTATTCCAGACTATAATTTATACATATATATATATATCTCTCTCTCTCTCCGGGTTCGATTCCTGGCATGGTAATTTCGGAAACGAACTTTCTGTTATTTACTATGGTCTGGGTGTCTGGGATCGGCCCCGGAGTGGTGTATTGTGTAATTACCCATAACACAAGCGTAACTTGCTTAGCTTGGGGATATACAATGTGTGTGTTTGTCTGCCGATTATTATTTAAATATATATACTGAAAAATTACGCAAGTAATGGTGAGAACGAAAATGTTTAAAATCCATTGTGTGGTTTAGGAGTTAGCTGATAGACGGACAGACAGAGGGCCCACTTGATGGAAAGCGGTTGCCATCGCCTATGGACATTTGCAACACCAAAGGTGCTACAAATGCGCTGCTGCTCTCTTAAGGGACACTGGAACCTGGTCACTAATGCCGGAATACAACTCAAGGTTGTTATGGCGACATGCTTTAGACCAGGGGTGGTAGCCGTCCAGTCGGGCAAATGCCCTACCACCTGGCTGTGGGTTGTTTTGTCGCCTCTTACGACAGGCCGCCCCAACGCAGGAAATTGTATACTTTCTCCGTTCCTGCACGGATGAAAGTATATTATACGAATATATAGTATATTACATATACTAATATTATAAAGAGGTAAAGTCTGTGAGTTTGTGACGTTGTAAGGGGTAATCTCTGGATCTACTAAACAGATTTTAAAAATTCTTTTACTGTTGGAAAGCTACGTTAACAGGGAGTATCATAGGCTATATAACATGACGCTATATACTACGGGAGCGGGACAGAGCGCGGGTGAAACCGCGCCGGGCCGCTAGTATTAGTATATAGTATAGAAGATAAATAAATATAAACTAAAAACAATAGTTAAAAAAAGAACTAAAAAATACGCTTTTATAGAAAATCCAACTAAAAAATAGAAAATAAATTTTACTAAATTTGATTGAAAAAAGCGTGGGGTGTTTTTCAGGATATTATCAAAATAACCCTTCTACTCATATCTGTTCATAAAATATTTATAACTATTGGTACTATGCACCCCACGCTTTTTTAAAAATATTTTTTTTTTTCTTGCTGTTTTTAATTCAGATTTATTAAAATTTATTTTCTATTTTTTAATTGGATTTTCTATAAAAGCATATTTTTTTTAGTTTTTTTTAAACTATTATTTTTTATTTTTTAGTGATTATTTAGTGATTGAATTCCCTTCTCCGTGGAAACTGAAAAAAGAATTAAATACACTCTTATGATAAAATGGAACGTTATTGAAAATTAAGGTTTTTAAATACAAGCTTTTGAGATCCTGCATATCATGTAGCAGCAGAGTGCTAGCCAAGACAAGTAAAACGAGCCCAAACACGACGGGTCTATCTTGTTTAGTACAGGAGTTCCTATGGCCACCTTCCGACTCCATCATCAGATCAGCTCCACGGTACCATATTATTGCATTGTCACGCGATATACACATACGTGCAAAATTTCAGCTCAATCGGAAACCGGGAAGTCGATCAAATTTGACTTGAAAGATTCCGTTACATACTAACATACGTATGAAGCTAATAAAAGCGTATTAATAAGTCCAGCCCGAACAAAACGGCTGTCGCTGGCAGTGTACCTAAACATTGCCACAATTACCGCGCTGGATACAAAGGCTAATCCTAAGAGCGAGGTGAGCTGCAGCTTCCGTCCATCCATCGGCTATCCCTGGAGAAATCGAGAAATGACTCACCCTGGTCTTCTGTAACTGGATGTGTCCCGTTAAGTATTGCATCCCTGGTCTGGACGTAGAGCAAGTTGAGCTGGACCGGATCCCTGGAGTCCACGTTCCGGTCGGAGTAGAACAGCCTCCGCTTGAGGAGCAGGGTCTCGTTCGGACCCACTGCCATCTCGCGCAACGTCTTGTATTGGTCCAGCCATTCCACTGTTTTAAAGAAACACGTTTTGTAATGCAAAAGTGGATGGATGCAGAAGTCGTGGAAGGCCACGACACACCTTCCATGATCAAATTGATCGTGTACTAGCCTTAAGAACAGACGAGCGTGCATGACAAGAGCTATGAATGTCAAAGAAGCAAGTGAGGTGTGTAAGAATAAGCCTGAATGGCGCTCTGTTGTTCGTGCCTACCTCGCAAGGGAACTGGCGTGAAGTTATGTATGTACGTTTTATAATATTACTAGCAGTCCCGGCAGACATTGTTCTGTGCTGAAAAAACTAAAAATATATAACCCGATTCCAGCGCCACCTACCGGGTCCAATTGTGAATCTAATGTCGGGAGTCTCTTAGGGAACGCTTTAAGGAAATCGGGATTATGGCGGTCGCCTGTCAATATATTTTCAATAATATAATTTATATTCGTAATAATATAAGTGCTTACAAGCAGTATATGTTCACAATTTCAACACCAGTCATTGTAATAGACTGATATTGTCATCTTTTAGATTACAAAAAGTCCTCTCCTCTTTCTTGGGGGTTGGTATACGCTTCTTCAATAAGATTCCTAGTGAAATGTTAGATCTGCCTTTCACTAAATTTAAAACCAATTCAAAAAGCATCTTGCTAAAAAAGGGATACTAGACTATTGAAGAATGCTTAAATGACAAAAATTCATTTACATAGCAGCTCGCTCCAACCTCTTATCCTGTATTTCGTCTAACGTTGTTATCTTGCCAAACTAAAAGGTCAAATATATAAATCTATCATACGACCAGTCATGCTATACGGGTCGGAATGTTGGGCCACTAAAGTGATAAACTACAAATGTCTCCACTCAGCTGAGATGAGAATGTTGAGATGGATGTGTGGTGTTACAAGAATGGATAAGGTGAGAAATGAGTACATAAGGGGATCTTTGAAAGTTGCACCTGTGACAGAAAAATTGAGAGGAAGAAGATTAAGTTGGTATGGGCATATAATGAGGAGGGATGAAAGTCACGTGACAAAAAGAATGTTATACTACAAGATCGATGGGTACAAATTTAAAGGTAGACCAAAAAAAAGATGGATGGACTGTGTGAAGGATGATATGATGATATGCGGTGTGACAGAAGAGGTATGTCAGAATAGAAGAGTGTGGAAGGAAAAGACATATTGTGCCGACCCCAAGTAATTGGGATATGGTGAAAGAAAAGAGAGAGAGAGAGTTGTTATCTTGCCAAGCTTGTAAGGAATTTATGGAGACATATTGCAGCATAACATTTTAGTACGTCATGTCATTATTATAACTATAACATTATTTTTCTTTCCTTTTATTGTCTTGGTCTTATTGGAATGCATTGTTTGCTACAACTCCATTAATTCTTCAAAAAGTAATTCTGTAACATACTTCTGTATAAAACTTATAAAAAAAACAACTTGAGACATAATAAGAAATATAAAGAAAACTATTTTTAGCTAGACGTGTTGCTGGGGAGTTTCTTGCCGCTTCTTCTTCTTAACAGCAATAACACGTTGCGAAGCGGTGTACGTAGAATAGGAAGTAAAATTAAATTTTAACTATATGTATGACCTTCAAAAAGTGTTCTCCAGTGGAACTTATCTTGAATAAAAACTTTTGAATTTGAATTTGAAAAAACATTCTCGAATCCACTTGAACACCCCTATCACCTGGCTGTGGGTTGCTTTGTCACCTCTTACGAGAGGCCGCCGCAACGCAGGAATTTTATTGCGCTTTCTGTTGCTGCAAGCATAATCTTACCATTGTCGTCAGTTTTGAGCTTCTTGCTCAACTGCTCCATCTCGACGTCGCGGTCCTTTGGGTTATGTTTCGGCCTCAGAGTGGAGGTCTGGCCTGGCTTCAATTCTTTAGAGTCTTCCGACTCTTCATTATCGCGACACTAGAACGTAAACGTATGTCAGGAGCCTTAAGAACAGACGAGTGTGCATGACAAGAGTTATGAATGTCAAAGAAGCAAGTGAGGTGTGTAAGAATGGGCCTAAATGGCGCTCTGTTGTTCGTGCCTACCCCGCAAGGGAACTGGCGTGAAGTTATGTATGTATGTATGTATGTATGTATGTAGAACGTAAAGTAAAAAATAATTTTATACTATATTTATATAGACCAGTGGTCGGCAACCTTTCAGCAGGCAGGGACCACAAGGTGACAAAATTTAGTAAAGGCGGGCCGCCTTGTGTATGTATATATATGTATGTTAGCTTTCCTGTCAATAGTTGCAATTCGTAAAATGGCTCTTAAATGCTTATCTGTAAGATGGGAAGCATATTTATTTTTTCGATAATTAAGGAGTGATAAAGTTAAGATAAAGTACTACCACCAATTGTAATTAACTGCTGAGCAAACCTTTTCAATTCGCGTATTAGCGTGGTACACTTTAATGGACGCTTTCCCGGCTAGTTAATATTTTTTTTTTTTTTAATTGAAATTTGACATTACTTGTATGGAGCTTATGTCAAATTTTAAACTATAGTAAAGCAAATGAATAGTCGGTTATATATAGGAACCGGCTCTAGGAATGCATTGTAATAACGCATGTAATAATACAGATATTCATGCTTAAAAAACGTCTTTTGGTTCTCCTGTAAAGTTCTAAGAATAAGCCTAAATGGCACTCTGTTGTTCGTGCCTACCCCGCGAGGGAACTGGCGTGAAGTTATGTATGTATGTATGTATGTATGTAAAGTTCTCTTTTTGAAGTAAAACTTCTATATAAACGGGGTCTTAGGATTTTTCCGTCACGAAAAAGCGTTACGGCCGGGTGGAGGAGCGGCATGAATTTAGACTAGACGTGGTGAGAGGCGGCATAATTTTAGAGTATACTATGGATGCGTTTTTTGTTTCCGGATCGAATTCAGTTTTTTTGTTTGATAAAATAAAATATGTTTAAATAAAAAAGACATTCATTAAACTGTACCTAACCTAACCAAATCATAATTTGCAGTAAACCTGCGAAACACCGAAATGTGTGCTGGGACACATAGTAGAAGTGAAACGGGCAGATTGTTAATGTAATTGTCCAATTTAAAAACCTGCCCGTAAAACTTCAAGTTAAAATTTTGTTGCGATTCGTTTTGTCACTTATCCGTTGCCATTCGTTTATCCACTTGTCCGTTGAAGGTTTTTAGATTGTGTGTGTCAGTTGTGTGTGTGTGTGTGTGTATGTGTGTGTGTGTGTGTGTGTGTGTGTATGTGTGTGTGTGTGTGTGTGTGTGTGTGTGTGTGTGTGTGTGTGTGTGTGTGTGTGTGTGTGTGTGTGTGTGTGTGTGTGTGTGTGTGTGTGTGTGTGTGTGTGTGTGTGTGTGTGTGTGTGTGTGTGTGTGTGTGTGTGTGTGTGTGTGTTGTGTCAGTATTGGAGAAAGAGATAGATGTTATTATATTTTTACAATACTCACTAATCCATACTCGTCCCAGTTGGTGATACCAATCCTCCCGCAGATGTTTTGTAACAGGTCCGCTATGTTCTTCGCCTGGTCTACTTGAAGGGTTTTCACGGTATCTATACGGAGGAATTTTCATATTAAGTATATTGTGGATTACTAAAAAGTCAGAAGTAATATTTTTGAACACCTACAACAACAGCCCATAGACGTCCCACTGCTGGGCTCGAGCTTCCCTGTTTTATAAGGGAACGGACATTATACCTTCCATGTTTGTCTAAAGCGTATTTGATTAATTCGATGAACAGGTTTCATCACGATGTTTTCTTTTGCCGGTAATTGTAACAATATTCACATTAGTTCACCAAACTGCCTGTTGTACATGCTTTCTGGACAGGATACGAACCCGCGCCCTTTGATTTTGGGACGAGTGCGCTAACTACTAAGCGACCACGGTTTTAACGCCTACTGTATCGTAAACATTGTGATTACAATCTAAAAAAGATAATAATAATGTTAGAATACGTCGGAAGTAGCTTCGGTGAACCTGCAGCCCACCTCTCGACACCCCTAGCCACTCACACCCATATTGCCCCTGTCTTTATGGCATTTTTTGGGGCCCATGCAGGGAGTGGCGAGTCACCGTCTGCCCATTTTTCCATGTTCCCTGAACATTGCGACGGACAAACGCCATAGTCCCCATATTCCCAGACCCCTAGTACCATTAGCAGTTCACCACAATAGCCCGGTACTTTTTGTCCTCATTTCCCACAATAGTCCTACACTGGCCGGGGCTTGTCCTTGGGTGCATTACTATATGGTGTAGACAGGGATAATCGCCGGTCAGTCTCACGCCACATTTACATTAAATTTGTCAAGGGGCCTCTACGTGTTGGCCTTCCCATGGCCCCACGCAAGCCCCCCAAAAGTCCGGGCCATTTTTATGGCCCGTGGTCTTGAAAGACATACAGTATGTTAGAATTAATTGTAAGATGTGTCCAAATACCTATTGATTTGAGAATATTAATTATTGTATGTTTCCCTAACAAATTAAATAAATAAGACATCGCCGTAAGTGATAAGGCTAATATTCTTGGACATTATAATATGATTTTTTGCCCAACCACTCGAATAATTCTTGTTTGAACATATTAAAATTATTTTCTTGCATTATATTACACGGTAACTTATTAAATATTCTTGGTGTCATCCCAAACACGCTTATGTCATATAATGCAGTGTTATGTGGAGGCATATAAATTTGCCTATAGCTTCTACACTTCAATTATCAAAATTTTTCGTATAAGTATAGAAGGGTGTCTCGAATTTGTAAGGAGTATGTTAGTGCGTCGCTGAGTAAAAAATGTTGAGAACCGCTGCCCTAGCACACAGACAGAGACAAAGAATGATTAAAAATCATATTCTCGGAATGTGCTGGCTCATATTAGCCGCTCAGTTTTCTCGTATTTTTAACATTATATAAACTCAACTCCCCCAACAGACTTCTTATATCATAAATTACTCTGAGAAGATAGATACGATCTTACCATCCAGCAATCTGACTCGAAGATTCCGCATCTTGCATATGTACTCCAAGGTGTCCCCATCTCTCAGCATGTAGTACTCCAGGGTTCTATGATTCTCCAGCCAAACGCCAGACAGGTCGTCGTCAGTACAGGGCAGGAAGAGTGCGTATTCTATGAGCAGAAATTATAAAGACATGTGTGAATCTTCCAATGACTGAGTTAGAGGCTGGCAACGCTGCTACAAAAGCTGAAGCTCTCAAACGGCGCAAATATGGAACCTTAGGAAGGGGTTACATGTGCCGTTTGGACTTAAAATATTAGGCCCGTGGGGCCATCGGCAAAGAGATAAGCAAGAAACTCTTCGATCTTCACATTACTGTCATATTCTTGTTTTATGATTCTGCTTTCATTCATTCTCTCTACATTCCCAAACCATCTTAAAATTCCTTTTTCAACTCTTGTCACTACATCTTCTTTTAATTCACAACGCTCCCTTATCACACTGTTTCTTATCATATCACTTACATTAAGCTTACATATACTTCTCAAAGCTCTCATTTCAACTACATTTATCCTACTTTCATGCTTCTTCTGCCAAACTGATAATAAAAACAGTAAAAAGGAAAATCATATTTAAGTAATTAGGAGTAACACTGCTTCAGCGGAATCATAGTCGAGTTTCAACAGCCATTCAGTCGCGGTTTTTTTACATTAAACTTCAGTCAAAGGGAATAAATATATAAATAAATAAATAAATAAATCGGCAGACAACTACACACACTGTATATCCCCAAATTAAGCAATTTACGCTTGTGTTATGGGTAATATACAACGGACCACTCTGGGGCCGATCCCAGACACCCAGACCATAGTAAATAACGGAGAAAACTCGTTTCCGAAATTTACCATACCAGGAATCGAACCCGGAGCCACTGCGTTGCAGTGAGGTAAGCCGGCAAAGGCTTAGCCCGCTCAACCACAGAGGCCGTCATATCAATCTGCTTGTTGATTCTATTATATAGGTAACTCCCTAGAAAGCTTTTTTCTTTTTTTTTATGGCAGGAGCTCAGCAGACAGGCAGACGGCCCACTTGATGGAAAGCGGTTACCATCGCCTATGGACATTTGCAACAGCAAAGGTGCTACAAATGCGCTGCTGCTCTCTTAAGAATCACTGGAACCTGGTCACTAATGTCGAAACACAACACAAGGTTGTTATGGCGGCATGTTCTGGACCAGGGGTGGTCGTCATCCAGTCGAGCAAATGCCCTACCACCTGGCATTAATAAGTACATGAATCTACAACAAAACGCTGTGCTGACAATGATTTGTTTGCACGGGATGTAGTTCCCTTTTAATAATAGAATTGGATGATATAAATGGTGTGATAACATGTTAATACTTAAAAGAAGATCCCAATAATAGATTTCAAATTGCACATGTTTTCTAAAAACCCTTCGAAGAGATTTTGCGTCTCTCTGCCTATGCCTGTATAACGGGGAGTGTTCCGAGGAACTGTTCGATCTGGTGCCAGCGACGGGATTTTCACCCCCATTTCCTTGAGCTCCCACGCTCAACTACTGAACGTTTCTCTAGAACATTTATTCCGCGTACAATGATCTGGTGGGAACTTCCCGCCGCGGTTTTCCCTTTGCGCCATGACATGGGGTTCTTTAAGGACGTTATAAAATTCCTTAGAGGTCGGCAACGCGTTGGCGACATCCTTAACCACTTTCCATCAGGTGGGCCATCTGCCTGTTTGCTTTCTTCAGGCAACAAAAATAGTAATGATAGTAATATTTTAATAGTTAAGACTCAAGCTCCAGGGGTGGAAGTGATAAATAGCATCACGTCAGAAGTAGCTTCGGTGAACCTGCAGCCCACCTCTCTACACCCCTTAGCCACTCACACCCATGTTGCCCCTGTTTTCTATGGCATTTTTGGGGCCCATGCAGGGAGTGGCGAGTCACCGTCTGCCCATTTTTCCATGTTCCCCGAACATTGCAACGGACAGACGCCATAGTCTCCATATTCCCAGACCCCTTGTACCACTAGTAGTTCACCCCAATCCCCACTAGTAGTCCTACACTGGCCGGGGATTGTACTTGGGTGCATTGTTATATGGTGTAGTCAGTGTCACGCCACATATACATTAAATTTGCCAAGGGGCCTCTACGTGTTGGCCTTCCCATGGCCCCACGCAAGCCCTCCAAGAGTCCGGGTCATTTTTATGGCCCGTGGTCTTCAAATATATACAATGATAGTAATATTTTAGAGCATTAAGTACGGGTCAATAAGAACAGCACTGCTTCCAAAGCAAAATGGTATTGATATCTTACCTTTCTTGTTGTCAGCATTAAGCACCTTCTCCTTGACGATCTGGTGCGCCAGTTGCACGGTGTCAGTGGAGTTAAACTTTACTTTCCTGGTGACGGCGCCGTCTTCCAACACAATCTTCAGGGAAATGGGCGCCATTGAGCGTCAATGTACCTGGAGGATTGATTTGATGGTGTATTTGTGCGTTTTAGGATTACGAAATAACATTTTACTTACAAGTATACTAAAGTTGGATGATGGTAAGCCAGTTTTCGATCGATCGGGTTCAATCTTGGCCGGAAAGCATGCACCACTTAGTCAGTTTTCTGATCTAATGTGCATATTGTTACATTTACCACGTGCTAACAACGGTGAAGGAAAACATCATGATGCAACCTGCACATCGAGCTGACCGATGTGTCAAACCTGCTAAGCCACCTTGGACAAGCGGCGGGTATACTGTCCATTTCTCCTACAATGGGAGGCCCGAGCCAAGCAGTGGGACATTTATGGGCTGATATTTTATTATTATATAATAGTGTAGTATCAAAGAAAGGCAGATCTAACATTTCATTCGGAATCTTTTTGAAGAAGCGTGTAGATACCAACCCCCGAGAAAAAGGACAATACTTTTTGTATTACAAAAGATGGCAGTATCGGTCTATTACTGTGCCTGGTGTTGAAATTGTGAACATCCTTATATTGTTTATAGGCACATAAATTATTAAGAATATAAATTATATTATTAAAAATATATATAAAGAGTGTTGGTCTGAAAGAGAGTGTCGGGGTGAAGGTAAGGAAAGGAATGCTCGGGTGGTTCGGGCATGTGGAAAGAATGCATGATGAAAGAATGACAAAACAAATATACAATGCAAAAGTGGATGGATGCAGAAGTCGTGGAAGGCCACGACACACATTCCATGATCAAATTGATCGTATACTAGCAGAAGGTGATGTCAGGAGCCTTAAGAACAGACGAGCGTGCATGACAAGAGCTATGAATGTCAAAGAAGCGAGTGAGGTGTGTAAGAACAAGCCTGAATGGCGCTCTGTTGTTCGTGCCCACCCCGCAAAGAAACTGGCGTGAAGCTATGTATGTGTGTATGTAAAAATATATTGGCAGACGACCGTCATAACATCGATTTCCTTAAGCCTTCTCTAAGAAACATCCGAGGCCCGAGGTTGTAAATTAGCCTTACGGCTCTTTTTTGTGAAACAAATATAGTCTATATTGCAGTATACATTTTTAGTACGTCTTGTCATTATTAAAACGATAATAATATTTTTCTGTCCTTTTATTATGTCTTATTGAGTATGCACTATTTGCTACAACTCCATATATTCTTCGAAAAGTAATTGTGTAACATACTTCTATATATAAAAAAAGTTTAAAGTACACAAATAAGAAGAAAAACAATTTTTAGCTAGACGTGTTGCTGGGAGTCTGCGGAGTCTAAATCTGCGGAGTGACGCTCGCGGACCGCGTTCGTAATACCGAAGTAAGAAAGAGAGTTGGTCTGAAAGAAAGTGTCGGGGTGAAGATAAGGAAAGAAATGCTCCGGTGGTTCGGGCATGTGGAAAGAATGCATGATGAAAGAATGACTAAACAGATATACAATGCAAAAGTGGATGGATGCAGAAGTCGTGGAAGGCCACGACACACCTTCCATGATCAAATTGATCCTGTACTAGCGGAGGGTGATGTCAAGAGCATTAAGAACAGACGAGCGTGCATGACAAGAGTTATGAATGTCAAGGAAGCAAGTGAGGTGTGTAAGAATGGGCCTAAATGGCGCTCTGTTGTTCGTGCCTACCCCGCAAGGGAACTGGCGTGAAGTTATGTATGTATGTATGTATGTGTTGCTGGGGAGTGTCTTGCCGCTTCAACAATAATACTGCGAAGCGTTGTACATAGAATACACAAGAAGAATAGGTAGTACAAATTTAAATTTTGACATATGTATTATCTTTAAAAAGTGTACTCCAGTGGAAGTTATTTTGAATAAAAACCTTTGAATTTGAATTTATGTTTATAGGGATCACTTTGGTCGATTCATCCAAATTGAAAGACAAAAATGAATCGTCTAATATAGGCTTTTGCAACTTACCTTTTCACCAAAATCGGAACTGAATGGAAAATTCGCGTCTCACCACTAACAATATTAACACTAAAATAGCAGTTTATGGGACACAAAACAATTATCCTCATTTCAAATAAAGGTATATGATTTCATCCAGTATTGATTATTTATCAATACGTTTTCCCGTTTTGCTTAACCGACGATACTTCTATGCGTGACTTTGGCGGAGTTTAATTGATGACATCAGTCTGAAGCAGTGGTTCCCAAAGCGTGTACTACCGCCGACATTCTTGCTGCATTAATAATGAAGCAAATGGAAATATTAAACTTCACACAAGCAGTGGAATACTTTAAAAAACACTTTTTTTGACGCGAGGAAATCCGATTCCTTTTTTTTTATTGCAGAAGCTCAGCAGACAGGCAGATGGCCTATAGATATTTGCAACACCAAAATGCTACAAATTCGCTGCTGCTCTCTTAAGGGAGACTGGAACCTGATCACTAATGCCGGAACATAACTCAAGGTTGTTATGGCGACATACTTTAGACTAGGGCTGGTAGCCATCCAGTCGGGCAAATGCCGTACCACCTGGCTGTGGGTTGTTTTGTCGCCTCTTACGACAGGCTGCCCGGTCGCAGGAAATTGTATTCTTTCTCCGTTCCTGCACGGATAATGTTGTAATGTTCAGGACTGTCACGCGGTGGGCAGTAACGGCACAGCTACCATGCCCACCGGAGTCGGGGACACCCACTAAAACCCCCGTCATTTCTTCCCTCGCTTAATGCCAAGGCTACGGGAAATAAGGAAGAAAAAATAAATACATAACGCAGTTAACTGTACTGACGTGGAGGTTAGGAGCAGCTGCACCGTATCACTCAAACCCATCAATTAGGAATGTTCGTGCTTTTTTCTTTATAACTTTTACTGTAAAAATGATGTCACAAATTTCTTCTATAATTTTTATACATACATACATAACTTCACGCCAGTTCCCTTGCGGGGTAGGCACGAACAACAGAGCGCCATTTAGGCTTATTCTTACACACCTCACATGCTTCTTTGACATTCATATAATTTAATTTAATTTTTATACAGTCTACATATATCCACGCCGCCATAACAAAAAAACACAAACTGAACTCAAAGTCAGATAATGAACTATTAACATTAAATACTAGCGATTGAATATAATCGATGATATAAGTACCTATGCTTTATACTATTTGTACTGTAACACTGGGATGTAGAGCTTAAATAATACTTCAGATGGCAGAGTAGTATTCACTGTCGAGTGCTGATGTGAACTGATTTATTTTGGAAACGGTTACTTTAAGTACAAATATTAACAAGTCGTACTGCTAGTACAATGTATAGCACAGTGTGTGAGCGGGACGGATGATGTGCGAGCGAGATAGAGCAACCATTAATATGTGCGCTCCCGCGCTGCGCTAGTCAGTAGTTCGTTGTCCGCTGCGTTGCCTATACGTATGCAGCTCCCATGATACGTTGTGTTGCAGTACACTAGCTGATGCAACAATTTACAATCAGACTGTTATTTAATGTGATAAGTCAAACATTATTTTACTGTATTTATTTACTAGGCTGATACTCTCCCGCTGTTTCGCTCACGCAGATTTTGAGTACATATCCCGCTTAATCTGTCACACCATGTATATTATGTTGTGTTAATCTCCAATCATTAAAACAACAATCAATTTCAAGAACGGTCAGTCAAATTCAAAGCCATAGCGAGAGAAGATTCAAATAAGACCCACTTTCAGATTAGTGTGGTCTCTGAATGAAATTAAAAAAGACTGTCAGTCATAGGACTGCACGTCAGAAACGAAAACTTTGTATCTGAGAGTGACGGTCACGCCAGGTCACGTTAGTTCAGTGCTCTTTCACCATCCCCCATCCCAAAAGTGCCCAACCCCTGGTCTAAAGTATGTCGCCATAACAACCTTGAGTTGTTCCGGCATTAGTGACCAGGTTCCAGTATCTCTTAAGAGAGCAGCAGCGCATTTGTAGCAACTTTAGTGTTGCAAATGTCCATAGGCGATGGTAACCGCTTTCCATCAAGTGGGCCGTCTGCCTGTATGCTGATCTCCTGCAATAAAAAAAAAACATGCCTAAAGAAGTTTTAACTTGAAAAATATTGCGATGGGTCCTATGCTCAAAAATGTTGAAAACCACTGCATTAAATATTTACATACCGTACAATACGCGTTTTATCATTAATGTATAATAATAGCAGGCATGACTATCTATCATTCCTGGCTAGTGACACTATTTTATTAGAGATTCTAAATATTGGTAAGGATTTCCTATAAATCTTTTTTATATATAAAAATTAATCGTAGAAATGTATGTATGCACATAATTTGAGAACGATTTTACCGATTTTGAATAAACTTTTTGTGTGTGTTTGGGCGGGTCCCCAGATAGTTTAGATTCTCAATTGGAACCGGTAGGTGCCACGGCTCGGGACCTAGATTTTTATTTTTTCACGATAGGACAACGTCTGCCGGGACATCTAGATAGTAAATAAAATCCTAAACTAACAAATGCTATATTTATAAATTCGCTAGTTCATACATCTCCTATGGAGCGCGCATAATGGGGAACGTATAATAACAGATATACAATGCAAAAGTGGATGGATGCAGAAGTCGTGAAAGGCCACGACACACCTTCCATGATCAAATTGATCGCGTACTAGCAGAAGGTGATGTCAGGAGCCTTAAGAACAGACGAGCGTGCATGACAAGAGCTATGAATGTCAAAGAAGCGAGTGAGGTGTGTAAGAACAAGCCTGAATGGCGCTCTGTTGTTCGTGCCTACCCCGCAAGGGAACGGCGTGAAGTTACGTATGTATGTATAACAACGGTGTTGAAAGTTTAAAGGTGTTATGTGGATGACAGACCTGGGAGTAAGATGTTCTCTGACATCTGATCAAGAATATGCCGACATAACATACATACCTTAAGTTGTGTTTCGGCATCAATAACCAGGGTCCAGTCCCCTTTCGAAGCCGTCTGTACTTTGGTAGAAACTTTATTGTTGCAAATGTCCATAGGCGACGCTAACCACACTCGATTAGGTAGGTTGCCTTATTGTAGTCCAGAAATAAAAAGACAAACAGCATGCATACTTACTGGCTTAGAGAATTTTTTCGATCATCAACGTAAGTACATGAACTGTCAGAAGCGAAGAAAGTCGTCGTGCCAGAAGTTCGCGTACTCACTCGCACGTCTATCAGCCGCCTTAAAAACTCTTAACTGACGTCTTTACTACAATTCTTATTACTATATGATGGACTAGAAGTGTCCTTTATTAGCACAGTTTATATGTTTGACTGGAAAAACATTGGTTTAGGTACTTATATATTTATGTTTCAATTCGTCATGCCGCTTACTCACCTGCGTATCACACTGATGACGTGATTTTTTTTTTGCCCGATCGTCTCCAGCAACGCTGGAGGTTATCTTGAAGAATGACATGTTAGTACTCAATCTAACAACGTTAATAATGTGCACATGTTGACGTGGTTTCGAATTGTAGTAGATGGCATTAACCACTTAAAGTATTTCTGGCCTAGATAATTATTACAATAATCCAAGGACAACGTCCTAAGGAAATCTACAAACATATATTACGTAATGTGTCTGTAACCAGTTAATCTGCTTTAGACAAGTGCAACTGGTATAGGTAGCATCCGATTCTCTACAATATCCAAGGTTCAAGACAAGCAGTTGCGCGTATGTGAAGTGATATTCAGCATTACACCGAAGTACTATGTCTTATGGGCAAACCTTTTCAAGGTTGTCAAACAGGACAGTCATAAGGTCATAGCTATATACCTAGTCTTGCCATAAATATTGTAACAACATTTTTTTTTTCTATTGCACATAACATTTATAAGTTTTACAGTGTGTTAGTTTACATATATAATACATAAGAATAAAACAATTTAAAATATAAAAAGCTTATTCGAAGTGGTCTCCATTGGCTGCAATACAGTCCTTTAAACGTTGAGGCCAGTTATCAATAGAAGCACGCACTCTTTCCATGGGAAAATTCTTCATTGCCAATTGTATGAATTGTTTTAGGGACTCCAAATTATCATGGCGGTTAGAGCAAGCCGTACTCTCTAAAACTTACCATAAATTATAATCTAGTGGATTAAGATCGGGACTAGTCTTCAGCTCTGATGAAGTCCGAAACGTTCGTTTCCAACCAAGACTGCGTGGACCGAGCTTTATGACCCGGCGCCGAGTCTTGCTGGAATGACCATTCTTGGTTATTGAACATGGTGTTATTAAGGGGCTAAACTACCTTCTCAAGAATCTTGATACACTTGTGCCGATGTTTTGATACCTTTTTCACAAAAATATGGTTCAGTCACTCCTTCATAGGTAACACCCCACCAATCCATCACTGAAGACTGTTGCTCAATTGTAAAAAAATTCTCGTCCGTAAACAAAATTTTACTGTGACCTCCGTTTGCGTACCGCTTCAGTAGTTGTTTCGATTTTACCACCCTATTCTTTTTTAAATTATGAGTTAATAAATGACCAGTGCGTCTCTTATAGGCTGCAAGTCCCTAAGTTATCTTTTAAAATACGCGACTTGGTTCTAGGTGATATCTTCATCTCCCGAGATAAAATCTTTTGCTTTCGGACAGAATTTCTCCGAATTCTTTCCCTTACTGCTTTGACCACCTTTTTCGTACGAACACTACGTGGACGGCCAGGTATTTTTCCGTCACAAACAGACGAAGTCTCATTGTACCTATTAATAGCCCGGTACACAAACATTTGACGAATACAAAGCGTATGGAGTTTTAAAAATTTCATTAAGCTCCATACCTACTTTATGTAATGCAATCACAGAGATTCGGTTCTCTTTATCGCCCCACTCCATTTTAATATCGCAAAATGTTGCACAATGTATTGGCGCCAAAATGAGAAAACACAATGAACAATCATATAAAAATGACAGATTCCAAATTCAAATGTAATATTTTGTTTCTTTTTAATTGTAACAGTATTTATGGCCAGACTAAGTATATATATACATATATATAGTTACGCCGCGTCGTCATCGAGTACTAATTCACGAGTTGTAAAATAGCCTGTCAGCGAGTCCACGCGTGTGGGTCAACTGCCAGGTGGCTCTGATGAGTTATACCGATTTTGGGATTTAGAAATATCCACAGGAGACAAGTACTTAAAATAAAACAACAGTTACAAGAATATTATTTTATTTCAGCTAATAGGAAAATATATTTGCATTCACACCAGCTATTATTACTCGTAATACGTCTATAATATTTATAAAACTATGTTTCTACTATGAATTTAATTATTAAGCTAGTAATTATTTATCCATATCACCGGTAAATTTGAAAGGCTCCTAATTACAAAGTCCGTATTCTAGAAAGGCAAGTCAAAATTGTAATAGAGAATGTATTTATTCGGGCAGGAACGGGAAAAAATACTAATTCCTGCTTTAGGGCGGCCTGTCGTAAGAGGCGACAAAACACGTTGTGTTGTGTCCCGGCATCAGTGACCAGGTTCCAGTCTCCCTTAAGAGAGCAGCGCATTTGTAGCACCTTTGGTGTTGCAAATGTCCATAGGCGATGGTAACCGCTTTCCATCAAGTGGGCCGTCTGCCTGTCTGTTGCACTCCTGCAATATAAAATAAAAAAACAACCCACAGCCTGGTGGTAGGGCATTTGCCCACCATAACAACTTTGAGTTGTCATTGTTGAACACTACGCACAGTCTATAATCGCTTGTACTATTTATAACTTAGTTTATTTTTAGTTTTTAATTGTATTTTTTAGTTACTTTTGAGTTCTTTGTACTTTATTTTTTTTCTAAAGAAGAAAGATTTGTATAAACTACTTAATAGCGTAAATAGGTGATGTCAGGAGCCTTAAGAACAGACGAGCGTGCATGACAAGAGCTATGAATGTCAAAGAAGCAAGTGAGGTGTGTAAGAATAAGCCTGAATGGCGCTCTGTTGTTCGTACCTAACCCGCGAGGGAACTGACGTGAAGTTATGTATGTATGTATATACTTAACAGGTATTATGCGTTATTAAAAACCAAAGCAAAATTTCACCTTTCAAATAACCGCGAAAAATTCCCAGTAATACTTAAAACATCTCTTTCAAATAGAATCTGATAAGGCTAAACTAATTTTGCATCTTTTTTTTATTGCAGATCAGCAGACAGGCAAACGGCCCACTTGATGGAAAGCGGTTACCATCGCCTATGGATATTTGCAACACCAAAGTTGCTACAAATGCGCTGCTGCTCTCTTAAGGGAGACTGGAGCCTGGTCACTAATGCCGGAACACAACTCAAGGTTGTTATGGCGACATACTTTAGACCAGGGGTGGTAGCCATCCAGTCGGGAAAATGCCCTACCACCTGGCTGTGGGTTGTTTAGTCGCCTCTTACGACAGGCCGCCCCAACGCAGGAGATTGTATTCTTTCTCCGTTCCTGCACGGATAGGATCTATAATAATAATCCAATCTTCTACTGATATATAAATTTCTACGTATATTTACTTGATTAGGCCGAATGGAAACTTGCTCATTGTTTTGTTAACATATTTATCAAACCTGCAAATATATGATACATCAAATACTTGCAGTCTTGAGTCATTACATACGATTATTATAACTAAATACTATTGGAAATATTTAAAAATTACAAATAACATTCCCGCATGGGTGATGATGTGTGACCGTCACACATCATCATCCATGCATCACATCACATCACACATCATCACGCATGCATGGAGGTGGGTAAAGCATTCCCATCTCAGAAAATATGTAATGATATTTCTGTAAAAAAAAACAAAACTGCAAAATAAAAAAAACATTTATTAAAAAATAAACATAAATACTTAATGAGTAAACAAAAAAGGTTTGTAAAGGAGTAAATAATAAGCACATACAAGTATTCTCATACAATTAAACATTAGAAGCTTACGTTATTTACACTTTAGTATATTTTAAATCATTAAAAATTTTATTTCATTAATTTTAACCTCTCAGAAAAGAGATGATTATTGTTGCCTTCTTTGCACCTTTAGCATAATTCATTAACACATTTATAATACAGTTCAATCTGTTTGTAATTTACTATATATACCCTGTCCAACATCTTATTTTACTTTTGACGTTTGCACATGCATCACGTTGCAGTAAACTTCACACGACACAATTGTCATACTACATTGTTCCAAACGACATTGGGTACGTTCCACTAGGGACTTTTTTTTTTGAGGCGAGGGAAAATGCTTAACCGATTTACGCACAAACTGGGCCGTTGCTAGGGGAACGACACGGGTCGGTCCGCGATCGACGTCACAGAATAGTGTGGAAGACTCCGAGTGTTGCTACACGGGCGAGCAACCCCAATACCCACTAAAAACCCCCTCCTCCCTGTCGACCGTGCGCTTTTGTTTGTGTTGGAAAGGCTGAGATTTAGAACATAGTTACGCCCAGTCGATCCAGCGCAACGTTCCATTAGGGACTTACATCAACCACGTTCACGACCACGATTTTTCCCGTTCATCTTGATTGCCGGCGTTATCGTAAACCCAAGTGGAACGGTTATTCAACCCACCTCTTGACATGGGTCGTTTTGAGCGTTGTGTGATCGAAAATGATGAACGGCTAACGGAGCATTTTGGGCGTTGTGAGCTACTACTGGAACGCCCTGATAGTAGTGCCGTTCTGTGAGTTATCTTACGCATAGGCTATAAACTATCTTCATCATATTAATCATTATTAAACTTTGTAAAATGAAAATATTTTAATTGAAAGCAAAAAAAGAACAGCATTTATTTAGATTTCAAACTCATACTCTTGGTTTTAATTCATTTTTATTTATTACTCAACACAGTATTTTTAGCAAATGATATGGGTGTACCAAATTGATTAAAATGGATTAATAACAAAACTCGATTTCTATATAAAATCGAATTAACAATGCTTTACGGCATCAGGAATTGATCAATGATGGACCTGTCGAAAGGAAAATAAACCGTTGGGCAGGGTATAACTTGTGATTAGCAGTGGGTAACCAACCAAAAATCAAACACATCTCCATACGGCTAATGGTAGTTCATTAGCAGATTAAAAAACCAGCTGACGACCATTTGGCTAATGGGTGATAACTCGACAACTGACAGCCGACGGCTGACAGGCTCTACGCCAAGTCATAAACTTGCCAGACGTCCGTTTTATTCGACCATTACCCAGTTGGCGAAGTGGTTGACAACTTAGCAGTGGTTATTTTGTGAACAACCGCTAATTAGCTGGCTTTTCAACCCATCTCTACTTGTGAATATATTTAATTGTGTATTTTTTTGTACCATTTTGAGATTCAACCTTCCGTATTTCTGTGCAAATGTGACATATCTATTGACATATGCCGCCAATATGCTTCCATCAGTGATAGATACGTACTACGGGCTTTCGGAGTTAGTCTTTTGTTACACTACGGCAGCCCGGCAGACGTTGTCCTGCCTTGAAAAAAATGTAGAATCAATTGTTCTTGAAAAAAATTTAGAATCAATTGTTGCGACTTCGTCCGCGTGGAATAGTAAAAAAAAACCCCGATTTTAAAACATTTTTCGGTAAATTTGCATAAACGCGGAACCTGAAAATTACGCATTTTTTTGTATTCAAAGACTTTACATATGGTTTGCTATGGTTTAATAACGACACTAAAATCATCGGTAAGCCATCATTTAGACAAAAAATTAATACACATTACAATTAATTACGAAATACGTGCATTATATCGATAGAAATAATGTTCAGACAGATCGTTTACACAATTTACCATGCCAGGTATCAAACTCAGAACCTCTACGCTCCAGTGTGCTAAACCAGCAAAGACAACCCACTCGACGACAGAGGTCGTCGAAAATATAATAATTTTATAGTTATACTACGGGAGCCTGGCAGACGTTGTCCTGCCTTGAAAAAAATGTAGAATCAATTGCTCTTGAAAAAAATGTAGAATCAATTGTTCTTGAAAAAAATGTAGAATCCATTGTTGCGACTTCGTCCGCGTGGAATAGTTAAAAAAAAACCCCGATTTTAAAACATTTTTCATTGGTGCTCCGCTCCTATTGGTCTTAGCGTGATGATATATAGCCTATAGCCTTCCTCGATAAATGGGCAATCTAACACTGAAAGATTTTTTCAAATCAGTAGTTCCTGAGATTAGCGCGTTCAAACAAACGAACTCTTCAGCTTTATATATTAGTATAAGATAACATTTTTGAGAATAACTGCTGGACCAACAGAAACGGCTATCAGACTTGCCATTATAGTCGATAGAGGCAGAAAAACTGAAATGATTTTCAACTGTGGTTGATTTTTTGATAAATAACTTTGCCAAAAAAAAAGGAGAGAAAAGTGTTTCTTTACTTTGAATTGTTTGTCTAACTTAGCTCCTAAGAGCCTTAAGTATATGTAACAACTCATAATCAATATATAATTCTTTTAATTTTTTTGTCTTGTAAAACAGTTTACCCTTCCGTTGGGCCCCGCAATACATTTTGATTTTGGGCCCTGCTGATAACTTTTACCTGCTGATTGAAAAATCGCACCTAAATGATATACAGATGACGCCCCCACAGATTCTAAGTTCCCTAAATAACAGACTTATGTGTATGTTACTCTCCGCGCCCCGCATACCGCCGACGCCCGTAGCTCGCACAGTTAGCAGCTAGGCGTCGGACGGTACGCGAGATAAGGAGCGGCCTGGAGGCAAAAATCGTTAATTCTTGGCACAATTCACATTGACGACTTACCGCTCTCTCTCTCGACTCTCTCGCAGGATTTGTCACTTTCATTATGTATTTATTCTAAGTTATAGTTTAATAATAATCAGTTTAATTTCCAAAGAAGAAACAACTGCCACCAATATTGTATATGACAAATAAGGAAAAACATTATTTCCTCATTATCATTATTAGTATGTTTCTTATATATGAAGCTCTAACCTACTTTGTGCGATTCATTTAATTTTTTTTTTTTATTGCCAGAATACAGAGAGGAAAAATACTTATTTCCAGATGCGACATACACAAGATAAACTAGGCCCCGAGTCTGTAACACGAATTGGCAATGAATCGTAACTTTTGACCGTTTTGGTAGTCTATAAACCACCTCGGCTCAATATTGAATCAATCTTGATTTTAGCAAGACTGATTTTAGAGACTACGGCGCGACATTGGCGTGGTTATTTTGTGAAAGTTACAGACTTGGAAAAAATTATAAAAATAATTGTATGCCGCAATTTTAGATATGAGGCTGGCAATCAGTATTTTGCTGGGGTTTAGAGAGGCTGACCTGATGGAAAGTGGTGACCGTCTCCTATGGACATTTGCAAGAGCAGTGATATTTGTTTAAAGCTTATGTCAAATTTTAACCGATAGTAACGCAAATAATCGATTAGTAAGATATAGTAACGGCCAATTAACAGGTAATCTAAACCGGTAAACCGTTAATTAAGCTTTTTAATAACCTCAATTAAAATTAAGACCTGACAAAGTCCGTAACACACATCCAAACCCTTTCGCAGCAGACAATCTTGTTATGGCCTATAGAGTAAAATTTCAAGTAGAAGAAATCTTTAGGCCAATCTACTACTGGCCCGCTCCTATATGTTACCAACCATTAACTAGCCTTACTGTCCGGTTAAAATTTAACATACATGTCAAAATTCAACCGATGGTAAGGCAAAGTGCGACATACGAACCGGCCCCAAGGTAAATCAATTTTAATTGAACGAATAAGATTGATTTCATTCAAAAGATTACAAATAACATTATTATAATATATAATTTTAGTATTATCACCAAATAAGATATTGCTTACATTGTATAATATTAATTTTGATAGTATCTAATATATAAATATGTTTTAAAATAGCTACACTATAAAGCACTATCGCCATGGCACTTATACATTTCAATCACACTCGTTTTGATTACTTCTATATATATATAGGGTAAAGTATACTATTATTGACACCCCACTTAGATAGATAGATAATACTTTATTGCTCACTTTTTTTTTATTGCAGATCAGCAGACAGGCAGACGGCCCACTTGATGGTAAGCGCTTACCATCGCCTATGGACATTTGCAACAGCAAAGTTGCTACAAATGCGCTGCTGCTCTCTTAAGGGAGACTGGAACCTGGTCACTTATGCCGGAACACAATACTCAAGGTTGTTATGGCGACATACTTTAGACCAGAGGTGGTAGCCATCCAGTCGGGCAAACGCCCTACCAGCTGGCTGAGGGTTGTTAAGTCGCCTCTTACGACAGACCGCCCCAACGCAGGAAATTGTATTCTTTCTCCGTTCCTGCACGGATCACTTATACAAATAAACAAATACAAAAACAAAATGCATAATTCCAATACTTGTTGACAAAACAACAGGCGGCCTTATCGCTAAAAGCGATCTCTTCCAGGCAACCTAGCTTAAAAGAAATTCCTAACTTATCTGGCGATGTAGGTGGAGCAGAAAAAACATAGGACTGTACAATTTAAATATACATACGTACACTAATTTATAAATCTAATACATACATAAATATAATAAGTAATATATATACGTATATACAAAATAATCTAAATAAATATATTTATTTAATGATTAGCACTCTGTCAATTTATTTACGATATTAAGAAATCGTTAATTTTTTTATTATTTTATACACATAAATAATTATTATTATTGTATAGGCCATAAAGAAAATAAGTTTAATTAATGTTTTGAACAAATTAATAGTGCCAATCATTAAGGGGGTGCCAACAATGCTACAGTTTCTCCTCATTTTAACTGAAAAAAGTTATTACAACATACAGTGTAAACTCCATGTAACGTCACTCGATTTAACGACAAACTCCCTTAAGCGTCCAAATCACTTGGCTTTGGTTGATTTAGCTTATCTTCCATACAATGATACCTATATACATTACACCACTCTCATAACGACAACAGTTAAGTAATAAAAAGTACCTTTTAAGTTGTCAAAATTAGTAGATGATGCGCAGCTGTGTACGTTCTTTTATCTCTTTATTATCCTAGCCCGTAATAAACTCGACTGTTAGCAACATGCATAAAGAAATTTCTAAGAAATTCCGAAATACCGAAATTTCTAAGTACTTCTTTTATCACCAAAATAACTCAATATCGCAACATATGAATAAAATAAGTAAAAAAAGTACAACAAAATTACTAGTGCAGCAAAAGACGTCAGGCAAAAATAACAGGCTACTCTACATTTAACGACACCTCTTTATAACGCCATAAAATGCACAGTTCCTTCAGTGTCGTTATATAGAGTTTACACAGTATTGTTGATGATTTCGAAAAATAATTAACAAATAAGTAAGCTTGCGTTTACGCATTCAATTTTAAGTAAAACAAAGTAAATTTCGTTCATCAAATAATAATAAATACAAGTGCCTATTCTAACGAAGTTTTTCACTTAACAACCTGTTATTAGCTGCAGCTAAGGATAAGAATAATAGAAAGCAGTAAAATAATGAAAATTAAATAACAAAAAATGTAAAAATACATTTTTAAATATAAAATAACTATTAGAATATACTTTGCAGTTAAATATATTCCAGCTTATTCATAATAATTATACGAGGTTTATCAGCTCGTTAAAAAGAAATGTTATTTTTAATCACCATTATGAATAACACTTTTATCAAACTTTTTTTAACGAGCCTATAAACCTCGCCTATCATCAATATGGAGTTAAAATACACTGGAGAGGCATAATTAATAGTGTAAAGTATGCCATTGTTGGCACCCCGCTGAATGTGTGTGTATCCTATTAATTTATTGAATACGTTAAGGAATCGTTTTGTAGTCAAATAATGGGAGTAAATAATATTACTTTATGACTACAAAATAAAAAATATTAATATTTCTAAATACAGTGTAAACTCCATGTAACGTCACTCGATTTAACGACAAACTCACTTAAGCGTTGAAATCGCTTGGCTTTATTTGGTTTAGCTACACCCACTCTTAACAAGGACAACAATTAATCAAAAAGCACCTTTTAAGTTGCCAAAATTACTAAGAGTTGCGCAGCTGTGTACGTTCTTGTTCTTTTATTGCTTTATTATCCTAGCCCCTAATAAACTCGACAGACGGCATAATGCATAACGAAATTTCTAAGAAATTCCGAAATACCGTAATTTCTAAGTACTTCCTTTATCACCAAGATGACTCAATATGGCAAGATATGAATAAGTAAAAAAATACAACAAAATTACTAGTGCAGCAAAAGACGTCAGACAAAAATAACAGACTTCTCTCCATTTAACGACAACTCTCTATAACGCCATAAAATGCACAATCCCTTCAGTGTCGTTATAAAAAGTTTACACTGTATATTTAACGAACCAACTGGATGCCAAATACTTGGGTGCCAATAATGGCAGTCTAGTTTAGACATAAATGCCCGAAGAGAAATCCTCTCATCGGACCAACGGGAAAAGTAATTAAGCAATTTTTTTTTCAATATATGCCTCTCGAGATGTCCTGTATCCTGATTTGTATATCCAAGACTGTATGAAAACCAAGAACTGTATGCAAGTGTATGAATAAAATCTAGATCTGGTACCAGGGCGAACGGCGCACCCACCGCAGCCTGTACCCGCCTTGCTCTGTGCGTATCTTGATGGAAGCGCCTTCTGCCGCTTTCACAGTCTCTTTCACCTGATCAAACACAATTTAACAGTTATTTATAAATGACTAAAACACAAATTAATATTTAAGAGTTTGAAGATTTCCTATTATAATAAAACGCGTGTTTATTAGTGAATTATTGTTAATTAAATGAGAGAGAGAGAGAGAGGCTATCGTGAATTTTGCTCACTACAAATGCGCCGCTGTTGTATTTTTGCATACAGAGGAAACTGTACTATTGTTGGCAATCCAGTACCATGATTGACACTCTATTATCTTATTTAAAGCATTATAGTACATTATGGTACTAGTGTGTAACATTGGTGATTACCGCCGAGGCGCCATTGAGACTCGAGCCGTAGGCGAGGGTCTTAAGAGAGCCGAGGACGGCAATCATCAATACACACGTGTATCATACGACGTGTTTCAACACACTTGTGAATAAAATAACAGCAAAAACTAATTTTATTTAGTAGATAAAAAAAGTTATATATGAGTGAAAGTTTTATTTGTTAAACACGTACGAGTTAAAATTATCTATTTAAATAAGAAGTTGCATGAAATGAGCAAGCAATAGGAACATTAATTTATTTGTTCTATAGAACACGATCTTTTTTTTCGAATAAAAACTTTTTTAAGAACAAAGCAACTCAACCGATAAAATTTAAAAAAAAATTCTACAACTCACTAGTGAGTTATAATGCTTTTTAGTCACAGTTTGATTATGGGTGTCATTCTGTGCCTAATTGCGGTGACCATAGAGCCACTTTATGAGCAAGTATGTTGAAAAGATATTTTTTTTTACTGTAGCCATATAATGATATTATTGTACGACTTCAAAATAAAAATTATTGCATGACTACAAAATATTTTTTTTATTTTTTTATTTCTTTTATATTTTCAATAAAATGATTGGGTACCAACCACAGTACAGTTTACCCTATTTATACAATAAACAAGTATTTTATCAAAAAAATCTTTAAATTTTGGTTTAAATATTTTTTTATTAAACGCGTGATATGTTTGCGGCTAACATATCTAGAAGTAACGCAGGTGAATGTGCCCCAATTAACAGGACAATGATACGTTACAATGAATACTATACAGAAGCTGAAATATTTTTTCTAACCCCTTCTTTGTACAAAAAGAAAATTGTAGAGTTGTCAATGGACACGTCACTAACAAGTATTAGTCAAGTACTGAAGTGAATTTCACATCTATTGATACATACATACATAACTTCACGCCAGTTCCCTTGCGGGGTAGGCACGAACAACAGAGCGCCATTTAGGCTTATTTTTACACACCTCACTTGCTTCTGTGACATTCATAACTCTTGTCATGCACGCTCGTCTGTTCTTAAGGCTCCTGACATCACCTTCTGCTAGTACACGATCAATTTGATCATGGAAGGTGTGTCGTGGCCTTCCACGACTTCTGCATCCATCCACTTTTGCATTGTATATCTGTTTAGTCATTCTTTCCACATGCCCGAACCACCGGAGCATTCCTTTCCTTACCTTCACCCTGACACTCTCTTTCAGACCATCTATTGATGACTGTAGTATACCAAGTCTTATAAAATCAATTCGTAATTCTCTGGGTAATAACTGACTGACAGACAAATGGTTTTTTTTAATATATTATAGCTGTGGGCAACATCGCTGATTGAGCCACAAGTAATATTTACCAATAGTTCAATTCTGTTTAATAAAATATATTATAATAGCAGCCCATATATGTCCCACTGCTGGGCTCGGGCCTCCTTCTCATAGGGGAACGGACAGTATACCCATCACGCTTGTCCAAGGCGGTTTGGCAGGTTTGACACATCGGTTATCTCGATGTGCAGGTTGCATCACGATGTTTTCCTTCACCGTTATTAGCACGTGGTAATTGGAACAATATATGCACATTAGTTCAGAAAACTGCCTAAGTGGTGCATGCGTTCCGGCCAGGATCGAACCCGCGCCCTTTGAGTTTGGGACGCGTGCCCTAGCCATTACGCTATCACGGCTTTTTTATATTCTTCTTATTCTGTTTAATATAAACACACAACTAAGACTATGTTTAATTTTGTCCTTTTCCTATAGAATTCTTGCCTGCGAGATTTGGAATCTGGAAAGTCAGGATCCTGGAAGTTAAACCTTTCTTATTTAATTATGAGTATCGGTTTAGAGGAATGGACATCTTGATCCTATGTACCTAGACCTAGAAATACTTCAAACATCAGAAAAGCCAACCCCATGATGCATATTAAGGGCTTGCTAGGACGACAAAGATCTGCCTTACAAAGTTATGATACAAGTAAATAAATGGACAACCGTGACTTACACTCTGCATTAAGTTCTGCGCGTTGCCGACCAACATTTCTGTCGCTTCCTGATCCTCTTCGCTACCTAAAATCACAAACAGACTAGTCACTTTACGAAAATTTAATTATATGATTTAATTCATTTTTCTTATAAATGTTTTATTTAAAACACCACTATAATATTACCATCTATAATCTTAAAAGTCTATTTTCTATTTATATTGCAGGAGTGCCAGTACAGGCAGACGGTCCACTTTATGGAAAGCGGTTACCATCGCCTATAGACATTTACAACACCAAAGGTGCTACAAATGCGCTGCTGCTCTCTTAAGGGTCACTGGAACCTGGTCACTAATGCCGAAACACAACTCAAGGTTGTTATGGCGACATGCTTTAGACCAGGGGTGGTAGCCATCCAGTCGGGCAAATGCCCTATCACCTGGCTGTGGGTTGTTTAGTCGCCTCTTACGACAGGCCACCCGGCCGCAGGAAATTGTATTCTTTCTCCGTTCCTGCACGGATAAATGATGTCTAATAAGTAATTTAAATATGACCTAAATGAACTAAAAGTATTCTTACTAAGAAACTGTCCATTAACACGATATTGTTTATTAGCACTTGTATCCACACAACATCGCTTCGTCATATATTATCCGCAAGAGTTAACTTGAGACCTGAGCGGAATGCGCGCTCCCCTCCCGACCCCCGCCCTCTTACCGCTCTCGCCATCGACGCGCACGATCGAGTCAGTGCCTCGCGCTTACGTCACCCGAGCGAAGTCTCAAGTTAACTCTTGCGGGTTGTACGCACGTTATTAGCGAAACATCACTCCACACACTTATCTATAGTACTTACTACTTTTACATTTTATTTGTCTGTGGTTTATGTCAAAGTATCTATCAATTTAAGTAAAAACCAACTCAGTTTCAATCATTCACATAAGGGTGCTTTTGGCGGGAAACTGAAAGGGGACGTAGTGCTGTGCAGTTTTATCTATACTAATATATAAAGCTGACGAGTTTGTTTGTTTGTTTGCTTGAAGGCGCTAATCTCAGGAGCTACTGGTCTAATTTGAAAAATTCTTTCAGTGTTAGATAGCCCATTTATCGTGGAAGGCTATATATCATCACGCTAAGACCAATAGGAGCGGAGCACCAATGAAAAATGTCTCAAAATCGGGGTTAAAGTTAGCGTTAGCCCAAAGTAACTATTCCAAGCGGACGAAGTCGCGGGCAAAAGCTAGTTTTCTATAAATGTGTAAAATTACTCTAAAATGAATAGGTTGTAGGATCCTATAGTTGTAGGATATTGATCGTTTTTGAGTAGTAATTATGTGTATTTGTGAGAAATGTGAACTGCATAGTCAAATGTGGCCTTTCGAGTTTTCACAAGAACTCCATTGAATAGCATCAGTTCTCGTCTGCAATTCAACTACGCTACTATACGAAGCCTCATCAGGATTGGCTGTATGGACTAAGATTCCTTTGCCTGCCTTTGAGGCGAATTCTACACTACTCATTCACACAGAAACAAATATCGTTAAGAAACTAATTAGAGACTTAAAACATTAGTAAAATACATCAATAACATTAAGACGTGAAAGCATGCCCAGCATACGTACCTTTGTAATCCGGCATGCCGACTGTCAAACAAGCGAACAAGCTTTAGCGCCCAAGCTTTTAGATTATCAAGCATAATTTAACGAAATTCACCGTTTGTTATGAAGCAGATATTTAATTGTTAGTTAATAACGACAGTTAAAAAAAATAAGATATAGCAAGAATTCATGTTCGAATTTAAAACGAAACTATTTATTGTTGTTGTCTCACTCTGTTTATACAGGATTTGTATGAAAGAAAAAGAGACGAAAAAATTCTCTTTATTTTCATATATGATAACCGTTACGATGCAGCCATTTCGGGTTTCAACATGAACCTGTCACCAGGTCTCATTTTGAGACAGGAACATATTAGAGGTTACAGGGTGTTTAAAATTATTAGTGTTGCCATCCGACGTCATTTCGGGAACGCTCACCGCCGACACCAATTTTAGGTTTGTTTTTCATTTATAAACTTCTCAATATTATGGTATAAGTGTAATTTTATTTATTATCTTATACAATTGAAGGACTATAATAAAATATGGAACTAGTAGTAATCCGCAAATTACTGAACGAAACGGAACGCACAATTTAAATAATTGACAGCTGCGACCGTTACGGGAGTTCCCCCGTCTTCACAAACTCTCAGTGTTGTACGTAATATACGTAATAAGCTAATTTCAAGTTTTCCATTTCAATACTATCTGAAGAGTAACTTCATCACATTCAGAACTTGTAAGCCCCTTTCGATGGTTCCCACGCAAGCCTTCTTAAAATTTGGACTATTTTTAAGGCGTTCTTCAACATCGGGTAAACTTTACCATTGTTGGCACACCCGCCCAATGATTGGCACTAAGTCAATTTATTCAAGTTATTAGAGGCTGGCAACGCTGCTTCAAAAGCTGAAGCTCTCAAGCGGCGCAAATATGGAACCTTAGGAAGGGGTTACATATTTGTACCGTTTGGAGTTGAAACATTAGGTCCGTGTCATCCATGGGCAAAGAGTTTCTTTAAAGAGATTTGCAAGAAACTCTTTGATGCCACCCGTGATCAGAAGGCTGGCTCATATTCCGCCCAACAAATAAGCACGCCATACAGCGCGGCAATGCAACCAGCCTTCTGGGCACGCTCCCATCTAGCAGCGATTTGTTACACAGTCTCTAATCGCTTGTACTGTATATTAAATAACAATAATCCCTATTAATATTATAAAAATACAACCACACATAATTTTATATATAGTTATTAGAAAACATTTTTTTTAATATTTCTAATTTTCTAGCCACACTAATAATATTATCATTGTAAATTCAAATACAGGAGTTTTTGGCGGGAACTAGAAGAGGACGTTGTGCTGTGCAGTTTTATTTTCTAAAAATGTGTAAAATAACTCTTAAATGAACAATAATTGTAGGATATTGATAGTTTTTGAGTAGTAATTATGTGTTTTTGCGAGAAATGTAAACTATATAGCCAAATGTGGCCTTTAGAGTTTTCACAAGAACTCCGTTGAATGACGTCGATTGTAGCCTACAATACAATGGCGTCTGGCTTAAAGGCCTAGTTGCCAAGCCTTAAACTTAAAAAATTCAAATACAAAAGTTTTTATTCAAAATAAGTTCCACTGGAGAACACTTCTAGAAGGTCACACATATAAGTTAAAATTTAAATTTACTTGTATGGCAGCAAAATAAAAAAATATTTTTTTATGTTTTTAAATACAATATGATGTCTCAATCATTGTACTGGGGTGCCAACTATGGTATATAGTTTCCACTATATAGTAACATTTAACTTCTAAAAATAAATTATTACAATTTAAATAGTGCATAATGTACGGTAGAAAGCGAAATTTGGTTATAAACATCGACCCATAAAGTTAGAGCACATTGCAGAAAATTTATAAAATATATTAAAACGTTTTGATATAATAAAAGGAAGAGACGTACCTTGGGCTCCGAGCATGGTCGCCTTGACAGTGGAGAGAATCTTCAGTTGAGTCCCAATGGTCGGGATCCTCTCGCATACTTGCAAAAGGTTCTATGACAGACAAAACAGATGGCGCTGATTAATTTTTCTGTCATACATTACTTACATATAACTTGACCATAAAGTCAAGAATTAGAAATTTTTTTACATACATACATACATAACTTCACGCCAGTTCCCTTGCGGGGTAGGCACGAACAACAGAGCGCCATTTAGGCTTATTCTTACACACCTCACTTGCTTCTTTGACATTCATAACTCTTGTCATGCACGCTCGTCTGTTCAAATTTAAAATTTGAAATTTTTTTACCTTCTGGCAATACTCTATTTTATCTATAGACGAGGTTAATTATATTAATGAATGAAATATAATGTAAGTAACTGCATATCCTATAATATTTATGTATACCACCTTTGTCAAATATAATCTGTTTTGTTCCTACCACGGGTCGTCTGGAAGTGATCGCTCTTTAGCGATAAGACCTTGTACACATTTAAAATATTTTTAGGCTATAAGTTTTTCTGTGTTTTCTGTAATGGTGTACAATAAAGTGTTATCTATCTATCTATATAAGGTCAGTGAATCATAAACGAAGCGAATTCATCCATGTTATTTGAATTTTAACGGTGTTCCGAGTCTAAAATCCGCTAAAACATAACTAAATACGCATATAACAAAAAATACCACAAGTTGCACGTGTGCAGTGATTTTTAAAGTTTTCCAAGGATGTTTAGTGGAATTTGAAGTACAAATCTTTTCGCTATAATTCGACAATATTTACCAAAGAACAACGGAAATGATAGGTTTGTAATGGTTAGTTTAGCATCTTTTAATCAAATAATTGTTCTGTTAACTAAAGCAACTTGATACTTGTACGATGTTTGATGTAGTAGTAAAAATTACTAGTAAGTATCGAAATTACTCTTGACCTAATATTGGAGTTGCTAGAGTTTACATAAATTTGCTAAAGTGGCGCCACTATTATATTCTACTTTATTTTGCCACTCTGTACTTTACTATTATATAATAGGTTGGGGAAAGTCTTTTCGCATATAGTATGTATGAACTTATAATAAGATCTCTTTGGCTATACCATTTGTATCTGGCTGGTTTTGGTATCATTAAAAAGTTTTAATTTTAAAGAAGACAATTCCAAATTCAAATTAGGAAAATGTGTGATTTTCATTTGTTTTTCTTATTGTTAAAATGAGTGAATCTAATGAAGAAATTCGATACATTTTAAAATTATACTACAAAACAAGTAAAAATGCAACACAAGCCGCGAAAAAAATTTGTGATGTTTATGGACCTAATGCAGTATCTGTGAGAGTAGCGCAAATTTGGTTATAGCATTTTCAATCAGGAAATTTGGATATCAAAGATGCACGTCGCTCTGTCCGCCCTGTTACGGACAAAATTGATGCCATTTTTAAAAAAGTGGAGCAAGATCGGCATATTAGTAGTTACGATGTAGCTGGAGAGCTGGGAATTGAATACAAAACGATTTTGGCGCATTTGAAAAAAGCTGGGTATACAAAAAAGCTCGATATTTGGGTGCCTTATGAGCTCACTGAAAGAAACCTAATGAACCGTGTACTCATTTGTGATTCTTTATTACGACGTAATGAAACCGAACCATTTTTGAAGAAGCTGATAACTGGTGATGAAAAATGGATCACGTACGACAAGAACGTGCGAAAAAGATCGTGTTCAAAGGCCGGTCAGGCTTCACAGACTGTGGCGAAACCCGGGTTAACTCGCAACAAGGTGATTCTGTGTGTATGGTAGGATTGGAAGGGCATTATTCATTATGAGCTGTTACCGCCAGGCAGGACCATCGATTCTGAACTCTACCGCGAACAACTGATGAGATTAAAGCAAAAAGTTGAGAGAAAGCGGCCGAAATTAATCAACAGAAGGGGTGTGGTTTTTCACCATGATAACGCTAGACCTCACACATCTTTAGCCACTCATCAAAAATTACGAGAGTTTGGCTGGGAGGTGTTAATGCATCCGTCGTATAGTCCTGACCTTGCACCTTCAGATTTTCACCTGTTTCGGTCTCTACAGAATTCCTTAGGCAGTGTCAGGTTAACATCACGAGAGGACTGCCAAAACCACTTGTCGCAGTTTTTGATCAGAAGCCCCAAAATTTTTATAGCAATGGGATCACGTCCCTACCTACAAGATGGCAAAAAGTTATCCAACAAAATGGCACCTACATACTTTAGTCAAATGTAAATAAACTTTATAAAAAAACCTTTTGAATTTTTATATAAAATGCGAAGAAACTTTTTCCCCAACCTAATATATCTGACTTAGATCCTTGCATTAGAAAAGCAGCAGGAGGTCCACCATCCTTGAGATCCGAACTTTCCTGGCTTGGTTCAGGTTGCAGCACAGAGGAACAGCACACGGAACCAAATTCACTCTGGAGTGGTCACTTCTTTACACCAGTATCACACAATAAGTTCTTGGCATGACCAGTAATTACAATTAGAATTGAATATACTGAAAGGAATAATATAATAACAGTCCATAAATGTCCCACTATCCCACGCTTGTCCAAGGCGGCTTGGCAGGTTTGACACATCGGTTATCTCGATGTGCTGGTTGCATCACGATGTTTTCCTTCAGCGTTGTCAGCACGTGGTAATTGTAACAATATGCACATTAGGTCAGAAACCTGCCTCAGTGGTGCATGCGTTCCGGCCAGGATCGAATCCACGCCCTTTGAGTCATGGACGCGTGCGCTAGCCATTACGCTACCATTATTCACAAATCCTCGCGAAAGAGAATCGTTTCATACCTAGAATGATGCGTGAGGCTATTGAAATAAAAAAACACCCAAATTTCAATAGAGAAGAAGGTTGGCAAGTACCACCTGTTTGGGTATCCAATCATCAAAACTATTAAGACCCAAACCCAGCAAAAACCAGCTGCCAGACCTCAAGACACTGTGAGCTCTTTCTGCGTACAACGGAACACAAACCAACTTGACTGATAATTACTTTTATTTTTCCTTCCACCCATTTTAATATTATATAAAATTATTAGAGCTAGGCATGTTTGCTGAAGAGTTTCTTGCGCCGCTTCTTCTCTTCAAGCCATAACATGTTGCGAAGCGGTAGTAAATTAGATTAGGCTCCCATAGAGTAAATAATAACCAAAAACAAAATTAAATTTAAATAATTAAAATTAACAAGTCGGCGGTAGGCTAAATAAAACTTTAACAATACTCGTTGACACTTGACATCTTTGTCTTCCGTGATCACGGCCATTGAAAAGTGGCCGAAACGTCGGAACAACCAAAATCAAATAAAATTACTGCGCTTAAAACCGTTAAAACGTAGTTGTATTATGTATACAAGTCGCGAAAACTTAAGAAAATATTATATACAATTCAGTTTGGAATATATGATTGTTTAATTTTACCGACACCCATAACATGAATAAATTAATATACGTATATGAAATGAGGAAGAAAATTCAATATAGACTAACCGTTCTGATCCTCTTGTCGGTACACTCGAGTGCAAGTTTCTTGGCCAAGCGCGTGACCTCCTCCGACGCCTCGGCGATCGCCTTCGCCGTGGCGATCAGCTCGCGTTTGCTTCCTAACAAATTTACAGAATGTGTATTAAACTCATGATGGTGCTTTTATGCTGGACTGTAACAAACAAGCCCAAAAGTTCCAGCTGCTGGATATTGGTTAACGTCGCCTGTAAACATTTGCAACACATGGACCCTATAATGTCGTCAAGTTATCTGTCGTTATTGAAGTGAAACTTCTTCAGAATCGTTCTGATTTGAAACTCGATGAAACGAAAAAGCGACACTAGCAAGAGATAAGCACATAAATCTATAGGACGATCCTGCGAGAGAATGAGTTAGAATACGTTATCTTTAATAATTTAAACACTATTCTCATACGGATAGAGTTGGAAATGTTTTGAAGTTTTTTTTTTCATTTTTTATTGCAGGAGTTCAGCAGACAGGCAGACGGCCCATTTGATGGAAAGCGGTTACCATCGCCTATGGACATTTGCAACACCAAAGGTGCTACAAATGCGCTGCTGCTCTCTTAAGGAAGACTGGAACCTGGTCACTAATGCCGGAACTCAACTCAAGGTGCTAGCCATCCAGTCGGGCAAATTCCCTACCACCTGGCTGTGGGTTGTTTTGTCGCCTCTTACGACAAGCCTCCCGGCCGCAGGAAATTGTATCCTTTCTCCGTTCCTGCACGGATAAACGTTCTCCAGTGGAACTTACTTTAAATGAAAACTTTTCAATTTGAATTTAATAGGGGGACGGGGAAGTGGGCCATAGGAACTCTCACTCATCTCAGAAAACACGATAGCTCATGGCTAACCGTTTCACACCAATAATCTGTGAGAGCGTGGCGTCACACCGCTCAGCTGTAACCAAAGTAATGATGCCAGCATGGCTATAGATCTGTTACGAGATCAGCGTGCGAAGAGAAGCCAGCTGCCATTTCAAATGTATACACAAAAATAGCATCACATCGAAAGCACTTACCGGTTAGATTATAAGCGACCTCTGCCGTCAAGTAAGCGTACAATGAACATATATACAATGAGTTGAATATATACATATACACAATGATATACCATAATGCAAGATTATAATAGCATAATTATTAATTTACAATTAAGGTTTAGAAAAATATTAGGAATATCAAAAAAGCAATAAAAAAAGTTAATTGAAAGAATTTTTTTTATTGCAGGAGATTAGCAGACAGGCAGATGGCCCACTTGATGGAAAGCGGTTATCATCGCCTGTGGACATTTGCAACACCAGAAGTGCTACAAATGCGCTGCTGATCTCTTAAAGGAAACTGGAACCTGGTCACTAATGCCGGAACACAACTCGAAGGTTGTTATGGCGACATACTTTAGACCAGGGGTGGTAGCCATCCAGTCGGGCAAATGCCCTACCACCTGGCAACACCTGGGAAAGTGTTTTAAATCCTACAAGACGAGTCTGATTTCTATTCTTTTGACGCTTGACGGCCTGCGGTTGAGCGTGCTAAGTCTTAGGTGGCCGAACTCACTGGAACCCAGAGGCTTCGGGTTGGATTTCTGGCATGGTAAATTTCGGAAACGAACTTTCTGCTATTTACTATGGTCTGGGTGTCTGGAATCGGCCCCAGAGTGGTCCATTGTGTTATTACCCATAACCAGGGCTTTTTTTGTGGGGACACGCGGTGCCCTTAAAGAAAATTTCAAAAATATCGAAAAATTTCCAAAAAAAACTGCAAAATGAGAAAAAAAGCAATTTTGGTAACCTTTATAAAAAAAAAAAAAGTTTTTTGGAGTAGAGCTACAAACAAAAAATTGTAGACTTACAACTTTCGAGAATTAGCGTTCCCCCAAAAAAGAAGTGCCAAAAACAGGCCTGCCCATAACACAAGTGTATCTTGCTTAGCTAGGGTATACAGTGTGTGTTTGTCTGCCGTTTATTATTATTATATTCTACATGTATACCTCCTACCTATTCATACTTTTACCTTTTATTTTTGGAAGAAAATTGAAAGGAATTATATGGAGTTTACCCGCCATAGATACCACATGTACTATCCGTGCGCAGAAGGTTTGCCGGTAGCCTGATGATGTCACGCGTCGATGGTCAGTAGGGTTGACAAAAAAAGGTTACACAAATAGTTGTTGGAATAAATTTATTATTGTACTGTATTTATAGTCATCGGCAAACCTTCTGCGCGCGGTTTATAGCTCTACTATTGCTTGTTGACGTCATATTTAAAACATATTTAAGACCAAAGCTATCAAGAATATAAATGAAACGTACAAAATGTATTTTTTTATTATCTATACATATCTATCTATACATATAATAAAATTGTAGAGGTCGAATTTCTGTATAATGAAAAAAAATATGCTAAAAACCGAGTCAGGCGGAGGTAAGAAGTGAAATAATTTTGATAATAAGTGAATTTAGATTTTATTTTCAAATTTTTTGTTTCTCTGTGTGTCTGTTTGTCTGTCTGTTTGTTTGTTTTTTTTATTGCAGGAGATCAGCAGACAGGCAGACGGCCCACTTGATGGAAAGCGATTACCATCGCCTATGGACATTTGCAACACTAAACGTGCTACAAATGCGCTGCTGCTCTCTTAAAGGAGACTGGAATCTGGTCACTAATGCCGGAACACAACTCAAGGTTGTTATGGCGACATACTTTAGACCAGGGGTGGTGGCCATACAGTCGGGCAAATACCCTACCACCTGGCTGTGGGTTGTTAAGTCGCCTCTTACGACAGGCCGTCCGGCCGCAGAAAATTGTATTCTTTCTCCGTTCCTGCATGGATAAAATCCGGCTAATTTCCGAAACGACTGGAGCGATTTAAATGAAATTTTGTATGGTGGCAGCTTATATCCCTGGTCAACATATAGGATACTTTTGATACCGAAAAATTAAAGAGTTCCCGTGGGTTAATTAAAAAACCGCACCACGCGGACAAAGTCGCGGGCATCAGCTAATCTACAATATGTTTTAAATAATAAGACATCAAAAGTGGGAAAAGGATGACGTGTAGCGCCATCTAGTACTTAGATCGACTTAGGGCTATTCTATTTTTGTAAATTTTTGCTCCAACGCATTTGACATTGATTTTACTAATGTCGCCGTAGATACGAAAAATGACAGGCGAACCGGGATAGCGAAGTAGGCTTCTGAAAAGCAACTTCTATATCAAGGTTTTCTGTAAACCCGCCTAATAAAGATAAAAACGAATAAATTAAAAAAAATAAAGAAAAAAACAGAGAGTGCGGGTGGTAAAGATAAAAATTGTTGGTGGTGGAAGTAGGGCAAAATCCACAGCCGGGCAGAACGAAGCGGCAGTCACCTACGGATCCCCAATCCTCGTTCCTTAAGACTCCTCAGCACGTTTTCACAATTAGCGTTTGTTCACACCAACAACAGCAGCGGGTTTATAAGTTTTTATCCGTGCAGGAACGGAGAAAGAATACAATTTCCTACGTTAGGGCGGCCTGTCATAAGAGGCGACAAAGCAACCCACAGCCAGGTGGTAGGGCATTTGCCCGACTGGATGGCTACCATCCCTGGTCTAAAAGTATGTCGCCATAAGAACCTTGAGTTGTGTTCCGGCATTAATGATCAGGCTTCAGTCTCCCTTAAGAGAGCAGCAGCGCATTTGTATCACCTTTGGTGTTGCAAATGTCCGTAGGCGAGGGTAACCGCTTTCCATCAAGTGGGCCGTCTGCCTGTCTGCTGAACTCCTGCAATAAAATAAAATAAAAACATACATACATACATACATAACTTCACGCCAGTTCCCTTGCGGGGTAGGCACGAACAACAGAGCGCCATTTAGGCTTATTCTTACACACCTCACTTGCTTCTTTGACATTCATAACTCTTGTCATGCACGCTCGTCTGTTCTTAAGGCTCCTAACATCACCTTCTGCTAGTACACGATCAATTTGATCATGGAAAGTGTGTCGTGGCCTTCCACGACTTCTGCATCCATCCACTTTTGCATTGTATATCTGTTTATTCATTCTTTCATCATGCATTCTTTCTACATGTCCGAACCACCGGAGCATTCCTTTCCTTACCTTCACCCCGACACTCTCTTTCAGACCAACTGTCTTTCTTACTTCGGTATTACGAACGCGGTCCGCAAGCGTCACTCCGCAGATTTTGCGCAGTGCTCGCATCTCGACCGCGTTTACTCTACTTTCATGCTCTTTCTTCCATACCCAACTCTCGCATCCATACGTGAGCGTAGGTACCAGCACCGCGTTGTGTACGGCGAGCTGGGAATGATGAATTCTTTCTGGCTGAGGTTCTTAGCGCCTAGAAGTTTACCTAACGCTCCATTCACACTATTCCCCAAATTCACTCTTCTTTCTATATCAGCGGTGTACCTTCCATCCCTGCTAAAAGCACATCCAAGATATACAAACTCATTCACTTGCTCCAGCATAACATCATCTACCATTATCCTTGCATTCGTTCTGGTTTATTCTCTTTCAAACACCATAACCTTTGTTTTCTTCGCATTCAAATGTAAGCCTCTCGCCTGACAGTCATCTTTCATCATTGTGACTAGTGTTTGCAGTTCTGATGGCGATTCGGCTAAAAGCACGGCATCATCCGCATAAAGCAAGGTGCTTACAACTAGGTCACTCATCCGCACCCCAACATCCATCAATCTTATTCTCTGGAGACAATCGTCCAGGTATAGGATGAACAGCAAAGCCGACAGCACGCAGCCCTGTCGGACGCCAATATTGACGTCAAACCAGGGCGACAGGCTGCCATCCAGCCGCACGCATGCCATACAGTCCTCGTAAGTGGACTGCACAGCACGCATCAGTTGGCCATAATACATAATAAAACTAAGTTTTAACGGTTTTAAGCGCGGTAATTTATTTGATTTTTGTTATTCCGACGTTTCGGCCTTTTCAGTGGCCGTGATCACGGAAGACAAACATGTCAAGTGTCAACGAGTATTGTTAAGTTTTATTTAGCCTACCGCCAACTTGTTCATTTTAATTATTTAGTTTTAATTTTGTTTATGGTTATTATTTACTCTATGGGAGCCTAATCGAATTTACCATCGCTTCGCAACATGTTACGGCTTGAAGAGAAGAAGCGGCGCAAGAGACTCTTCAGCAAACATGCCTAACTCTCATAATTTTATATAATATTAAAATGGGTGGAAGGAAAATTAAAATAAATTATCAGTCAAGTTGGTTTGTGTTCTTTCTAAATATATTGTTACGAGTGTGAGACTCGAAATTAAAACGCTGTTGGAATTACTATAGAATTTATTAGGACTATACAAACACGTATAACATAGGTACAAATATAGCTAGACACTACTAGTACGCACGATTCAATAATACGCGCAAAGTTCGTCACTATATCGCTTGCCGAAATGTACGTCTTACTCGTATCGTACTCCTCGCTCGACTGCCCCACCCCTCCGTTCGGGCATTGTTTTATACTAAACTGTATAATACCGACAAGGGGACCGCGTTCACTGAGTTAATCTGCACATCTGGCAAGCTTCGACGCAATGCAATAACAACAAGGATTAGTTTGACACTAATGACGGCCATAAAATAAGTACGATAACAAAAGGATGTTTTTCAATTTTAAACACCAAGTAAACAAAAGAACTCCGAATGCAGGGAAGGCAATAAACTGCGTTTTACGACAGCCAGATATCCGTTCTTTGTCGGTATGTAACAATATTGTATCAATAATTATGTTTTCTAATTATATGTCATCTACAACAATACTAACTAAAGACGTTAACTTACAAATGACACTATACTATAAATAAATCTGAAACAATATGAACATATATAGAAGGCCATTTTGGTCGCGCAACGCGTGTGTCAGGATGGCCGAGCGGTCTAAGGCGCCAGACTCAAGGTGCGCCTTGCCCGCTGGACGCGGGTTCGAGTTGTTCTGGTCCTCTATGAGGGCGTGGATTCGAATCCCACTTCTGACAATACTTTTTAAAAAACAATTATTTTTTTATTAACTTTTAAATATTAGACTGATTATATTTTTTTTAAATTTATATCTTAATTGTTATTGTTTTATTAGTGATAATTTGTTATAGCACTTTGATATATACCTAAATATTTTTATACCTTAAATTATTTTATAATACTTAAATAAACTAGTGGTCGCACTTGGTCGAAATTCGACCATTATAATTTGTTGTCAAAGACTAGTTCTATGATTACAGATTTCGCCAAGGCTACACTGTTAATTTGACTTTGGCAATAAACAAAAGAGTATATATGCGTGTGTGTGTCAAATACATGGTAGTGTGTAATTTTTTTTTATTGATTTAATATATTTTTTATGCGTAATTAAAAAAAAGCATTCGTCGCTTTTTCTCTATATAAACTATAAGTGTGCAAAATTTCATACTCTTCCGTCTGCGCAATTTCGGTAAAAAGGGGTACAAAGTTTTTGCTTCGCGTATTAATATATAGATATTACGAAATAGTCGAAAACATGTCATACAAAATTTTTTGAAAAATAATCTTGTATTTTACTAGAACCAACAATTTAACCATAAATATGCGACCGATTGACACTGGTTGAATATCTATGTCTTCCGCGATCACGGCTACTGAAGTGAAAAACAGCCGAAACGTCGGAATTAAATCAAATAAATAAATAACTTTTAATTATCGGTTTAGAAGAGTTTCAGAGGCACACGATTGCTTGTCTTGCTTATATACAACGGCACAAATAGTTATGTGTAATAATAGGCGATGTCAGGAGCCTTAAGAACAGACGAGCGTGCATGACAAGAGCTATGAAAAATAATAATAAGATTTTTACATACATACATACATAACTTTACGCCAGTTCCCTTGCGGGGTAGGCACGAACAACAGAGCGCCATTTAGGCCCATTCTTACACACCTCACTTGCTTCTTTGACATTCATAGCTCTCGTCATGCACGCTCGTCTGTTCTTAAGGCTCCCGACATCATCCTCCGCTAGTACACGATCAATTTGATCATGGAAGGTGTGTCGTGGCCTTCCACGATTTCTGCATCCATCCACTTTTCCATTGTATATCTGTTTAGTCATTCTTTCATCATGGATTCCTTTCCTTACCTTCACCCCGACGCTCTCTTTCAGACCAACTCTCTTTCTTACTTCGGTATTATTTTGCGCAGTGCTCGCGTCTAGACCGCGTTTACTCTACTTTCATGCTCTCTCTTCCATACCCAACTCTCGCTTCCATACGTGAGCGTAGGTACCAGCACCGCGTTGTGTATGGCGAGCTGGGCCTAACACCTAAAGTAGGCCAAGCCTGTCTCTTAGATGTTAGTCCCTTCCAGCGACTTAACAACTGCGACGTGAGTGTGTAACAATTTTAGTAAGTAAGTTAAGTATTTGAAAACAAAGAGTTACAAGATAATAATTTCAAAGGTAGATTGAAATCGTTTTAAAGCGAGTGAGAAGCAAGCATGTACATATGGTGTATAATTGTCAATAGAATGAAAACACTGCATACTTGGGACTTAGGAACATTTACGATTTCAAAGACATAATTTGTAGCAAAAAGAGTAGTTTTAGGCTTTATTATGTACAATGTTGTCTAAATTCTATTATGTTTGGGCCACTTCGTAATTTTCCTTAATTCAAAGAAAGGTGGACAAACGCGCTCCGGTTTGTTCTCACCCCCGCCCCCGCACCGCACCTCACCGCGGTCGCCTGCACGCGCTGGTTGAATCAAAAAATGCACCCCGCGACACGCATCAGTGGCTATTTCACACCTTGACGCAAAAACTAGTGTCGTGTGCGCAGCCTTCTTACATACATACATACATACATAACTTCACGCCAGTTCCCTTGCGGGGTAGGCACGAACAACAGAGTGCCATTTAGGCTTATTCTTACACACCTCACTTGCCTCTTTGACATTCATAACTCTTGTCATGCACGCTCGTCTGTTCCTAAGGCTCCTGACATCACCTTCTGCTAGTACACGATCAATTTGATCACGGAAGGTGTGTCGTGGCCTTCCACGACTTCTGCATCCATCCACTTTTGCATTGTATATCTGTTTAGTCATTCTTTCATCATGCATTCCTTTCCTTATACCTTCACCCCGACACTCTCTTTCAGACCAACTCTCTCTCTTACTTCGGTATTATTTTGCGCAGTGCTCGCGTCTCGACCGCGTTTACTCTACTTTCATGCTCTCTCTTCCATACCCAACTCTCGCTTCCATACGTGAGCGTAGGTACCAGCACCGCGTTGTGTACGGCGAGCTGGGCCTTCTGGCTGAGGTTCTTAGCGCCGCAGCCTTCTTACTCACAATATTTCCATCGCGAGTGGTATACTGCACCTTCGGATAATCATATCAGGCAAAAAGGCAAAAGCATCGTGGCGACGGGACAACCGTGAGTACCGTTTTGATCTGCTCATTTTTTGAATCGTGGACAATTAATTACGACGTGACTACACTCTTTCACCGCCATTCCGCATCTTTAATCAGGGCCTTTGGCCTCTACGCCCTCACACAATTAATTTGCATTTACTTTTATATCAATAAACATTTAGAATATCAAAGAAGCGAGTGAGGTGTGTAAGAATAAGCCTGAATGGCGCTCTGTTGCTCGTGCCTATCCCGCAAGGGAACTGGCGTGAAGTTATGTATGTATGCACAAATGGTTATGTTGTGAAATGAATTGGAAGGCGAGCCATCGAAATACCTTTGGAGTCGGAGCGCACGAGCTCGGAGAGCCTCGCCATGAGGATGGCCATCCGCTTCGCGGCGGCGATGATCTCGTTGTCCTTGGAGGACCACTCGCGGACGGCCTTGTGCAGGTTGTGCGCCGCGACCTGGTTTCAAATCACGCATGTTGAATTTTTTTTTATTGCAGGAGCTCAGTAGACAGGCGGACGGCCCACTTGATGGAAAGCAGTTACCATCGCCTATGGACATTTGCAACACCAAAGCCGCTACAAATGCGCTGCTGCTCTCTTAAGGGAGACTGGAACCTGATCACTAATGCCGGAACACAACTCAAGGTGGTAGCCACCCAGTCGGGCAAATGCCCTACCACCTGGCTGTGGGTTGTTTTGTCGCCTCTTACGACAGGCCGCAGGAAATTGTATTCTTTCTCCGTTCCTGCACTGCATTATGGGGCGTTGATGTCACAAACGACGAAATACACAAATGTCACTGGTCGATTTAAAAATCGCGCCTTTTTCAATGTCAATCGATAGAGAGAATTAATGCTCTGTGGTCAACGCCCACTTCGCATCACCTCTTGACATGGCTCGTTGTGAGCGCTGTGCGATCGAAAACAATGACGTAATTGGTGACGACGGAACGGCTGACGGAGCATTGTGAGCTACTAACGGAACGCGACCTATGTGGGAAAAGTATCAGTGCACCACTCACGAGTATAGGCTGGCTGGGGTGCGGCTGCCGCCTGAAGATGTCCTCGCCCTCGTCGTCGGTGTCGGGGGGCGGCGGGCGGGGCGGGGCCGCGCCGGCGGAGGGGGGCGGCGGCCGCGGCGGCGCCTGCTCGTCGCTCACGCGCAGTCGCGACAGCGCCTCCGGCAGCAGCGGCGGCGGCGGCGGCGCGTATTGGCGACCCAACGCGGACTCCACTTCGCTGGCCGCGCTCATTATCTGCAAAACATTCGACAATTGTTACGACTTTTAACGGAAACTCGAAGATTTCACTTGTGTTTATGTGTATTGTATATATATATATACATATATATATATATACAATACTAGCTGTACCCGGCAGACGTTGTTCTGCCTTTAAAAAATAAAAATCTACAACCCGATTGCAGCGCCATCGACCGGGACCAATTATTAATTTAAATCATTCTCGAATGACTGATCAATCATCGACCGCCGAGAGTAGAAAACTATTAAGGTAGTAATATCGCTATTAAAAAACAGGGGTTGGTGGTAGAAGGGTGAAAATTTAGGGTTATACGTATTTTTTAATGCCGAATCCTAAAAAAAATAAAAATAAATATTTAGGGGTGGGTCACCCTTATCATTTAGAGAAATAGATGTTGGCCGATTCTCAGACCTACCCGATATGCACACAAAATTTCATACAAATCGGTTCAGCCGTTTCGGAGAAGTTTAGTAACGAACACCGCAACACGCGAATTTTATATATTAGAAAGATGTATAGAGATATGAGTTATTGGATGAAATGTATGGAGGTTGGCACTGAAAATCAGCGCTATATCAGGATTTTTTATTAAATTCCGATGCAACACAATGCCGAGTCCAACTTCGTTGACTAAAAAAATCGACGTACCAGCCTTATTTATTTATGATATATGTTTTTGTGTTTTGTGAATCAGTTATTTTTTTTATACACAAAAATAAACATTTTGTGTTTTTTATTTATTGCAGGAGATCAACAGACAGGCAGACGGTTCATTTGATGGAAAGCGGTTACCATCGCCTATGGACATTCGCAACACCAAAGGTGCTACAAATGCGCTGCTGCTCTCTTAAGGGAGACTGGAACCTGGCCACTAATGCCGGAACACAACTCAAGGTAGTAGCCATCCAGTCGGGCAAATGCCCTACCATCTGGCTGTGGGTTGTTTTGTCGCCTCTTACAATAAGCCGCCCCAACGCAGGAAATTGTATTTTTTCTCCGTTCCTGCACGGTTAAATGTGTAAAATTTATTGTGAATGTATTACGTGTTTTTTATGTATAGCGTCGTCTTTTTAAATTAATAAGTTTAATATTTTGGTGTGCAGTTTTGTTTTCAAAAATAAAGTTTCTTATCGCATGTTAGTCAGCGGATAAAACGAAAAAAAGCCGAACCTAAAGGGAAAATGCTGACCGCTGAGTATTATTATACAATTTCGAACTTTAAAGCATTGATATAAGATCTAAAATAATATCCATCAGTGTAATACATGGTGTTTTAAAATTACAAGATCTTGTAATTGCCCATATTACTGTATGATTACTCCGATGGTCTTCGAAACTTCATTCCAATCAGTGTCCCCCAGAGACACCTCATTCATTTTTTACCGCCTGTATCAGGCAGACGGCCCGCTTGATCGTCAGCAACGGGCTTTTGCAACACCTGTGGCGTTGACAACGCGTTGCCGGCCTCTAAGAAATTTTATAACGACAATCCGAAGTCATAGCCCAGACAAAAGCAGCATGAAATTCCCTCCAGATCATTGTCGCACGCGGAATAAACGTCCTAAGGAACTGTTGCGTACTTATAAATTAGTACACTCGTTCCAATCTATGATTTTACTTATGATGTATGTATGGGGCGAGTGCCTTCGAGAAGCGAAGGCGCTCGAGCCCGGGGGGGCAACTTGCTCGAGGGAGCTCCCTAAGGAGTTTTACCTCGGCTGGACTGTTGCCATGAATGGGGAATGAATTTAATGATGCCCACCATAGGGCGACACAAAATACTAATTGAGAACGGGCGACGAGTAATATAAAGCCCGAAGGGAAGGATCACGGCGGGCCGGGATCGGTGGTTTGCGGTGGCCTACGCTATCTTACTGCCGTTTCGCAACGTGTTATGGCTGGGAGAGAAGAAACGGCGAAAGAAACTTCCCAGCAACACGCCTAGTCTATCCTGTGGGGTGAGCTATGTCTCCTAGCGTCCCTCGCGGGGACGTGGAGAGATCTTGATTGGCGGCGTCTGAGACGCCGCCGTCTGTGTCTGTCTGTCGGTGCCTGCCAGCCTACTGTTCTAACCGTGGGCGGACTGATCCGGGCCAGCCGTTTCGTAATAACGTCGACTCTGTCCGTCAGGACGTTACGCGGTCGTCGCACAAGAGCCTTTCGACGAGGCTTATAATCGGACGCGGACACGACGAGCGGATTTCGATGGTGCGGCGCGAGATCGAAATACTTACGCGAGAGCGACGTAATGTAGTTTTTGATGGAGGGAAGCTCCAGATCGCGGTGGAGGTCGACGTTACGCATATAGAGGGGAGCACCGACGGCTCTGCGCATGAATTTATTCTGCACGATTTGCAGTTTATCTAAAAGGGCAGGCTTGACATGGCCGAATACCACACTCGCGTATGTCATGATCGGGAGGATGCATGTTTTATACAGAGTAAGCTTGTGTCTGAGGGACATTTTGCTTCGTTTGTCTATCATGGGTGCTAAACGACCCATCACAAATCGCGCTCTATTTCGGACTATAGTGATATGCTCGTTGAAGCGCAAGTTCCGATCTAGGGTGACACCAAGATATTTGGTGTACTTTGCCCAGGGGATTTGTTGGTCATAGAGCGAAATGGTTTTTAGGCGAAGGCTAGCGCGTTTGGGGGAGCGAAGCGTGCCCGGGGAAAAGAACATTGCTGCGCTTTTCTCCGGGTTTACCTCTATCCTCCATTTGCGAAACCATTCGCCTAGCTCTGTGACAGCTGCCTGCAGCCGGACGCAAGCCATTTGTCGGTTTTTATCTGATGTATAGAGTGCGGTGTCATCCGCAAAGAGGGCCAACTCCACATCTGGAGTTTTTGGGATGTCGCTGGTGTACAGCGTGAAGAGTAGTGGCGACAGAGCCGAGCCCTGCGGTACACCGGCTGTGAGTGGGTGAGGGGACGAGCGCGTTCCCTCCACTCGAAAACGGAAGCTACGACCTAGGAGGAAGTCTCGCAAGATGAGCACGAGTCTGTCTGGCATACCGAACTGGTACAGCTTGTAAATCAAGCCGTTGTGCCAGACCTTGTCGAAGGCTTTTGCTACGTCTAGAAACAGTGCGGCTGTTCCTATAGGGCGGGGGCGATGGGCAAAGTGAGATAATATGTGCTCCGTGATGCGGTGCACCTGTTGGACGCATGAGTGTCTGGCACGGAAGCCAAATTGCTCATCGGGTATTAGATGTTTGCTGAAGGCAAAATCTCTAAGTCGAGAGAGGATGACCCTCTCGTAAAGCTTGCTGAGTGCGCTCAGTAGGCTGATTGGACGATAGCTGGACGGTTTATTAGCCGGTTTTCCCGGCTTGTGAATACCGATGACATCTGCTTCCTTCCAGATCGCGGGAAAGGAGCAGTTTGTTATGGCGGCATTGAAGATGCTCACTAGAATTATAATTAGATGGGCGGGTAGGAGTTTTAAAACGCGATTGTTGATGCCATCGGTCCCTGGGGCCTTTCGCGGTTTGAGAGACTTGATCAGATCTTGCACTTCTTCGACCGTGACCGTGTCGAGTGTGGTTTCCGCTGGTAAGGAGGATCTACGTTCGACCTCGGAGTCTACCTCCGTCAGGTGTGACTGGTCGACGTTTTGCGTAGTGGGGGAGCATTGAAGCTCTAGACTCTGAGCAAGGCACTCGGCCTTCTCCTCGTCATCGAACGCCTCGGTGTTGTCGGCTCTTTCTAGCGCGGGTATGACAGTAAGGGTGTCTGATTTGAGAGCTCTAGCCAGCTTCCAGTACGCCTGGTGAGTTGGTTCGATATCCCTCAACGTTCTGTCCCAACGTTGTTCCCTGACTTCCCGGATACGTAGTTTGACCTCGCGCTCTAGTTCGCGGAGTCGGACTCTGTTATCCTCGGTAGGATATCTGTCGTGAGCTCTGGAGGCGGCTCTCTTTTCCCTCAGCAGTACCCTCACCTCGTCCGGCAGGCATAAGTGGCGGTCATCCTCCACTGGCACCTGCCTGGACGAGTTCCGCACTGCGGATTGAAGGTGGCTGGTGAGGGCCTCGATTGCCGTCTCCGTGTCTTGGCGGGACACGATGTGGTCCGGGATGCGGTCCAGGTCTTGTGAGCTGGTTGCCTTGAGGAGGGTCTCAAGTCTCAACCAATCCACAGAGGTCCTAGTTTCAGATGTCTGGTCTGTCTGTGGTCCTAATCTGAGGATAACCGGACGATGGTCCGAGTCGATATCGTCCATCGTTTCGATCGAATGGAACTGAAGGGTTACGCCCCTCAGTAATGCTAGGTCGAGAGTGTTTGGGGTCCCCCAGTCGCGGTTGGGGGGGTATCTTGTGGGGGTCATGGGAGTTAGTATATCAAACAAAAGATTGTCTGATATATTTATTAGGGCTCTGCCATTGGGGTTAGTGGTATTGCAATTCCACTGCTCGTGTTTGCAATTCAGATCTCCGGCTATAATAACAGCCGGGCCTAAGTTGAATAGGGTTTCTAGGTCTTTCTTAATGAGGGTTTTTTGGCATGCGAGGTATGCTGAAACTATGACTAGAGGTTGGTGGCCAGTCATTGCTAGTCTGCAGGCGGATACCTCCATACCTTCTAGTGGGGGGGTGACTACAGGCATGCAGTGTAGGGATCTTCTGAAATAGATCAGGGTGCCGCCACCACGGCCTACCCTGTCATGTCTAGTGATCCGATAGTTAGAGATCTTTGGATCTCTATTACTCGGTTTCAGGAAGGTCTCCTGTACTAGTAGTATATCTACTTGATTGGTAACCAGGAAGTCATGGACCAAGTCGCGCTGGTTTCGAAGGCCATTGGCGTTATAAGTCGCCAGAGTCAATGAGCGTGGTTTATTTCTACCTACATGCGCCATTTGTTACCGGTAACAATAATTTGACTAGGTTGTTTAGTTACAACGATCTAAGTATTTGGAGGAGGTACGCGTGATCCATTTCGATCACGAGTTGATCCCGGAGGGAGGGTTGTGTTGACTCTGAAACTTGCCTCAGTTTCCGAGCCAAGAGTTGGACCTCTTGCAGGTCGAAGGGCAAGTTCTTGGCGAATTTAGTCGCCAAAGCTAAGTCCTCCGCTATAGAGTGGTGGGCCGATGGCCCTGAAGGTCCCTTAGAAATGGGGGCGAGGGCGGGGGCGGGGGTGGCCGAGGGTAGGCCGGCCATAACTGGGGCACGCGTCCTTAGCGGAGGGAACGCTTCCGTCGTGGGAAGACCCGTCCAGTGGTTTACCACTGAGGGGGGGGGGGGGGGGGCGCCACGAATGCGGGTTTGTTCGGCACTTTTCTAGTGCCTTTTTGGGCATTGCCCTTTCCGACCTTACGTTTGGGTCGGGGGGCGGCAGGGCAGCCTCTGTAGTTAGCGGGGTGACCCGCTTGGCCGCAGAGGATGCAGCTCGGTGGCTCCGGGGAGTCCCGGGTGCGAGTGCACTCCGAGGTCCCGTGGTCGCCCAGGCACTTGACGCACCTGGGACGGGATTGACAATGTAGGGCAGAGTGCCCATAAAGTTGGCAGCGATGACACTGCCGCAGTGTATGTTTTTCGTGTGGACGTTCCACACGAAGGCCAGAGAGGCCACAGACCTTCTCAAGTTCGAAGATCTTTTTCCCCTCTGGGGAGAGGTCGAGGACAACCAATACTAGGTTTAGAGGGGACTTTGTGGCGTCGCCTCTGTGCATACGGTGCACTTCGTGCACTGGTAGGGCTTGGGACTTAAGGTCCTCTAGAATATAGGAACATTCAATTTCCTGAGGAAGTCCGCGGATTACAGCCCGAAGGCGTTTTTCTTCTGGCAGGGCGTAAGTGTAGTAACCGATTTTACGGTCACATAATAAAGTAGTTAGGGCGCGGTGGTCACTTGAAGACGTGACCATAACTTTGATGCCGTGTTGAGTATCACGGGCTTCTTTTATGGAGATTGCCTTACCTGGCAGTTCTTTAGCGAGTTGAAGCCAATGGGCTTTCTCGCGGATGGTCAGGGGTGGCGGCGGGCGTTGTGAAGGTGGCCCAGGGCGGCTGGAAGGTGCCGCTGTCGGTGTTGTGCCCGCTGTTGGGGCGGGGTTGGGGGGGACCTCCCTCTGGGTCTTACGTTTTTTAGTACGACTAACGGTTATAAAACCGTCATCGTCTTCGCGGTCTAAGGGGATGTTCGCGGGAGGCGCGACATCCATAGGGGTAATTTCATCGGCCGGTGGAAGAGGGGCATCCCTGAGGTTTTGCGGACCTTCAGAGGATAAGTCGATTTCTCGACGAGAATCGATTACGCGATGGATGGGCGAACGTGAACGCGATGTCGTCGAACTCGCAGAGCTCGAACGCGGTTTTGTCGATGCGGAACCGCGAGAAAACGAGGCGCGCGACTTTGGTGCCACACGATGGGCATCGTTGAGCGGGGGTGCGGGCGGCGGGCGCACTGGTAACGCGGCGGGTATGGACGCGGGAGGCGCGGCGGCGGGGGTTGCGGGGCGTGCGCTAGTCGCGGCAGGTGCGATGGTCGCGGCAGATGTGCGTGAGGGGGGCCTGCGGGGGGGCCCTTTGCACGTGTGACTCGCGGGACACAGGTTTCTCGGAATTAAGTTCCGAAATAACGGACACCATTGATTGGGACTCCGGAGTCCTCAAAAATTGGTCGAGAGCTTGAGGGAATTGCTGTCGTAAAAACGACAGCAAACCCTCTAACAACGATGGGGAGGGCTCCACGCCGTCCATTGTCCCTGAGGGGGACGAACGATTTGGTGGAAAAACCACCTGATGACGCACTTTTCACTGCACTGTCACAGAAAAAACACAGATCGACCGGGTGAACGAACGAACACAACGAACACGAATAACGGACTGCCGAGGCGGAACGGGAGACGTGCGCGCGCGACGAACGACAGCGGGCGAATGTCCAAGCTAACTAGACGAACGCGTGGAATGCTGCCCGCATACCTCCTCAGTGCCGCGTGTCTTAGTACCGTTCGCAACAAAGATAAGTTCGCACGTTTTACACTCGTTATTTCTGTACTTATTTATTTTGTTTTATTGGTTGTTAAGTTTTTCCCAATTGCTTTTTTATCTCTTATATTCTTTATTATTACATGTATATTTATTTATTGCTCTTTTATCTTATTTTTACTATCCCATAGAAATATTTTTATTTTCTACATTTATAAATGAAAATAATAAATCTTAATATATATAAATTACGTGTCACGTTGTTTGTCCGCGATGGACTCCTAAACTACTTGACCGATTTTAATCAAATGTTCACACCGTGTACAGTTTGATCCAACTTGAAAGATAGGATAGCTTACATTTGGACCCGGTAGGTGGCGCTGCAATCGGGTTCAAAATTTTATTTCTTCAGGGCATAACAACGTCTGCCGGGACAGCTAGTAGACTATAAAAACCAGTTATCGACTTATAAACTAATATTTGTTTGGCTTGATATGTCTTTATTATATACATTACATATAATTTCTAACAGATACCTATGTATATCGAAACGATCACGTAAATTAATGAACATTCAACGCACTTCGGACCGACAACACTCCCGGATGCATTCAACATCAATTTTTTTAAATAACATTATAACATACATTCATAACTTCACGCCAGTTCCCTTGCGGGCTAGGCACGAAAAACAGAGCGCCAGTTAGGCTTATTCTTACACACCTCACTTGCTTCTTTGACATTCATAGCTCTTGTCATGCACGCTCGTCTGTTCCTAAGGCTCCTGACATCATCTTCTGCTAATACACGATCAATTTGATCATGGAAGGTGTGTCGTGGCCTTCCACGACTTCTGCATCCATCCACTTTTGCATTGTATATCTGTTTAGTCATTCTTTCATCATGCATTCTTTCCTTACGTTCACCCCGACACTCTCTTTCAGACCAACTCTCTCTCTTACTTCGGTATTAGGAACGCCGTCCGCGAGCGTCACTCCGCAGATTTTGCGCAGTGCTCGCATCTCGACCGCGTTTACTCTACTTTCATGCTCTCTCTTCCATACCCAACCCTCGCTTCCATACGTGAGCGTAGGTACCAGCACCGCGTTGTGTATGGCGAGCTGGGCCTTCTGGCCGAGGTTCTTAGCTCCTAGAGGTTTACCTAACACTCCATTCAAACTATTCCCCTAAACACTCTTCTCTCTATATCAGCGGTGTACCTTCCACCCCTGCTAAAAGCACATCCAAGATTATAACATCATTTGGAATTAAAGTAAATAAACATTATTTAAATTAAATTAAAATATAATCGTGTTGTTATTTTTAGATTTTTTTGCAATCGGTACCGGACACGGTCGACTGCGCGCCTGTCATTCGTCTACTCGGCTTGGCCGGATGGAAAGGTGTGCACTCACGTCCGCGTTGGCGGCCCTCCAGTGCGGCGCCTGCTGCCGGTCGCCCAGCGCGACGGCCTTGGCGCGGTGCACGGCCGGCGGGATGGCCGCCTGCAGCCGCTGGTGCGCGGCGGACAGCGCGCGCGCGAACTCCGCGTCCTCCGTGTTGTCGCGCTCGGCGCCGCCCACCAGCAGCACGCGGTTCGCCAGTCTGACACACGCGAAACTCACTCAACCATCTCTATATATATAAGCTGCGCGCAGAACGTTTGCCGATACAAATTTAAAGGTAGACCAAAAAAAAGATGGATGGATTGTGTGAAGGATGACATGATGATATGCGGTGTGACAGAAGAGGTATGTCAGGATAGAAGAGTGTGGAAGGAAAACACATATTGTGCCGACCCCAAGTAATTGGGATATGGTGAAAGAAAAGAGAGAGAAGGTTTGCCGATAACGACTTACTATTTAATATTAAAGCAGTAAAATCGTCCTTTTTGTTCAAAAAATTATTGAAAAATCACATTCTAAAGGACTTCTCTTTGCTTGACTAAATTAATATCACTTTAATTTTGAAGCTCAGCAGACAGACAGACAGCCCACTTGATGGAAAACGGTTACCATCGCCTATAGACATTTGCAACACCAAAGGTGCTACAAATGCGCTGCTGCTCTTTTAAGGGAGACTGGAACCTGGTCACTAATGCCGGAACACAACTCGAGGTTGTTATGGCGACATACTTTAGACCAGGGGTGGTAGCCATCCAGTCGGGCAAATGCCCTACCACCTGGCAAAAAATTTATTTATTCAACCTATAAATCTGTCTATCTGTTTGCACTGCACCATTGGTTGTTGTAAAGCTACTTAGTAATTAACAGACAGACTGACTGACAAAACACTCAACTATACTTTGAAATCGCATCACCTTCTGCTAGTACACGATCAATTTGATCATGGAAGGTGTGTCGTTTACGCATTCTTTCATCATGTTTTAATAAGCCCGTTGCCTTAATAAACAACTTGCATTGCTCCGACTTTTCTCTCAAGACTACCCTCACATATTATAAATAATAAACTAAATTCATTTCGAAAACAAAACATTATTTAAATATTACAATAATAAATGGACAAATGCGCTAATAGGGGTAAATGTAAATTAAATGTAACTAGTTATTTCTCTGTAAGTGAATTGTAAATTTTTTGAGAAATAAATGTCTAAAACCTATTATTGAAGTGAAACTTCTTAGGATTTGTCTCAGGAAACAGCGTTACGGCCGTGTGGAGGGGCGGCATAATTTTAGAGTAGACTGTGGATGTTTTCTTTGGTTCCGGGTCGAATTCAGTTTATTTGTTTGATAATGCTACGAGTTGCGAGACTCGAATTAAAATGCCGTTGAAATTAGTATAGAGTTTATTAGAACTATACAAACACGTATAACACAGGTACAAATATAACTAAACACAACAAGTCCAAACGTAATGCAGAAGGTCGTAATTCAATAAAACGCGCAAAGTCCGTCACTAATAGATTACCGATTGTAGTACACACGTCTCGTTTCAATCGTGGTTCTCGCTCGACTGCCATCCTCCATCAATCATGTCATCGTTTAATACTGCACAAATGCAATATGCCCGACAGGCAACGTGGACCGAATTTCCTAGAATCTGCTTGTACTTTAAAATCCATAACACCTAACTAATGATTACAATACAACAATAGGCGATCATAAAAAAATTACAATAGTTTCAATGTTATTAGTTCAAATGTCGACGGGTAATAAAATGTGTTTTGCTTCAGATATGCAGGTGGGTTTTGTTTTTGTCGGGACCTGAGTTGTAACAATAAAATAAAATATTCTTAAACAAAAAATGCATTCATAAATAACACAAATAATTGAGATTGATAAGAAAACCCTCACCTTGCGATAGCCGACGTATTATCCACCATTTTCTGAGAATCATTGTTCCGGATGGCGTCCTCGCACAGATACGTGTGCTTTTGCATTAGTTCACCTGAAAGAAAAGACATTGTAATAAAAACAAACGACCACCATCCTGCAACATACGGACGCCTGAGACGATAACCCGTCCAAAGTAAAGTAGCCTATGTACCTCCTTGTAACATCAGTTATCTGCCGGTCGAGCCGTTTGAGAGATCAGCCGGAACATACAGACAGCCAAAAAATTTAAAAAAAAAGTTTTTTTACAATATGTAGACTAATATATAAAGCTGAAGAGTTTCTTAGTTTGCTTGAACGCGCTATTCTCAGGAACTACTGGTCTGATTTGAAAAATTCTTTCAGTGTTAGATAGCCCATTTATCGAGGAAGGCTATATATCATCACACTAAGACCAATAGGAGGCGGAGTACCGATGAAAACATTTCAAAATCGGGCACCGGTGGGGGGGGGGAATGTTTAAACTATTCCACGCGGACAAAGTCGCGGACAGAAGCTAGTGCAATGTAAAATGTGTTTTTGCTTGCTCTTATAATATACTAGGGTTTAATAGGACAAACTAGAATAGTAGGGGAGACCCTAGTTACCAATAAACACTTCGTTTGGTTGGCATGAGTCTTACCAGCAGTCCTTACGAAGTCCAAGGGGTCGACGGCCTGGTCGCAGAGGTCGCGCACACGTAGCACAGCGTCAGCGTATTGGTTCTTCAGATTATTGAAGTGCTCCTCGGCCACCTTTAAATTTAGAAGAAAAAAAAATTGTAGGTACGCATAACGATGGTTCAAATAAATACCTGTAGAAAGATCACAAAACTCATTCAACCCACTGGTACCGCCATATAAACCTCCTTTCGACCTATACGATATTTTCTTCTAACATATTTAAATTCTTCCTTCAAACCTGAAGGCGCGTTCCCTTTTCACACGCATGTCAGTCATTCATTGTCATGTCATCAATAAAATAATTTAAATAATACGCTCCGCACAACTTTAAAATACATAAATACAGTCCAACGTTTCATTGTAAATAACTATCCAACAAATATATATATATAAATAATATCAGCCCATTAATGTCCCACTGCTGAGCTCGGGCCTCCCATTATAGGGGGAACAGACAGTACACCCGCCACGCTTGTCCAAGGCGGCTTGGCAGGTTTGACACATCGGTTATCTCGATGTGCAGGTTGCATCACGATGTTTTTCTTCACCGTTGTTAGCACATGGTAATTGTAACAATATGCACATTAGATCAGAAAACTGACTAAGAGGTGCATGCGTTCCGGCCAGGATCGAACCCGCGCCCTCTGAGTCTGGGACGCGTGCGCTAGCCATTACGCTACCACGACTTTTATCTCTTATAATATATATATATATATATATATATATATATATATATATATATATACTTGAAATTAAATACGTTACACCATTATATAACAAACTGAAGTGAAGTGAAGTGGACTGAGAAACAGAGGAGCAGCTGCATTTCATGGCCATTAACCAGGTACATACGTGCTCATTCTCAGCATTCCGCCGACTGCGCCTGCGTGACCAATGACCTTGTCAAGTGTCACGCGTACATACCGTCTTGTGAATCGGAATATATTCTTCTCGTGTGTTTGTTATAATTACTGGTCGAAATTCGACCATAATTAATTTAAATTATAAGTTTGAACATTATTAAGGTCCTGTTATCAATGACTATACTTCCATAATCACGGATTTCGCCGAAGGCTACACTATTAATTCGACTTGAACAATAAATAAGAGCATATCCGTGGCTGGCGTGAATATGTTGACATGTTCAAAATGTCAATTTTACAGGGGCGCAATTTTAAAGTTTGACTAGTAATGATAAATCGTGTTATTCTATTATTACCAAAGGAAAAATCTTAAAAAGTTATGAATATTTCGGACTGTCAATTTTTTTCCTATAAAAACACAGGCGTAGGAAGCGTCTAAACGAATAAAAAAAAAAGATGTATGTCGAGATATCAATGTATTCCCGCCAGCCACGGATATTTGCGTGTGTGTATCAAATACATGGTAGTGTGTGTAATGTTTTTTTTTTTTATTCATAGTTTAAAAAATATATTAACCAGGTATGGTAAAAATGCGCCATGTGGTAGGTTACAGTGCTCCACCGACCGTCAGTTTGTTACGTTTGCTCTCCTGATCAACAAAATAACCGGTCTGGTACAGTCGGTATACGAAATGGACGCGTTTGCGAATAGTTTAAATGCTGCTTATTACTTCGTAAACGTTTAAGGAACAGAAGACGTAAATATCACGTTCACCTAATCGTCACTCAAAGAGCATTTCAAGGGGAATTCGCTACTTTGTATTCATTATTGTGCGAAGATGAAGAAAAAATTTCAATTACTTCAGAATGTCGATCACAAATAAGTTTTAATGAATTATCAGCGAAATTACAAGAGTACTTAAAATATTAATAATAATACCGAAGTAAGAAAGAGAGTTGGTCTGAAAGAGAGTGTCGGGGTGAAGGTAAGGAAAGGAATGCTCCGGTGGTTCGGGCATGTGGAAAGAATGCATGATGAAAGAATGACTAAACAGATATACAATGCAAAAGTGGATGGATGCAGAAGTCGTGGAACGCCACGACACACCTTCCATGATCAAATTGATCGTGTACTAGCAGAAGGTGATGTCAGGAGCCTTAAGAACAGACGAGCGTGCATGACAAGAGTTATGAATGTCAAAGAGGCAAGTGAGGTGTGTAAGAATAAGCCTAAATGGCACTCTGTTGTTCGTGCCTACCCCGCAAGGGAACTGGCGTGAAGTTATGTATGTATGTATGTATGTATGTATGTATGTACTTAAAATATTTAAACTTATTTCAACATTTTAACTTCAGTATAAAACCGCTTTTTTATGATGATACACATATCCGTGCGATCAGTGTGTGGTAGGAGGATATTTGCTCGTGTGGATGGCTACCACACCTGGTTTAGAGTATGCCGCCATAACAACCTTGATTAGTGTTCCGGCATTAGTGAACAGGTTCCAGTCTCCCTTAAGAGAGCAGCAGCGCATTTGTAATGAATTTGGTGTTGCAAATGCCCATAGGCGATGATAACCGCTTTCCATCAGGTGGACCCTCCGCTTGTCTGCTGAACTCATGCGATAAAAAAAAAGAAAAGACAACGCAACGAGAATTCAGATTAAGGTTGTTTAATCAGCTTGGCCGTATTATAAAGACATTTCTTCAAATGAGCAAAGTAGCGCAAATCAATGAATATAATACATATATCGAAGTATTAGATTGTGTCATTTCAGATATCACTGACAGCTCCTGTTTATCTCTACAGATACAAAAGTAAAAAAGAAAACATTCTCATATATATGGATATCAGGGTGGTCCTTATTTAGGGTTTGTCCGAATTTTTTTTCACGATAGTCCTAAATCGGTTCTAAATGTATTAAAAAAAAATCATGCCAAGTTATAGCTCTTCATTTTAATTTTAACCCGGCCCCCCCCCCGATAACCAAATTTTTAAATGGAAATAACAGGGGAAAAATCTGTTATTACTTTGGAATTTTTTACGTCATGAGTGGATGAACAGATCATGTCGACAAACAATCATTCTTGTAGAAAATTTAACGCTCTATAAGAAAGGTCTCTTATGATTTTTTGCTAAATCTAACGGTTTCTAAGTTATTTAAGGTCATAGTTGAAGCTTAAGTCAATTTTACGATTTATTCTATTTCTACCGTCGTTTAATGATTTAAAAATGAAAAAAGGATTGTAATTCATAATTTAGACCACTTAAAAAATGAAGAGCTATAACTTGGCATGAATTTTTTTTAATAGATTTAAAACCGATTTAGGACTATCGTGAAAAAAAAATCGGACAAACCCTAAATAAGGACCACCCTAATGGATATAATAAAATATACATACCTTGCTTTCAGGGTAGTACAAGCGTATTTTGCCGGCAGCGATCAACTGAGGTGACAGTTTTTCAACCTGAAAAAAAAACCAATAGTTCATCATATACATTTATTTAAGACGTCTTGCAGTATCAGCAATTTAGACTCTGGCAAATTCATGCGAGTCCATGAACAATGACATATAAAGGGCGCGTTCCTCTAGTATCTCACAACTTTTATCCGTGCAGGAATGGAGGAAGAATACAATTTCCTGCGGCCGGGCGGCCTGTCGTAAGAGGCGACTTAACAACCCACAGCCAAGTGGTAGGGCATTTGCCCGACTGGATGGCTACCACCCCTGCTCTAAAGCATGTCGCCATAACAACCTTGTGTTGTGTTCCGGCATTAGTGACCAGGTTCCAGTCTCCCATAAGAGAGCAGCAGCGCATTTGTAGCAACTTTGGTGTTGCAAATGTCCATAGGCGATGGTAACCGCTTTCCATCCAGAGGGCCGTCTGCCTGTCTGCTGAACTCCTGCAATAAAAAAACGCCCAAAATGCTCCGTCTGCCGTTCCACATGGCAACCAGGGTCGTTATGGTCGTCGCTAAAACGTCACAAATGACGTTCTATTATGGACTTTTTGCTGTTATGTTAAAATCGTAATCTATGGGTCGGAATACATATTGTGAATTTTTGTTACAATTTTCCTACTTACATTATCGGAGATATTTGGAATAGCAATTTTGTTGTACGGAAAATTGTAAACACATTAATGACGAGAAAAACATCATTACACATTAATACATAAGTGTTTTTCTTTTTTGTATTCGGTAAGTTGCTATTACTGGGTTATTGTAGTGAATAATTTGCAGTAATTTCCGGTAAAAACATATGCCATATTTAATTCGTAAAACATTAATCAGTAATAGTAACTAACAAAGTTTTTAGGAAGAAAATCGGTTATTAAATGTTTTGTAACATTTACCTACCTACTATTCGTTTCAAATTCGAACATGTTGAGACCTGTATTCAACATTATTGTGTTTACTTCATCATCCGATAATTTGTAATATACATTTCTCTCTTTTTATTTATTTTATTTTATTAACTTGATACTAATCCACAATCTACTTTAAATATTAGACGGCGAGGACGTAAACGAACACAAGTTACACCTATAGTTCTAGGTAATATTGAGTTGCAACAAGCCTATCACCAGCCCATTCCAATCACCAAAGCTTCACACACAGATCTAATGAGTTTATGTAAAAGTGGCGCTATCCCGCGATTTTATCATCCCTTTTATGATTCGTTATCGTTTACTGATAACGTGGACGCAAGAGACAAAAATGAAGAGAATAATTGTTGATTTTATAAATTTATGTCTCTATTGCTTTTTATTTAGAATTTCACACTGATTTTGTTTAATTCCGTATTCATCTCATTCAATATTCAATAAGTGTTTCTTAAATGCCATTTATATAGTTGATTATGGCTATAATTTGTGTAAATTGTATTTAATTAATATAATAAAAAATATTAAACTTATGATTATAAATATATTTCAAATAAAAACCTTGGTTTATTATTCTTCAAAGCTCTTTTTGTTTTGAACGGTAATATAAAAAAGTTGTTGTTAAATTTCCTACCCAGTACTGTACTTTATCTATACGGTATTTCTTGCATAATGAAAATTACTAGGATAACTTGGTTACGATATATTACGTTCACTAGTTTTAATAATAATAAACGTTATTAAAGTCGATAGTATGCTGTTACAAATCAACACTCTTAATAATTTTACCACAATAATCCCGTAAGTTACTATTACAGAACAATGAAACTTTTCTAGATACTGTAAATTATTTTTTTTATTATTGCAGCCGACAGGAAGCATATAATTTAAATCAGATGACAAAATAGCATTTCATAAAAAAATAGCTTTCATTTGATGTATCAATGACTTTAATACTCCCAGAGGTTAGAAAGTTATTCAAGAAAAACAGTAAATTATTGTTCCTGTAAAATTTGCTTTTTTCGATTACCGACTTATTGCACGGGGATAGCATTTCCCCCGCCTTAAAAAAAGGGGGTTTTAAGTGACTATGATAAGTATATTTTTTTGAAGTGATAACTTTTCATGTGAGGGTAAATCGCTTCGTTACGTAACGCGTTACGGCACCAGTGTGTCTGACTTCCCTTTCTGTCAGGCATACGGTAGCGGTAGGCAGGCTTTTCATCTCGCACTCTAACCCACAGCGCGAGCCGTATTTCTTCTAATGTACATATTCAAGAATTGTAAATAAGAATAAAATATATTTTATAATCAAAAAAATATTTAATTAATAAATAACCTTTCCTTACATTATCATATTATTATACATAAATGTAAGTAATAACCTAAGCTTTTCTTGAGTTAAACAACTTCAATATTAAAATAGTTCAACTTAAGATTTTTTTTTATTGCAGGATTTCAGCAGAGAGGCAGACGGCCCACTTGATGGAAAGCGGTTACCATTGCCTATGGATATTTGCAACACCAAAGGTGCTACAAATGTGCTGCTGCTCTCTTAAGGGAGACTGGAACCTGGTCACTAATGCCGGAACACAACTCAAAGTTGTTATAGCGACATACTCTAGACCAGGGGTGGTGGCCATCCAGTCGGGCAAATGCCCTACCACTTGGCAAATTTAGTTAGATTAGTTTAAATTAACACTTCTGTCGGGCGTCCCGAGACGCACACGTTTGTTTTTTTGTTTACTTATTCTTGGCATGTTTTATTATTATTTAATGTCTTCGCCGCCACTTTTGTCTTAATATTGTCCTTAGTTTAGGGGGTTGCCTGGAGGAGATCGCTTCAAGCGATAAGGCCGCCCTTTGTCCAACATTTTCTGTACCTAGTTTTAATTTTTGGTGAACGATAAAGTGTTTTCATTCATTCATTCATTCATTCACTATGAGCTATTGTAATTATATGAGATCTACTTCGACCACACTACTCGCATGCGCAACAAAGATTAAGAGTGTACAGTTTTACACGACTTATAATTCCGATCGGCAGTTCTCGTTTGCGCAGAGGCGAAGCTAATGTTGCCAGACCAAAGGACGAAATATAGAGGACAGGAAAGGACATAAAGTTCAATCATCATACGGAACAAGATCAACTCAGACGCCGATGTATTCTGTGCGAGCGTAGTTTTTTTTTATTGCAGAAGTTCAGCGGACAGGCAGACGGCCCACTTGATGGAAAGTGGTTACCATCGCCTATGGACATTTGCAACACCAAAGGTGCTACAGATGCGCTGCTGCTCTCTTAAGGGAGACTGGAACCTGGCCACTAATGGCGGAACGCAACTCAAGGTTTGTATGGCGAGAAAATTACCCCCCCTCACCTGACTGTTTTGAAATGATATTCTTTATCCGTTCCTGCAGGGATAAGAATTAGGTAAGGTAAGTACTACAACAACCGAGCCGGCACTAAGAACTGTAATCAAGATGTCTCCGCCATGGCTCTACTACACCCTACTGGTAGAGCCACACTGGGAGCATTCTCGTGATGTCGATCGTTCACGACTCACCGGGCGGCGCGTTGACGGCGTCGGTGAAGTGGCGCAGCGGCGCCGCCACGTCCACGAACTCCTCGACCACGCGGTTCACCACCGCGCGCTCCGTCGCCCTCTTCAGCTCGTGCAGTTTGTCTGTCAACTCCCTGCCAGACAAATCAGCGCACAAAATGTTTTAATCTCCAGCACGTAATCCGGGTTCGATTCCTGGTATAGTAGATTTCGGAAACGTATTTTCTCCGTTTTTTACTATGGTCTGGGTGTCTGCGAACGGCCCCAGAGTAGTCCGTTGTATATTGCCCATAACACAAGCGTAACTTGCTTAATTTGGGGATATACAATGTGTAAGTTAAAAAAAAAAAAACTTTTTTTAAGGGTGGTCCTTATATACCATTGTTGGCACCTCACTCAATAATTGGCATTCAATCAATTCATTAAAGTTATTAAGAAAATATACATACAATATTTACAAAGTTTAAAAAATTAAGATTTCTTAATGTTAGGTTGTCAATCACCGGGGGCGAGTGCCCAAAATTGTACAATATCCCCTGTATATGTTCGTAAAATTATATTATGTCATCTAATAAGGATAACAAAACAATGATATTATCACTGTTTGTATACCTCATTATACACTAAGGATCACTATAAACGACGCCGCTATCCATTGTCCGTAGTTTTATAATTGCCAGAGGTATTATACATAAATGTGTATCTATTTCTATATTTTACCGTCCCATCAATTGCGTTACCAACGTCCCAAATAAAATTTCACTTATTCGTCATACAAGCTGTGGGCGTTCATTTAAATTTTCTACCAATGGTAATGTAAGAGAATGAATTAGCAAAATATACCAAATCGTTTATACGTCAATTCACTCACTCACCATTCAATTATTCATTCCCTCACCATTCGTTTTTCCATTCGCTCATTGACCATTCTGTTATCCATTCACTCACTATTCCGTTATCCATTCACTCACTCACCATTCGGTTATCCATTCACTCACTCACCATTCAGTTATTCATTCACTCACTCACCATTCGTTTGTCCATTCGCTCATTAACCATTCTGTTATCCATTCACTCACTCACCATTCATTTGTCCATTCACACCACCATTCATTTGTTCATTCAATCACTCCATTCATCATTCTTCTATTCTCTCACTCATACCTGGTGACAGCCCTGGCATCATCGGAGTCCCCTCGTCCGGTGGCGCACATGTCCGCCAGCTTGTCGGCCATTCGCTGGACCTCCGAACACAGCTGGAGGATCTCCGCCTTCTCTCGGCCCTGGAGGCCATCTGCGATCTGAAACAATGTTATCTTGTTTAACACTAATTTTCTTTATTGCGTGAGTTCAGCAGACAAGCAGACGGCCCACCTGATGGAATGCGGTCATCATCACTTATGGGCATTTGTAACAAACACCAAAGGTGCTATCAATGTACTACCGCTTTCTAAAGAAAAACTGGAACCTGGCCACTGATGCCGGAACGCAACTCAAGGTTGTTATATCGGCATACTCTAGATCAGGGATGGTAGCCATCCCGACGGACAGATACCTTACCTGTCTGTGGGTTGTTTTGTCGCTTCTCACGACAACCCCAACGCATGAAATTGTGTTCTTTCTTTGTTTTTTATTCCTTTTCCCATTTTTCAATCGACTTCAGTGTAGGTATATTTTTCTTATTGCAAAGCTGGTAAATAAGCTCATCTTTAGAAAGAGGTTACCATTGCCTATAGATGTTTGCAACACCAGGAACAAAGACAACGCGTTGCCAACCTTTAGAATGGGATAGGGGAGGTGAGATAGAGGTATCGGACAAGAGAAATAAGAGATATAGAGGAACAGAGACTTTTCCTCGATTTGCCATTTGAAACTCCTTAACAAAAATTGACCCCTACAAGCCATACATTTGGTATAGTTGAAGGGGGTAACCCGTATAGAGTGGAGGAGCGAGATGGAATGCTCCTCCGTCTCAAAAGAAGATCTGTTCCACTACACACCCCCTTGCTGAGACTGAAGTCGATGGTAGACGAATGAAGTCGAGAGTTGTTCATAGCTATCAGTGCTTCTCGTAGTATGCCAATCATTTGTCACTTTTTGGCAGTCCTGTGAGTCGGACTGGAAGCAGTTCTAGTGAGTCAGAACTTTGTTGGTTGTCCCAGTGAGTCGGGAGAGCAGGAGCTCGTGTGTCGGTTTCCAATGCGTATGGAAAGACGGTTGGAGTGGGCGATTAGCTTCGTGCGGGTCACATGGCTGGACTGTGTTGGCTGTTGAGTGGTGGCCATCCACAGGAAGCAGCGTACAGCAGCCGTGATTTGGTTGCCGAAGTCACCTGAGTGCGTAGCCGTGGTAGTAGGGATGGAGGTACATCGTGTTACAGATGAGCGATCTAACCCTATAGTGGCTACCAGTGATGATTGGCAGTGGAGGCTAGCAGGATATACTCAGTTGTCTTGAGTTATGCGGGGAGTGTGGTACTGATGATGGTGCTTGAAGTTGAGGTTGAATTGATGTTCTGTGAAGTTGGAGGCTTGAGGTTGAAGTGAAATCTTAAAGTTAATTTTTGAGACTTGATTGAAGGTAGTTTGAGATATTGAAGTTATTGTAAGTTGAATTTACTTGATTGAAGGTTGAATGAAGTTATTGAAGATTGAAAGTTGGTGAAGTGAATGTTGCGTGTTTGTTAGTCGAGGGTCACCAGTGAAGAGTGAGCCCCGATAGGGTAATTGATTTTTCAAAAATCTGATAATAATTTTAGTTTTCGTCAAAATCGATCTCGAGACTCCTTTGGGTGTTTTTCGCTAATTCGTATAGTTTAGGATTTGGCGCTGAAGGCCCACTTGAAAAATTCACCTTGTATAGTGGTATAGTATATATACTGCGCAAAATCTGCGGAGTGACGCTCGCGGACCGCGTTCGTAATACCGAAGTAAGAAAGAGAGTTGGTCTGAAAGAGAGTGTCGGGGTGAAGGTAAGGAAAGGAATGCTCCGGTGGTTCGGGCATGTGGAAAGAATGACTAAACAGATATACAATGCAAAAGTGGATGGATGCAGAAGTCGTGGAAGGCCACGACACACCTTCCATGATCAAATTGATCGTGTACTAGCGGAGGGTGACGTCAGGAGCCTTAAGAACAGACGAGTGTGCATGACAAGAGTTATGAATGTCAAAGAAGCAAGTGACGTGTGTAAGAATGGGCCTAAATGGCGCTCTGTTGTTCGTGCCTACCCCGCAAGGGAACTGGCGTGAAGTTATGTATGTATGTATGTATGTATGTGTATAGATATTTTTTTTTTTTTTATTCGGCAGACAAACACACACATTGTATATCCCCAAATTAAGCAAGTTACGCTTGTGTTATGGGTAATATACAACGGACTACTCTGGGGCCGATCCCAGACACCCAGACCATAGTAAATAACGGAGAAAATACGTTTCCGAAATTTACTATACCAGGAATCGAACCCGGAGCCTCTACGTTGCAGCGAGGTAGGCCGGCACAGGCTTAGCCCGCTCAACCACAGAGGCCGTCTAATTACAGACACCTACCCTTTGTCCCTGTGAGACGATGCTGTTGATGGCCTTCTGACCCTCGCTCCTGGTCATCGCGTCAGCCGCAGGGTGGAGCAGCCATTTATGAGCCGTTTCCAATCTATTCAAGGAAAAATAGGTAAATTTATTTTTGTGTTCATTTTTAGAACCTTTGCAACAGGCAACGTCATCATCGTCTAAACATAAAACAAAATCATTTTTGACTTACATAATGAATTTGCTAATAATCTAGACTCTTTAGACTAGCTTTGCCAAAATTACCATAAAAACAACTACATGAAAACTATTTACGACCGGTTCCTTAGTATATTTCACTATTCTTTCATTTGCTTTACCATGGTTGAATTTTGACATTACTTGTATATATAGGGGTTTGTGTTAAATTTTAACCGATAGTAACGCAACTGCATGTTTGAGGCTGTGTGTAAAGTCTTCGCTCGAAACAAATTTGTGTGTGAGTGAGTCTATGCGTGATTGATTCTCGTGAGTGAGTCTATGTGTCAGTTAGTCTATGCGTGAGAGAGTCTATGTGTCAGTTAGTCTATGCGTGAGAGATTCTATGTGTAAGTGAGTCTATGTGTGAGTAAGTCTATGCGTGAGTGAGTCTATGTGTGAGTGATTCCCGTGCTTGAGTCTATGTGTGAGTTAGTCTATGCGTGAGTGAGTCTATGTGTGAGTAAGTCTATGCGTGAGTGAGTCTATGTGTGAGTGATTCCCGTGCTTGAGTCTATGTGTGAGTTAGTCTATGCGTGAGTGAGTCTATGTGTGAGTAAGTCTATGCGTGAGTGAGTCTATGTGTGAGTGATTCCCGTGCTTGAGTCTATGTGTGAGTTAGTCTATGCGTGAGTGAGTCTATGTGTGAGTAAGTCTATGCGTGAGTGAGTCTATGTGTGAGTGATTCCCGTGCTTGAGTCTATGCGTGAGTGAGTCTATGTGTGAGTAAGTCTATGCGTGAGTGAGTCTATGTGTGAGTGATTCCCGTGCTTGAGTCTATGTGTGAGTTAGTCTATGCGTGAGTGAGTCTATGTGTGAGTAAGTCTATGCGTGAGTGAGTCTATGTGTGAGTGATTCCCGTGCTTGAGTCTATGTGTGAGTTAGTCTATGCGTGAGTGAGTCTATGTGTGAGTAAGTCTATGCGTGAGTGAGTCTATGTGTGAGTGATTCCCGTGCTTGAGTCTATGTGTGAGTTAGTCTATGCGTGAGTGAGTCTATGTGTGAGTAAGTCTATGCGTGAGTGATTCCCGTGCTTGAGTCTATGTGTGAGTGATTCCCGTGCGTGAGTGAGTCTATGTGTGAGTTAGTCTATGCGTGAGTGAGTCTATGTGTGAGTGATTCCCGTGCTTGAGTCTATGTGTGAGTTAGTCTATGCGTGAGTGAGTCTATGTGTGAGTAAGTCTATGCGTGAGTGAGTCTATGTGTGAGTGATTCCCGTGCTTGAGTCTATGTGTGAGTTAGTCTATGCGTGAGTGAGTCTATGTGTGAGTGATTCCCGTGCTTGAGTCTATGTGTGAGTTAGTCTATGCGTGAGTGAGTCTATGTGTGAGTGATTCCCGTGCTTGAGTCTATGTGTGAGTTAGTCTATGCGTGAGTGAGTCTATGTGTGAGTTAGTCTATGCGTGAGTGAGTCTATGTGTGAGTGATTCCCGTGCTTGAGTCTATGTGTGAGTTAGTCTATGCGTGAGTGAGTCTATGTGTGAGTAAGTCTACGCGTGAGTGATTCTCGTGAGTGAGTCTATGTGTGAGTTATTCTATGCGTGAGTGAGTGTGTGCGTATATCTCACCTCGCTTGCATAGTTTTGCCTCCCTGTTTCTCCACAGCCCTCACGCCTTCATTCACGATAGCATCCACTTCATTGAGTTGACATCTCAGATCACCGGCCAATTTCAAAGCCTGCAAACCAAATGAATATTATTCATTTTAATTTTAATAATTTTCAGTTACAAACATAAAAATTTATTTCAATAAATTAATAATGACAAGTTTTATTCAGAAACAACAAATCGACATCAATAAATAATTTATTGGCTATGTGTATTTTAATTTTTTTGTTATTTTATTTCTATGGCCATCTCATTTTTTTCTATTGCATGAGTTCAAGAGACAGACACAGACACTTGATGAAAAGCGGTTACCATCGCCTATGGACATTTGCAACAGCAAAGGTGCTACAAATGCGCTGCTGCTCTCTTGAGGGAGACTGAAACCTGATCACTAATGCCGGAACACAACTCAAGGTTGTTATGGCGGCATACTCTAGACCAGGGGTGGTAGCCATCCAGTCGGGCAAAAACCCTATCGCCTGGCTGTGGGTTTTTTTTTTGTCACTACGACAATCCCAACGCAGGAAATTATAAATTGTGTTTTTTTTCGTTCTTGCACAGAAAAAATATAAGGCAAAGGTATGTTAGGTAAAATATAAGAACTAACCATACATAAACGTAGCCCCGTGGGAAAACCCTGGTCATTTTATTTAAAAAAAAAGCACTTATTTATTATTATTACCTTTGCTTCTCTCCCGAGTCCGTATTGCCTCTCATCACACAGTTCATCGGCGTTGATGCCGCCTGACCTGAGAACGATACAAACATTCGTTGTAATATTATAAATTAAATAAAAATAAAATTCTAGAAACCGATCAAAAGCTTTCAGTGAACAAGTTTAAAAAAATAAATAAAGCACGTCTGCGACGAAAGATTTCCGAGACTCATTTTTTTTTCTTTTTAATTGAAAAAGAGACCACGAATGTTTAGTTATCTATATATTAATGCGTGAAGCAAAAATTTTGTACCCCTTTTTACGAAAATTGTGCGGACGGAGTATGAAATTTTGCACATTCATAGTATATACAGAGAAGGAGTGCAGAATGCTAATATTTTTTTCAACACACTTGCTCATAAAGTGGCTCTATGGTCACCGCAATTAGGCACAGAATGACACCCATAACCAAACTGTGAGTAAAAAACATTATAACTCACTAGTGAGTTATAGATATTTTTTTTTTAATTTTATTGGTTGAGTTGCTTTGTTCTTAAAAAAGTATTTATTAAAAAAAAAAAGATCGTGTTCTATAGAACAAATAAATTAATGTTCCAATTGCTTGCTCATTTCATGCAACTTCTTATTTAAATAGATAATTTTAACTCGTACGTGTTTAATAAATAAAACTTTCACTCATATATAACTTTGTTTTATCTACTAAATAAAATGAGTTTTTGTTGTTATTTTACTCACAAGTGTGTTGAAAAACGTCGTATGATACACGTGTGTATTGATGATTACCGTCCTCGGCTCTCTTAAGACCCTCGCCTACGGCTCGAGTCTCAATGGCGCCTCGGCGGTAATCACCAATGTTACACACTAGTACCATAATGTACTATAAATTATGCATAAAAAATACATTAAATGAATAAAAAAAAACATTACACACATTAGCATGTACTTGACACACACGCATATATACTCTTTTGTTTATGGTTCAAGTCAAATGAACAGTGTAGCCTTGGCGTAATCTGTCATTATAGAAGTATACTCTTTGACAACAAAACCTTAATTTTTTAAACGAATTTCGACCACTGGGAGACCACTTAGTAATGAAATGAATACGCGTTGCCGTGACACTTGTTACGCTGATTTACAATAAGTAAAATTACATTCGAAGTGGCGGTAGAGTCGTGATAATAAGACGGACGGACAAGATGTAATGACAGTAAGCGAACCGTAAAAACATAACAAATGGGAGTTGGCCGCCGTTACCTGACGTGTCTCCTGACGGCGTCGGCGTGCGCAGGCACCAGGTGCTCGGCGGCGCGCTGCGCGGAAGTCAGGACGCTGCGCAGCGCGCGCTCCCCCAGCGTATTGCGCCCCGCGTCGGGGTCCTTCAACGACATTATTCAATTCCATATCCACAGACTAATCAGACATCTTCCAAAGAGACTTTAGACCACAGCACAAAGGAAATGTCATGAACTTCAAATACTATGCTATTACCATACTACTTATATCTGTCGGTCTATGCCTCGTGTATGTATGTATAATGCAATTCAAATGAGAATAGAATCGACTTTACGCAATATTGTGACTTTAAATAATTAAATATTATATTAAGACAATTTACTACTAAATTAACCTTTTTATTTAAATCTGATGTAAGACTATTTATTATTGATGTGCAAATAAGTTTTTGCAAACCATACTGTTCAAGTGACATTTGACAGATAGAGGTTATTGACATTCCTATTCTTATTTGGATCGCACAGTATGTATGTAATGTCTCACGTGATCAAAAAACTAGTCTATACCTCGGGCAACGCATTAGTGTTGCCATTCAGCGAGGCAATATGGTTACTCCAAATTGCCTTGCTGAATGGCAACACTAATGCGTTGCCCTTTTTACGCACGTTTCCGACTGACAGTGGTCTGGTACTAGATTTTATAGAGAAAGAGAGAGAGAGTGAGAGAACTCTTTATTGCACACCAAAACATACAATTACAAAAACAGACCATATTTACAATATTTTCTAGGCGATACAATAGGCGGCCTGATCGCTCGAAGCGATCTCTCTCTCACTTTCTCTTTATAATTTAATTTTAGTTTGTATATATAGTTTATTTTTAGTTTAATGTATAGTATAGTTTAATTTAGTTAAAAACATAGTTAATAAATCGACAAATAACTATTATATTAACATTATTTTTATAATAATGATATTTTAAAAGTACATACATACATACATACATAACCTCACGCCAGTTCCCTTGCGGGGTAGGCACGAACAACAGAGCGCCATTTAGGCCCATTCTTACACACCTCACTTGCTTCTTTGACATTCATAACTCTTGTCATGCACACTCGTCTGTTCTTAAGGCTCCTGACATTTTAAAAGTAGGACGATAAAAATTTAGTGCTACATAATATAAACGTAACACACGTCTATATGTATGTAATAACAATTTAGTGTATATTTATATAAATTTAAGTTTATTTCTTCATGTAAATTAGATATATTTTGTGATCATTATAATAAATTTCATTTTTTTTTTATGATCAGCAATCCAATTCATGATAATAATACAATAACTAACATTAACTGAAAATAAATGCTTACCAAATGGCTGGTTCCTACATCTTACCGACCGTTTATTTGCGCTTTACTATCAGTTAAAATTTGACATGAGCTCCATACAACTAATGTCAAACGGGCAAGTGAATGAATAGAGACTAGTGTTTTTTGAAAACCAAAACACAAAATAAAATGAGTCAAAGCGTTTTTCAAAATTACACTTGTTACTTGATGATTGACATATCTAGTATTCTTCAATATTCACAATTAATTAATTATCTATATGAGTAACAAAACTCACATTTAAGAACTCGTGCGCAGCGCCCATCTTCGTATGTATTTGCGACTGCAACGCCTTCAGCACGGCTATGTTGTCCTTTTCACCACCATCCTCCACGTACGAAGTCAATTGGAGAACCCTGGTCAAAACAGTGATCAGCATAATACCCCAACTACACTTGGGTTCATCTTATAGTTAGTGACTGTGATCAAATACGAATTACTTATAGTTTAAAAAAAACCGACTTCAAAAACTAAAAAGTATAAAATAACTTATTTCTAAAGCGATTATTATTAATATATATTATCTAAAACATCTTGAAGTCGGTGCAGAGTGAAACATAAAAATTAGTATATTTTGAAAATTACTAAGCACCAACCTTAAGACGTTTTAGATATTATATTTTAATAATAATAGCTTTAGAAATAAGTTATTTTATACTTTTTAGTTTTTGAAGTCGGTTTTTTTAATCAATTTTTTTTTGTTACTTTTTAGTGTCTAGCTATGTATGGGTAGACCTATGAAAGGTGCCGCGCTCCTTAAAAAATATAGGTCCCAAGAAACGGGAACAAAAAAATGTTCGTAAAATGAAAACTACTTGGCCAAACTATGTCAAATTTTGTAGGGGACCAAATGGCAGCTATTCCGCGTCCAACAAAAAAAGCATCATGTAAATCGGATCATAAATCTCGGAGTAATCGGGAACTTACATAAAAAAAAGAAGTCGGTTAAAAAAAAAGATCCCGACGAATTGAGAACCTCCTCCTTTTTTTGAAGTCGGTTAAAAAGTAATATAATATACATTTATCTGTGAATGTTTAACGTCATTAACAATGTCGCATCTTAAGTAACGCATTAAACCCTCGGCGATATGTGCGTGCTGCGGTCACTAACACCAATCTTATCCAATATATAGCATAAACAAAATATACAATTTCATCAATCTAAAAAATTAATAACTTTCTTTTGACTTTTCCTGTCTAGTAATAAAGAATAATGTGAATCTAAACATAATCTCAGTTTTAAACTGTCACAACAAGTAGGTACAACAAAACATATTTGCGTCTCGACTGAAGTTGGCTGCGTTAGTATGCGCAGATCCAATCAAGTGTTAACTTTATTACATCTGACAATCTAGTGAGAAAGAGATGGCATTCGGACTCGGGTAACAGCCGAGTGAGAGCGTAAGTTTTTGTTCTCAGCTCGCTATGTGAACCATACAATTGCGTTCTGTGCAATGACGTGTACTAACTTCAAAAACGCATATAAGTTTTGCATGTATTACACTGTGAACTTTTATTTTCATAACAATTCATTTTATTTGAAATTAACAATAGCTATATGATATAGATTATTCTTTTATCCAATAGTTGTTTGTTTAGAAAATTCTCTGTTGTTTGACGTCAAACAAATACCCAGAATTTGACTTTCGCATTGTACCTCAGCATATGTAGTAATTCAAAAGGACTAATAATGTAAAACCATACCTTATAATTTCGTGAATTTCATCAGCCATTCTTTGAGCCAAATAATTCCTATTTTCAGCAGCTTCTTCTAGCCCTTTTCCACCTGTAATAAAATTACGAAATTATACTTGAACACTTATAATAAGACTCATGAGTGACCACAAATTCACTGGCACAAAAAAATATATGCCGATTAAAAAAGCGTATGGAAGCGAGAGTTGGGTATGGAAGAGAGAGCATGAAAGTAGAGTAAACGCGGTCGAGATGCGAGCACTGCGCAAAATCTGCGGAGTGACGCTCGCGGACCGCGTTCCTAATACCGAAGTAAGAGAAGAGAGTGTCGGGGTGGTTCGGGCATGTGGTAAGAACGACTAAATACAATGCAAAAGTGGTTGGATGCAGAAGTCGTGGAAGGCCACGACACACCTTCCATGATCAAATCGATCGTGTACTAGCAGAAGGTGATGTCAGGAGCCTTAAGAACAGACGAGCGTGCATGACAAGAGTTATGAATGTCAAAGAAGCAACTGAGGTGTGTAAGAATAAGCCTGAATGGCGCTCTGTTGTTCGTGCCTACCCCGCAAGGGAACTGGCGTGAAGTTATGTTTGTATCTATGTATTAAAAAAAGCAAAATTATATAAATTTTAACCAATCAGTTATTGTTAATCCTAGAGTATTAATATTTGATATCTTTTGTTTTGGAACATAGAGGAACTAACTTTATTCATGTTCCAAATTAAAAAACGTACACTTTATTTGGATGTATATTCGAAATCAGGGATTCCCAAAGTGGTCGATATCAACACCCTGGGGTCGAAATTGCTTTCCCAATTAATTTATCCGTGCAGGAACGGAGAAAGAATACAATTTCCTGCGGCCGGGCGGCCTGTCGTAAGAGGCGACAAAACAACCCACAGCCAGGTGGTAGGGCATTTGCCCGATTGGATGGCTACCAACCCTGGTCTAAAGTATGTCGCCATAACAACCTTGAGTTGCGTTCCGGCATTAGTGACTAGATTCCAGTCTCCCTTAAGAGAGCAGCAGCGCATTTGTAGCAACTTTGGTGTTGCAAATGTCCATAGGCGATGATAACCGCTTTCCATCAAGTGGGCCGTTTGCCTGTCTGCTGATCTCCTACAATGAAAAAAAATCCCATTGATCGACATAAACGAAAACAAATTTTCGGGGTCGATGAGGTCTAAAAATCGACCCTATTAATTAACACCAGTTCTTAGTTGTAAATTATGATATTATATAAATTGTGTTACGAGTAACAATTGATTATAAGCATCACTAATATAGTAGGAAGTATCATTGTTGTACTTTTAAAAACTAATCAAGTCGATAAGAGTGCACAAGTTCGTGCAAGATAATGAGTTCGAGCATACAAGTCAAGACAAGATAAGAAAGTAATTTGTCTATGGGGGTCTAAGGAATCAGATCATTTAGGAAAAGGGGTGTCTAGTACAAAATAGTTTGGGAATCCCTGTACTAAAGCCTATAAACCTTAATGCATTAAACATCGTCCACAATTGTATCGTGTGATCAGTTGGATCATACTTGTGTTGGTTAAAATTGCAGTAGATGCTAAGAACATTCTCACCTTGTACATTTATATAGGTATGGTCTCTTCATTAGTCTTATAAAGAATAATACACACAGAGATGAAACACAATAAAACACAGAGATTAAAATTCCAGACCTATTAAAGAAATCAAAACGAATTGTGAAAATGATGCTTCTGGAAATATTATTATTATAAAAACTAGCAAAGAAGCATACTCCTTTGTGGAAGACTGATTGAAAGATTGAAAATGTTTTAAAGTTTATATTGTGTGCTGAGGTATAGTGCTATTTTATTTATTTTTGTTTTAAAAACCAGAATATTTATTTGTTAAAATACAGTACTTTGATCAGCCTTATTCTTAATATTAAGAAGAAAGAAAGAAGAAAGAAAATAATGTTTATTTAGAGTTATTTAAAATTATTGAAGTATACGTAAGCAGTTTAATAAAAGCCAAAACTTAACTAACTCTAAACAGGCCCTAACTCAGCAAATGCTGGTTGATCACAACCAACGCTGGTCTATTAAACAGATTGTTTATTATCTTTATATTAATTATGAATGGTTAAAAAAAAATATCAGTTTTTGAACGACGATATGAACAATCATGTATGTCTTTCCAGACCACGGGCCATTAAAAAGGCCCGGATTTTGGAGGAATTGCGTGGGGCCATGGGAAGGCCAACACATAGAGGCCTCTTGACAAATTAAATCTAAATGTGGCGTGACACTGACCGGCGATTATCCCTGTCTACACCATATATTATAGTAATGCACCCAAGGACAAGCCCCGGTCAATTTCTTTTTTTTTTGCAGGAGATCTGCAGACGGGCAGATGGCCCACTTGATGGAAAGCGGTTACAATCGCCTATGCACATTTGCAACACCAAAGGTGCTACAAATGCGCTGCTGCTCTCTTAAGGGTCACTACTGCCGGAACACAACTCAAGGTTGTTATGGCGACATATTTTAGACCAGGGGTGGTAGCCATCCAGTCGGGCAAATGCCCTACCACCTGGCTGCGGGTTGTTTTGTCGCCTCTTACGACAGGCCGCCCCAACGCAGGAAATTGTATTCTTTCTCCGTTCCTGCACGGATGAAATCAAATATCTTCTATCTATCTAATATGTCAGGAGCCTTAAGAACAGACGAGCGTGCATGACAAGAGTTGTGAATGTCAAAGAAGCAAGTGAGGTGTGTAAGAATGGTCCTAAATGGCGCTCTGTTGTTCGTGCCTACCCCGCAAGGGAACTGGCGTGAAGTTATGTATGTATATATGTATCTAATATTAGTAATCAAATATCATGTAGTGGACATATTTCTTTAGCAGTGAGAGTTCTAATAACGGAACAAGATATACCTTCAGCTAAAATATGAATGTAGGTCTTCATCGAGCATATCTGTATTGGTGCCAGCTGCTTGACGTTCTCCAGACACCGGTTGAGCGTCTCCGCATGAGGTGGATGGGTGAGCTCCGCCGCTCTTGCTGCCACCTAGTATCAGGTGGAATCTATACTAATATTATTATAAAGCTGAAGAGTTTGTTTGTTTGTTTAAACGCGCTAATCTTAGGAACCGCTGGTTTGATTTAAAAAATTCTTTCACTGTTGGATAGCCCATTTATCGAGGCAGGCTATAGGCTATATATCATCACGGTAAGACCAATAGGAGCGGAGCACCAATGAAGAATGTTTAAAAATCGGAGGGTTTTGAAAGCAAATTCCACGCGGACGACGTCACGGGCACAGCTAGTATTGGTACAAAAGTTAATGGCTACTGGCATAATTATTGCCACCCTCCATCCGCGACTTAGTCTGTGTTTGTCTTGCGTGTATGTCCTGTAACTCTCTTGCATTTTATCTGCTCCGACCTGTGTTAAAAGGAACCAAGTTACACCTTATAACATTTGCCAGTGAAAGTCCCGTCAAAATCGGTTAAGCCATTTCAGAGTGTGTGGTCATCACATTCAAGAGTGGAGTCATCCACACATCCACCGCAGTATATTGCATCTCCGTGCAATGTTTTGCTTGTGTCGCTTAAGTATAGTAAGTACAAAATATTAATAATAAATATATGACGATTAAATTATCACTAGTGATCGCCCGTGGTCGAAATTCGACCATAATAATTAGTGTCAAAGACTATAATACTTCCATAATCACAGATTTCGCCAAGGCTACACTGTTAATGTGACTTGGACAATAAACAAAAGTTTTTTTATTATTTAAGTTTATGACTTGGCAGCTAGACCTTTAAGCCAGATCTCAGTTTACAATATAGTTTCTTCATTTTCTTAAGTCTACGTGTAGCTCAGCTGAACTGTAGGTTATCAACTAAAGCCATTCAACGGAGTTCTTGTGACAACTCAAAAGACCACATTTGGCTATACAGTTCACATTTCTCGCAAAAACACATAATTACTACTCAAAAACTATCATTATCCTACAACTATTGTTCATTTTAGAGTAATTTTACACATTTTTAGAAAATAAAACTGCACAGCACAACATCTCCTTTCAGTTCCCGCCAAAAACTCCTAAACAAAAGAGTATATATGCGTGTGTGTGTCAAATACATGGTAGTGTGTGCAATGATTTTTTTTTATTGATTTAATGTATCTTTTTTGCATAATTAAAAAATATATAAGCATTCTGCACTCCTTCTCTATATACACTATAAGTGTACGAAATTTCATACTCCTCCGTCGTATTTATTATATACATATACGTAAATTCTAAATACACGCATTTTTTTGCCCGCTGATGGAAAGTGGTCACCGGCGCCTATAGTCATTAGCAACAGCAGAAGCGCTGCCAAAGGGTTGCCTGCCTCAAAGAAATCTATATACTCTATCGCCCTTCTTAAAAGACCTTATGTCGTAGAGCAGAGGGAATACCTCGGACGGAATTTCCCTGCTATTTATAGGGGCATTTATTGGACAAAAGCTCAATGCTAGAATAAGACTGGTATTGATTTCTATATTAATCTGGATGGATTTACCTCCCTAGCCGCCTTGGACAATGCAGGCGATATGTCCCTCAGGAATTGGACCAGATCTTCCATCGTGTCGATCACATCCGCCACCTCCAAATAGTCCAACACCTGCAAAAAAAATACTCATAATGTACCTTCACGCCAGTTCCCTTGCGGGGTAGGCACGAACAACAGAGCGCCATTCAGGCTTATTATTACACACCTCACTTGCTTCTTTGCCATTTATAGTTCTCGTCATGCACGCTCGTCTGTTCTTAAGGCTCCTGATATCACCTTCTGCTAGTACACGATCAATTTGATCATGGAAGGTGTGTCGTGGCCTTCCACGACTTCTGCATCCATCCACTTTTGCACTGTATATCTGTTTAGTCATTCTTTCCACATGCCCGAACCACCGGAGCATTCCTTTCCTTACCTTCACCTCAACACTCTCTTTCAGACCTACTCTCTTTCTTACTTCGGTATTACGAACGTGGTCCGCGAGCGTCACTCCGCAGATTTTGCGCAGTGCTCGCATCTCGACCGCGTTTACTCTACTTTCATGCTCTCTTGTGCCGGATATAATTCCGGCACAGCAATATGCCGAGTGCAAACCTTGTTTGCTCGCTTCCATACGTGAGCGTAGGTACCAGCACCGCGTTGTGTATGGCGAGCTGGGCCTTCTGGCTGAGGTTCTTAGCGTCTAGAAGTTAATGTGACACTTAAATTATCAGTTACAAAAATACTAATTTATTTAATTAATATAATAATATCCGTGCAGGAACGGAGAAAAAATACAATTTCCTACGTTGGGGCAGCCTGTCGTGAGAGGCGACAAAACAACCCATAGCCAGGTGGTAGGGCATTTGCCCGACTGGATGGCTACCACCCCTGTTCTAGAATATGCCGCCATAACAATCTTGAGTTGTGTTCCGGCATTAGTGACCAGGTTCCAGTCTCCCTTAAGAGAGCAGCAGCGCATTTGTAACACCTTCGGTGTTTCAAATTTCCATAGGCGATGGTAACCCCTTAGCGAAAAACTCTAGTAATCAATTTTCAAAATCTCCTCTTGATGCGAATTTATTATCACTAGGAAAGTTTTCTAATTGAAGAAAAATATAGTAATTGCTTGTTGCCAGATCTGGACTATATGGTGGATGTATCAAAACTCCCCAACCAAGTTCACGGAGTCTCTGCAAGCAGACGGCTCACCTGATTGAAAGCGGTTACCATCGCCTATGAACATTTGTAACACCAAAGGTGCTACCAATGTGCTGTTACTCTTTAACCCTTTAGCTCACTATTAGCACATGTGTCGGCGATGAGAGTGCAGATCGCGTTTGTGCCTGTGATCGTTAATTGTGTTGTTGTCTCACTCTGTTTATATAGGAGTTGTATGATTTGTATGAAATGGGTATATTTTCTTGGTATATTACGAAATAGTGATATTGTTAGTCTCGCGGCTTTTTGGTATATCGATAATTGAACCTGGTGATTGGAACCTGGCCACTAATACAAGGACACAACTCAAGGTTGTTATGGCGGCATAATCTAAATCAGTGGTAGCCGCGATAGAGACGAGAAAATACTCTACCACCTGGCGAATTGGATAATGACTCGTCAAATCATGTAGTTGAACTGCAACTTTACCTTTTTGCACTCCTTCACAACCTTCCTGACTTCGGACTCATCAAAGCAGAGGAGCAATGCTGAGGTGCCTTGGAGGATACCTCGAGAACCCTCGATCAACTTCTTCCTGTGAAGATAAACAAAAATCAAATAAATCACAAATTTTGAATCTGCATGAGTATAGTGTTCCAATTATTAATAAAATAATTGAAATACACATTTAACTAATTACGGAACTGCTGTTTTAATTTAACAATTTCTTGATGTAAAATTGCAGAATATGTCGAGCCTTTACCGCCATTTTACTGCAAACAATATTTGCACCTAAAGAAAATATATAATATTGTTACGAGTGCGAGATTCAAATTAAAATGCCGTTGGAATGATCATAGAGTTTATTAGAACTATACAAACACGTATAACACAGGTACAAATATAACTGAACACAACCAGTGCACGATTCAATAACACGCGCAGTCCGTCACTAACGTCTTGCTTCGCTTGTGGCTATCGCTAGACTGCCGATCTCTCCATTGGGCCATTGGTTTATACTGCACCGATACAATATGGTTGCCCGACCGCGTAGACCGAATTTCTTAGAATCACTTCGACACACCTGTCTAATGAATGCCATAAAAGATTACACTACATAATGGGCTGTTTTCTAATTACAAATTTTAAACACAAAATAAATAAAAGAAGTCCAAATGCGGAAAGGGAATAAAGTGTGCTTTTATGGTATGCAGGTGTGAATCTACTTTTGTCGGCGTGTAGGTCGTAACAATATTTTTTGTTGCAAAAGGTATTTTAAAATGTTATTTTGTTTTAAAACTGACAGTATTTTTTATTCTGTAGGGTCTCATCTAATCTAACTATAATTGAAAGACTTAAAACAAAACTATAAAGTTTATAAGCAGAAGGTGATGTCAGGAGCCTTAAGAATAGACGAGCGTGCATGACAAGAGTTATGAATATCAAAGAGGCAAGTGAGGTGTGTAAGAATAAGCCTAAATGGCGCTCTGTTGTTCGTGCCTACTTCGCAAAGGAACTCGCGTGAAGTTATGTATGTATGTATAAAGTTTAAAACACCTTTTACAATAAAAAAATATAATTACGCCCAAATGTCGCTTACGATAAAATCGCGGTAAAGGCTCAATGTAATGTCACACTAGGGAGGGAGGAGGACGGGGTAGGGGTGAAAAAAATCATAAAATTCGTGTCAGAAACGAGCAGACGACTTTCATAAATGTGCCGGATATACTAAAATGGCCGCAGAACTCTAAAAAAAAGTCACGATCTCACCTGGCAGGTCCGGAGTAGGGGTCGGCCCTGAGCATGTCGGAGGCCTGCTGCAGCAGCGTGGCTGCCGTCTCGACGCGGTGCAGCGCCCCGGGCATGTCTTGGCGGAGGATCGCGTCGTCCGACGACTCGATGGTCTCGTGGCCGACCTGACACAACCGACATTAACGCGGAAGTCTCAAGAAAAATGGACTAGTTATTTTTAGGCGCGGCACGTCGGCAATATCGATTCTGTTTTTGCATTGCGCATATGCATATTGGAAGTCATGTGACAACATATAACAAATTTCTAGAAATAAAAAAACCGGCTTCAATAGTAACCAAAAAGCAAAAGCGAATATTTTGTACATAGCAGTCGGAGCGAAATAAAACATAAATATTACTACAGTTTGCAAATTTGTTGTTTTTCAAGTGAAACCTCTTGTGATTTTTAACTCGATGAAACCAAAAAAAGCGACGCTAAAAAGCTTATAATTCGAGGGCTTCTGAACAAATGGGCGTATAGACAAAAGTGCAGTTTTACACAAGGCACAAAATTGTGAATAAAACAAAACTAGTTGATTGTATAAGGCTTAAATTTGGAATACCCTTCTTTTTAGGTACACTTGAATCTGGTAAGACTTTCTACAAACATACATACATAACTTCACGCCAGTTACCTTGCGGGGTAGGTACGAACAACAGAGCGCCATTCAGGCGTATTCTTACACACCTCACTTGCTTCTTTGACATTCATAACTCTTATCATGCACGCTCGTCTGTTCTTAAGGCTCCTGACATCATCTTCTGCTAGTACACGATCAATTTGATCATGGAAGGTGTGTCGTGGCCTTCCACGACTTCTGCATCCATCCACTTTTGCATTGTATATCTGTTTAGTCATTCTTTCATCATGCATTCTTTCCACATGCCCGAACCACCGGAGCATTCCTTTCCTTACCTTCACCCCGACACTCTCTTTCAGACCAACTCTCTTTCTTACTTCGGTATTACGAACGCGGTCCGCGAGCGTCGATGAATTTTTGGTACGTCATTATTGCGACGGTAACAAGTTAAAACTCCATTAATTCTTTGAAAAGTAATTGTATAACTTGTCATGTCTTGTAACTTTCTAAATTGTAACATTTCACAGATTTTAGTAAACAACAAAAAATGGCATTTTTGGGTATACGCCCATTTGTTATGAAGCCCTCGATATATTATAGTTCAAAATAGACATCTTAAGTATCACTTTCAATTTTTCACTGTTTTAGTCCAAAAATATTATTATCACTTTTACGAGTATTTCGGTCACAATTGGGCCTATGTTTAATTGTCGATCTTATTGGCATCTCTAATCTGTGCTGCGCAATGTAAAACTCGTATCTCATTCTCTCGCAGGCTTAGTCGTATAGATTAGCAAAGTGCAATCCAGACCTGTTTTTAAAATTTGAAGACGTTTACAGGTTTAACACTTTTCATGGAAATCGCTGAGCACACCCGCCGGCCAATAGCCACATCTATAGTAGAATTGCCATATTATGATTATAAAAATCTTATATACTAATATATAAAGCTGAAGAGTTTGTTTGTTTGTTTGTTTGTTTAAACGCGCTAATCTCAGGAACTACTAGTCTGATTTGAAAAATTCGTTCAGTGTTAGATAGCCCATTTATCGAGGAAGGCTATAGGCTATATATCATCACGCTAAGAACAATAGGAGCGGAGCAGCAACGAAAAATGTTTCAAAATCGGGGGGCTTTGAAAACAAATTAAACGCTGACGGCGTCGCGGGCACAGCTAGTCTATAATAAACTACCTCAAACCATTAAAGAATATTATGTTTATTTATTTTATACTAGCTGATGTTGATTGATTAATGTTTTTTAACTATCCCACGGGAACTCTTTAATTTTTCGGCATCAAAAGTATCCTATATGTTGACCAGGGATATAAACTACTACCATACACAATTTAATTTAAATCGATCCAGTCGTTTCGGGGATTAGCCAGTACAAACAGAGAAACAAAAGAATTGAAAAAAAATCTAAATTAGTTCTATTTCACTTCTTACATCCCCCTGACTCGGTTTTTAACCATTTTTTTTCATTGTATAGAAATTCGACCACTACAGTTTTATTGCTAGTGGAAAAACTAGCTAGTAGTCAGGAGCCTAAAGAACAGATGAGCGTGCATGACAAGAGTTATGAATGTCAAAGAAGCAAGTGAGGTGTGTAAGAAGAAGCCTGAATGGCGCTCTGTTGTTCGTGCCTACCCCGCAAGGGAACTGGCGTGAAGTTATATATGTATGTATGTATGTAGTGGAAAAACGTTCCTATACAATGCAGGATTATGCGCCATACATATAAAATTAACTGACTCTTGTATTTGACATTTATTCTTAAATCTGTTTTAAACTTGACATTCATAACTATAATTTGTAATAATATAATTTGATTTGATTATATTTTTCTCTTTTTAGTGTCGCCTTTTTGTTACATCGAGTTTGAAATCACAACGATTCTAAAGAAGTTTCACTTCAAAAATACTTAAACATCTGACGACCACCCTGACTATTTATTTATTTTTTTCTAATTAATACTATGCAAGAAAACTTAACTTATTTGTATTGTATTCTACTCATAGTCCCTCAAGACTATAAGTAGAATACTGAGCCCAGATCACTCTGTCTTCTATGGGTAAGGTGCCCAGAAGGCTGGCTACGTTTCCTCGCTGGATCGCCATACTGATCCGTTGGCCGAGGAAGCGCCAGCCCCCTGATCACCCGAAGAGTCAATGAGTCGTTTCGATAAATTTTGGTAGAGGCTCATGGCCTCAGGACCCCACGGTCCAAGCGTCTCGACAGCAAACGGCACAAACATACAACTCTCACAGAGGGTTGCATATTTCCGCCGCTGAACCGGCTGATTTAGACGTGTTTGGTAAATAGGATGCGGCCAACGTGTCTACGCAAGTCGCATCCCACACCAAAGGCTTGCCACGCTGCCAGGGAATTAGAATTTATTTATTAGGCGAATTCATTTTTGCCAAATATACATCTAGTAGTTTAGACATCACTATTAATATTATAATGCGAAAGCAACTCTGTCTGTCAGTTACGTTTTCACGGAAAAACTACTGGACCGATTTTGGTTTTTTTAATTTGTTTTTTTATTGCAGGAGTTCAGCAGACAGGCAGACGGCCCACTTGATGAAAAGCGGTTACCATCGCCTATAGACATTTACAACACCAAAGGTGCCTACAAATGCGCTGCTACTCTCTTAAGGGAGACTCGAACCTGGTCACTAATGCCGGAACACAACTCAGGGTTGTTATGGCGACATACTTTAGACCAGAGGTGGTAGCCATCCAGTCTGGCAAATGCCCTACCACCTGGCTATGGGTTGTTCTGTCGCCTCTTACGAGAGGCCGCCCGGCCGCAGGAAATTGTATTCTTTCTCCGTTCCTGCACAGATAAACTCAGTATTTATATATTTTAATAAAGAGGGTGGCTTTGGGATACTTTCCATCCCGGATAATGGAATAGATTTATGTAAAGGTTATCCCGGAAAGTATAGGTTTTGTAATTTTGTCATTTTCGACCATTTCGTCTATTTTGTCTTTTTTGTCAAGTTTTGTCATTTTTGTCAAGTTTTGTCATTTATGTAGTTTACAAATAGACGGGGAATGGGATAGTTTGCGATGTAAAATGATGTGAATCTTCCATGGGCATACATAAAAAATTAATGCAATGTAAGCTGTATCGCCTCCTCTTTAAACAAGAGGTACGCAATAGAGGTTGACAGCCGCAAGGTAAACTAGTATGTATATAAAATATACTATGTGTATATACTTAGACAAACGGACGAACATAACGAATGTATAAAAGCACCATATTTACCACGAATTTAAAACGCTAAAGATTGGCAAAACAAATTCAATAACGTCTTTAGCCTCTTAAAATTTAGGGCAGCACGTTCGTTAATTTGCAAGTACCTCTTGAATCAGAGATAGATTCACACCAAGTGCCAGTACCGCTCCAAAGTGGTATGCTAATTTTAGACAGTGACCCAAAAGCGCAGTTATGTTTATATCTCAGAATCGACACAAACAAGACACCCTGCGCATACATTTACAATAGTCGACGGCGTAAATATTTTGCAAAGACTAGAATCTAGCCAGCTGGGTCTACAGATTAAGGGAAGATTTATATTAGACCGGGCCGTTTCCGGGGCGTGCCGTGTACGTGGCCCGGACGGGGCACGAATTTGAAACGTTACATACATTTTGTATCGCCCGTGATTTATATTAGACCGGGCCGTGTCCGGGGCGTGCCGTGTACGTGGCCCGGACGGGGCACGAATTTGAAACGTTACATACATTTTGTATCGCCCGTGATTTAAATTAGACCGGGCCGTGTCCGGGGCGTGCCGTGTACGTGGCCCGGACGGGGCACGAATTTGAAACGTTACATACATTTTGTATCGCCCGTGATTTATATTAGACCGGGCCGTGTCCGGGGCGTACCGTGTACGTGGCCCGGACGGGGCACGAATTTGAAACGTTACATACATTTTGTATCGCCCGTGATTTATATTAGACCGGGCCGTGTCCGGGGCGTGCCGTGTACGTGGCCCGGACGGGGCACGAATTTGAAACGTTACATACATTTTGTATCGCCCGTGATTTAAATTAGACCGGGCCGTGTCCGGGGCGTGCCGTGTACGTGGCCCGGACGGGGCACGAATTTGAAACGTTACATACATTTTGTATCGCCCGTGATTTATATTAGACCGGGCCGTGTCCGGGGCGTACCGTGTACGTGGCCCGGACGGGGCACGAATTTGAAACGTTACATACATTTTGTATCGCCCGTGATTTATATTAGACCGGGCCGTGTCCGGGGCGTGCCGTGTACGTGGCCCGGACGGGGCACGAATTTGAAACGTTACATACATTTTGTATCGCCCGTGATTTATATTAGACCGGGCCGTGTCCGGGGCGTGCCGTGTACGTGGCCCGGACGGGGCAAGAATTTGAAACGTTACATACATTTTGTATCGCCCGTGATTTATATTAGACCGGGCCGTGTCCGGGGCGTACCGTGTACGTGGCCCGGACGGGGCACGAATTTGAAACGTTACATACATTTTGTATCGCCCGTGATTTATATTAGACCGGGCCGTGTCCGGGGCGTGCCGTGTACGTGGCCCGGACGGGGCAAGAATTTGAAACGTTACATACATTTTGTATCGCCCGTGATTTATATTAGACCGGGCCGTGTCCGGGGCGTGCCGTGTACGTGGCCCGGACGGGGCACGAATTTGAAACGTTACATACATTTTGTATCGCCCGTGATTTATATTAGACCGGGCCGTGTCCGGGGCGTGCCGTGTACGTGGCCCGGACGGGGCAAGAATTTGAAACGTTACATACATTTTGTATCGCCCGTGATTTATATTAGACCGGGCCGTGTCCGGGGCGTACCGTGTACGTGGCCCGGACGGGGCACGAATTTGAAACGTTACATACATTTTGTATCGCCCGTGATTTATATTAGACCGGGCCGTGTCCGGGGCGTGCCGTGTACGTGGCCCGGACGGGGCAAGAATTTGAAACGTTACATACATTTTGTATCGCCCGTGATTTATATTAGACCGGGCCGTGTCCGGGGCGTGCCGTGTACGTGGCCCGGACGGGGCACGAATTTGAAACGTTACATACATTTTGTATCGCCCGTGATTTATATTAGACCGGGCCGTGTCCGGGGCGTACCGTGTACGTGGCCCGGACGGGGCACGAATTTGAAACGTTACATACATTTTGTATCGCCCGTGATTTATATTAGACCGGGCCGTGTCCGGGGCGTGCCGTGTACGTGGCCCGGACGGGGCAAGAATTTGAAACGTTACATACATTTTGTATCGCCCGTGATTTATATTAGACCGGGCCGTGTCCGGGGCGTGCCGTGTACGTGGCCCGGACGGGGCACGAATTTGAAACGTTACATACATTTTGTATCGCCCGTGATTTATATTAGACCGGGCCGTGTCCGGGGCGTACCGTGTACGTGGCCCGGACGGGGCACGAATTTGAAACGTTACATACATTTTGTATCGCCCGTGATTTATATTAGACCGGGCCGTGTCCGGGGCGTACCGTGTACGTGGCCCGGACGGGGCACGAATTTGAAACGTTACATACATTTTGTATCGCCCGTGATTTATATTAGACCGGGCCGTGTCCGGGGCGTGCCGTGTACGTGGCCCGGACGGGGCACGAATTCGAAACGTTACATACATTTTGTATCGCCCGTTTAGCACCCGGTGTAATATAAACGTGCAGCACGGAGTGGCTCCGCTCCGGCCCCGCCCCGGCCCGGACACGGCCCGGTTTAATATAAATCTTCCCTAAGTTTACAAATTCTCCAATTCGATGAGTATATCACGTCAGAAGTGACATAACATCCAGACACAAAGGTCTGGATGTTATGTTACTTCTGGTCTATTATTTAATACATTTGAGTGCTTGACTCGAATTATTATACTTCTTCCATGCATGTCGTCATGAGTCGTGATAGCTTAGTGATCAGTGCACTCGCGTCCGAAGCTCAAAGGGCGCGGTGGCCGCAAAGCATTCGCCACTTCGGCAGTATTCTGACCTAATGTGCATATTCTTACAATTATCACATGGTAAGGGTGATAGAAATAGAAGAAAACATAGTCTTAAATAAGATAGAAAATAAAATAAAAATCTAGTAATGAAGAGTGTGCTATGATATTATAGTTGTGATGTAAGGCTCTTGAATAAATATAACTTCACTCTTGAACTGACTTTTTATTTTCATTTTTGTAAGTATCTTTTTGTCGTACAAAATGGTCTCCCTTAACTGAATTCAAAAACCGTGTCTCTTTTTATATATTTGAATTCCCACCAATGAGAGCGAGTTTTATACACACCTCTCATTGGTTAGTCGTATCCTTACGTCCTGGCTAACATAGGCATATAGGCATTGAATAACAATAACAAAAGTAGATCATTATGTAATTAATAAATTAAATTTAATTAAATAAATAAGAAAATTGAAATAGATATTTATACTCGTATGTAATTTATTTTATGATTAAAAATTATGATTAAAACATGAATGGAGAACATGGCGCAGATCAAAAGAATGTTGTTATGTTTTTCATAAGGTAGCACTTGTCAAACGTCAAAAGTCAAATGCCAAAAGATTGACCTTGCATTCGACCTACTTTTGTTAATGAATATGAATTCGATTAAAATACAAGTTTTATTTATAATACGAAACTTTCTCATAGACATGAAATGAAATTCCATAAATGTATAAACAAATAATTGAGTTGGAAAACCGAGCGTGTGGTAACCAGGATCGTGGTATATTTTAAGCAAATATAATATAAGACTACAACTAAACGTGGTAAGTGCATCCACTACAGTAATAGAACAAGTAAAATTTAAAGTAGAAAAATACTAACATTGTATTAGAAAATAAGATAAAACATGCAAAAGTATATTATTAAATGTAATACTAAACAACAATAACCGTGTAATAGACAGTAAGAACAAGTCGTAATATATTTTTTTTTTATTGCAGGAGATCAGCAGACAGGCAGACGGCCCACTTGATAGAAAGCGGTTACCATCGCCTATGGACATTTGCAACACCAAAGTTGCTACAAATGCGCTGCTGCTCTCTTATGGGAGACTGGAACCTGGTCACTAATGCCGGAATACAACTCAAGGTTGTTATGGCGACATGCTTTAGACCAGGGGTGGTAGCCATCCAGTCGGGCAAATGCCCTACCACCTGGCTGTGGGTTGTTAAGTCGCCTCTTACGACAGGCCTCCAGGCCGCAGGAAATTGTATTCTTTCTCCGTTCCTGCACGGATAAAACCCGCAAAGACAACCCGCGAATCCGCTTTGGACAAGCATGGCGGGTATTCTGTCCATTCCTCTATAAATGAGAAGTTCCGAATCCAGCAGTGGAAGGTTTATGGGCTGTTGTTTACATACTAATATTAAAAACTCAAGGTAAAAGCAAAATTTGGATGAATGTTAATTACTCAATCAATCCATAACGGCTGAACAGATCTGGATGAAATTTGGTAAAAAGATAGATTATAGCCAGGAATAGCACATAGGCTACTTTTCATCCCGGATAAATGTACGGTTCCTGTGTAATAACATTAACCAGCCGCCCGCAAAGCTAATTACATTACGGTAAAATATAGAATACAGCTGTCATTTTCAACGTGATATGCCACCGTACCTTGACAAGGTTGTTGACGGCGAGCGATACCGCTTGCACCGGCCTCGCCAGATCCGGCATAGCGTTGCCATCTTCAGCCTCTTCGTGTAGGATGACCAGCCTGGAGACCTGAAATACGCAAACATTCATTAATAATAATTTGATAAGTAATCGGCAGACAAACACACTGCATATACGGACAACGGACCAGTCTGGGACCGATCCCAGACACCCAGACCGTAGTAAGTAACGGAAAAACTCTGCACTAGACATCTTAAAAACTACTCAACAGATTGCAATGTGGTAGAGCCATGCTAGAATCGCTATCTTGACTAGGTACAGCACGTGGACTTGCACGCTCGGTGTGATACCACACCATTATTTTTTTATTGCAGGAGGTCAGCAGACAGGCAGACGGCCCACTCGATGGAAAGCGGTTACCATCGCCTATGGACATTTGCAACACCAAAGGTGCTACAAATGCGCTGCTGCTCTCTTAAGGGAGACTGCAACCTGGTCACTAATGCCGGAACACAACTCAAGGTTGTTATGGCGACATACTTTAGACCAGGGGTGGTAGCCATCCACCCTTACAGAATATCGGCGTGAAACGGTTAGCACTTCAGCGTCCCCCACGCCAATCCCCTTTTTTTGATGACGCAGGGAATATCTCTTCTTGTGACACAATCTTCGGGCTTGGAGGGAGGCTTTACACCGAGGAAAAAAACAGGAAAAGAAAAGGAAAAGGAAAGGAAAAGGAAAAGGAAAAGGAAAAGGAAAAGGAAAAGGAAAAGGAAAAGGAAAGGAAAAGGAAAGGAAAGGAAAGGAAAAGGAAAAGGAAAAGGAAAAGGAAAGGAAAGGGAAAGGAAAAGGAAAGGAAAAGGAAAAGGAAAAGGAAAAGGAAAGGAAAGGAAAAGGAAAAGGAAGAGGAAAGGAAAAGGAAAGGAAAAGGAAAAGGAAACAAATGTTAACGCCGACCTATTTGGTTACCGCCTTTTTGTTTCCTTTTTTTCTTTCGCCGCATCTGTCACTATGTAGTGACATAGTTTACGTTCGTGTATGTTTAGTGTGTCGTGCCGCATTCTACATCCGCTCATATCAACTTGCGTGCTGCAAGGTACGCCCTGTGCCGTATCCAGCTGGTCCACTTGTCGAAGGAACCGCAATACGTGAGGAAAGGATCGAGAGGAAGACGTGCCTGTCGCTGCGAAACCTGCATCGTTCATAGCGTGTCTGGTGCAGCAACTTATCCTCTAAGTCCTTTCCGTCTCATTATCCACACTCCTACCCGCGCTAACAGATGTGTTGGACTATTGAACGGCCGTGCCCAACGTGACCTCTAGCTGAGACCCCGAGGATGTTGGCGGTCAAACTACCCACTAAATTAAACCTGCGCCCATATCTCACATGATTTTACGGGACGCCACAGGAACTGAACTAATAGACACTGCATCTGTGACGTCCCAACGCTTCTCTGACGAGCCCAGGGTGTCGTGTGGGGGAGGACATCTTCAACAACAGGGGGGGGACTCTGTTCCATCCTAAAGGCTGGCAATGCGTTGCCTTCGTCCCTGATTGCAAACGTCTATAAATGTCAGTAACCACTTTCCATCAGAATGTCCATCTACCAGCTTCGCGAGAAAAACCTTTCCCTTTTAACTCACCCATGAAACGGTACTTATCAACATTATACAAGATGGTATTGTTTCGTAAGGCGATATTAATACGCATATTATGCATACCTCGACGTGCGTGGGTGATAAGAAGGTCATTACAACTCTTATCGTGTTAATGTCTCGATCTGTATTGTAAGTATCTATACCAATCTTGTGCTAGTACCTACGCTCACGTATGGAAGCAAGAGTTGGGTATGGAAGAGAGAGCATGAAAGTAGAGTAAACGCGGTCGGGATGCGAGCACTGCGCAAAATCTGCGGAGTGAAGCTCGCGGACCGCGTTCGTAATACCGAAGTAAGAAAGAGAGTTGGTCTGAAAGAGAGTGTCGGGGTGAAGGTAAGGAAAGGAATGCTCCGGTGATTCGGGCATGTGGAAAGAATGACTAAACAGATATACAATGCAAAAGTGGATGGATGCAGAAGTCGTGGAAGGCCACGACACACCTGCCATGATCAAATTGATCATGTACTAGCAGAAGGTGATGTCAGGAGTCTTAAGAACAGACGAGCGTGCATGACAAGAGTTATGAATGTCAAAGAAGCAAGTGAGGTGTGTAAGAATAAGCCTAAATGGCGCTCTGATGTTCGTACCTACCCCGCAAGGGAACTGGCGTGAAGTTATGTATGTATGTAAAAAAATATTGCTGGACGTGTTGCTAGGGAGTTTCTTGCCGCACGTTGCGTACATAGCATAAGAAATAGATTTAAATTTTAACTTATATGTATGATGACCTTTAAAAAGTGTTCTCCATTGTAACTTATCTTATACTAATATATAAAGCTGAAGAGTTTGTTTGTTTGTTCGAACGCGCTAATCTCAGGAACTACTGATCTGATTTGAAAAATTCTTTTAGTGTTAGATAGCCCATTTATTGAGGAAGGCTATAGGCTATATAGCATCACGCTAAGACCAATAGAAGCGGAGCACCAATGAAGACTGTTTCAAAATCGGGGGGTTTTGAAAACAAATTTCACGCGGACGACGTCGCGGGCACAGCTAGTTTTGAATAAAAAGATTTGAATTTGAATATATCACAGTAATTTACATAATTCTATTCTATTTGGCTTCAACGCTACTTGCGCTGATTCGGCCAATTTCACAGTAAACTTACATAGTTAAATCATAGAATATTTTAGTGTGCAAAATCCTGTCTTTTCTTTCTTCCCTTCTCCAGACTCATCAAACGCCTTTTTACGTCACCACTATTTTATAATTTTGTATGTAACTTTTTTTGTACAATAAAGAACATGGGCCGGAGCACCCGCTTACCAGACTGACCCCCTCGACTCCATCTAGCGTCGATATATCCCATACTAACAGGCGGTTTAGAATCGCTTAGCCTTCGAAGAGACTACGTCCCTTTGCGTATTTTACCGCTTGTATAACGGGGAGTGTTCCGAGGAACTATATTATCTGGTGTCAACTGGACGGGATGTTCACCCCCATTTCCTTGAGCTCCCACGCTCAACTACGCAACAGTTCTCTAGAACATTTATTCCGCGTACAACAATGATCTGGAGGGAACTTCCTGCCGTGGTTTTTCCTTTCCGCTATGACATGGGGTTCTTTAAGAAAAGCGTTATAAAATTTCTTATAGGTTGGCAACGCGTTGGCGACACCCCTGGTGTTGCAAACGTCATAAGCGACGGTTACCACTGCAACTCTTATGGGTTGGTGGTTAGGTAATTTTCAAAACTAACAGATTATATATGTTACGCGTATAAGGCGATCGGCTTGGGTAGGTCTTTGCACCACTCCTTGCACCCCCGGTAAAAACGGCTCTTGTACTAATATTTAAAAATCTATATAAAGATTGAATCAAGAATCCCGTTTGAAGCAGTCGCCGAGCACGTAGGCGCCTAACTATAAAAGGTGCGCACGCGCAGGTTGCCTAATACAGCGCTGACACGTACTACTAAAGTACACGTATCACTTCATTCATTATTTTTTTGTCAACAGCATCAGTTGTAGATTGTTTAGTACATAGTAATTAAACTTTCAATTTCTAACGTGACCTGAAGTAAAAATAAAACTAGGCAACAATGTTACATTGAAAAAGCATTGTGTGATTTGGTCGATGTAAAATGTAGAGTAGTTTTTGTCATTTGGCTAAGCAACCCCTCCTAAAGAAACATTTCAAAAAGTTCTTAGTACAAAATAAAACTAATTCAATACTATTTGTCCACAAATAGCTGTCTGATTAACACAATATATCTATGCTTATACAATTATTATAATAACATGTATTTTGTTTTTTTTTTATTTAAGTTTATGGCTTGGCAGCTAGGCCTTTAAGCCAGATCTTAGTTTAGAATATAGTTTCTTCATTTTTTTAAGCCTATGTATAGCACAGCTGAACTGTAGGTAATCAGCTAATGCCATTCAACGGAGTTCTTGTGACAACTCAAAAGGCCACATTTGAGTATTCAGTTCACATTTCTCACAAAACACATAATTACTACTCAAAAACTATCAATATCCTACAACTATTGTTCATTTTAGAGTAATTTTACACGTTTTTAGAAAATAAAACTGCAAAGCACAAAATCTTTCAGTTCCCGCCAAAAACTCTGTATTTTGAAATATACATACATACATAACTTCACGCCAGTTCCCTTACGGGGTAGGCATGAACAACAGAGCGCCATTTATTCTCATGCCGATCTCCTGGCATGAGCATATATGTCCATTTTCGGCATTAAAACTACATTTAAACAAAATTACAATAAAAACGATCCAGTATTCCCAGTGTTTTCCGAAAACTTAACAGAAAGACATATCGAGTTACTATCGCATTTTTATAGACGATGCATTTTTATATCTATGAACTTGAGAAATGATTGGTCTCATCCAAACTTTCATCCTCTATTACAAACAGTCCTAGTTTTATTTATCTATCCCCCGTCAATGAAAACTATAAAAATGACAAAAAGGACAACATCAGCAAAAAGGACAAAAAGAGCAACATCAGCAAAAAGGATAAAAAAAGCAACATGGACAAAAAGGAGTCGAAGAGCAAAAGAGCAAAAGAGCAAAAGAGCAAGAGAGCAAGAGAGCAAGAGAGCAAGAGAGCAAGAGAGCAAGAGAGCAAGAGAGCAAGAGGGCAAGAGGGCAAGAGGGCAAGAGGGCAAGAGGGCAAGAGGGCAAAAGGGCAAAAAAGCAAAAGCGCTCAAGGGCAAAAGGACAAAATACCAAAAGTCTTTCCGTAAAAGGATAACAAACAGAGAGACAAATATACTTTTATCCCGGAAACTATCCCATTTTCCGGGATAAAAAGTATCCTATGTTCATTCTCGGCATCGAAAATATATATATACTGAGTTTCAGCCAAATCGGTCCAGTAGTTTTTACGTGAAAACGGAACAGACAGACAGACAGACAGACAGACAGACAGACAGACAGACAGACAGACAGACAGACAGACAGACAGACAGACAGACAGACAGACAGACAGACAGACAGACAGACAGACAGACAGACAGAGTTACTTTCGCATTTATAATATTAATAGGGATATAGGACTATATATATGTACATAATATCAGCCCATAAATGTCCCACTACTGGGCTCGGGACTCCCATTATAGGGGGAACGGATAGTACACCCGTCACGCTTGTTCAAGGCGCCTTAGCAGGTTTGAGACATCGGTTATCTCGATGTGCAGGTTGCATCACGATGTTTTCCTTCGCCGTTGTTAGCACGTGGTAATTGGAACAATATGCACATTAGATCAGAAAACTGACTAAGTGGTGCATTTATTGAATCACTTTGAGTATTTATGTATCAATTGCCTTTTTCCTGCACCACCTACATCGACTGATTCAAATTTATGTTGCCTGGAAGAGCTTTGTACAAAGTACGTACAATAGTCAGCATTTTACGAACAAACAACCGCGGCCTAATACTTAGCAACACATTATATTTATATATTTTCAATAATTAAAACAGTGTCATTACAGCGCTCGTTGGGTTTGGTATTTCGTACATTTTACCCTTCCCTCCTATACTAAAACTGTATACACGCTACAGTTTTTTTGGTCCTTCGAGCCGGATACATGCTACAAGCTTTGAGCGATAAGGCGGCCTATTGCCTATAAAATATTTTAAAGAAGTGTTTTCTCTCTCTCTAGTTTAAAAGTAACTACAAAGCAAAAATAAATACTTGCTACGGCATATTAAAGTCAGTGCCAAGTAAAATTACTTCGCACCGACTTCAATATGTTGTACTAAATATTTATTTTTGTGTTTTAAATTACTCTACAATCGGTTTTTTGTTTGGTAGATTTTTTTATGGATAAACCTAACAGTATTTTCCATAGACCAATAAAAATGAAATTCACTTGCTGGTCCCCGGCGGAAGAACTGCGCTGGTGTTAATTGGTCAGCATATACTGAGACTGGGTTCAATTTTAGAACTTATTCTGTTACTATTATTTTAATGTTTAATAATACTCTGTATTATTTTTGTCCTAAATAAAATATGTCTATCTTTCTTTCTTTCAAATTTACATGAGACTATCCTGAAGCTGTACTGAATCCAATGCAAAAATATTTATTATTCTTTTATTTCCACAAATGATGCATCTTGGTCATACAACATTAAAATTACAATTTAATCCAGGAAATAAGTCTAATTGAGTAATTTAAATCTGACCTAAAATAACTAGATATAACTTAAAAGTAAGAATGTGTTCAATAACACGTTTCCTATTGTCTTTATTAAGGACAAGACACTTTGTTCATGTATTCCTTGTTAATGTTTAGCACATATCACTTCACTTTATTATTATACATACATACATCCATACATAACTTGACGCCAATTCCCTTGCGGGGTCGGCACGAACAACAGAGCGCCATTTAAGTTTATTCTTACACACCTCACTCGCTTCTTTGACATTCATAACTCTTGTCATGCACGCTCGTCTGTTCTTAAGGCTCCTGACATCACCTTCTGCTAGTACATGATCAATTTGATCATGGAAGGTGTGTCGTGGCCTTCCACGACTTCTGCATCCATTCACTTTTGCATTGTATATCTGTTTAGTCATTCTTTCCTCATTTATTATTATGAGAGTATTATAACACTAACTCAAATGGTTTTGTCCTTTTAAGTCTTCTTAATAAATCTGTATTATCAAGGAACTGGACGGCATCGACATTTACTTGGTGATGAAGCCGTTGCTGGTTTGCTTCGGCGTATTTTGTTTTTTTAATTACGTTAATGACGAGGTCCACTGTTAAGTCTCGATGATTCAGGAACAAAAAACTTAAGGCTGCAACTGCTCCTTTTTTTTAATCAGTTACTCGTAAAAATACAACGTACTATTTTTATTGGTTCAGCAAATAGGCAGACGGCCCACTTGATGGAAAGCGATTACCATCGCCTATGGACATTTGCAATACCAAAAGTGCTACAAATGCGCTGCTGCTCTCTTAAGGGAGACTGGAACTTGGTCACTAATGCCGGAACACAACACAAGGTTGTTATGGCGGCATACTATAGACCTGAGGTGGTCGCCCTCCAGTCGAGCAGGCCGCAGGAAATTGTATTCTTTCTCTGTTCCTGCACGGATGCTATCTCAATTGAAATCAAGACTAATAAAGCATTTCTCCCGAATAAATTTCATTGAAGCAATAAAACACCTTTGGCGCGGCATTTACTAAATGACTTCGGCGTCTGGCGTGGCTTTTAGAAATGGCGAGGTCGCTGGGGAGAGTGGGGCGCGGCCGGCTGTAGACTAGCCTGGGGGCGCCGGGGTGACACCCTAGGGAAATTGGGGGTGGGTCGAAAAGCTTTTATCTATCTGTCTACAAATAACAGACTAAAACACACATTCTATATCACTTAAGCAAGTTACGTTTGTATTACCGTCACCATTATGTCGCAATTAGATCTCACAAAATCAAATTATCGAGAAAAACGCAATTTTGTATTTTGTCTTTATGTCCCTGCTGCATTAGTAATAATTTTTTAGTATTAGCGACTGCGGACAAATGTGTTTTGTTTCTAGAGTTAAAAATAACGCAGTTAATGATTAGCTACATTAGGGTACATATATGTATAATTGCATATACGTAAGTTATCTGTCAATACTAATATATATAAATATACTAGCGGTCCTGGCAGACGTTGTCCTGCCTTTAAAAAATAAAATTCTAGAACCCGATCCCAGAGCCACGTACCGATTGTAATTGCGAATCTAAACCATCCGGGTACCCACAAAAACAAAATCACCAAAATCGCTCCAGGTGATTAGGAGGATTCCAGAACCCGATCTCAGCGCCACCTACCGGTTCTAATTGTGAATCTAAAAGAGTAATATATTTTTTTTTTATTCTAGGTCATGACAAAATAAGATTAAAAATCTTGCCAAAAGATTTTAAAGTTTATAATTAACAAATAAAAAATAGGGGTTGATCGTAGAGGGGTGAAAATTTAGGGTTGTATGTATTTTTGTATGTTGTATCATAAAAAAATAGAAATTAAAAATTTTGCCTAAAGAATTTAAAAAAAAATTTAGGGGTGGACTACCCCTAACATTTAGGGGGATGAAAAATAGATGTTGGCCGATTCTCATAGATACCGGATAAGCACAAAAAATTTCATCAAAATCGGTCAAGCCGTTTCGGAGGAGTATGGCAACGAAAACTGTGACACGAGAATTTTATATAAATATATAAATTAATTGCTGTTTGTTAGTCTCGCTTAAACTCGAGAACGGCTGGACTGATTTGGCTAATTTTGGTTTTGAATTATTTGTGGAAGTCCAGGGAACGTTTAAAAGGTGAGTAAATATAAAAAAATGATCGGAATATAGCAAAAACAACAATTTCGCTTTCCCTTAGAAACTATTCCTAACTGTCAAACATTTGTTGTTCGTCCCGTTGTTCAGAAATCAAATTAAATTTAAAAGTGAAATTTTTTTTTGGTTTTGAATGTCAAACGTTTGATGTTCGTTCCGGTTAAGTTTTGACCACAGTTTTTACTAAAGTTGAAACATTCTGCAATTATCACTCAGCTTTTTTATTTATTGATTCTGGGGCGGTACGAAGTTTGCCGGGTCAGCTAGTATTATAAAATTCTAAACATGCTGTGTCTTTACATTGAAGCTACTTAAAGAAGCTTAATCAACTGCCAATCCGCCTTGGGTAAGCGTGGCGGGTGTGTTCCCCACCACTTTTTGGGGTAAACCCGTGCCCAGCAGTGTGATGTTGAGGATTTTTATTATTACATATTTCGTAAATAGGTATATTAGGGACATTCTAAGTGTTTGGTAAATTAATTGTGCTCAGCATAGACTAGTTGACAAAACTCGTGATATTACCGCGACCTTCAGGCCGACCGTAGACTAGACTAACTGGACACACCCACGTCCTAAATCACACATGTACTACCGCTTTTATTATATGTAGTTTACTGGCGAAAGCACTGACTTGCGAAACATTGACCACTGTTACCTTGACACCTCCAGCAACTCCCTTATAAAAATACAGGTATGTTTTTAGCGTAAAACTAGATAGTCAAGTTAACTAAGTAAGCACATTTAATTGATAAGCAGGGGTGGGGGGGGCTTTGCGTTCAAGTGAAATACGCAAGCTAGATTAGACCACAGATATCATTAAAAATCTACATGCATCAAAGAATACTTTCTAGTGGAACACGTTATCAACTCAATTATTGCACAGCGCCATCTATTTCATCCATACGGGAACGGAGAAAGAATACAATTCCCTACGGCCAGGCGGTCTGTCGTAAGAGGCGACAAAACAACCCACAGCTAGGTGGTAGGGTATTTGCCAATCTGAATAGCTACCACCTGTGGTCTAGAATATGCCGCCATAACAATCTTTATTTCTGTTCCGGAATTAGTGGCAAAGCTCCAGTCTCCCTTTAGAGAGCAGCAGCGCATCTGTGACACCTTTGATGTTGCAAATGTCTATAGGCGATAGTAACCGCTTTCCATCAGGTGGGCCGTCTGCCTGTCTGCTGAAGTCATGCAATAAAAAAAATGGCTTGTAAGTGTTCCACTACAACTGTTTGATTTCGATGGAATATTATCAGCATCAGTCTATCTCTTGTCGGTGGCGCCTCCTCCAATCCTCTCGATTCCCGGCTAGCTGTTCCACTTCTTTCCCTAGTTCTCCCCTTCCCTCTTCTACCTTCTACTTTGCTATCGATTATCTTACAGAGAAGGATGTCGTGTAGTAAATACTCAAACATTCTTCCTCTCCTGATCTCTATGGTTTTTATATTTGATCGCTTTTCTATCCGTGAAGGAACGGAGAAAGAATACGATTTCCTGTGGCCGGGCGGCCTATCGTAAGAGGCGACAAAACAACCCACAGCCAGGTGGTAGCGCATTTGCACGAATGTATGGTTACCACCCCTGGTCTTAAAGTATGTCGCCATAATTAATTAGTGGCCAGATTCCAGTATCACTTAAGAGAGCAGCAGCGCATTTGTAGCACTTTTGGTATTGAAAATATCCATAGGCGATGGTAACCACTCTCCGTCAGGTGGGCCATCTGCCTGTCTGCTGTGTACTCCTGCAATAAAAAATTAAAAAAAAATACTACTGTCAACACCTTTAATATTATCAGCACAAGGTTTAATTTGTCTATAAGTAGATATTGTGCTAAAAATTGGGTCTAATGGCTTCCCACACAGTCGCGGGAACATCGCGAGCAAGGGGTGAAAAATAAGAAGATGGAACGGGTATATTATTTGCTCGCATTTTCACGAGAATGTAGAGAGCGAGTAAAAGATAGATTATGTCGCTTATTGCGAACTATCTATTCTTGACTGTTTTAAAATGGCCGCTTTCAATATATCCCAACCTGAGCGTTGTGTTGCATTTTTAGAAGTAAATAAATTCGTAACATAAATAAAACTTCAAAGACTAGACCAGACAGCGCACTTGCTGCCGTGACCGGGTTTGAATCAAAATATTTACAGCTTTCATTTTTTTATCGCATGAGTTCAGCAGACAGGCAGACGGCCCACCTGACGGAAAGTGGTTACAATCGCCTATGGACATTTGCAACACCAAAGGTGCTACAAATGCACTGCTGCTCTCTTAAGTGATACTGTAATCTGGCCACTAATGCCGGAACTCAACTCGAGGTTGTTATGGGGGCATACTCTAAACCAAGGATGGTAACCATCCAGTCGGGCAAATACCCTACCACTTGGCTGTGGGTTGTTTTTTTTATTGCATTAGTTCAGCAGACAGGCAGACGGCCCACTTGATGGAAAACGGTTACCATCGTCTATGGACATTTGCAACACCAAATGTGCTACAAATGCGCTGCTGCTCTTTTAAGGGATACTGGAACCTGGTCACTAATGCCGGAACTCAACTCGGTGTTGTTATGGCGGCATACTCTAGACAAGGGTTGTTGTTTTGTCGCCTCTTACGACTGGCCGCCCCAACGCAGGAAATTGTAATCTTTCTCCCTCCCTGCAGGGATAGAGAGATCATTTATTCAGCTTTTACATTTCTAGTACGAGTCTGCATATAACAGTTGCTATTCGATTGTTTCAAATGCCAAAAACCGCCCTTTCATGTACTTTAAAACCAAAAGAGGATAAGAAAGAGCCCTTAAATAAATTAGATTGAAAAAGGAAAGTGTTAAAGCTGATTTACATGTATCCAACTACAGAATTGAAATTCGAAGGAAGCCAGTGCTGACTTCATACTGGCATCGTGTAAATTGATTCGAAGTCAGTACAGTGCTGTCCAGTCAGTGCTGATTTCAATATTCCCTATTAAATATTTTGAAATTAATCCGCTCCTCAAATCAGTAGCTGAATCAATGTACATACACACATAACTTCATGCCAGTTCCCTTGCGGGTAGGTACGAACAACAGAGCGCCATTAAGGCTTATTCTTACACACCTCACTTGCTTCTTTGACATTCATAACTCTTGTCATGCACGCTCGTCTGTTCTTAAGGCTCCTGACATCACCTTCTGCTAGTACACGATAAATTTAAATGAATCAATGTAAATGAGTTTTAATGGATTACATATAATAAAAGATAATAACAGCCCATGAACGTCCCACTGCTGGGCTCGGGCCTCCAATTATAGGGGAACGGACAGTAAACCAGCCACGCTTGTCCAAAGCGGCTTGGCAGGTTTGCGATGTTTGTCTTCACCTCTGTTAGCACGTGGGAACTGTGACAATATGCACATAGGTCAGAAAACTGCCAAGTGGTGCATGCGTTCCGGTCAGGATCGAAACCGCGTCCTTTGAGTCCGGGACGCGTGCGCTAGCCATTACGCTACTACGACTTATTATGGATTATACATTCCTACTAAATTACAAGAATTCCATTAGTTCCCGAGAAAAATGACAGTAGCGTGGAAAATCAAACCATAATTTTCCCGTCTTGCTAAAATATTATAAATACGATTTCTTTGAATTTATTCCAAATACTATAAAATCTCAATTCTTTCACAGTATTTGATTTCAGTCTATTGAGAGCAGTTTGCTTATATCTCATCAAGCGAATGAAAATCAAACTTAACTCGAAGGAAATAAGATCGTTTTCTATAAAACTAAATCAAACCCTATGTCGTTTTGAAAATTAAATCCCAGTTCAAAAACATTCCTGGAATTTACGTAAATCGTGTTATGGAACAATATGTATTGTTTGTTTCCCAAATGTTTTTATTGCGTAACGCGATAATATTACGCCATAACATTTTCGTAAACAACAAATGAAAGTCCACGGCCACGCGTGGGCGTACTCATATGACGACACCTAGAGTAATCAACGCTCATTATTTAAAAGAACTAGCAGCTACTACTGCAGCGTTTGTCTTGATAAATTACATAATGGAAATAATCATCGACGACGTGTTACGTAAGCCTGACTTCGGGTCGCGGACCCGACGTCGACGCGTGTTAATCACCTCTGTGAACATGGCAGCCGACTTTGAAAAAAATTTTTTTTGAAATTGCCATCGGATTCTACGTCGTTTGTACCCGTTTGTACCACTTTGATTTTCGTTTGTACCTCAAACCAAAAAAAGTTACAGCGTTTTCAAAATTTGACCCGCAGCCGACTTTGCAGAATCGAAAATTTTCAAAAGGGGTCTGATTCGGTATCGTTTGTACCCGTTTGTACCACCTTCATTTTTCATTTTTCTCAAAACCCAAAAAAGATACGGCACTTTGAAAACTTCGAAAAGCCAACTTCTACAATTTTTTGAAATTTCCGAAATCTTCAAACGGGGCTCGAAGCGCAATCGTTTGTACCCGCAGAAATCACTTTGGTCTTTGTTGTACCTCAAACCAAAAAAATTTGGGAGCGTGTTTAGTTTTTCAGAAATTGCATACTCGCAATTTCCGTAATTTTGAAGATATTTCACTTCTGCAAAAAGGGTTCGATTCGTGACGGCGCCGTGAGGTTTGTACCGCTTCGAGTTTCGTTTGTACCTCAAACCGAAAAATTTTGGGAGCGTTTTTAAATTTTCAAAAAACCAACTTCCACAATTTTTGGAATTTCAAATTTTCAAACCGAAGCTTCCACAGATCACTTTTCCAAAAAAAAAATTTGGGAGCCTGTTTAGTTTTACAGAAATTGCATACTCGCCATTTCCGTAATTTTGAAGATATTTCAATTCTGCAAAAAGGGTTCGATTCGTGACGGCGCCGTGAGGTTTGTACCGCTTCGAGTTTCGTTTGTACCTCAAACCGAAAGAGCGTTTGAAGGAATTTCGGAAATTCCAAAAACTTGTCCCAATTTTTTTTGAAGTTATTTCTGCGGGTACAAACGATTCCGCTTCGATCCCCGTTTGAAAATTTCCGAAATTTCAAAAATTGTGGAAGTTGGTTTTTTGAAAATTTAATAACGCTCCCAAAATTTTTCGGTTTGAGGTACAAACGAAACTCGAAGCGGTACAAACCTCACGACGCCGTCACGAATCGAACCCTTTTTGCAGAATTGAAATATCTTTAAAATTACGGAAATGGCGAGTATGCAATTTCTGAAAAACTAAACATGCTCCTAAATTTTTTTGGTTTGAGGTACAAACAAAAACCAAAGTGATTTCTGTGGGTACAAACGATTGCGCTTCGATCCCCGTTTGAAGATTTCGGAAATTCCAAAAATTGTAGAAGTTGGTTTTTCGAAATTTTCAAAGTACCGTATCTTTTTTGGGTTTTGAGAAAAATGAAAAATGAAGGTGGTACAAACGGGTACAAACGACACCGAATCAGACCCCTTTTGAAAATTTTCGATTCTGCAAAGTCGGCTGCGAGTCAAATTTTGAAAACGCTGTAACTTTTTTTGGTTTGAGGTACAAACGAAAATCAAAGTGGTACAAACGGGTACAAACGACGTAGAATCCGATGGCAATTTAAAAAAAAAAAATTTTGAAAGTCGGCTGCCAAGTTCACAGAGGTGTGTTAATCGCCTCAAACCGTCCGCACAGCGTGCCACCGAACACCAGGACTTAACTTCTTAGTGGTTAAGTTAAGAGTAGAAGTCGTGTCGGGGGACAAATTGTAGTTCCCCGGCAGTGGGTGAAGCCGATGGGCCACCGCCTGCAGTATACCCGAAGCCCTGGCATTAAAGGTGAAGCACGGAATACCGAGGAGTTTTAGTGGGTATCCCTAACTGTGACGTGGCAATAGCACTTCTAGTTCTAGCTAGAGGTGATAGTGCCACCCCGACCTGGCGAATCCTACAAACTGGTCGCGATTTCCCCAGTTCACTGCGCGGCTGATGGACCTCAATCGGGTTTCCCCTCGTAAAAAATGGACTAGAAAACGTATTGCGTGTATAGAGGAGTAAGGAAGGAAAAGATATTATGCCGAACCCAATTAATTGGGAGAAGGTGAAAAAAAGAGACGGTAGAACACCGAATCATCGCCGTAACTATTCTGTTGACTGTACACAAAACATAAAAGAGTTGCCAGGTGATATAATTCACAATTCTATATTTAAAACTTAGAACGGAACACGGTTGTTGTAATATAATATAGGAAACATACATACACATACATACATACATAACTTCACGCCAGTTCCCTTGCGGGGTAGGCACGAACAACAGAGTGCCATTTAGGTTTATTCTTACACACCTCACTTGCCTCTTTGACATTCATAACTCTTGTCATGCACGCTCGTCTGTTCTTAAGGCTCCTGACATCACCTTCTGCTAGTACACGATCAATTTGATCATGGAAGGTGTGTCATGGCCTTCCACGACTTCTGCATCCATCCACTTTTGCATTGTATATCTGTTTAGTCATTCTTTCATCATGCATTCTTTCCACATGCCCGAACCACCGGAGCATTCCTTTCCTTACCTTCACCCCGACACTCTCTTTCAGACCAACTCTCTTTCTTACTTCGGTATTACGAACGCGGTCCGCGAGCGTCACTCCGCAGATTTTGCGCAGTGCTCGCATCTCGACCGCGTTTACTCTACTTTCATGCTCTCTCTTCCATACCCAACTCTCGCATCCATACGTGAGCGTAGGTACCAGCACCGCGTTGTGTATAGGAAACAAATATTTTTTTTTTTTTTTATCAATCAATATTAGCCTCAACTTTGAGCGACTTAAATAAATATTGGAAAATGTGACTCACATTTATTACTGGCTGGTTGTTATTTCGTTTCGTCAATTTTCGCGTCAGTTTTTGTCAAAGTAACTACAGAACCCTAATAATCTCTATAAACAAATCACGAATAGAACTAAAGAACGCCAAATTACCGCTTTAACTTCCATGAATTGAACACCGCATCATGGCCATACCAAGAGCATTACAATTGGCCACAATGTTAGGCAAGGAGCTTCAAAGTCCATACAGCCTCTTTTGTATATTATAAGCCTTCTTATAGCTCAGCCGAATTGTAGGGCTTCAACTGATGCCAATCAGCGTAGTTCTTATGACAACTCGAAAGGCCATACTCTCAACAATAATTACTACTAAAATTTTACATATTAGTAGAAAGTAAAACAGCACAATACAACGTCCCATTTCAGTACCCGCCGAAAACTCTGTATATGTATGTATAGCTATAACAATTCTGTTACCTGTACACAAAATATAAAAGAGTTGCCAGGTGATATAATTCACCGTTCCATATTTAAACGGGTGAGTCACATTTGTTACTGGCCGGTTGTTTTGTTCCGTCAATTTTCGCGCCTTGAACACGGTATTGGCGCCTAAAATTAAAAACTTTATTTCATTACGAAAATTTGTTATTTTCATCACGTTGACGCATTTATTTTTCGCACTCTTAAAAACAGAAATATTTTCAAAATCTTGTCGTGTTTATTTTTTGGGTGGATTTATTATTTTAGAAGTTTATTCCGCAATTTATTCCTTTAAACTTAAACAATGAGTAATCCCGGCTAAACAACCTTTAGTCATGCCGGACAATATACCCAAATTAAACTCGACCGATATTGAAGTTGTAGCAGCTTTTGTACAGTTAACGCATGAGTGTCGTCTCGTTAGAATGACGTGGGTTCGAATCCTGGCCGATAAGCAAGTGTCAGTTATGGGCGGTAAAATTTGACATAAGCTCGCCACCGCAGCGCAGTCTATATTCGTCTATGCCACAAAAATGACGTCATTTATAATAAGAATAAAGCGTATCCTAAATGTTGACCAGGAATATAAGCTAACTATGTGTCAAGTTGTATTAAAATCCGTTCAGTAGTTTTTACGTGACAGACAAAAATTAAAAAAAAAATCATTTTCGTAATCTGACAGTTAGAATTAGGCACCCTTATCTCTTTAAAATTTATCTGTAGTGGAGATAGATTAGAGAGCAGCAGCGCATTTGTAGCACCTTTGGTGATGCAAATGTCCATAGGCGATGGCAACCGCTTTCCATCAGGTGGGCCGTCCAAACAATAATGCAACAAATTCTTGTGTTACATAACCCTTTTTAATTAAAGTAGTAATCCGCTATCGGTTGTGCCAATTTGCTAAGTTTCTTATACTCTAAAATTGTTGGAGGGATAGCGAGGTGTTCTAAGAATGCCAGTCCAGTGTGCAGAGTCAGTGTGTGAAATGCATTTAAGCTGTAAAGTTTTCTGATTATAAGTACAGTAACTAAAAATTCGCTGTCCTTTTACTATCATGAACCCTTCTGAATTGTTGCAGGTACTACAATATCTATAATATTGTTACGAGTTGCAGGACTCGAATTAAAATGCCGTTGGAATTATTATACAGTTTATTAGAACTATACAAACACGTATAACATAGGTACAAATATAACAGAACGCAATAAGTCCAAAGGTAATGCAGAAGATCGTAATTCTAATACACGTGCAAAGTCCGTCACTAAATAGATTGCCGAATGAACACACGTCTTGCTTCGCTTGTGGTTATCGCTCGACTGCCGATCTCATTGGGCCATTGCTTTATACTAGACATTTATAATATGTCTGCCCGACTGCGTGACCGAATTTTTTAGAATCAGTTCGACACACCTGGCTAATGACTGCCATAAAAGATTACAATACACAATGGGCTGTTTTCTAATCACAAATTTTAAACACAAAGTAAACAAAAGAAGTCCGAATGCCAAAAGGTAATAAAGTGTGTTTTTACGGTATGCAAGTGTGAATCCACTTTTGTCCGCGTGTAGGTCGTAACAATATTTATAAGCTTCACTGTACAGACAAGGCATATTTGGACATTTAAAAAAAGCAAAAAAGAGAACACGCTTGAGAGTAGCCCTTAGTTCCCATTTAAAATCCCTACATTACCAAGATGCAACCAATATTCAACTTGAACTATTTCTCACTGAGATAAATGAGAACAAATTAAGTGATGTCACAAAGGGCGTCTTGAAATAACTTGATCTGGCGAATGTCCGCACTTGAAAGGGACGCCTGATCAATAGCTAATTTACGATGCTACAGGGGAGATAATTTAAGATTTATGGACGAGTAGCTGTTGTAAAATACACTACACCTTAGAACGTTAATAAAAAGACAGAGTCCTGACTCTCAAAGCGAAGCTATGAAAGCCGGATAAAGAATGCCGATCGCGCTGCAATGCTTTACGAGACGTCACTATTGAATGATCGAATTAGAACGGATAAAGGTAGAAACATTACTATTGACCACTAGGGTTGCCAGATGTGTTCGAAATAGGAACCGGACAAGTTTTTAATTTTTATTAAAAAAAATTGTGCATGAGTTCAGCAGACAGGCAGACGGCCCACTTGATGGAAAGCGGTTACCATCGCCTATGGACACTTGCAACACCAAAAGCGCTACAAATGCGCTGCTGCTCTCTTTAAGGAGACTGGAACCTGGTCACTAATGCCGGAACACAACTCAAGGTTGTTATGGCGGCATACTCTAGACCAGGGGTGGTAGAGATATAAAACTGAAAACTAACTTTAGTTACTAAAGCATCGAATCCTAAATTAAGAGCCAATCTACTTTTTCATATATTTAGGACTCGGTGCCACTGCGTTTAATAAAGTTTTATTGCCTAAGATGGCATCTTTGAATTCAGTTCAACTAGCAGTTATATAAAAGAAAACGCATAATTCACTTTTTATAATATTTACGGCGAGATACGAGAGTTCGCCAGATAATAAACCAACTTGCTTTATAACCGGACAAAATATTTAATTTTATTTTAAAAATAAACTAAATTATAAATTAATCAAACTAAAAATACACTATATATACAAACTAAAATTAAACTATAAAATCTAGTACCAGACCGCTGTCAGTCCGAAACGTGCCCAAAAGACTGGCCACATTGCCTCGCTGAATGGCAACGCTAGTACGTTGCCCGAGGTATAGACCAGTCTTTTGGTCACGTGAGATATCCACCAGACGTTTGGCTATGTCTCGTATAAAGCTTGTGCGCCTCGGACCCCCATGGTCCCAGGGTCTCGACCCCAAAAGCCGCAAATATTGGCCATTTCCGATGGCTGTGTATTTGCGGCGTTTTAGGGCCTCCTGTTGTGCAGCAGCTGTACCATCACACATGCTAGTGGCTGGAAAATGGGACGCTGACAAAGTATCGACGCAAGACGAGTCCCATACTAAGGGGCGACCCATCTTCCAGGGCACCAATGACATACCATCGGGACTCTTGCCATCGTCGCGGCACAAGCCGTTCGATTCTAGAACGGCACGTATCCCGGCGGTGACAAGAGCACGACGGATTATGTCATTAAGTGTTGCATGACGTGAAATTCTGCCGGCACTCCTGATACAAGATAACCCATGGTGACCGAGGCGCCCCATCTTATCTCCACACTGACAGCGGTGTGGGACAACACAAAACAAAACAAACCGGACAATCTTGTGTCCGGTTCACCAAGATTTTCTTGACCGGAAAACATATAAACCGGACTACTGGCAGGTCTATTGACCAGTTGACCACACACACGCATACCACGTGTATTACCGTGTATACTACATACGTTTTAAAAATGCTTCACTTCATTTTAACGCTTGTGCTTACGTGTCTACACTTTTTTCTTCTGAGACTTATTCCTATAAAATGTACCTATCTTTTGGCATATGAATACGAAATGACAGGTGCGTGACCTTCGGGGCATCCGCTGTAGCGCCACCTTTCGACCTTGCGTTTATTTTAATACGACTTACAAAGTTTACGTAGATATCATCCATGGGCCTTCAGTGTTAATTATCTACAAGATAATAAACCTGTTGCGGGTGTCAGGTTTGTTTTTTTTTCTTTATTTTTCATTGCAGGAGTTCAGCAGCCAGGCAAACGGCCCACTTGATGAAAAGCGGTTACCAACGCTTATGGACATTTGCAACACCAAAGGTGCTACAAATACGCTGTTGCTCTCTTAAGGGAGACTGGAGCCTGGTTACTAATGCCGGAACACAACTCAAGCGTGTTATGCCGACATACTTCAGACCTGGGGTGGTAGCCATTCAGTCGGGCAAATGCCCTACCACCTGGCTAACAAAATGATATATAGCCTTCCTCGATAACTGGGCTATCTAACAGTGAAAGAATTTTTCAAATCAGATCCATAGTTCCTGAGATTAGCGCATTCAAGCAAACAAACAAACAAACTCTTCAGCTTTGTATATTAATATAAGATTAATTAAAATGGGTGGGAGGAAAAATAAAATAAATTATCACTCAAGTTGGTTTGCGTTCTGATGCAAGCAGAAAGAGCTTAGTGTCTTGAGGTCTGGCAGTTGGTTTATGCTAGGTTTGGGTCGTAATAGTGTTAGAGGGGAGGCTATGTCGGTCAATTAATAATGCCCGTACGACATAGCTTCCTCCAGACTAACGTAAACCACTCCGCCGGCGCGCAGGATCTGGCCATGCAGGCCATGGCGGAGTGGGGGATTGACCTGGCCGTAGTAAGCGAGCCTTACTACGTCCCCGACCAGGGCAACTGGGTCGGGGATCTGGACGAGACGGTGGCGATGGTCGCCAGATCGGGCTCTGGCACCCCGCTCTCTATCATAGAGAGGGGACGGGGTTACGCGGTGGCAGGTTGGGGTCAGCATGCCTTCATAGGCGTGTACTTCTCCCCCAACCGTCCCCTGGCGGAGTTTGAGACTTTCTTAGATTCCGTCAGGGCCGCCGTGGGCAGGTTGTCGCCGAGGGCGTATTTCGTTCTCGGCGACTTTAATGCCAAATCCCGTTCCTGGGGTAACGTCGCCACCGACATGCGAGGACAGGCCGTAGAAGCGTGGGCGCTCCAATGCGGTCTGACCATCTTGAACCGGGGAGCGGTCCATACCTGCGTGCGAGCGCGGGGTGGATCGGTCATCGACCTGTCGTTCGCCACCCACGCGGTCGCACGTAGGGTGGACGGATGGAGAGTCATGGAGGAGGTGGAGACTCTGTCTGATCATCTCTATATCAGATTTGAGCTCTCCCCTCCTCCGAGCGCGATTTCGGGTCCCTCACGCGGACACGGCCAGTTTCCACGCTGGTCCCTCGGTCGGCTCAATCCAGAGCTGGCCGAGGAGATGGCAATCGTCCAGAGCTGGGTCAATCCAGTCAATACAGGAGGTCCGGAGGTTCTGGCAGAGCGCATGCGCAAGACCCTCGTAAGGGTATGCGATGCAGCAATGCCTCGGTCGCGTCGGCCCCCGCAGCGGAAGGCGGTCTACTGGTGGACCGCAGAGATCGGCGGTCTGAGGGAGGCAGCCCTCAGAGCGCGCCGGTCTCTCAGACGCTGCCGGCGCCGACAACCTCCGGACTATGTTGAGGAAAACAGTCTTGTCGGGGAGTATCGGGCTGCCAAAAAGGCTCTTCGGCTGGAGATCATCCAGTCGAAGACCCGGGCTCGGGAAGAGATGTTAAAAAGCCTTGATGGGGACCCCTGGGGGCGTCCGTACCGGGTGGCCCGTAAAAAAATGCGGGCTTGTACAACCCCGGTTACGGCGTCCCTCGAGGAGGGGGTCCTCACTTCCGTTATTGACGGACTCTTTCCGGACCCAGGGGCCTTCACTCCCCCGGTGATGAGCCCTCCACATACCAGTCCTTCGGAGACGGAGCCTCCCCTCGTTTCCGAAGAGGAATTAGACATGGCCCTGGAGCGCCTCCGGGGCCGGAAGACTGCACCGGGACCTGATGGGGTCCCGGGCCGAGCCCTCTTCCTGGCCGCTAAACACCTACGCGGCCAGCTTCGGGAACTTTTCAATGCCTGCATCAGGTCAGGCGTATTCCCGAAGCAGTGGAAGGAGGGCCGGCTATGCCTACTTCCGAAGGAGGGTCGTCCTCCCAACGATCCGTCCGCCTACAGGCCCATCGTCTTGCTCAACGAGGCGGCCAAGGTCTTCGAGAAGATCCTCGCCGGCCGCCTCGTTCGTCACCTTGATTCGAATGGGCCTGGGCTCTCTGAGGCTCAATATGGATTCAGGGCAGGGCGTTCGACGTTAGACGCCCTGAACGCACTACAGAGCCTCACGAGAGAGGCGGAACACATGAAGGAGTCCGTCCTGGCGGTTTCCCTTGACATCAAAAATGCCTTCAACAGTCTCCCTCACGAGACGATCAGGGCGGGGCTCCTGTCTCATGGAGTCCCCCCGTACCTCACGAGGCTGTTGGAGGATTACCTCCAGGACCGGTACATCCTTTGGGAGGGCGGCCGAACTGGCCAGGTTATAGGTAGGCGACGCGTCGCGTGCGGCGTTCCACAAGGGTCGGTGCTGGGTCCGACCCTGTGGAACATTGGCTACGACTGGCTCCTCCGCGAGCCAGTCCTGCCCGGGATGGGGGTGCTCTGCTTCGCAGACGACACCCTCGTCACGGCCCGGGGCGGAACCTATGAAGAGTCTGTGGAGCTCGCCAACGCCGGAACGGCGTTGGTAGTTCAGCGTATCCGGCGTCTTGGCCTGAGGGTCTCCCCTGAGAAAACGGAGGCCCTCATGTTCCGCAGACCACATAGACGTGCACCCCGGGACGCGCGCGTCGCTGTCCAAGGTGTTGCGGTAGCGGTCAAGCCCCAGATGAGATATCTGGGGCTTGTCATCGATGGCACGTGGAGCTTCGGGGCCCACTTCACCCAGCTGGCCCCGAGGTTGATCAAATCCGCTACCGCCCTGGCCAGGCTTCTTCCGAACGTGGGAGGGCCGGGCGCGGCGGTGAGGAAATTGTACGCCGGCATCCTCCGGAGTATGGCACTGTACGGAGCCCCCGTATGGAGTCATGCACTACACCGGAAAAACAGGACCCTGCTGAGGAGGACTCAGAGGGTTCTGTCGGTGAGGTCCATACGGGGATACCGTACTGTGTCGTGGACGGCGGCGACATTGTTGGCGGGTGATCCGCCCTGGGATCTCCAGGCGGAGGTGCTCGCAACAGTGTACCGCTTCCGGCAGGATGCTCGGGCAAGAGGAGAGGTGCCGTGCCCGGCAGAAACTCGGATGATCAGGGTCCAGGCGACCGAGGCTCTGATCCGTATTTGGCAGAGGGACCTGGAGTCCCCAGAAGCTGGGATTGAGACGGTGGAGGCGATCCGCCCCCACCTAGCTCGTTGGGTCTCGCGGAAACGCGGGACCCTGACGTTTAGGATGGTGCAGATACTTACCGGGCACGGCTGCTTTGGTAAGTATCTGCATCAAATCGCGGGGCGGGAGCCCTCCCCGCAATGTCACGAGTGCGGCGTGCTCCAAGATACGGCGTTTCACACGCTCGTGGAGTGCGCCGCCTGGGGGCCCCAGAGGGCCCTCTTAGAAAACGTCGTTGGCCCTGTGAGCTCGCTTCGTAGCATGGTCGAGGCGATGCTCCAGGGCCAGCAATCTTGGCTTGCGGTTTCCTCCTTCTGCGAGTCCGTCCTGGCGCAGAAGGAGGCCGCAGAAAGAGTTAGGGAGGAGGACGCGAACGCGGACCCCATCCGCAGGAGGCGGACCGGCGGTAGAAGGCGCCGCTACGCGAATCTCCTCCCATAATTACCGTCACAGGGGGCCGCTGCTACGGGGGTAGCAGCGGACTTCCCCCCCCTGATTGATGAAGTGGGTCACTCTGCCACCGGGGTGGCCCAGTATTACCGAGCGTGGGGGCGTCACGGTGCAGTAACTCTGTTCTAGATCCCGTGACGCCCCGTAAAAGCGTTGATACAGGGGCGCAGGTTTAGGTTTAGTGGGTAGTTTGGCGATCGGTTTCTCGCGACTGCTTCTGTTTGAAGCTAGCGTGGAGAACCGGCCGCCGAGAGTCCCACACACCCTCGATGCATGCTTCTGCGCTGCATTTGGCTCTTCCCCCGAAGAGCCCGTGGATGTTGGACATAATAAACCATTGTCTATCGAGATGATTTCATTTGCCAATTTATTGAACAGCTGTTGAAATGTTGCTTTATTTTTTGCCAATCCTTTTATATAAGTAATATTGTGTATCCATGGTAACATATAAAATTCTTTGTAAGTATGATATTGAACATATTATTTAACTCGCAAGCTGCGTTCCATAAGAGACACAGCATGGCTATGTTTACAACCGCATTTTTTTCCGTTCAACTTGCTTGCTGGCGTTACTATCGTAAACCCAAGTGAAACGGTTATTCGACCCACCTCTTGACATGGGTTGTTGTGTGATCGAAAATGACCGCAGTCGCCTTGTGGAATGGCTAATGGAGCATTTTGGGCATTGTGAACTACTAATGGAACACGCTGTTGGTCTAACTTGTCATATTTCATAGGTCATCAGAACTTTCAACTTTGAAATGATACTTAAAATGTATTTTTTTTTTGTAATTACTCATGATCATCCGAGCATTAAATCCCGGTTGCGTTCAGAGTGTTCACTCTGATGCCCAGATTCCGCTTTCCTACTTCTTCTACACCACTTCGTGCGGTCTTCAGCATCCCCCGTTTTTTTTTATTACTATCATGTATTAAACTTATCCTAAACTGGTCCAATGCATATTAGTTTAGTGATTCACATTTCCTATATGGGATTTCCTATAATCCTGATAGGCACTGGTTAGGCAACTTTTTCTTATGTAATACTGTTAGATTCACTTTTATCTTTTCTAGATTGAGAAACAACTACCTATGTTATTGAACTGGTAGTTTTGTTTTCAAATCGGACCAGCGGTTCCTGAGATTAGCGTGTTTAAACAAACAAACTCTTCAGCTTTATAATACTAGTGTAGATAATACAGAGCCATGGGAATAGTAGTAGACAATAGTCTTCTCCACCTAGTGCTACATCACTCCATCCAATGGGAGAACCAACATAGATGCACCACACAACTTACTACAACCCACAGACTAAATATGGCCCAAAATAAAAATTCTATATAACTTGCTAAAAATAGAAGTTCAATTATAGAATTATAAAGTTTTCTAATAATCTGACTCATAATACTGTTATTATTAAATTGAATCATTCATTAAAGCGAATACTTCTATTTTAAGTTGCTCTCAGTAATTAAATTAAATTTGTACAATGTTTATGACTACCTTTAATATCATTTTTATTTATACTACATACCAACTGAAAATGCACATAAAACTTGTGACTTTGACTCACCCACAAGAGTGGGAATTAGCTGCACTAAATATTTAGAGGGAAAGAGGCTTGATAACAAAACTTTTCAAAGACAACCAAATAATGAAGTCTAGTGCCAAACATGACAAATAAGAACCTATCTATCTACCTACCTAACCTACCTATTTATTAATACATATAATAGTTAATAGTAGTGTACTTTAACTTTATCGGATAAATCATTTGTATATATTCTTTGTAAATTCTTGACTGTGAATAAAATTATCTTATAATAGATTGTATAGTATATATATATATATTAATTTTGTAGTATATATATATTATACTTAGATTGGTTTGAAGTTAGTTATTATTTAGTTTTGTCCTTTGCTCTTATGGTTTGTTGTAAATATTATGTTTATTGTAGTGTATTTGATTGGCAGGATTTTCTTTTTCTTTTTAATTTACCGGCCAAAATTCCTTTTTATATCACCTGGCTTTTCTATGTACTCAACATTGGCAAAATCAATGCATAAATGGCATTGCAGCCATCTCCTTAAAAAAAATACATATAATAGGTGGGGTACGGTTATAAAGTACATTTATTTATTATTTGAGATATAAAGTCAATTTTGGGTGGTTATAAAAAAATTACCATGAACGCTAAGGCCTTCTAACCTATGTTAAAAAAGTTCAGATCTAATAACTATACATCACCTCATATAATAAATGTGGTGGTATTTTAAAAAACTTAAAATGTAAACTTTATCAGGTAGAGATGATTTACAAACCTCCCACTAGCAAAACAGAACATAAGGGAATGTGAAAATTACCCCAATTCCTTTTATGAACCTAGATTGTCACAGAACAATAACCTAAGCAATATTGCGACATTCGGAATGCAAAACTAATAGGACCAAAACCAATCTCCAACCAACAAAATCACCAAATATAGCCAGTTTATGTATTCAAGGCGATAAACATTATACATCGATGACATAATCAACGTGTTATGTTGAAGTAAACAATAATGTTCACCTACACAAAAAAAATGAAGAAACTCTAAAAATAGTTTAAAGTTAACACAAAATCTTTTATGGTCCTATGCAATCGCAATAAATAATCAGACTGCATTATAATTTGAACAAAAATCCGGTATAATGAACTACTACTTATTAGTAAATTTAAAAAAAAATCATCGATACTATTTCTTATTTTTCAAAGTTTTATTTGTAGTTAATACAAAGCAAGCTAATATCGGTACAGTATTCAATTAAAAGTCGAACTTTGTTTTTAACATCTTCATCTCGGTGACTCAATCTCCAATGCACTCCACTTTTTTAATTAAAGATAATTTAAGCAAGGACTCACCTGTTGAGCAACAGGTTCCAAAATACTCTCGATTATCTTAGTATGAAACACAGGCATATTGATTTCTAAGCTTTATTCACTTGTTTACATTAGATTAAACTCAAATAAGATTCTTATACACAGAAAAATCACAAATAAAAACAACACAACCAAAAAGAAAGAAGTACAGAAAAATACTGACGGCGTATAGAGATGTACCGTGTGCGTTTGACAGTAATTTGGTAAACAATTAATCGATTATAATAAATTCATATTTAAATTAATTGATATAGGTTTAACGGGGATTTAAAATATAATGTGTTATGTGTTAAAATTCAATTTTATTTTCAAATCTATTTACAAAGTGGGCAATAGCTATATGATATTAATATTTTGAAAGGAAACAAACATGTTTTATAATAGAATTTTAACTGCTTAGTAAAGTGTCAGTCACTTTTTCTGTTTAGCTAAAGATAAAATGATTATTTTGATGTGATTTTATAACCTTCACTTGGAATAAGTTATTTATCTGAGTTTAAGACTGATTAGACTTATCGAGCACCAAGCAAAATGAAACTATGTAATAATATTTTCTGTAGCTACAACTTTAGCAATATCGATATTTGGACAGTACAAAAAAATAACATGTGTGTTATTTTTTTGAGTTGTGTAAGAATAAGCCTAAATGGCACTCTGTTGTTCGTGCCTACCCCGCAAGGGAACTGGCGTGAAGTTATGTATGTATGTAAAAAAAATAACATTACCTAAACACTGTAGTAAGGAACTATTAAAAAAATAAGGGTTATTCGCAGTATTGGAGTACTTGATATTAATTTAATCTTATTTTTTTATTCTATTCGAATAACTGATTGTTCGCTTCTGATTCAAAACAACTGCTCATATCTAATCTATAGTATCTAGAGCACGTGTACTTACATATGGCGCGTTCCGCCTGCAGCTCACAACGCCCAAAATGCTCCGTAAGCTGTTCCACATGGCGACCATGGTCGTCATGGTCGTGGCGAAAACGTTATTAATAACGTCTTCATTTTCGATCACACAGTGCTCACACCGACCCATTTCAAGAGGTGGGTTGAAGTGGGCGTTGACCACGGAGCATTAATTCTCTCTATTGATTAACATTGAAAAAGGCGCGATTTTCTAATCAACCAATTATATTTTTGTATTTCGTCGTTTATGACATCAACGTTCCATAATCCGTTCTACAAGAGTTTATAATTGTAACGTCTGCAAGCAAGTGGAGCGGGAACGCGATTGTGAACATGGTCATTGTGAGCCTCTTGTGGAACGAAGCGTTAGGGGCGTCCATTAAATACCCCCCAACCCTACCCTTGGTGAAATATTGTGAGATATAGCTATACGTAGTATCCATAGTAGTTTGTGATATAGCTCAACCCCTTCCTCCGCCGCCCAATCCCACGTGAGATTTTTCAAAACATGGTTCTAGTGTAAATGCGTTGGTTTTATTATATTTGCTTACTAGTTGTAGTTAACTCTAGTATTTAAGATTTCGTAAAATTTTAAATTCGTAAAACTAGAGAGAGAGATATTTCGTAAAACTAATCTCACAATGAGATAATTGAATAATAAAATACGTAAATGGTAAATACCAAATTTCATAAAAGAATATTTGTTCCAGTTCCGTCCACAGGAACTTATGCATGGTCTCAGGAGTGACAATTAGAATCAGCATGTTCATATGATTTTCAGTAGAGTTAAAATGTAAAAGTTGGCGGTAGGCGAAATAAAACGTGAACAATACTCATTGATAATTGACATCTTTTTTCCATGATCACTGCCACTAAAAAGTGGCCGAAACATCAGAATAATAAAAATTAAATAAAATGCAGCGCTTAAAACCATTAGATGTCTCCTTACATAATGTTACCAGGAGCTCAGAAGATTAACTAAAGCCTATGTGATTCTTCTGTGACTTGGAGATAGTTTGTTGTTTCGTGTAATTTATTATCTTTATTTTTAAAGATCAATGTGGAAAGCTTTGATTTCTGTTGTTTTATAGTTGTAACTTTACATGAAATTTAGTACAAAATATTTTTGTAAGACCAAATATGGCAATAGGGTATAATTTATTCAGCCCGAGTTGTAATATAATAAAAGAGAATATATTTTCATAACAATGTATTTACTTAAATTAATGCTCCATTCTTACATATTAATAAGTCTTTAAAATTATGTGCAGTAGACAATTTATAATGAAGTATTTTTCGTAAATAATTAAAGACTTCGAGTTTTACTGTAATAAATTTCTTGATGATTAAATTATAAGTTTTTATTGATTTTTAATGGATAACAAATAAATATAAACCCACAACTTACAGATCCGTTAAAATTATAATTAGTTCAGTGTATTTAATACTTTTTTTATTATTACGTCTGAACACATTAGAAGACCTACTTTCTACTATTCAACAACTAGAAAATTAATCAGATAATTAATCGTGTTAATACAATTAGACGGGTGATTTTGAATGTATTACAAAATGTAAGTAATTTCAATAAATGGATACAACTATTATAAAATATTTGACATATTTTTATTACGATATTTTGCAACACCCGTTATCGAACTTCTCATTAAAATGTTGAATAAATATCACAATTGTAAAATGTAACATATTAACAATAAAATAATTAAATTTGTTTGATATAATATTATAGGTACTTTTAGATTTAACTATATATTAAAATTTCTGTGTTTCGTTTTTGTATAATTTTGAACATCAGTGCAAACTAAAAATCAGATGAATCACATATAACTACTAGAGGTTCCAGCAGACGCTGTCCTGCCCTAAAAAAATTAAATTTAGAACCCGATTGCAGGGCCACATTCCAGGTCCAATCGTAAATTTAAACCATCCCGGGACGCACTTGAACACACACAAATTCATCTAAATCGGTCCAACCACTTAGGTGGAGTTCAGTGACATACACACGAATAGAAGAAATATATAAAGATATACTTTACTAAGAACTCAAGTCAGTGAAAATTATGTGTAAAAATGTATTAATGACAAATCAACATTAACGAATTCAAATAAGTTGAATTTGTAAAAAACCAGTATTAATTCATATATTAGCTGGTAACATTTACTTATTCGATTACAGCCCCACATCGTGTCAGTTTTGTTTTTGTTATAAATATAAGAGCCGGAATTAATATTACTTTAACGAATACCAATGCGAGATATTAGTTTGCACAAAGTCAATGACATTATAACATTTAAGACATTTCTATTGTGTAGGAAAATAAGTATTTTTATAATACAGTGTAAAGCCTAGAGTGTCTCGTTATGATTCTAAGAGAAATTGTCTATTTTCTTGCAAGACCAATAGACACTACAGATACATAATACTGATTTTATTACCAGTTAATAGCCCGTCAACCTTAATAGCGACGACTAATTTTCTTATTACTATAATTGTAAAATAATTTAACTCACGATAGTTATCAGCAAATTGAATATTTTGATTGCTTATAATAATTTTAAACTGTGAATAGGTTAAGTTTCACCGTTAAAAATAAACAAGTTTCAACTGTATTTTTGATTTTAATCATCTTTTAAATAAATCTGAATCAATTAATATTTTTAATGACTATAATCCATAAACATGTACCAAGTTTTTTGCTGTAATCTTATTCTGGTGTTAGACCACTTTATCAAACCTAGAGATACATTTTTATTTTTAACCCCATATAAGATTGTCCTTCATAATCAAGACTATAATTGTATTAGATTTTCAATAACCGGATCTTATTATACTATAGCTCAGATCTGTTTAGGTGCGGGGTACCTACCCCGAGTACCAAACTTTATCCAGTAGGTACCTACCTACTGGATAAAATATGGTACTTGTCATTATTCTAAGAAAGAACACAGAAGTAAAGACAGCCCATGTATAAGTTAGATAAAATTAAGTCTGAGGGCCCGCGTTGTAAGAAGATACCCTCAGCCACATTTTTTAGATCATCTACTTTCATATACTCACGTCTGTCTGCAATGCTTTCAAAGCTAACGGACTATTATCTGAATTTGAAGGGGAGAGGTTTACATAACAACAAAATAAGTTTTAAAGGTACTCAACGATATCACACTTAATGGAAATATTAGGACAACTGACACCATAACTCAGATTAAGTCCGTGAGGCTGGCTTTTATGTCTTTCTGTAAGGAGTTTATGAAATATTGGCAATATTGCACACTCAAATAACTCAGATTCCGAGCTGGCGGTGTACATCTTTCGTTGTTCAGCAGATTCCTGGCGTTTTGATTCGCTCCTGTATGTCGCTGATTTTCTTTCTTCACGTTTGTTTGGTGAATCTAAAACAAATAAACGTTAAACAAAGGAATAATTATTTCATCACGAAAGTTTTCTAGTATAACTAGCATTTATAGCATTTATAGCATTTAAAATTTTTCCTTGCAGATATCGAAAGCACATAAAGATGTGTTATCATTATAATATTTGATGATAATATTTGTAGGCACTTCAAAAGTGAAATTAGTAAATTGTAAGTAAATTGACTCTAAAGCCGATATTAGACGGTTCATTTCTGTCTTTCAATTTGAATCAAACAAATAGATTTGACGGCCATTGTCTCCGGCCTCTGGCCTCTGTGCGAGCTAAGCCTTCGCCGGTCGACCTTACTACAAGGCAGAGACTCCGGATTCGATTCTTGGCATGGTAAATTTCGTTTACGAATTTTACGTTATTTATTAAGGTCTGGGTGTTTGGGATCGGCCCCAGAATGGTCCGCCGCATATTACCCAAAACACAAGCGTAACTTGCTTAATTTGGGGATACAAAATGTGTATGTTTATTATAGATTTATAGAATCATAAACTTGAATCATTTAATATCATTGAATGCCATGGTGTCCTTGTAGTTCTGTACCTTTCAACAGAACTGATTTATTTGTTTGAACTGTTTAATATCAACATAAACAATTGGAAAACCACTTCATTCTTCAATCGACAATTGATTCGATTACTAAATCGAATGTATTATAATTTTTAATCAATTAAAATCCTTTTGACTCGCACATCACTATCACCTAATTTTTGGACAGGAAAAAGTCAGCGTTGGGAAAATTGATCCCCCTAGTCTTATTCAAAATGCCGTTTATAAGTTGTAATGGTATTGATTACATGTAATTTTTGGTGTTAATTTAATTTTAATTTACAGAACCTAATTGTTTTGAACTCCGGTAAAATTAACAAAAGTTTGTTGCCTCTACAAAATCCTTCAACGTGTCTACAAAGACCGACACGCACTTGTCCAATTTTTTTCATATAATGATATATATGGGAAAAATTTATGAAATAGTATCATTTAGGGGGACTTTTGGCGGATATGGGGAATTTTTGTAAATTCAATCTGGAGACCCTGCTTACCAGATTTATGTCTCGACGCGACATTTGGACTACTCTTATAGTGGTTGAGCTTTGGCGGATGACTGGCTTGCGTTAGTCTTGGTGAATCACCAGCTTTAGCCCTTTTCAACGGCTCAGCTTCTTGACGTAGTCTTTTAGCTGGTGACTCCTGCCCTTTGGAGACCCTGATGGTGTCAGGGTCTGGTTTCCAATTCTCGGTCTCTTGAACTGGGTCTGGTAAAGCCTTCTTGGGTTCCTCATGCCTTTTCGGCGTTTCAATTTTCTCTGGCCGTTTTTCTTCTTTTTTCTCTTCGTGGTGTGATGATCTTACCTGATGGAAAGTATTGAGGATATTTTATAATTTTAACATATATTCTTCCTTTCAAATTAAACTAAAGAATAAAATATATACATTATTTTTCCTTCAAAGATAATTTTGGTACTTTGATTTTTGCAATTAATTACATTAATTATAGCCCGTATTTTTTTGCTTTTTATTTTAAAGCTGTGGTTAGCGCACACGTCCTAAACTCAAATGGGCGCAGGTTCGAATCCTGACCAGAAAGCTTGCACAACTTAGGCAGTTTCCTGACCTAACATGCATTGTTACAATTACCATGTGCTAACAACAACTGTGACGGAAAACATCGTGATGAAACCTGCACATCGAGATAACCAATGCGTCAAACCTGCCAAGCCGCCTTGGACAAGCGTGGCGGGTATACTGTCCGTTCCCCTATAATGGGAGGCCCGAGCCCAGCAGTGGGACGTTACACTCCTTACAAGTAATGTCAGATTTCTACCTATGGTAAGGCGTGCGAATCTATCTATCTATATATATATAACAAAGTCGTGTTAGTTACACCATTTATAACTCAAGAACGGCTGGACCAATTTTTATGATTTCTGTGTTTTTGGAATTGTTTTCGTCCGGAATAGGATAATAAGTATTAAAATATGATATTCGTCATTAAGAACACGCACATCACAACGTCAGTCTAGTCATAAATTTTTTATGATCTCTCCCGCCGATTTCGGCAATGGTGACTGCATTTAAACTCATTTTCATTTGTCTGATTTAGGTGAATAATTGCGGGGCGGGGGGTTCAAGTGGGTCCCGGGATGGCTTAGAGTTACGATTGGACCCGGTAGGTGGCGCCGCTGAACACCTCTTTAACGGTGGAACCGATTTTGATGAAATTTTTTCTGTTTTTTCCAGTAGATTCGAGAACGGTTTAGATTAACAATTGGTCCCGGTTGATGGCGCTGCAATCGGCTTCTAGACTTTTATTTTTTAAGCGCAAGACAACGTCTGCCGGATACAGCTAGTGAATGATAAGAATAGGAACCGATCATAAGTTTTTAAAATTTTTTTTATTGCATGAGTTCAGCAGACAGGCAGACGGCCCACTTGATGGAAAGCGGTTACCATCGCCTATGGACATTTGCAACACCAAAGATGCTACAAATGCGCTGCTGCTCTCTTAAGGGAGACTGGAACCTGGTCACTAATGCCGGAACACAACACAAGGTTGTTATGGCGACATGCTTTAGAGCAGGGGTGGTAGCCATCCAGTCGGGCAAATGCCCTACCACCTGGCTGTGGGTTGTTTAGTCGCCTCTTACGACAGGCTGTCCGGCCGCAGGAAATTGTATTCTTTCTCCGTTCCTGCACGGATAATAACATCTAACATCTAAAATTAAATAGAGAATAGAAATAATGTATTGAATATATGGCAATACATGTTGTTATCTTTAACAAATAAAATTACATATAATCGAATACAATGCAAGAAAACTTAACTTATTTGTATTGTATTCTACTCATAGTCCCTCAAGACTATAAGTAGAATACTGAGCCCAGATCACCGTCTTCTATGGGTAAGGTGCCCAGAAGGCTGGCTACGTTTCCTCGCTGGATCGCCATACTGATCCGTTGGCCGAGGTAAGCACCAGCCCTCTGATCACCCGAAGAGTCAATGAGTCGTTTCGATAAATTTTGGTAGAGGCTCATGGCCTCAGGACCCCACGGTCCAAGCGTCTCGACAGCAACCGGCACAAACATATAACTCTCACTGAGGGTTGCATTATTGCGCCGCTCGAGTGATTCGGCTGTTTCCGCCGCTGAACCGGCTGATCTAGACGTGTTTGGTAAATGGATTGCGGCCAGCGCTTGCCACGCTGCCAGGGAATTAGAGTCATTCATAGAAATAATTAACTAAAATGTATTTCGTAAGAAGAAACAAAGTACAAATACGCACACTGACTTGAGCTGAAGATTGTCTTCTCTTCGTTTGTACTTGTGGAGGAATGCTGACAGGTTGTGGGAATTCTGACCCTCGTCGCTGTAAAAGTATAACTTCTTTAGCAGATTGCATAGCCTCCAATTATATGTTGTATAGCTATGCTCGCAAAACTTCGTTCGTGTTGCCATGGTGACGTTTGTTAGGAGGTGAGAACTGTCAGATCAACTGAGATACTTGATTTTGTACGGGCATATCTACTTATGACGTCATAAGTAGGTACAAGATAACAGAGTCAAAAAGCGCATTAATTATTGTTTGAAAAGCAAATAATACACCCTCAAAATTTTGAGTAATGATTGATCAATGATACAAATTGATCGTGTACTAGCGGAAGGTGATGTCAGGAGCCTTAAGAACAGACGAGCGTGCATGACAAGAGCTATGAATGTCAAAGAAGCAAGTGAGGTGTGTAAGAATAAGCCTGAATGGCTCTGTTGTTCGTGCCTAACCCGCAAGTAGCGGCGTGTAACTCCGGAGTGATTAACTTAAAAGATATATATCCGACGCGAAGAGTGATTAGATCAGTATATCACTTGCGTTCAAAATGTGTCTTTATATCTTTAACTCTTTAGTTCATTCCTGTTCCACGCGATGACTATATAGATCCGAATGAGAAGAAACTAGACTAGAAAGAAAAGAGAAAGAATGATTAGCCCGCGCACTGCGCATGCGTAGTAAGTGAACGAGGAGACCGAATATAATAGCAAGCCAAAATAAATCGTAACACTATAGTTTTATGGTGTAATTTTGTTTTAATGTAATTAATTTTATTACGTAATACCGAAGTAAGAAAGAGAGTTGGTCTGAAAGAGAGAGTCGGGGTGAAGGTAAGGAAAGGAATGCTCCGGTGGTTCGGGCATGTGGAAGAATGACTAAACAAATATACAATGCAAAAGTGGATGGATGCAGAAGTCGTGGAAGGCCACGACACACCTTCCATGATCAAATTGATCGTGTACTAGCAGAAGGTGATGTCAGGAGCCTTAAGAACAGACGAGCGTGCATGACAAGAGTTATGAATGTCAAAGAGGCAAGTGAGGTGTGTAAGAATAACCCTAAATGGCACTCTGTTGTTCGTGCCTATCCCGCAAGGGAACTGGCGTGAAGTTATGTATGTATGTATGTATGTATGTATGTATGTATTTTTATGCATAATATTAGCATTCATCGCTTCTTCTCTATATAAACTGCATGTGCGAAATTTCATACTCGTCCGTCCCGCAATTTTCGTAAAAAGGGGTACAAAGTTTTTGCTGTGTTTTTGCTTCACGTATCAATATATAGATTGCTAAAAAAAAATATAATAGTAACTGCAATTTTTCGTATTTTTTAGCAATTTTCAGGGGTTTTTTTGCAATTTACTTGGATTTAGAGCTTATAGGCCAAATGGGCTTGAGATTCAGAGTCAACGATCGAAATACATTAAAATCATATAGTTTTACAGGTAGGTCCAGTTTTTTAACTAATAATTCTCGTTTGTTACATTCAATTAATATGAAAACTTTTTTAATCACAAAAAACTGTAATTTTTGCCTTTAGTTTTGTGGTGAAATTTACTCAAAATGTTGAGGGTGTATGAATGAACCAAACTGATCCAAAATTCTGATTCAGCGAATCGAAATGCATCTAAATTGATGGGTCTGCTCAAAAGTACAGAACACTTTTTGTGGGCCGGTGTAATTAACACCCGTAACGCCATGTAGCGAAGGTGGAACTAACCACGAGAGCAACACATTAAAATTGTCGTTGTCATTGTCGTAGCCATGACGATTTATTTGTTAGTGAATTTTGCAACGAGGGCGCTAATAAAACGCGTTCGGGGCGCCATCTTCTCAGCTTTATCCGTCCATCCCTCGGAAACAGTACTTTTTCTCGATGAAAGGTACCTTATGTCCTTTTCTATGCTGACAACGTGTATGCAACATTTCGTGAAGATCTGTTGCGTAGTTAAGGCGTGGAAAGGCACAAACAAACTCAAACGAATTACATAAGATTTGCTATCAAACAGTAAAAAATCATATTCGAATTAGATTTTTTATAATCTGGTTATTTTAAATTATTCCCAGAAAAATTCCCAGGATAAAAAAAATCGCGCAAATTTTAAGTCTAGTAATTTGCTTTCGATCAGCGAAAACATCCCAGTAGTTCTTACATGAATACACAAACCAACAAACAGACAAGGAATCTAAAAAAAAATGCATCGTGTTGTCTGTCCATGGTTTATATAGCGTATATATCCAGTTGATTTTTTTCAAATATCTTCAATGTACAGACACGGCATTCTTAGAATTTTTATAACATTTTAGACTATTATTAACAACTGCTTATCTTTTATTCTCTCGTAATCTCAAGCTAAATTACTGTAGTTTCATCAAAATTCGTTCAACAGTTTTTGCGTGAAAGTGTTAGAAATATCTATATTGACAAACTTATTATAATAGGTATTCATTTTAAATACTTACTTTGGATAGTCGATCTGTCATCCTCAAGGTTTCTGCTTCTCTATAACCTTCAGGAGTACCTCCTCTTGTTGTAGCAGCTAAAAAATATACAAATTTTAATACAAGATCTTAGTGAATACTTTGGATATTGAAAATACCCATGGTTTACCATTTAAGCTATGGTATGGGCTTTTTCTTAAAAACTGTCACAAAATTTTCTAAAGACCAGCAGTACATAATAAAACTACGTTTTAACGGTTTTTAGCGCGGTAATTTTTATTTGATTTTTCTGACATTTCGGAAAAACTACCGCGCTTAAAACCGTTAAAACGTAGTTTTATTATGTATACAAGTCGCGGAAACTTAAGAAAATATTACACCAGTAGTATTTTTGGTGTTGCAAATATCCTTAGTCGATGCAAATAACTTTCCATCAGGTTGGTCTGTTTACTGCTGCAGCAATAAAAAGTTTCAATGCTTATGGTAAAGATGAATATGATGACGAAGAAAGAATGCTTATGATATTTCCCCGACTGGATGGCTACCACCCTTGGTCTAGAGTATGCCGCCATAACAACCTTGAGTTGTGTTCCGGCATTAGTGACCAGGTTCCAGTCTCCCTTAAGAGAGCAGCAGTGCATTTGTTGCACCTTTCGTGTTGCAAAAGTCCATAAGCGATGGTAACTGCTTTCCATCAAGTGGGCCGTCTGCCTGTCTGCTGAACTCATGCAATAAAAAGTCTACTCTAAACAAATATCAATTTACAACCCCGGGCCTCGGATGTTATGACGGTCGCCTGCCAATATATTTTTAATATAATACAATTTATATTCGTAATAATTTGAGTACCTACAAGCAGTATAAAGATGTTCACAACCTCAACACCAGGCGTAGTAATAGATATTGCCATCTTTTAAAATTGCAAACTTAATAAATTGTTTTTTTTTTTTATTGCAGAAGATCAGCAGACGGCCCACTTGATGGAAAGCGGGACATTTGCAACAGCAAAGTTGCTACAAATGCGCTGCTGCTCTCTTAAGGGAGACTGGAACCTGGTCACTAATGCCGGAACACAACTCAAGGTTGTTATGGCGACATACTTTAGACCAGGGGTGGTAGCCATCCAGTCGGGCAAATGCCCTACCACCTGGCAAAGTATTTTGCTAAAAAAGGAATACTACATTATTGAAGAATACTGAAATGACAAAATATCATTTGCATAGCAGCTCGCTCCAACCTCTTATACTATATTTCGTATATCGTTGTTATCTTGCCAAGCTTGTAAGGAATTTATGGAAATATGTTGCAGCATAACATTTTAGTATGTCATGTCTTTATTATGTTTTTCTTTCCTTTTATTGTCTTTGTCTTACTGAATATGCTTCTTCGAAAAGTAATTAACATATTTCTGTATAAAATTTATTAAGAAAAAAGTTTGTGTTAATCAATTTTTAGCCAGACGTGTCGCTGGGGAGTTCCTTGCCGCTTCTTCTCCTTAACAACAATAACACGTTGCGAAGCGGTGTACATACACTAGGAGGTAGAATTAAATTTTAATTGACATGTATGACTTCCAAAAAGGTGTTCTCCAGTGAAACTTATTTAAAAAAAAAAAATAATTTGAATAATCAAAGTTAATTTATAAAGAAAAATTACGATAAGGCATTATGTTCTATAGAAGTTTTTAATTTTAATAAGACTAATAAAAAATTAGTAGGAAAAATCGCCATAAATAATGTATCAAACTTAATAAACACTTACAGTGATTAATTGACGCATTGGATGCTCTCCTTTCCATAGTTCTACTGTCGGTCTCCCTAAAATCATTTTCAAAATGTACATTCTTATTCTTTTTTTTATTTTTATTTTTTTTATTTGCAAGAATGTAGTTTATACAGGTGTTATACAGATGTAGAAGCACAGTACATTCTACCACATACTGGTGTACAAAAGGAATTAAATATTACAATAAAATTAAGATTATAATTTACATAAATATTCTAATTTATAAAAAAAAAATGTAAATTTTTGGTAATATGTAAGCAATTAATGTCAAGTGAAAAATTAACAAATAGATCATTACGATTTTCCATATAGATAATAACGACAAGCACTTTTTTCAAGAAATTCATCTACGGTATAGAAACATTCCTTAATCGGCCACTTTTTGAAGACTACAGTGAATTCTCTTGAGGGTACATTTATAATATTAGTTGGCAAAGAGTTATAAATAAGAGGAGCCATATAAATACAGTTCCTTCTGAAGAGATCCAGAGAAGGCACAGGCATCTTTAATTTTACTCGCGTCACAAGTCTCGCGTTAACATTGTTAAATTCTTCAAACAAGGACCCATTGAATTGGATAAACTTAGCTTACTTATCAAATATATAGATACTAGCCACAGTAAGGAGATTGTGAGACTTAAAACTTTTTGTACATACACTTAGTATACCTTTGGCTATGCCCTTTTTTTGGCCTGGGGAAAGCCGTTTGAGGACTAAGCCGCGACAGGCACAGAAGCCTGGGGTGATGTTCGCGACCCGTGTGAGTGTGTGGGATTCGCCAGATCGGGGGTGGCATTAGCGTGTCCGGTCAGAACCGGTGCCACGCCCGAGTTAGGGATACCCACTAAAACCCATGGGTGTTCCGTCCTGCGCCTTATGCCAGGGCTACGTGAATGTGAGCTTCCCGACTCCGCGTGCCCTGGTAGGCGTGGGCCCCCCTCACTGGACCTCTTCCTATGCCAGGGGACGTATCCCCCGGCTACTACATGGTCTCATTCTTGCGTGGGGGTATATCTATGACATCTTATATCCGGTCTATGGATGTTCCTTAGCAACTAATCTATTATAATAATTATGTCATATTAACTATAAAATATGTAACACCAATTTTTTTAATAAAAACCTTTTAATGCAAGGTTTTATCTTTAACAATTTTATTAACAAAATATTTAATAGTATTTGCGAATATTAAAGAAAATAAAATGGAAAAGTACTTAAAACCAGATCGTTTAGACATCGATCCGTCAAGTTCGTCGGCATCTAAGGAATGGGAACATTGGAAACGAACATTTGAAAATTTCCTTAAAGCTTCCGAATCGACTTCTGGGCAGGTACCTAGGTGCAATTTGGACTTACTTATAAATCACGTTTCGTCAAATATATATACGTACATTGCTGAATGTACTGATTATTCGCAAGCTATGAATATACTTAGTAAATTATTTACAAAACCTAAAAACATAGTCTATGCGAGATTTGCACTTGCTACTAGAAAACAGCAATGTGAAGAGTCTCTCGATACCTTCTTACAGATACTGAAACAGCTCTCAAAAGACTGTGACTTCAAAAGTGTTGACGCCAATACAAACAGAGATGACTATATAAGAGACGCCTTTATTAGTGGCATAAGATGTAGTAAAATTAGACAGCGGCTTCTCGAAAATTTAAGCCTTACTCTTGATGAAGCCTATGATAAAGCTCTTTCTCTAGAAATGGCTGAGATGAACTGTCAGGGTTATAATTCTAGCAATTTGAACGCTGTGCCAGATACATCAGGCACCACAGATTCTAACATCAGCCAAAATACTTTAGCGGCTACTCCAATAAACTTCTCAAGAAAAAAGAGTTGTTTCTTTTGTGGCGATAAAATCCACCCACGAAGAAATTGCCCAGCTAGAGATATCATCTGTCAACTATGTAATAAAAAGGGTCATCTTGCAAATGTCTGTCGAAGCAATAATATTAAGGCTAATGCTATCTTCGTCTCTGACGAAAGCTGTTCTGCATCGTACGTAGTGGCTGCGTCACCAACATCTCTAAAAAAAGCAACAGTTTCCGCCATTATAAAAGGATTGCGAGCGGAAGCTTTAATAGATACCGGAAGCTCTATTAGCTTTATTAACGAGAACTTCTTCAAATTAACTGGCTTAAAAAAAATTCCTTGCCATCAAACTATAACCATGGCAAGTACAAGTCTTTCATCTCAAGTTGAAGGTCAAACTATTGTGTCCGTACAGATTGAAAATCATAATTATAAAGATCTTACTTTGTTAATTGTCAAGGACTTATGTGCTGACCTCATCATTGGGCATGATATCTTGCAAAATCATTCTTCTTTAGAATTTTCATTTGGAGGACCGAAAGAAATAATGAAAGTCTGTAATGTAGCAGCAGCATCGGTGCCTGCTGTCCCACTATTTGCGAGTGTCAGTTCTGATTGCAAACCGATCGCCATAAAATCACGCCGGCATAGTGAAGAGGACAACGAGTTTATACATTCCGAAATAAGAAAACTCTTGAGTGCTGGAATTATTGAAGAGAGCTCCTCTCCATGGCGAGCCCAGGTACTGATTACAAAGAACACGAATCATAAAAAACGCCTAGTTATAGATTATTCACAAACAATAAACAGATATACTCAGTTGGATGCCTACCCGCTACCCAACATTGAAGAAATTGTTTCAAAGATATCTAAATACTCTATTTTTAGTACTATAGACTTACAAAGTGCCTATCATCAAATTCCTATATTGCCAGAAGAAAAGAAATATACAGCATTTGAAGCAGCAGGAAACCTCTATCAATTTTGTAGGATACCATTCGGAGTAACGAACGGAGTATCTAGCTTCCAACGAACTATCGATTGGATTATCCGTAAAGAAGAACTGGAGGGCACACTAGCTTATCTCGATGATATCACCGTGTGTGGAAAGACAAGAGCCGAACACGATAAAAATCTACGAAAATTTATGACAGCAGCTCAAAAGTACGGCCTTTCACTTAATAATGATAAAAGTAAATTCGGTCTTGACTCTATTAACATTCTCGGATACACCATTAAAAATCACACTACAAAACCTGACGCTGATCGGCTTCGTCCTCTTTTACATCTACCACCACCAGACAATTTACAGTCTTTGCGTAGGGTTATTGGAATTAAATGGATACTGAATTTTTCTGAGAGACTTCATGGTCTTTCCAACACAAAAATACACAAGATTTAGTACAATCTTTCGAAGAGCTGAAATCTGCAGCTCATAAATAACGATATACCATTTGTCGTTGAAAAGCCTATAGGTAGACATTTTAAATTAATTACGGATCAAAGGTCGGTTTCATTCGACAACAAGAAAACAAGTAAAGTTAAAAATGAGAAAATACAAAGATGGCGCCTTGAGCTTGCACCATTTAAATATGACATCGTGTACCGTCCTGGTAAAGAGAACAATGTAGCTGACGCATTATCGCGCGTATGTGCAAATATGCAAACGCGAAATGAAAGATTAAAATCTCTACACGAATCCTTATGTCATCCAGGAGTAACGAGAATGATTCACTGGCTACGGTCAAAAAATTTTGCTTATTCGATAGACGAAGTTAGGAGCATGACCAATTCATGCCGTCACTGCGCAGAGATCAAACCAAGATTTATTAAATCATCGAATCCTGGACCACATATCATAAAAGCAACCTCACCATTCGAAAGGCTAAGTGTTGATTTTAAGGGACCCTTACCCTCAAACACTAAAAATAAATATATACTAACGGTTATTGATGAATTCTCCCGATTTCCTTTTGCATTTGCGTGTCACGATATGACGTCAAACACCGTTATCAAACACCTTGATGAGCTATTCATGCTTTTTGGTATGCCGGCATATATGCACTCGGATAGAGGCACGTGCTTCCTTTCGAATGAAATAAAAGAATTCCTATTTAAACGTGGTATTGCTACAAGTCGAACTACATCATACAACCCCCAAGGTAACGGACAAGTGGAAAGATTAAATTCTACACTGTGGAGAACAGTACAATTAGCTTTAAAAACTAGAGGCTTATCCACTGAAAATTGGGAGATGGTCTTGCCACATGTATTGCACTCCATACGTTCCCTACTATGTACAGCTACAAACTGCACGCCACACGAGAGAATGTTCAAACATCAAAGAAGATCAACTAATGGAAATACAATCCCAAGTTGGCTGCTCAACTCAGATCAGGCCCTAATTAAAAAGTTTAATCGCGCAAACAAATACCAAGCCCTGGTGGAGGAAGTAGAACTATTGCATGTTAATCCAGATTATTCTTACGTTCGAATGCCCGACGGTAGAGAAACTACAGTATCTAATAGACATCTAGCACCATCAGGTGCATACGACGAAGGCATCAATAATTTTCTACCCACAAATACAGATTTCTCGAACGTTGACGAAACTTCCCCGGAAGTGCCTCCATTTGAGTCTGATGCAATCAATACCGCTGAACGGGGCTTAGATCTACCAGAAGTTGAAACATCTACAACTGACCCACAGATATTGGGACCACAAAATCAAAACTCCTCTGGACCTTTACGAAGGACGTCTAGAGAGCGCCGACCACCCAGTTATCTTAATGACTACGTCACATCTTAGCACGTCGGAAGAATGTGGTATATCTATGACATCTTATATCCGGTCTATGGATGTTCCTTAGCAACTAATCTATTATAATAATTATGTCATATTAACTATAAAATATGTAACACCAATTTTGTTAATAAAAACCTTTTAATGCAAGGTTTTATCTTTAACATTTCTACACTAGCTAACCGGGCAAACTTCGTACCGCCTCAGAATCAATAAATAAAAAGCGTTGATTTCTGAACGACGGGACGAACATCAAACGTTTGACATTCAAACCCAAAAAAAGAAAAAAAATACTTTTAAATTCAATTTGATTTTTAAACGCCGGGACGAACATCAAATGTTTGACAGGTAGGAATAGTTTCTAAGGAAAAGCCAAATTGTTGTTTTTACTATATTCCCAGCATTTTTTTTGTATTTACTCACCTTTTAAACCTTCCCTGGACTTCCACAAATAATTCAAAACCAAAATTAGCCAAATCAGTCCAGCCGTTCTCGAGTTTTAGCGAGACTAACGAACAGGAATTGATTTTTATCTATATAGATTTATATAATATAGTTCACTTATTTACCTACCTACCTACACATAATTAAAATTTTATGCGCAGCATTTATTTCGACATTTCGTTCCGTTTATTGAAAGTGGCCGAAACGTTGAAATAAGAATCAAACAAAATGCCACGCTTAAAAACGTTAAAAGGTAGTTTTAGTTACCACTTGATTTATTTCTTGTTACCATTTGATGGACAGATTATAAATTAAACTTTCAAGCAGCACATGACCTGAATACCTGTGATGATGAGGTGAGGACTGCTGTCTGCTTTTCTCGGAGACACTCCTTTGCATTGGCGAGTGGTGATGAGCGGGTACTGAAAATTTTTATAATATGCTTGTGTCTATTATACCTAAATGGCGCTCTGTTGTTCGTGCCTACCCCGCAAGGGAACTGGCGTGAAGTTATGTATGTATGTTTGTGTCGTTTGCTGTTGAAACGCTTGGAACGTGGGCGTGATACGAGCTTCTACCAAAATTTATCAAAACGACTCGTTGACTCTTCAGGTGACCAGACGGCTGGTGCCTACTTCGGGCAATGGATCAGTATGGCGATCCAGCGAGGGAACGTACCCAGGCTTCTGGCTGACCACCATAGAAGACGGTGACCTAGGCTCAGTATTCTACTTATAGTCTTGAGCAACTATGGGTAGAATATAAACTAATTTAAGTTTTCATTTATTGTATTAGCTTATAAAGTAATTGTAATTTATCTATCTACTAGCTGTGCCCACGACGTCGTCCGCGTGGAATTTGCCTTCAAAACCCTCCGATTTTGAAACATTCTTCATTGGTGCTCCGCTCCTATTGGTCTTAGCGTGATGATATCTAGCCTATAGCCTTCCTGGATAAATGGGCTATCCAACACTGAAAGACTTTTTCAAATCAGACCAGTAGTTCCGGAGATTAGCGCGTTCAATCAAACAATATTAGTATATCTGGCTACAACACTAATACTTACATTTTAAATATCTTTTGAATGAAACGTCCGAATTGAATAATTCAAAAAGTTCTAGAAAGGCATTGAATTCCTCTTAAATATGGAGTAATTTATTTTGATGAGGATTAATACCAAGGTACAAAATAAAGAGTTTTTGAAGCGACGGCATTTTAATTATTTAAAAAAATAAAAGAAAACACTTATTGTGAGATAACTACAATAGTTAGATAAAGGGTTATGCGATATTTTTTGTAGACAATTATATGTTCTGCAAAGTGGTAGTACTTTATATTGTTCTATAATCAATAGTTTTCGCAGCGCACGCCGTGTAAGGATTTTTTCGGGTCATTTTTTTACACCTTGGGTCACATTATTGGACTTTTAGTAAGGATCCCTTGGATTTTTTGAAAATATAATATAGACTATGTCTTCCTCGATAAATGGGCTATCTAATACTGAAAGAATTTTGCAAATCAGACCAGTAGTTCCTGAGATTAGCGTGTTCAAACAAATAAACTCTTCAGCTTTATATATTAAAGTATAAAATAAGATAACCGATATTAAGTAAGGCAAATGACCGGTCGGTAAGATATAAGGACCGGCCATTAGTCAACTGCTAACTTTTTATTACACCGGACAGTGTGTAGTGCGAAAGAGATGGCATGCGAGTCCGAATGGCGGCCGAGCGAGAGGGCAACAGTCTTTCCACTCACCGCTTCCAGAACTTTATATATATAATGATCGTACGAACTTCAAAGACGTATTAAAGTTCTGTTCGTGCGAAACGTTTTTAGCTGGGCGATTGGTGAGTATACTTGTTCTGCCGTCAATATTTGTGTTAAATTCATTAAAATTGGTTAATAATAAAATGTATACAAATGTATTATTATGCGATTTACTTTAAGGTTATTAGGGAATAAATTAAAAGTGAATCAGTTACCTGGTGGTGACTTTTGACAAGTATATTGGAATGTGTTTGTATCCCATAGGTCACTCTGCACTACAATGAAGTTCTCTTTCTTTCTTTTTTCTGAATCTCTTCTTTGACCTACAAATTAGAACAATGTTTCTTTTATTTCTGTTGCAATCATAGTTATTTATGATATTAGTACGATAAGTTGGTTTTTACAAAAGAGTAGGAGAAGTCGAGGGCTTAGCATAGTCACGAGTTTGTAAAAACCAACAACCGCACGTGTGCCATACAACGTTTTTCAACACATTTGCGAGAAAACAGTACAATAATGGCGCCACGTGCGTGTGGTGAAAGACACAACTACATATTTCGTCTCATCTTCTATATACTCTATAGTAAATTAAAGAGAGACAAATGTATTAATCAAAAGCGCTTACAGGGAGGTTCGATTATTCAGCTTATCTATTTTCGTAATGCGAAACTCCTTGGTGGAATTCTTGAGAGTATCTACTCTGCCGCACGTTCCATTGTGTGGTTCGTCATTTTTAACTTTCTAACAATATAATAGGTTTTGCAAATGCATTTTTTGAGTAAATGTGTTGAAAAATATTTAATTTCAAGATACTCCTAGAATATTTTTCAGTTTGCCTGTTGTAAGAGTTATAATTCTGCATTACAGTTTTAAACAAATTATTACTACAGATTACACAGAGCGGTTATTAATATTAAACATTATTCGCAAGTATAAAAAGCGCATTCTTAGCTCTTTACCGCTTACACGATTCGTACGCGGTGTTGCGCTACCAAAATTGGTCCACTGTGCAAGTTCATCGTGAGGAATTATTAGTTGTGTAAAAATGTAATTATAGTTGAGTATGAAAAATCATTTCTATCGCGATTTTAAAAGTAACATGGTAAGAAGATTCGTACAATAAACACTTCAATGAAATTGACATGTTTTCTATGGCCATTGGCAAATTGAAATATAATATACTAAACAAACTTTTAAGTACGTCGTCTCCACCTTAATTCTATTTTTATTTTATATTTATTGTATTTCTTTATTTATATATTTTTTATATAGAAAATATTATTTTATAAAAGTAAATAAATAGTTCTTGCACGGATAAAAATAAATTTTTATCCATGCAAGAACTATTTATTCTTCTCTCTATTATATTCTATTTAAGTTTTTTTTATTATAATGTGAATTAAAATAAATTAGAAAGATTTTATTTTATATATATCATGTACTAGCAGAAGGTGATGTCAGGCGCCTTAAGAACAGACGAGTGTGCATGACAAGAGTTATGAATGTCAAAGAAGCAAGTGAGGTGAGTAAGAATAAGCCTAAATGGCGCTCTGTTGTCTGTGCCTACCCCGCAAGGGAACTGGCGTGAAGTTATGTATGTATGTATTTATTTTATATGTAAATTATATTAAAATCTATTGAAACATGTGTGAACATCGCTATCTATTCTTATTTTTATTAAATGCATACATAAAATAGATATCATTTATTGATTTTTTTTTAAATAGTGCTTGTGTTGTTCATATTTTTTTCTCGGGACCTCATTTCGAATAGTCATAACAAAACCATTATACAACCTACATGATTTTCTTCTTTCCGTTGAAGAGTAGTCATGGTCTACGTCGAGAATGTCTTCTGGTTCTTGTTTTGGTTTCATTGCAGGTGGTGGGTCTCTTTCTTGGCCTGAAAACATAAATTATATACTATACTAAAGAAAATAATCGTTTAGAAATGTTACATACATACATACATAGTTTCACGCCAGTTCCCTAGCGAGGTAGGCACGAACAACAGAGCGCCATTCAGGCTTGTTCTTACACACCTCACTCGCTTCTTTGACATTCATAGCTCTTGTCATGCACGCTCGTTTGTCCTTACGGCTCCTGACATCACCTTCTGCTAGTACACGATCAATTTGATCATGGAAGGTGTGTCGTGGCCTTCCACGACTTCTGCATCTATCCACTTTTGCTTTCCACATACCCGAACCATCGGAGCATTCCTTTCCTTACCTTCACCCCGACACTCTCTTTCAGACCAACTCTCTTTCTTACTTCGGTATTACGAACGCGGTCCGCGAGCGTCACTCCGCAGATTTTAAAACGTAGTTATATTATATATACTAGAGTTTACCCCGCGGCTGCGCCGCGAGTCAACCTCTAGTGCGTGTCTCTTGTTTAAAAAGCAAGTAGTACAGGTTACATTGTATTATTTTTTATGTATTTGCCCCCGAAAGTTTCACTTAATTTTATATCGCAAACTACACCACCCCCGTCTATATGTAAACTACATAAATGACAAAACTTGACAAAAATGACAAAATAGATAACATGGACCAAGTGGACCAAGTGGACCAAGTGGACCCAGTGGACCCAGTGGACCAACTGGACCCAGTGAATCCAGTGGACAAAGTGGACCCAGTGGACCCAACGGACCTAGTGGACCAAGTGGACCCAGTTGGTCCAGTGGACCCAGTGAGTCCAGTGGACCAAGTGGACCCAGTGGTTCAAGTGGACCCAGTAGTCTAAGTGGACCCAGTAGACCCAGTAGGCTAAGTGTTCCAAACGGACCCAGTAAACTCAGTGGACCAAGTGGACCCAGTAAACTCAGTGGACCAAGTGGACCCAGTGGACCAAGTGGACCAGATGGACCAAGTGGACCCAGTGGACCAAGTGGATCCAGTGGACCAAGTGGACCCAATGGACCAAGTGGACCTATTGGACCAAGTGGACCCAGTAGTCTAAGTGGCCCCAGTGGGCCCAGTTGACCCAGTAGACTAAGTGTTCCAAATGGACCCGGTGGACCCAGTAAACTGAGTGGACCCAGTGGCTCAAGTAGATCCAGTGGACCCAGTGGGACCAGTGGACCCAGTGGGAACAGTGGACCCAGTAGTCTAAGTGGACCCAGTAAACTCAGTGGACCAAGTGGACCCAGTGGACCAAGTAGACCAAGTAGACCCAGTGGACCAAGTAGACCCAGTGGACCAAGTGGACCCAGTGGACCAAGGGGACCAAGAGGACCAAGTGGACACAGTGGTCCAAGTGGACCCAGTGGACCAAGTGGACCCAGTGGACGAAATGGACGAAATCACAAAACCAGTCCTAGTTTCCGGGATAAACTTTACATAAATCTATCCCAAAATGTATCCCATTATCCGGGATAAAAAGTATCCCTTGGCCACTCTCGGTATTCAAATTATATATGTACCGAGTTTCAGCCAAATCGGTCCAATAGTCTTTCCATAAAAGGATAATAAACAAAAAGACAAATATATTTTTATCCCGGATACTATCCCATTTTTCGGGATAAAAAAATATCCTGTGTTCATTCTGGGCATCGAAAATATATATATACTGAGTTTCAGCCAAATCGGTCCAGTAGTTTTTCCGTGAAAACGGAACAGACAGACAGACAGACAGAGTTACTTTCGCATTTATAATATTAATAGGGACTAGTTGCAAAAACTTAAGAACATACTATATCCATATTGTATCAAGCAAACAATATCTCAGGTATACATCAGTGTCCTCATATATAAACCTTATTAGGCATACCTATGACCTTCCTCTCCATCCCTGGGGGTGGTTCGGGATCCTCCTGATCTACGGTCACGTGCATCAGGTCTGTGAGTAATGGCCCTTGAGTGACACTAGAAGTCCGTCTGTGACCCCTGCTCTTGTATTCTCTTGAAGGTGTGGTCTTTGTCGATAACGGATCTCGTGTTTCTTGGGCTTTTACTATCTTCTTTTGAAGTTCTGGAGTCTGAAACGATTATCTTTTGATGATTAGAATGAACACTTGATTATAATTACTAGCTTTATTAGCATACATCATCTCACATCGCATCTCACATCGTCTATTCCCTTTCCTTACTTATGTACAGTCGCGGTATGAAAAGGTTCGCCGCCTTAAAGTCCACATTTGCTAGCGCAAGTACAAGAAACAGTACTGCCAACATTTTAATAAATATTACGTTTGTAAAAAATTGAAACGTAAAAAATCGCCATTCCTAATCAGCAATATTCTTGCCACGGGTTGTCTGGAAGAGATCGCTTTTTAGCGATAAGACCGCCCTTTGTACACAATTAGTATAATACTAGTTCGTAAGTTTTCTGTAATGGTGTACAATAAAGTGTTATCTATCTATTTAAAGAAAATTGCAAGGTTGACAATGACAGACACTGAAATTAACAATAGGTTTAATCATCAGAATCAAAGATGATATAAAAACTACGCTTATCATAAATATTAAAACAAATAAAAAGGTACTACATCACTAAACTCTCTCTCTTAGACAAGATAGAAAATAAAACAACTTTGATCTAAGTGATTTAAAACTTTATTGTCAAAAGGTTAAACACAATCTTCTGTGGAACAGTCTGTTCTGTGACTTAGTTTGAAAAGGTAATAATATGTGCTCGCGAAACGTTAAATGAATCAATTAGAAAATTGGCGAAGTAAGAAAGAGAGTTGGTCTGAAAGAGAGTGTCGGGGTGAAGGTAAGGAAAGGAATGCACCGGTGGTTGGGGCATGTGGAAAGAATGCATGATGAGAGAATGACTAAACAGATATACAATGCAAAAGTGGATGGATGCAGAAGTCGTGGAAGGCCACGACACACCTTCCATGATCAAATTGATCGTGTACTAGCAGAAGGTGATGTCAGGAGCCTTAAGAACAGACGAGCGTGCATGACAAGGGCTATCAATGTCAAAGAAGCAAGTGCGGTGTGTAAGAATAAACCTGAATGGCGCTCTGTTGTTCGTGCCTATCCTGCAAGGGAACTGGCGTGAAGTTATGTATGTATGTAATAAGAAAACTGGGTAACCTTTTCATACCACGACTGTACCATATTTTTTTCAAAAATAAGATCCTTATTTCTTTGGTCTTCGTCTCTGTTTCTGCCTCTTTGTATATACCTTACCTTATTAACTTTGGGTGTTGCTGCTTTTGTATACATGGGCTCTTGGATCTTAGCAGGCATTGATTTCGCACTGGGAGTGTCACTGGGTTTCAGTGCAGATATCGTTTTGGCTTCTGCCTTTACTGGATCAGTAGTTTTTGTCGCCGGTTTCGGTGGTTCTGTTTCCTGCAAAATAAATCAATCGTTGAACTCTTAATCCTTTCAGGATCCTTTATCCGTGTAGGAATGGAGAAAGAGTACAATTTTCTACGGCCGAGCGACCTGTCGTAGGAGGCGATAAAACAACTCACAGCCAGGTGATAGGGTATTTGCCTTGGTCTAAAGTAGGAGTTCCGGCATTAGCGGCCAGGCTCCAGTCTCTCTTTAGAGAGCAGCAGCAGCGTATCTGTAGCACTTTTGATGTTGCAAATGTCTATAGACGATGGTAACCGCTTTTCATCAGGTCGGCCGTCTGCCTGTCTGTTGAACTCATGCAATAAAAAAAACAACCGTAATTTTATTATTTATTTAGTATTTTAATCCTCTATGGTATTCTTGAACCCATCCAAAAATCTTAGTCATAGTGAATTAGTTTCTATAGTTTGTTCTTTTGATTAGAAATTAGTCTGTGGTTTTTATTGAAAGTACCTTGATCATAACCTCAGTAGACCATCCATATGGTAGCTTAGCAAGTTGGTCCTTTTCTGGTACAGATTTGGATGGTGGACTCGTGCATGCCAAGTGGTTCTTGAAGGAAACATTTTTCGTTTGCTGTTCTTTCTTAGGTTCCTTTGGCGGCGGATCTTTTAGGGGTTCTGGTGGAGCTGATGGTTTTGGCCTGCGAGAATTTACAGTTATCGGAGATAATATATTTCATAATCATGTAATGAATTCATGATATGCCAAAAAGTTGTTCCGCAGCCTACTTGCACTTATTGTAAGCGCGTTCAAGTACGCCTACTCATTTCACTGGTGGATATAGACGAAAATGACATACACATAATACAAGAGTTATATGACATTACATACTTATCAATCGTTGGTTGACTCTGAAGATTGATGTATTCCGCTTCAGCACCAGCGGATGCACTGAGACTGCACACTGATGTGATGTCACTTGTTTCTGAAATAAAAATCAAGTCAACGTCTTGATTATCCTGTCGTAAAATATGTGGGCTCGTTGAAACTGCTTCAATAAATTACTCTATGCTACCATAATGTTTACTTGTAAGTTATATTTTGTAACTTAGATTCAATATCGCAGATTAGTCAGTTTGGTTTGTGTGCCACTCAGCTGAAACGACAATGTTGAGATAGATGCGTGAAGTTATAAGAATTAATAAAGTGATAAATGAGTACATAAGAAGCTCTTTGATAGTTACATCCGTGACTGAAAATTTGAGAGGGAGAATACTAAAGGCAATTTAATTCTTCTTCTCCGTCGTCACACTCTTGGCAGAGTGGTCGTGGTCCTCATGACAGGGGTGGTAGCAAGCTGCACAATTCGTCGCCATTCCTCTCAATGCAATTTAATAAGGAGGGATGAAAGTCACGTCACAAATATAATGTTAAACTGGAAGACTGATGGATTATAATGTAAAAGTAGATCGAAAACCAGATGAATGAATTATGTAAAGAACGACTTATGGTGTGACAGGAGATGTATACCAGAATAGAGGAATATGGAAAAAAGAGATTTTGTACCAATCGTAAATGATTTGGAGAAGATGAAGGAAAAGTGAGAATAGCCGCGTGCCATTAGAATTGCTCGTGACTCCAATATGAAAGATGGTCTAGAAACTTTAACCTTTAGAAGAGACGTCAATTAAATTGTATGTATAATGGGGAGCACTCTCAAGAACTGTCTGAGCTGGTGTCAAAATCAGTATCCTATCACCAAACAATTTGCTGGCAATTACGAATTCATTTACACACTTTCGATACTTGATAGTAATTCACCGTACGCTTTCTTTTTTTTGTTCTACGTGTACAAAACTGTGCAGCGAATTCCTTGAGGTTTTTCAAATTTCACTATATGTATCTCTTCAAATGGTCCCAATGAGGTAGGCAACGTATCATTTCTATTGGTGTTAAAGATGTCCATAGCCGGTTGGATCCATATTATTTATCAATATTGTTACGAGTTACCGGATTCGAATTAAAAATGCCGTTGGAATTGCTATAGAATTTATTAGAACTATACAAACACGTATAACGCAGGTACAAATATAACTGAACACAACCAGTACAAACGTAATGCACGATTCAATATCACGCGCAAAGTCCGTCACTATATAGATTACCGAATGTACACACGTCTTGTATCGCTTGTGGTTATCGCTTGACTGACGATCTCTCCATTGGGCCATTGCTTTATACTGCACCGATACAATATGGCTGCTCGACCGCGTACACCGAATTTCTTAGAATCAGTTCGGCAGACCTGGCTAATGACTGCCATAAAACATTACAATACACAATAGGCTGTTTTTCTAATTACAAGTTTTAAACACAAAGTAAACAAAAGAAGTCCAAATGTGAAAAGGTAATAAAGTGTGTGTTTTATGGTAGGCAGGTGTGCGTCCACTTTTGTCGGCGTGTAACATATGATTACTTACAAGGTTAAAATAAAGGAATTAATTCTTGCCATGGTTGTCTGGAAGAAACAGTTTCCGAGTTAAAAGTTCTTTAACTATTTAAAGCACGTCGGGTTGCCTATATTTATAATATTAAACTAAAAATATTTGAATAATATCAATGTCATCAGATAGATAAGTGCTACCTGGGTGACTGATGTTTTCTTTCGGCACCGGCAATCGCGTGCGAAGAGTAGCTGGTGAACGGGAGTCTCCTTTTGTCGAAGATTCAGAACTTGCATCACTTCCTAATTTGCTTAACAGCATCTAAACGATTCCAGAAATACTTATTAATAAACAAGGAATGGATTTAATACTGCATTTAAAGCTAAGAATGATAAAAAAATTCAGACATTTAATTTTTTTTTATTGCAGGAGATCAGCAGACAGGCAGACGGCCCACTTGATGGAAAGCGGTTACCATCGCCTATGGACATATGCAACACCAAAGTTGCTACAAATGCGCTGCTGCTCTCTTAAGTGAAACTGGAACCTGGTCACTAATGCCGGAACACAACTCAAGGTTGTTATGGCGACATACTTTAGAACAGGGGTGGTAGTCATCCAGTCGGGCCAATTCCCTACCACCTGGCATACCATACACATGGCAATTATGCCGATAAGGTAATATTCGATCAAGAATAAAAGACAAAATAAACTTTTTAAATAATCAAAATTATAAATAAAATGATAACTACAAATCAAGAAGGTGTCTTAAAATCTATGTCGGCGGGAGGCGATCCTGGCTGCTGGCCTCATTGCCACGTAGGATGGCAGTGGCAATATGTTGACCCAGATACAAACCAGCCTTTGGGTCACGCGAGACATAAATCAAACGCGTTGAGAAGTCTCGATAGAGCTGATGAATCCCAGGTCCCTATGGCCCCAGGATCGCAATCCCGAACAATTAATATCCATGGATTTTCTAAATCTTTAAAGCCGTGATAACTAACCTGCAACTCATTCTCCTTAGCTTGCAATGTCCTCCGGTACCTATTATTGTACTGACGTAACTCTTTCATACGTCTTTCAAGTTCAGGGCCTGGGGACCTGCATTCGTGAGTGGATGCTGGTCGTAGGGTTGCTCTAATACGACCAGACGCTGATCCTGGTTGACCATTACGACGAAGCTCCAGGAGCTGAACCAAATTTAACAGTAAAGTATGCGGAAGCAGCAAGGCATAAAACCTAATGGAACGGTAATAGAGGACATTGTACAGTGACATATTATGAGGACTAAATTAAATATTATATATAATTGGTATTAATAATTTCCATCTGCTTATTCTCGAAAAAATTTGTGAACTGATGACACTGGACTTTGGTAATGATGTTCTTTGGAAATTGGAGATAAGGTTGTAGGGTAGGAATGCCAACTATTTAACGCGGGCGTAACGCGGGATCGAATTCTAAATACATATATGAAATGAAATCAGACCATACCAATATTAGTAACTATTTTGTGCCCGACACTTCGACGCGTTTTTGGATATGGAACTACATACATACATAACTTCACGCCAGTTCCCTTGCGGGGTAGGCACGAATAACAGAGCGCCATTTAGGCTTATTCTTACACACCTCACTTGCTCCTTTGACATTCATAACTCTTATCATGCACGCTAGTCTGGTCTTAAGGCTCCTGACATCACCTTCTGCTAGTACACGATCAATTTGATCATGGAAGGTGAGTCGTGGCCTTCCACGACTTCTGCATCCATCCACTTTTGCATTGTATATCTGTTTACTCATTCTTTCATCATGCATTCTTTCCTTACGTTCACCCCGACACTCTCTTTCAGACCAACTCTTTTTCTTACTTCGGTATTACGAACGTGGTCCGCGAGCGTCACTCCGCAGATTTGCGCAGTGCTCGCATCTCGACCGCGTTTACTCTACTTTCATGCTCTCTCTTCCATACCCAACTCTCGCATCCATACGTGAGCGTAGATACCAGCACCGCGTTGTGTATGGCAAGCTGGGCCGTCTAGCTGAGGTGACATGAAACTGACAACATAATTTGCGAAAATGTACATATCCCTAAAATTTTCATTGATATCCGTTGATGTTCGGCTCCTATATCTTGTCGACTACCGTTCATTTGCCTTGCTGTTGTTTAAAATTTGACATAAGCGCCATACAAGTAATGGCTTGGTACGCGACGATCGCAAGAGGCCAGATGGTATGTCACTTATTACTTGGAAGATGGGACGGCCGCTTGTTTGGGACGCGACATGTGTAGACACTGTAGCGCCGTCACACCTTCCAATGACTGAGTTAGAGGCTGACAACGCTGCTTGAAAAGCTGAAGCTCTCAAACGGCTCAAATATGCAACCTTAGGAAGGGGTTACATATTTATGCCGTTTGGTGTTGAAACATTAGGTCCGTGTCATCCATCGGCAAAGAGTTTCCTCAAAGAGATTTGCAAGAAACTCTTTGATGCCACCCGTGATCAGAAGGCTGGCTCATATTTCGCCCAACAAATAAGCATCGCCATACAGCGCGGCAATGCAGCCAGCCTTCTGGGCACGCTCCCATCTGGCAGCGATTTGTTACACAGTCTATAATCGCTTGTACTTTATAACTTAGTTTATTTTAGTTTTTAGAAGTCGGTTAAATGTAAACTCATTTATTTTGTATACAGAAGATATACATGAGAAAAATTAAGTATAGATATATATAATTACCTTGGGTACAAATACGAGGCACAAAGTTCCAGTAGTACAGAATATTATGAAGATGCTAATAAGGACGAACAAGGCGTCCTTGTGATCAGCTAGGACCTAAAAATTTTCATTATTTAGAATTAACAATAATAATTCTAACTTCATAACAGTTCTCTAGAATGTTTATTTCACCTACAATAAGACCTACTACCTTACTACCTACTAACTACCTTAAATAAAATAGTAATAATGAATGTAAGAAAACACATACCAGAGCAATCGCAGCTCCCATAATGCACATAATGAGCACGTTGTACACAGAAAGGCCGATGTGCTGAGAATCATTCAAAGCTGGGATCGATACGTGACGAGTCTCCCAAGCGAGGAATGCTCCAAAAACCTAAAAGAGTAACAGACCGCAATATCAGCCCATAAATGTCCCACTGCTGCGGCTCGGGCCTCCCATTATACCCCCATAATGGAATCGGTGTCATTCAATCACGGTGACAATGAACGAATGAATGAATAGTAACTAATTAGTTCCATTCACTCACATTGACAATAAACAAATGTACAATAACCAATCGGTGTCATTCAATCACGGTGACAATGAACGAATGAATGAATAGTAACCAATTAGTTCCATTCACTCACATTGACAATAAACAAATGTACAATAACCAATCGGTGTCATTCAATCACTGTGACAATGAACGAATGAATGAATAGTAACTAATTAGTTCCATTCACTCACATTGACAATCAACAAATGTACAATAACCAATCGGTGTCAGTCAATCACGGTGACAATGAATGAACGAATGAATAGTAACCAATTAGTTCCATTCGCGTTTATAATATTAGTAGGATAGGATAGGATATAGAGAAGGAGTGCAGAATGCTAATATATTTTTTTAATTATGCATAAAAAAAACATTAAAACAACAACAACAAAAAAAAAGGAAGAAAAACTTTATTTGAAGAAATTGCGACGTAATTACATTCCTTATACATTTTTATACATAAAGCATAATTTGAGAATTTGTATGTCGCATTTTCAGCAAACAAGGTTGACACTCGGCATATTGCTGTGCCGGAATAATATCCGGCACAACGCTGATTTTCAGTGCAAACCTTACTTTTGGCGTAAGACCAAAATGACCCAGTTTTGCTAATTAAATAATAAATAAGAATAATAATTAATAAAACTAATTCTACTTATGTAATATATAAATAGTAAAAAAAATTACACACACTACCATGTATTTGACACACACGCATATATACTCTTTTGTTTATTGTTCAAGTCAAATTAACAGTGTAGCCTTGGCGAAATTTGTGATTATAGAAGTGTAGTCGAGAGTTTTTGGCGGGAACTGAAAGGAGATGTTATGCTGTGCAGTTTTATTTTCTAAAAATGTGTAAAATTACTCCAAAATGAACAATAGTTGTAGGATATTGATAGTTTTTGAGTAGTAATTATGTGTTTTGTGAGAAATGTGAACTGTATAGTCAAATGTGGCCTTTTGAGTTGTCACAAGAACTCCGTTGAATGGCACCAGCTGATTACCTACAGTTCAGCTGTGCTACACATTGGCTTAAGAAAATAAAGAAACTATACTATACTATTATTTAGATTATTTATAGATTATTATTATATTGTATGTTATTTTTTATTGATTGATATAGTAGATATTGATTTTATTGATTATTATTATTAATTTTTAATTTTAATTGTATTGATACATTCTTTGTAAAAATCACAAATCAATATTGTAATTTTAATTTTGCACGCCCAATTATGGGCCGAATGCATTGATACTGTAAAAACCGTAACATCTTTGTACATGCATTACGCAATAAATATATTCTATTCTATATTCTATTCTATTCTATTCTATATTGTAAACTAAGATCTGGCTCAAAGGCCTAGCTGCCAAGCCATAAACTTAAATAAAATAAAATAGAAGTGTAGTCTTTGACATTAATTATTATGGTCGAATTTCGAACACAGGCGACCACTAGTTTTCTGTTAATTTTCACTAAGCGATTCTCTAAAAGCGGCTGATTTGGGTTCTATTGCCTATTTATGTTTTCTTCAATAGAAATCTAGTATTATTGGCTGTCACTACAAATTCGTTACATATTTTACTACCAATTAACCCGCGAATTTCGCGCGGAACTCGTAACTTTACATTCATACTCTTCTGAAACTTGCAAAACAAGCTGTAGTTACACGTTTTAAAATGTTGCTGTATTAACACTAAAAACAATCATTGAAATCTGTTAAGCTCTTACAGACCCATATCTCAGAACAAAATCTCAGACAGGCTAACTAATATAAATTCTAAAAGTGGTCGTATAAATATCATTTTTCACTAAAAATCGGACATTTATTTTGAAGTAAAATAGATTTATTGTATAATATTACAACCCGCAAGAGTTAACTTGAGACGTAAGCGCGTGGCACTGACGCGTCGATGGCGCGAGCGGTAAGAAGGCGGGGGTCGGGAGGGAAGCGCGCATTCCGCTCAGGTCTCAAGTTAACTCTTGCGGATAATAGTTATAGATTACTAGAGCTTACTAGTAAAAGCCCCTTATATGCATAGATAACCCCAATAAATATGGTCATCCGTTCCGACTGACAGTATTCATTCTCTTGGACTATCACGATATCTTCACTCGTTGGATGAGGCTGAAATAACACAATATCATTGAAAGAAAATAAACCACAGCTACCGAATAACACGAATATAACTTTGCTACAAATGTGCTGCTGCTCTCTTAGCACTTAGGGAGACGGGAACCTGGTCACTAATACCGGAACACAACTCAAAGTTGTTATGGCGGCATACTCTAGACCAGGGGTGGTAGCCATTAACTCGGGCAAATGCCCTACCACCTGGCTGTGGGTTGTTTAGTCGCCCCTTACGACAGGCCGCTAGGCCGCAGGAAATTGTATTCTTTCTCCGTCCCTGCACGGATAAATTGATGAAGTAATTAATTGATTTAAATTTGAAGTAAGTAATTGATGAAGTAAACGGATTCTGGGAATATAGCGCTGGTGTAACAGTTTGAAGTCCGTCAAGTATCCTAAGCTTGACGGGTCTTAAAAGTGGACTGGCCTTTTGGGCCAGTCGTGGGACGTTTTTGGCACAATACTATGTTTTAAAACTTAAAACGCAGAAAGATATCGCATTTTTCGATTGCTATTTATAAAATACTAGCTTCTGCTCGCCACTTCGTCCGCGTGGAATAGTTAAAAATAAACCCCGATTTGAAACGTTCTCCATTGGTGCTCCGCTCCTATTGGCTTTAGCGTGATGATATAGAGCTTATAACCTTCTTCGATAAATAGGCTATCAAACATTGAAATTTTTTTTTAAATCAGACCAGTAGTTCCTCAGATTAACGCGTTCAAACAAACAAATTCTTCAGCTTTATATATTAGTACATACATACATACATACATAACTTCACGCCAGTTCCCTTGCGGGGTAGGCACGAACAACAGAGCGCCATTTAGGTCCATTCTTACACACCTCACTTGCTTCTTTGACATTCATAACTCTTGTCATGCACACTCGTTTGTTCTTAAGGCTCCTGACATCATCATCATCATATTTATATATTAGTACTTGATCTTAACGGTGATATTATAATATTCGAATCTTACATAAGGATCCATTTGTTTCGTAGCCCTGTAGAATGGGTCAGATATTTGCCACGTCGTCATAATGGCCAAATCAATGCAAAGTAATACACCAACCACCATAAAGAGCTGATAATCTTTTATGACCTGGAAAGTGAGAAAATAAATTTTAAAACAGGATAATCATCATCTAAGGAATTAATACAGCATTTTTTTTAATTTGTACGAATTATTCCTATTTTTATATGTCATAGTTATTTTTCTCAGAAATTACTGAATTTATGCAGAAAATTTACAGGTATATCTTCTGATAAGCCGCTACTCAGTGATATAATAAACTATACAATGATTAAAGATTAAGTATGACTGCGATACATGTAACCGAGGATTGTTTTTTTTTCATCATATGGGGTTCATTAGTCAGAACTAGAAAAATGAAAACCAAAATGCTCATAATAGTTTTATTTTAATTCAATAATTGACGAGATATTAGCTCCCAAAATTATAAAAATTGACCCTCTCTTCCTCCAAAACCTTCGAACTCCGAAGTGGAAAATCTTAAAAGATCAAGGTGTATGGTAGTGATGGTGTTTTAAAATTACTTTCAGCAAAAATTTATCCGAAGTAAGATCCATTGGGCAGTTTTTGAGATATAAAACAGAGGACATTGGTTGCTTCTATGAAAGGCTTCACTGTGCTTGAAACTCCAGGCCCCAGTCAGACTTCTTATGTGGACGCGTAGAATGCTTTACAGTCCTCACCTTCTTGTTAAGTTTGACATCAGTGAAAATTGAATGAACGCGCCAGGTCTTGGAGAACATAGCACCGAATGCCAAGCTGAACCCTGCCATAAGTAACCACGCTCTGGCCGTGCAGATATACGGGAACGCCGCTGCGATTTCAAATAACACGATATAACAAGCAAAAAAATATCTGACTTAGAATTTCTAATAGAAACTGTGAAATTGTATGACTTCATTAGTGAGTAATTTTCAATATTATAATTTATGAAAGCATGCAACAAGTCCTGTAGACTATTTAAAGCGTTTCAGTTTTTTAATATATGTTACAGCCAAAGTAATAAATCCGGATATTACATATATTATCTAGCCATTATTTATAATGTCTACTCAATTTAGATAAAGTGATAATTGACACAGAATTAATCACATTAACTAGCAATTTTATATAATATCTTCGAAGACTTGGATAATGTAATAAAACAAGTAGGTATAGGTAAAGATTATAAAATTATATTTCAATTTGCCTAAGAATTAAAATAACATTGTCATAGATAATAATTCTACGTTAATTAACATTGTTATAAAGTTATTTAACTTTAATTTATAAAGTAAATTTAAAGCTCACTAGCCATAAAACAAAATTTAAAAAAAAAACAGAGATCAATACAAGTATTTGGTATCACTCTTTAAAGACTACAATAATAAAATATTTAAAATGAACTGACATGAATTAACTGGGTCATAATTATTATTTATTCTTACAAGCGGGATGAAGAGCGGGAGGGGTAACAAGTCAGTTAGACCGTATTTATTATCTTGGCTAACTTTGACCCGCTATTATGAATAATATCCGGATAAAGTGATTAATTTATCATATTGTCTAGACAATTTTGCTATTATATATAATGACCAGTCATTATGTATAATAGCTATTTAATCATTATGACTGTAACATATATACAAAGTAAAAATCAGATTTATTAGGTGTATTTACAATTATGCAGTATTTGAACGTTGAATACCATTAGGTTGTTAAGGCTTTTATTTATATGAAATTAAGTGATAAAATTAAAAATATTTTTGCAGCTAAATAAAATGTTATAATGTTGAATTTAATCGAATAATAATTTTAGATTACAGACTATGCATTAAACATTCCTGAAAGTAAAGCTGATGCTGCCAAAAAAAATAAAGTACTTGTTATAAGCGTTGAGTTAATAAACCATGCACAAAGAAAAAAGTTAATTTAGCTGCTTTAAAAATGTTTCCGCCCTTTAGTATCGAAGATTGTTATTTATTCCTGTAATTGGTAATATTTTGCTAGAAGTGTTTTATGGATTATGGGGATAAATTATACTAAGAACTTTTATATGTTTATTAGGGTGGCGTAAAAACATCGATTTTTTTTTTGAGTCTCGAGTGAAAAAATGTTAGTTATTGATGTTTTAAGACCTCTCTCCAAAGAACAGCACAAAAAAACTTTCTAAGATTTCACAAATCGCCAAAAATTGATTAATTTATATTCAAATTTCGATCTGAAACTGTCAGAAACTTATTATTTTTTGGTCTATAAAATTATACCGTAACGAGAAAAAAAATCAGCTATTGGCGATTTTTGAAATCTTAAAAAATTTGGCCCGACCTCTTAAATTTTTTTTGAGCTATCCTTTGGAGAGGGTTCTTAAAACATCAAAAACTAAATTTTTATCACTCGAGACATAAAAAAAATAGTCGTTTTTTTTGCGCCACCCTAATGTCTATATTTTATTTATGTTTAAGTGAAAACATTACAAGTAATTCATTCTAGACGACGAAGTTTTCTGCTATGGTCACGGCCTTTACAACCCAACCATCTTATTTGATCTAAATTATTTTATCACAAGACTCTGCTAACATCTGTTTGACTTTGGTCCGTCTTCCAACGTTAACTTTGCTTACAAATTATACGTTTCACGAAAGTATGATAATAATATTATTTTACCTTAAAATCATTGGAATTGTCATAAATTGTTAAGATCAACATGGATCACGTTTGAAGAACGTTGCTTAATTATATTATGAATATTAACTTTAGAATCACATTAATAAATACCACATTTATCATCGTTTAAGCTTACTACTATTATAGCTAACATAAGAGTAAAATTTTAGAGTAATAAGATATGGAACTTTAGAATAGTTCAAAGCGCATAAAATTAAGCCATGATGCACAGTGAAAATCACCACATACCACGATCAGACATAAGCATCGCGGATGATGACAAACGAACAAAAACCAAAACTTGGAAACATGCCGACGAGTCGTCCGACCTAGAAAATGGCCTAGGTCTTTCTCAGATAGAATTGGATTTGCCAAATAAGCTAGCAAAAGGTTGCATTCAAGATAAACGTCTTGTAAGGTGCCAGTTTCTATTGGACTCTACAAAACATACATTAATGAACAAAGGAAAGTATTTAATTAATTAAATAAGAACCTCATCAATTTTAAAAATTTTGTACCTTATACCTTTTGTAACTGTTGATTTACTAATAAGAAATCTATTACAGAACGGATAAATTAATTGATTGTTTGATATAAAATTTGAATTTGAAATTTACAGACTACTGTTGGATTCATTGTCATTATTAGGTACTTCTACAAAACAGTTTAAACATTTTGCCAGCTTATACAAAGGCAGCCATGAACAAGGATAAGTTCCCAAAATTTGGTTGACAGGATCCACATTGCCCAGGGTAGAAGCTGAAGCTTTGGGGGGGAGAAGCTCCTTTACCTCCTCGCGGTGTGTCCTGAGAAAGACCTAAGGATCAATGACAATGATGAGATCATATGGTTTAGCGATGCCGATGGTGTGCTCGCGTCATGCTCTTGTGCTAATAATTTTCTCCATTTTAGACTTGGTTTTAAATGGTCGTTGAGCTAAATTCATCCAGACCCTTAATGTTTCAAAATTTAAAACGTTCTTAAACGACATCTCTCCTATTATATTAATGTACTCTATGACCACATGGCAGTAATATTATTTTTCGAAAGTTGAAGTAACGATTAAAAATTAGACTACTTCTCATATTCTTATACCAAACCCTTCGTTTGCTGAAAAGTCTTTAATATCAGGTACAGTTAAATAAGTTAATGAGGCAAAAATTATATTTGATTATACGTTTAAGGCAATAGAAGAAGGAACGAGAATCGAAGAATGGATAACTTTAGCTCACGCCCTTAATTTTTATATTTTAACGGTCTTTAATGACTCAAGCTTAGAGATTTAGAAAGCGTAAAAAGTCAAGAGATCCCAAAAGCGGTTAAACATAAAGCTGGATCTGAAAATATTTGGAAGAATTTTAAAAGTATTATGAATATTATTATTTATGTCCTTTGAGATTATGATAAGGAAATCTAAATGAATTCTACTATGATCTGAAGTTGTGGTAGCATCTTCATTTTTGTCTATTAGTGGTCAGTTTATACTTTCATCTGTAGAATAGTTGATAACGAAATTCTTCGATTGGATTACCAATTTACCACTGTCATGAGTGTCTTTATATCATTCTGAAAAATCTATATTATCTAAAACTGTCAGTATTAGCAGAAATTTAGTAGCAGCATTTCATTAAATATCCACATACCGATGCTGCTAAGGCTGGAATCCAAGCCGAGGAAAATAACACTCAGGTACGTCAACATACATCCAACGATGATCAAATTGTTCAAGTGTGGAGACGACATTTTTATGTACCTTAACAAGAAATCATACAATATTGAGCAAATTATTATCTGTAAGACGGAGGTAAAGAGGTATATTGATAGAATTAAGTGCAAAATCTTGACTACTACTTATGTGTCAGTAATCTTCTACCTTCAAAAACAAACATTTTATTATTTATACAGAGTAATGTTTTTTTTTAATTACATATAATCGAATACAATGCAAGAAAACTTAACTTATTTGTATTGTATTCTACTCATAGTCCCTCAAGACTATAAGTAGAATACTGAGTTTAGATCACCGTCTTCTATGGGTAAGGTGCGCAGAAGGCTGGCTACGTTTCCTCGCTGGATCGCCATACTGATCCGTTGGCCGAGGCAAGCACCAGCCCTCTGATCACCTGAAGAGTCAATGAGTCGTTTCGATAAATTTTGGTAGAGGCTCATGGCCTCAGGACCCACGGTCCAAGCGTCTCGACAGCAAACGGCACAAACATATAACTCTCACTGAGGGTTGCATATTTGGGCCGCTTGAGTGATTCGGCTGTTTCCGCCGCTGAACCGGCTGATCTAGACGCGTTTGGTAAATGAGATGCGGCCAACGTGTCTACGCAAGTCGCATCCCACACCAATCTTCAAAAATATAATAAATCTGTTGGGGGTGTTGAGTCAGTACCTACAATGAAATTAAAAATGAGAAAAAATCTCATGATCCTGATTACACCCCTTCATCAGGATCAGCAGATTTCGAATATGTAATTTTGAGAATTTTTGTCTATCGCTCTGTTAGAGCACCAAGTGATATTGAAACTTGACACTAGCTTATATTCTAGTTTAACACTTGAATACTTTTATCTCGATTAATGACGATAAATAGCTAAATAGATGGCGCTAAAATGACGTTTTTTGGTAGTGTTTTTGAAATTCACGACGAAATTACCATGGCAGTGCTAATACTTTTATATGTGACTAGCACTTTTATAATAATAATATTTGATAAATGATTCGCCTGGCTTAAATTTAGGGCTTACCATGTAGGTGCCTAGTTTTTAGATTTTTCTGTACATACATACATACATACATAACTTCACGCCAGTTCCCTTGCGGGGCAGGCACGAACAACAGAGTGCCATTTAGGCTTATTCTTACACACCTCACTTGCCTCTTTGACATTCATAACTCTTGTCATGCAAGCTCGTCTGTTCTTAAGGCTCCTGACATCACCTTCTGCTAGTACACGATCAATTTGATCATGGAAGGTGTGTCGTGGCCTCCCACGACTTCTGCATCCATCCACTTTTGCATTGTATATCTGTTTAGTCATTCTTTCATCATGCATTCTTTCCACATGCCCGAACCACCGGAGCATTCCTTTCCTTACCTTCACCCCGACACTCTCTTTCAGACCAACTCTCTTTCTTACTTCGGTATTACGAAGATTTAGATTTAGATTTTTCTGTAAATACTATATATACTTTTTTTCTTAACAAAGATGTACCTTTGATTGCGGTAGTGTATATTCATTGCCAAAAATCCTGTAGCCAATAATATTCCGAGGACAGAGCAAGATACCAGAATGGTGTAAATTGTTATGTTGACTTGAGTATGCTCAATCAAACGGAGGGTTCTATCTTTCGGCGGGTTCCTGGAACCAAAACATTAAGGAACAGAGACTGTCGATAGAAAACTTTAAGAGATTTTTAGTATGTGATATAACCCAGGTTTTAATATAGTCCTGAATGAATAATGCAATACTTAAATATCTATAGATGAACTTACACTTTTTATAATTAAGTGCTAAACCAAGCCCCGTTTGTATTATTAATAAAAAAAATAATGAAAACCATGAAGTCATTAGTTTTAAGACTTGCAGAAAAAATTTAGGTAATTCTAGAGCAAAAAGACAAGGACAGATACATTTCAGAAAGAGATAGCTTGGAAGATGAACAAAAGAATAACGAAATGAAAATCGATGTTCTAGAACGGACGATTCAAAAAGGAATAGACGGCGATAGATAGATAGATGTTTAAAAGGAATATAAAGTAAATAAAAGAACAACGAAAAGAAAATCGAAATTATGGGTTCCAGAAGATTCTACTGGGTATATAAGTAGCACGAGACGCACCGGTCGAAGAGTTCAGTGGGAGGACAGGACAACGATGAACAACGAAAGTGGAGTGCAGTGGGAGACAGCGAAGCGACAAGTACGATATGAGAGAATCGGAAGAGAAGTTTAGTAGAAAACAGTGACCAGTTTAGTGACGGTGGAGCTTAGTGTAGTTTAAGAGGAAACCCTGAAGTGAGCTACGCGCGGTACATTGGGGCGTGAGCACCACAGTAGCAAGAGGTGGTCTACCAATCGTCGTTAGTTGTGCATGAAGAGGCAACCCTACAAGAAAGAATCACGTGCGTCTGTGTAAGTCAACAAAAGCGTTTAGTTGAAGAAACTGGTGTTTCCTTCCAATCTTAAATGCGTACCCCGCGCGTACGTAACATTATGATTATAAAACACATACTTCCCAATCCACTGGAATGGCTCCCCACTGGTAAGGTCCAAATGATCCCTCTCGGCACAGTACTCGCCCACCTTCACCTCTCCAACAGGTTCGCCTTGGAATTGCTTCAAGAGAATCGAAGCTTTGCGCTCGTTGTCATAAAAGCGCACTGGACCCTGAGCCATAAAAATACAAGAACTTAAAAATAATGTGAAAAGTCATAACGACAAATTAAGGCAAGAAGACCATTCACTGCTTTATCTAATGAAGCAAATGTATACACTGCATAAAATACCAAAGTAGACAGTTGGGCTACCATCTTGAAGGAGAATCGAGATTACCGAAGTGTAAAATCTAATATTTTCTTAAGTTTTCGTGGCTTATATACATAATAAAACTACGGTGTAACGGTTTTAAGCGCGGTAATTTATTTGATTTTTGTTATTCCGACGTTTCGGCCACTTTTCAGTGGCCGTGATCACGGAAGACAAAGATGTTTTCAGCGCTCTGCGCTGAAGAGTTTCTTGCGCCGCTTCTTCTCTTCAAGCCATAACATGTTGCGAAGCGGTGGTAAATTAGATTAGGCTCCCATACAGTAAATAATAACCATAAATATAATTAAAATGCACAAGTTGGCGGTGGGCCAAATAAAACTTTAACAATCCGTGAGTCTTCCGTGATCACGGCCACCGAAAAATGGCTGAAACTTCGGAATAACAAAAATCAAATGAATTACCGCTCTTAAAACCGTTAAAACGTAGTTTTATTGTGTAAAATCTACTTGACCAAGCGTGGTGCACATCTTTTATTTTGACAAAAATTGTGGACCGCGCTTTGAGACATTTGTGAATTAACCTTTTCAAGACTATAGTAATCTCACCAAACTAAATTTCACAAAGGGGAAGCGAAGGATAATTAATTTTATGGTTCAGAAACTTTTCCCATTAGTTGTAATTCATACTAGCCTTATCACAAACTTCTTGATTGATTCTGGAATCTATATCCTAACTATAGTTTTCGTCATCAGCATCAAAATATTACTTATTACCTATTTCTCCTCTTTGTCTCGTTGTTTCCCATTTATAATGGAGAAACTTTCAATAACGACTTGTACTTACGACTGTAATATCATTGAAAAAGTAAAAAACTGCGCAAGTTACCTATAATGCATATTGAAAAGCATATTATTCAGTTGACGATTATTTTTGTGCTTAAATAATAATATAATTATATAAAAATGCCTTCCTAGTGACATATTTTTGTAAAATTAATGTGTATTATAAATTAGATTATATATATATATATATATATATTTATATATATATGCATGACAAGAGTTATGAATGTCAAAGAAGCAAGTGAGGTGTGTAAGAATAAGCCTAAATGGCGCTCTGTTTATCGTGCCTACCCCGCAAGGGTACTGGCGTGAAGTTATGTATGTATATGTATGTATGTATGTATGTATATATATATATATATATATATATATATATATATATATATATATATATATTATAATTGTAATTATGACTACGTATTATATTTCAGACACAAATATTTTTTGTTAATGAATTAATATAAATAAAAATAATGACCGAGAGCTAGTTGTAAATAAATGATTATAAACATTACTAACAGTGACTCCTTCAAAAGTGACATTGCTCAATGCATCCAGGAACAGCTGCTCCCACTCCTTGTCCCGGTATTTGAAGTCTTGAACTGTCTTCTCTTTATATTTCAACTTCACCCTTTGAGCTACCATTTGTATTGCTAAAGCCATTGCCCAAATACCTAAAATAATATAAATTAATTTTAGATTTCTGAGGAATATCATTACATTGCTAAAGGCGATATTAGACTTGTGATTAATCAGTGTTTCTGACTCGAAAGAAATGTTCTTTGCTGATATAATTTTGCAATATTTTAAGATCTATTTCTTCTGGTCTTAATCTCTTATTTACCATCGTAAGTATAGCCATGGAATCTTGAGTACTCCAACCCTCGTCTCCGGTCGTATTCTACTTGATAGTCTCTCGCAGTCTAAAAGAAAATTAAGTCATTACTACACTAGCTGTGGAAAACTTTAAGAAAATGGTTTTCATTTTTGAAGAATAGATGAGAAAGAGACAAGTACAAAACAAAACAAGGAGACAAAGAGGAGAAATAGGTAATAAGTAATATTTTGATGCTGATTAGGGAAACTATAGTTAAGATATAGATTCCAGAATCAATCAAGAAGTTTGTGTTAAGGCCAGTATAAATTACAACCAATATCGCAGAAACTTAGATAAGACTAAATAAGAGAAAGTAATACATTTGATTACTTATAATCGAATACAATGCAAGAAAACTTAACTTATTTGTATTGTATTCTACTCATAGTCCCTCAAGACTATAAGAAGAATACTGAGCCTAGATCACCGTCTTCTATGGTAAGGTGCCCAGAAGACTGGCTACGTTTCCTCGCTGGATCGCCATACTGATCCGTTGGCCGAGATAAGCACCAGCCCTCTGATCACCCGAAGAGTCAATGAGTCTTTTCAATACATTTTGGTAGAGGCTCATGGCCTCAGGACCCCACGGTCCAAGCGTCTCGATAGCAAACGGCACAAACATATAACTCTCACTGAGGTTTGCATATTTGCGCCGCTTGAGTGATTCGGCTGTTTCCGCCGCTGAACCGGCTGATCTAGATGTGTTTGGTAAATCGAAAGAGAAAGTTCGTTTACGAAATGGAATTTGCTTTCAACCGAATTGAGGACATCTGCGCTCACTTGAACAGGCGGGCCAAAGCTTAGACCGGAAGACTACAGAGATCGGAAATTTGATTATTGTGATTAATGTTACACTGTTCTGCATAACTCCCTATGTACTTACTATTCCAGAAACAGTTGTCTCTCCTGTTGTAGACAATGGCAATAAATCAGTTAGGATAGCAGTATCTAATGCTGTGGTGAGATTTCTCTTCGGACAGGGAGCACGTCTACTCCACCATTTGTTGCTGTACGTGCCAAGCAGTAACCATGTGTATGCACGGCCATACATTTCGAGACTGTAAATATTTGCAAGGTATTCTATTTCAATAGCATTATTTGTATATAGTAAAGAATAATCTAAAATCTTGTTACGAGTTAGCCGTTAGAATTACTGTAGAGTTCATTAGAACTATACAAACACGTATAACACAGGTGCAAATATAACCGAACACAACAAATCCAAACGTAATGCAGAAGGTCGTAATTAAATAAAACGCGCAAAGTCCGTCATTATTAGATCTCCGAATGTACACACGTCACGCCCGTATCGTAGTCGTAGCTTGACTGCCCTCCTCTCTCCATCAGGCCGTCGTTTTATGCTCCACAAATGCAAATGTATGTTCGCCCGGCAACGTCGCCACAGTTTCCTAGAATTAGCTTGTAACATCTGGCTAATGATGCTAATGAGCGAGTACAATAGGACAATAGGCTGTTCTCCATAATTACTTAATAACGTATGCCGACAGGTAATAAAAAGTGCTTCTACAGATTTGTACGTTGAATTTGTCTTTGTCGGGTTCTAAGTTGTAACAATATTTTTAATAGATTACAAGTAAAGTTTTCGTGGGTTTTTATCCCGCACGCTTGGAAGCCTTAAGCATTCTTTTCAGCCTTATATTCGTATTACTAAAAATAACAGGTCCTGGCGATATAGTAGCCTGCATTACGAAATTACCGATATGTTAATACAATTTGGACAAGCTTGATGGATAAATCTACTGTTTGTTGCTCTAAATTAGAAAAGTTATACATTTATGGACTAATATATCTATGTACTTGGCTAATTTTTAGTCTGTAGTTTACTGAATATTACATAAATTCTAAAGGGTTTTCTAATATAAAACAGATCATACTTGAAAGCTTCACAGAAGATTCTTAGAGCCCAGGTCTCGTTGAAATTACCCAAGATGATGCGCACATCTTTCTCTTTGAGCTTAGCTAGCGCAGTCTTCACTTCTGTAGCAAAACTTTGCGTTTCCTCAATCAAGAATCCATTGGTGTCCAAATCCGCTAGAAGACGGTTATGAGCCTAGAAATAACTTTTTTTTATTGCATGAGTTCAGCAGACAGGCAGACAGCTCACCTGATGGAAAGCGGTTGCTGTCGCCTATGGACATTTGTAACACTAAATGTGCTGCTACCGATGTGTTGCCGTTATCTAAAAAAAAGGGAGACTGGAACCTGGCCACTAATGCCAGAACATAACTTCTTTAAGGTTGTTATGGCGGCATACCCTAAATCAGGAGTGGTAGTCAGCCAGACGGGCAAATACCTCGCCAAATATCGCCACTTACGACAGGCCGCCGGGCCGTAGGCAATTGTATTCTTTCTTCGTTCTTAGGAATAAATTTGTATTATGTCAAATTGTTGTAACAATTGACGCTTCATTTGTTGCCGCTTACCAGTAGTAAACTGCTCGTCTGCTTCTGCAGACTACTGCTACATAAGTATTAGAACTCACCAGCGCATATCTTGGTTCGTTCTGGTAGATGGTTCCAACCCTCGTCCAATTAAAGTGTTGCAGTAGCCTGATTCTTGGCAAATTAAAGGCGTTCTCTGAGGGTACAATTCGAAAGAAGTTTGGGAACGCTTCTTTTGTGAACATTGGATGAGTGTCCGCATAAGAAAGCTAAAAGTAAGAGTTTCTTTAATCAGTATCATTGGTAACAAAATTACGATAACAGTCAACCCTGTGGTAGGCTTTGTCTTAGATAGTGGTGACTAAGACTTGACAGAAAAAGCAGTCGGCTGGGATTGTTAAATATTGAATAGATTAGATTCGGTTTGCATGAAAGCGTAGAGAAACAGAGAGGAAAGAGATGTTTTGTAAATGATCATTAAGACTATTTATTTCCACAGCTCCTCTTAAGTAGGTACCTTCGATGGATATCATTAAGTCGCAGAGAAAAGATCGTCGTTGTCGTATTTACGAAGAAGTAAACCGTAAGCATGGAGCAGGCGCTAGGCGGTGGCGCGCAGCGGAAACGCAAGATGCGTTAAACTGTTGTGCTGCCAAAACTCTGAGATAGCTTCGATGCACTCTAGTCTGCTCATATCTATGCTCCAAAGTGGTGGAAACAACCTGTACAATCACCTATGCTGTCCATTTTGGATGTAATTGAACCTTTTTTTTTATAATAAATAGATTTGCGTTTAACCATGATCATGTCCAATGCCGGAGGAAAATGCGATTGAAGATGGAGCACGATTATCTAGATAGTACCTATTGACATGAGACTTGAAGATACCCGGATTCTATTTTTCGGGAAACACGAACTCTCGTAGTGCATTCCACAATTCTGCCGTACGTGGAAGGAACTTGGAGGCGAAACGTTTAGTACGCACTGGTAGTGTTTCCACCGTGAAACGATGGCGTAAATCAGAGCGCCTTCTGGTCCGAAGATGGAATGGTGTAGGGGTAATCAGGTCGAACAGTTCAACCGCACACTCTCCGAACCTTATACATGGGACTTGGACAAAATGATAGAAATATACCTGAGTCAGGTGCCAATGCTTTGAGGCCTTAGCAATGGGATCGGTGACGTGAGTACAAGCGGCACCAAACAACATCAGCTTGTGGGGTCCACTGTGCATCATGTCGAAGAACGACTTCACTCCCACTGCCGCATTGCACTAGAAAAAAATGTCACAAGAAAAATTAAAATCACAGGAAATTAAGAATTATATCAGCAAACTTTTATTCATGACAATGTTAAACGTCCATTTCTATATTATTATGATTATGGTCTCAATTAACATAGGTCATAACTGTTGCAGACATAGAACACCCCCTGACCCGCTTGCCGGAGGCCGGACAACTTCTCTCCACGCCCCGCATACCGCCGACGCCCATAGCTCGCGCGGTTAGCAGCTAGGCGTCGGACGGAACGTGGGATATAGAAGCGGCTTTGGAGGCCGGAAATGTGCATTTGCTTCATTTGCTCAATTGCTCACATACATATGACACCAATACGCACTACTCTACTCTCTGCCATTTATCTATGTATAGTTTTAATTGTAAATACATACAGTCCACATCGAGTTTTATTTGAAAGAAGCAACTGCTACCAATAATGACTATAAAAGGGGTGCTCGATTAATGCCTTCTTGAGCCCTATTTTAAATTAATTTAAGGATGGTGAATCCGTTATTCGGTTGGCTAATTGATTGTATATCAGCGGTCCCAAGACATACGCCAATCTGCCTGATTTCCCAAGATTTGTTTTAAATTTCTCATACTGTCAATCCTATGCAGGTGAAGTGTGTATGCACCGTCGCTCGCTATGCTGGGCTGGGGTATCAACGTTTAGCCGCACATACAGAGACACCGCAACTTGGTGTATTGCCATTGGCTTTATTGATTATAATAGTTGGGCGCCTAAGAAATGATTGGTTGGACATCGCATCGTGATTATGAGGTAATAGGATGATTACAGAGAACGCTTTACATTGCACGAAGTGAATGGTCAGGTCCCGAAATCAAATATCGGTAGAACTACCGCTAACTGTCTACGTCCGTACGCAATACAGATGCTGCCTATCTTTATATATATAATTCTTCTGTACGTGTGTTGACAGTGAACTCCTCCTAAACGGCTGGACCGATTTGAATGATTTTTTTTGTGTGTGTTCAAGTGGATTCGAGGATGGTTTAGATTTACAATTGGACCCGGTAGGTGGCGCTGCAATCGGGTTCTAAATTTTATTTCTTCAGGGCAAAACAACGTCTGCCGGGACAGCTAATTTAAGTATAACTACCTGTATAAGTTTTGCGGAAAGGATCTTTAATTATGATTCATAAGCTTTCTCTTGCTCTCTCGAGTTATAAAAAATTCTACCAACCTCAGTGTCATTCCACCACATATGCAGCCTGTAGTTTCTGAGTACGGAGTCATGTTCATTGACGTGGTCAAGGGCGAGTTTCACGCTTGGCATTACGCCTCGACCTACAACAATGTTCACATAGCAATAGTTATGACGTCTTACAAAGTGGCATAGAGTTTTACAGTTACTGTTTTGGTCTATCTAAAGTTTACCACAAGACAGAAGAATGGGCCGCTAAGATAATCTTTCTTACTATAAAAATTGATAAAATTACTGCTATACGGGTTAATGGTAAAGCAAACTGTGAGAAAGCATAACATACTGCCTGGTGCTGCGGATGGTAAAAGTAGATTGCTGATGTGAAGAATCTGTATTACTCTAACCCTCGAAGCTTTGAACTCGGACACATGACAAGGTTTTCGGCGAAATGACTAAGGATTAGCTCCCTTCAAAAAATAAACATAAAAGGGGAGCAGGTCTAGTAGCCTTGTATACGGCACTGCAAGAGTGTTAGTGGGACAAGAGGGGGACTGCCTGTGACATCGTTCTCCGGAATCTTCTTAAATCCCCGACAGGTTACGCCGCATGTATACAGCCTGCTTATGGATGGGGGAAGTAAGACGTCTAACCACCATGCCTGTATGCCTGAAATGGCGGGCCAGCACTAGAAACTCTTATTAAAACAAAAGGGAATATCAAAGAGTGAATAGATACCAGTGTTGGAGTTTTCCACCCCTTTTCCGAATGGGAAGAAGCCCGCGATGTATACGTCTGTTCTTCTATTCAAGATTGCATCCAGATTAGGCTTCTGAGGACTGGCAGAGCTGATGCCAACCAGCATAAGAAGTAGCAGTAAATCCATAGTTACACCTAAGTATGAACAGGTTTAGGGTTAGTAGTGCTAGAGTGATGAGATATCAATAGTTAATCTAAACACCATCGATAAGGCTTCTTTTATTTCTAAGTAGTAAAGTCACTACCCGCGTCTGTCTGTATAGCCGCTAACTACTTCTACACCACACAACGGATTTTTAAGCTTTTAAGCGGTTCTCATCATCAGATAGATAATTATATATATTTATTTTGCACCGTGGGAGTGTATTTGCCCGACTGGATGGCTACTACCCCTGATATGAGTATGCAGTCATAACGACTTGAGTTATGTTCCGGCATGAGAAAACCTGGCCAGGTTCCAGTCTCCCTTAAGAGAGCAGCAACGCATTTGTAGCATCTTTAGTGTTACAAATGTCTATAGGCGATGGTACCTGCTTCCCATTAGGTGAGCCGCCTGCCTGTCTGCTGAACTCTTCAATAAAAAATATATACTATCTTTACCACGGCTTCACTCGCGATATATTAAAACCTAATTACGTTTTTAAGTTTTTTTATCTGTGCAGGAACAGAGAAAGAATACAATTTCTTGGGGCCAGGTGGCCTGTCATAAGAGGCGACCTAACAACCCACAGCCAGGTGGTAGGGCATTTGCCCGACTGGATGGCTACCCCTGGTTTAAAGTATGTCGCCATAACAACCTAGAGTGTTGTGTTCCGGCATTAGTGACCAGGTTCCAGTTTCCTTTAAAAGAGCAGTAGCGCATTTGTAGCAACTTTGGTGTTGCAAATGTCCATAGGCGATGGTAACCGCTTTCCATCAAGTGGGCTGTCTGCCTCTCTGCTGATCTCCTGCAATAAAAAAAAAAGAAGTAAGTGTACTAAGGTTTGAGCCGCGATGTAACCGCAGGGCAAACTCTAGTATTTAATAAAAGAAAAGGTAGAGCTAAACTAAGCGGCAATCACTATTTTTATTACAGCTCGCTGGGCTGGATTGATTGGTATGACACCACGCTCTTTCAGAATATGAGAGTCAAACGGTTACCCTTGAACTAATCGTGTTTCATACAATGAAGGCCATTAGAACTCTCCCAATGGCCCACTTGCCCTCTCCCTATCCCATATCCCTTTTCTGTTCCGTGAAGGAACTAAGAAAGAATTCAATTTCCAGCATTGGCCCCAATCCAGGAAATTGTCTTACATGTCTTAAGAGGTGACAAAACAACCCACAGCCAGGTGGTAAAGTAACTGCCCGTCTGGATGGCTACCACCCCTTGTCTAGAGTATACCGTCATAACAACCTTAAGTCGTGTTTCCGGCATTAGTAGCCAGGTTCCAGACTCCCTCAAGAGCAACAGCACATTTGTAACGTCTTTGGTGTTGGAAATGTCTATAGGCGATGGTAACCGCTTACCATTAGGTGGGCTATCTGCCTGTCTGCTGAACTCATGCAATATTTTTTTTTAATCCCACCTGCCTGTTCGATTCCTCTTGTCTGATCCCCTATCCCGTTCTTAAGGGTGGCAACGCGTAGACATCGCCTCTGGTGTTTCAAATGTCTATAGACGACGGTAACCACTTTTCATCAGTTGGGCCCATCTGCCTCCTCACCAGTTTCTCAATAAAAATAAATACTTTAAAGAACTTACTTTATTTCAATTTTTTAAATTGTTCTAAGAGCCTTAATGGTACCATGTGTATAATCTACTTTAGGATTTACACAGTTCACTCATATTCCACGAATAGTTATATATAATATATAAAAAAATCTCTTTATGAGCACATTTTCACTTTTTTTTTAATAATATCATTTGTTACAGAATTATTTCACTGAAAATAATAAAAAACAAACTGAAATCCACATGAAAGCTGAAATCACCTTTCAGGCCTTACCTGCCGTTCAAATACCACTTCTCATTACGATATAAGTGAAAATCTACTTTATGATGCTAAAAATAAGCCACACATCCATAAATTATGTGGATGTGATAGAATTTTCACCACGAATTTTCATGAAAAAGTAACTAGTAAGTTGCTATCTAAATTAAACCTTATTAATGCCCAAACAAGGTATAATTTTAATTTTCGGTAAATAGCTTTTAAGCCATTGTAAATACTAAATTGGGAAGCAAACAGAAAAACTTGGGGTCGTATCGTACAGATCGATAGAAGCACGGTTGCCACGCTAGTGTTGGGCAATAGAATTATCGATATCATCTTTTTCTTCAACACATTCTAATAAAAATAAAACTGAACTACTAACTTTACCTCACGAGACCATAGGCTTGTTTTTTTTAGACGAGGAGAAATACACGAACTTGTTTGTCACCATGTAGGGATCACGGTGAGGGCCCCGTGGGACGTGCCGGCTCAGGCCTACCCTAATGGAGGTAGGTTACTAGCGTGAAAAACTAACAAAAACTTCTCGTGTTTCTTATATTTGCCTATAACCAGAGCTGCGTTCTATGACAATCGCATGTTCCGCGTGGCTTGTAACACTTAGCGTTACCATCTAAGGTGGAAGTAGAGGAACCGCGGCCAGGACTTTAAAAATTTCATTAATTTCGGATGTTAATTTGGGATCCCTTTAATAAATTCATTTTATATAATATATAAATAATATTGGTATAATAAAAAATACGTTTTTTAACGTAAGTTATTGAAAAAATTATATTACGCGAATTTGATCTATTTATAACAATTTTCTTCCAATTTGTTCTAACATTAATTTATCACCCATGCTATTATTTGCATACAATTATTGTTAATTATTGTTAATTATCATAGTATTAATAATTATTTGATTTAGTATGTCTGAGTAAGACATCAATCTTCGATAAATTATTAGGCTACGGGGAAAATCCAATGTAGTGGAGTGGAGTAGGTCTATTTTACTTTCATAAGCAATTAGGGTTTTTTTATATATAAACTTTCAGTGAAAAATCCTCTAACTGATTGTGAAAACCGCTTAAAATTCCGTTGCTTTGTTTAGAAGGAATTAGTGGATATATAGACAGACAGTCTTTGTTTTATACTATGTAAAAATTACTATAGTACGTCTATCGACAAATTTAAATCGCGACTCGGTCATCACTGTTGAACCCTGAAATGCGCACGCGTATTTGGGTGATGGGGTGTGTCCGGCTGACCGCCCGGGCTGTTGGACCAAATATTCTAACAGAATATAACAGCCAAATATTGGATCCAACTTACCTAACCAACAGTTATATTGTTTGGTAAGGTTGAATCATTTATTGGTTGCTGTCCTCGTTTTCATACGTACTATTGATTCCCACGAGAGCTAATGCATCTTTTGCAAAGAAACTAGGCGTCTTTCTTTAGGAAAAAACGTCGTCAGTTGAATAAATTCACATGTAAAATAAATAAAATCTTCTATTAGCCCGCACTAAACTACGCCGGTTGTTAACAATAAATGATTGAATAATAGAGGGGTTTACGTAGAAAATCAGTTACTATTTCTGTTATATTTTCGTATTTATTATCATCATAGGAACAAGCGATGCCAATTTTAATAATTTATCCTATTTGCTTTATCATAACGATTCTATTTAAAGTTTCCGCGCTTCTAAATTGCTCTAGCTCGCTAAATTAAAAGATCTATCAATTTGAAAAATAAAACCTTCATGCTATAAAAATAGAGTTTAAATTAATGTTCTTGTTAAATTTAGCTGACATTTAAAAATAATCATTGCAATGTGAGAAAAATTAATTAATACTACGCAGGAAAATAACGTGAGCGAAGTAATTTTTCTTTGGTAATATGCATTTTTAATAAGAAATAAAATATAATTACACAATAATCTATTTCATAAATAATTAATTTTTATATATTTACTTTTTTTAGCAATATATACTTTATGATTAAATCTATTTTACAATTTGTATAACGTTCCGTTTCGCAAATTTAATGTGAAGATTCGAAAAGTTCCACATAAGCGGTATTTGATTTGAGTATTATGACAACACCGCCGTATACGTGGCCCGAGGTTCTGTGTGATTAGTAATACTTGTTTATATTTTTTAAATAAATTATTTCAGTATAAAATCCTTAAGACGCCGTAAGTATAATATTACAAATACTTTGTTTTATTCACGATAAATTTTCATAGTGTAAATAGGTTTACATTGCAGTGATATCTCCATTCAAAGTTTAAACGGCAGCTGTCAGTACGTACCAAACAAGATTTTGTAACATTTTGCCTATTTAATACACTTAGTCATTATTAATTTGCTTCCATAACGCAAACAATTACATAAACAATCATTGCCTCGAAATTTTATATTGAGATATTTGTAATTTAACGTGTGAAGTGTAGAGGAATTTATGATGCATCACGAAATGTTTTTTGTTAATTGTACTTTTTAAACACACATTATTAATTTGATTATAGTCAAATAGTATTATTTCATTGCAGTGTACATAAGTCAGGTAGCGTTGTAATTCCTTCAATATCTATTAATAATCAAATTCTTCATGGTGGTTGTTCCATATAATCCTTATCAAATTATGAAATGACATACTTGCAAATTAGATAGAAAAAATATTATTTATTAAAAAGTAGTGTTGTATAGACTGTGTTAAACTTTATAATCATTCTTAGTTTAGAGATGGCTATACAAAAAATAGGTTTCCATCTAAAATCACATTGCCCAGACTTTTAGAGCTACTCTGCAGATTTTATAAACATTGATGATAGTCAATGAAAATATGAACATGTATCTAAATTTCATATGAAACTCAAGTGGCTTCCTTTTCACTTTCACCGGAATACTCACATTCTAATCCTCCATTATAAAGTAGTATTTAATCCTAATAGCCCTTACCTTAAGGAACTTTTTGAATTCCTTTGCCTCTCCACTTTGCACAATTTGTGCTCAGATACATATTGTAAACTCCTGACATCTGCATGCACTTTATCCTTTTATGATAAATCTTACAGTGCAGGCTCTGGAATGCGTTGCCTCTTACTGTCAGAGAGGCTAAAATATTACCTACATTTCGGAACTCACTTAGATAGTACTATCTATTTTTAAATAAATATGTCTAGTATATTAAACATTCACTTATTCATTTATTGTTAATACAAAATGCTTGTAATATATATATATATATATATATATATATATATATATATATATATATATATATATATATAATGTTAATAAATATATTAGATTATTTAGTATATACATATATATGTTGGTATTCTATAAATGTGTCTGGATTTATGTATGTATTACATTTATAAATTAGTGTAAGAATGTATATTTAAATTGTACAGTCCTATCTTTTTTCTGCTCCACCTACATCATCAGATTAGGTAAGAAATCCTTTTAAGCTAGGTTGCCTGGAAGACATCGCTTTTAGCGATAAGGCCGCCTGTTGTTTTGCCAAAAAGTATTGTAATTATGCATTTAGTTTTTGTATTTGTTTATTTTGGTGAGCAATAAAGTGTTATCTATCTATCTATATTACTATTATTATCTTTCTATAGATGTTGACTATAATGTAAGTATTGTAGGTATACTGCCCATTCAAAATATGTTTTCTCAGAAAACAGATTATTTTTTGTATCCTGTTTTTTGCATTTGGTTTGCATTGTTAATTTTTTTTATTTTATTTATTTATGTTAAAATTTACTACACTACATTTTGTTCATGTGTTCTTGTTAACATTTAGCAAATAGCACTACACTTTGTTATGAAATGTCTGTTCTTAAAAGTAATTTAATTTGTTGGCTTATTTTCAGGTCCTCAGGAATAAGTCAGCATGATGAATCCACAGTACCCGCCCCCTGGGCAGAACAACAATGCACCAAGCAACCCACTCTACCCACCCACATCTCAAGAATATAATGGGGTCCAAAACGCAAATTATGGGCCAACAAATGGACCTCAGAAATATGACCAAGATGTCGCTCAGAAGATGCAGAATATGAACTTAAATGGTCCCCAAGGATTTGCCATCCCACCCTCTCAACTTCCACCAGGACAAATTCCACCAAATTTTTCTGGGCAGGTCCCTCCTGGGCCGAGACCTGGTATGCCTGGTCCAGCTAGACCACCAGCAAGTCAGTTACCACCAGGAGTGGGTCCAAAGCAAGTACCACCATCTTCCACTCCTGGTCCATTGCCAACTTCACATCCTCAAGCCTTTGGAGTTCCACCACAAAGCCAAACACCTGGTTTAGAGACAAGGCAAATGCCAATACATCCAGTAGGTGGTCCTCCAACTCAACAAATTCCGGGAATGAACCCTGGTCAAATGCCACCGAATTCGCAGCCAGGGTTTACTCAGCCAGCAGGTATGGGTAGACAACCTGTACCCACAGGACCTCTTAAACCTGGTTTGCCTCCACAACAACAAATGGGTGGAGCTGGTTATGCTCAAGGTGCTCCCCTAAATCAACCGCAAACTCAAGGTCGAAATATCCAAATGCAGGGTCCTGGACAGCCAGGGTTACCACCGTCTAATCAGCCAGGGCTACCGCCATCTAGTCAGCCAGGTTTCCCTGGACAGCACGGTCTCCCGCCTCAACCTGGTCAAATGTCAGGACCAGGTCAGCCGCCGACTAGTCAAGCATTTCAATCAAGTCAGCAAGGAGTACATCCTCCAGGACAACCGGGATTACCACCATTACCTCTACAAGCTGGGCTTCCACCACCTGGGCAGTCAGGTTTACCACCTCAATTGGGGCAACCCAGCTTACCTTCTGGGCAGTCAGGTTTACCCCCACAACCAGGCATGCCTCAACAACCTGGTCCCCCAGTGTTCCAGCAGTCCCAGAGACTACCACCCCAGCCTGGTATGCAAGGACAGGTTGGTCTTCCACCTCAGCCTGGTATGCCTGTTCAACCAGGACTCCATAATCAAATGAACCAGGGTGGTCCACCTAGTATGCTCAACCAATCAGGTCCTAGGCAACCAGGGTTGCCAGGGCAGCCTGGAATACCAGGGCAGCCTGGAATGCCAGGGCAACCGGGTTCTATGCAGCCTGGGTTGCCAGGACAACCAGGACTTCCACCGCAGCCAGGTTTTCCTAATCAGCAGTTCCAATCAGCTCTTCCACACATGCCTCCACCACTGACACAGCAACGTCAATTCCCTGGGATGCAACCTGCAGCTCAGCCTGGTTTTGGACAACCTGCACCACCAAGTAATTATTCAGGTAAGCTGCCTTTCACTGATCATTGTGGTTCCTATTTGAGCTATATTAAAATCTGTTTTGAAATTACTTAGGCGTATCTGTGGTCCTATTAACAAAAATAAAATGTTTTACTTAGCTCAAATATACAGAAAATAAGACTATGTTTTAATGCTTGTAAGTGTGGTATTTTTTCTTTTTAGTTTTAAAACTTAAGAAAATACAATTAGGTATACCTTTTACACTTGTGAACACACTACACTTCCTCACAACTGTATCAAATAAAAACATCAATTTTTGAAATTGTGCAGCTTTGTCCTGTATATATTTGGCCTCAACTTTAACTCCTACACCGAGCGTATAGCTGCAGCAAAAAAGCTGGGCATACTCCCGAAGGTGAGATGGTACTTCACATCTGAACAGCTGCTAGTGTTGTACAAAACACAAGTCAAGTATGAGCATATATGGAGTACTGCTCTCACCTTTGGGATGGCTCAGCCAAATATCAACTCGATGCGCAAGATTCGATTGAGCGGAGAGCCAGGAGCTCAGCTTATCGGTTTTCTATCGGATTCACTTTGGAGACTGTGCAGCTGAGAGCTTCGATCTGATCCCGCCATCTCCCTTCCATCGTCGGACAATCAGACGAACCGGCATGCGGCACCAATATATGGTGGATATTCCACCTATAAGAATGTAGCGCTTTGCATCTAGCTTCATCATACCCACCGTAAAGGAGTGAAACTCATTGCTGGAGTCTGTTTTTCCTGATACTTATAACACCTGGGTGTCTTCAAGTCCCGTGTGAATAGGTACCTTCTTGGTAAGCGTGCTCCATCCTAGACCACATCTTCGCTCCACATAGGGCAAGATTATGGTCAAACACAGACCCATACTACAATAAAAAAAAATTGGCCGATGAATGTCACAGTAAAGTAGAGCATACTGAAATAATAATTTTGTTTGATTTTCTTTCCAAACACCAGGAATGCCACCCCAGCCTCATCAAGCTCAACCGATGCCATCGCAACCCGGTTTCCCTCAGCAACCATCTTCAGGGTACCCTCCTCAGTATGGCCAGCAACCGCAATATCCTGGTCATCAGCCATACCCTGGACAACAGTACCAGCAACCTCCCCAGCAGAAGAAGCTTGATCCTGATCAAATGCCAAGCCCTGTAAGTTTTTTTAAAATTAATTTATCTAGAAATTTTTTACACATATACAACTTTATTTTTAAAGGAAAGCAAGGTAAAATATTTGTCTAGGACTAGGTATAAACAGAGGTACAAGGTAATATATTAGGACCTAAAATAAGTTCTCGCTGTTTATTTACAATTTTTTTCTGTGAGCCAGAACGTTCTTTATCCTCAAGTTCAAAATCATTTTTTTAAAGCGTTGAAACCAGTCTCTGCCTGTCGTATCCGACAAAGATTGTCACCATAAGTCTCAACAAGAATTCTATGTGTTTCAGCTGCAGATTTCTTTTGAATAAAGTAGTGCAATAAATTTCCCCGCAAATACACTTTATTTGGCACAATAGTAGACATTTTCAGAACTAAGAAAAAATTACTTTGTTTATAGTAAAGTGAACTACCATACACTGAAATTTAAGGTTAGATACACTACTGCCTTGCATGTGTGTTACCATTCCAAATTCCATGAACGGGGGCACTGCTATTGTTATCTTTGAAGTAGCAGCGAGAACTTATTCCAAGGTCCTAATACATATCAATTAATTAGGGTGTCCCAGCACTATCTTTCGCAAGTAGGTGCTGCCACTTAGCTCCACAAAAGATATAATTCAATAAGCAGTAATTATAACTACAATTAGTTTATATGAGCAATATTCTAATTATAAATAAGGGAGGAAAAAATAAAAAGAAATTATCAATCGAGTTGGTTTGTGTTCCGGTGCACGCACGGCTACAGAAAAGTGGCCGAAACTATTTTTTTGTTGGATTTTCTATAAAAAAGTAATTTTTTTAGTTATTTTTTTAACTATTATTTATTTTTATATCCGATTAGTAATCGCAATTACCCGCAAATATTACAATAGTAAAATATAGGTGGCACTACTTGTAACAAATGTTATTAACACTACTTTTATTTCCAGATCCAAGTGGTTTTGGACGACCAGCAGAACCGTGGTGGCATATTCGTGACTAATGAAAAGGGCTTAGTCCCTCCTTTGGTCACCACTGACTTCATCGTCGATGACAAGGGCAATGCTAGTGAGTAAAATTTGTTTAAACATAATATTATAGCTTTCTATTTGTTCCCTATAGAAAATTTTGGATATTGAGAGGTTTAAACACATATTATTGTCGCGTCAGTGTGAGTACAAAACGTTTCAATTAGTGGTGTGCTGGAATAGTCAACCTCATTTGTTGGAAATTTATTTGAAATATCCTAAGTTTTCAATATTACCTTTTATTGCATGAATTCAGCAGACAGGTAGACGGCCCACCTGATGGAAAGTGGTTACCATCGCTTATGGACATTTCTAAAAGCAAAAGTGCTACCAATGTGCTGCCACTCTCTAAAGGGAGACTGGAACCTGGTCATTAATGCCAGAACACAACTCAAAGTTGTTATGGTGGCACACTCTACACCAGGGGTGGTAGCCAGCCAGGAGGGCAAATACCCTACCACCTGGCTGTGGGTTGTTTTGTCGCCTCTTACTACGCGCCGCTCGTACCGCAGGAAAGTGTATCCTTTCTTCATTCCTGCACGGATAAAAGTCTAACTAATATGACTTACGAAAAATTAAATTTGTAACGAACGACGAACAGAAAATAACAAAAATTACTAATTAAAGTAAAGTACTAAGGCTAATGAAAGTAGAAACTGAAAAAGCACTGTAAATTAAAAAAAAATATTTTTCTTCGAATTCTGTACTTCTGATGCTTTTTCTCGTATGTGGAAAGCATGTAAAATAACTTCCATACTTCACTTTTAAAGGTTTTATTCATGTTTCAAGCTCTTAAATGCTAAAACATTATTACATCAAAATAAAAAATGATAGTAACAACAACAATATTTTGGTATAATGACATTGATATTTGTAATTAGTATTGCCGTGTAACAAGTTCGTGAATAATTATTGTGTCTACTTTTGTCTAGGATAATGGTCGATGATGTTATGCTGGAGCAAGTGAATGAGTTTGTATATCTTGGATGTGATTTTAGCAGGGATGGAAGGTACACCGCTGATATAGGAAGAAGAGTGAATTTGGGGAATAGTTTGAATGGAGCGTTAGGTAAACTTCTAGGCGCTAAGAACCTCAGCCAGAAGGCCCAGCTTGCCATACACAACGCGGTGCGGTACCTACGCTCACGTATGGAAGCGAGAGTTGGGTATGGAAGAGAGAGCATGAAAGTAGAGTAAACGCGGTCGAGATGCGAGCACTGCGCAAAATCTGCGGAGTGACGCTCGCGGACCGCGTTCGAAATACCGAAGTAAGAAAGAGAGTTGCTCTGAAAGAGAGTGTCGGGGTGAAGGTAAGGAAAGGAATGCTCCGGGGGTTCGGCCATGTGAAAAGAATGCATGATGAAAGAATGACCAAATAGATATACAATGCAAAAGTGGATGGATGCAGAAGTCGTGGAAGGCCACGACACACCTTCCATGATCAAATTGATCGTGTACTAGCAGAAGGTGATGTCAGGAGCCTTAAGAACAGACGAGCGTGCATGACAAGAGTTATGAATGTCAAAGAAGCAAGTGAGGTGTGTAAGAATGGGCCTAAATGGCGCTCTGTTGTTCGTGCCTACCCCGCAAGGGAACTGGCCTGAAGTTATGTATGTATGTATGTCTACTTTTGTTAGTTAATTTCTATCTATCATCTTATACATACCATATATTAGTAGTATTTTCTTGTTTATTATTTAAATAAATAATAATAATAACCCGCATGGGGGCTTTGTGGTGAAGTCTTGGGTGAGTAGCGACACCTCAGACCTGACTCCAGGGGCCAAGGGAAGGCGCCCGCCTCCGTGCTTGCCTTAGCCAGCTGGCACGGAGTGTAGATCGTTAGAGTTAAGACTGAAGCTCCAGGGGTGGAACTGATAAATGGCATAACATCCGAAGTAGCCTCGGTGAACCTGCAGCCCACCTCTCTACACCCCTTAGCCACTCACACTCATGTTGCCCCTGTCTGCTATGGCACTTTTTGGGGCCCAGGCAGGTAGTGTCGAGGGACCCTTTGCCCATATTTTCCATGATCCTTGAACATTGCGACGGGCAAACGCCAAAGTCCCCGATCTGTAACTCCACTAGCAGTTCATCGCTATTGCCCAGTACATTTTGTTCTCATTCCCTGCAATAGTCCTACACTGGCCAGGGCTTGTCCTTGTGTAGACAGGGATAAACACCGGTCAGTGTCACACCCACATTTACATCAAATTTGTCAAGAGGCCTCTACGTGTTAGCCTTCCCATGGCCTCATGTAATCCCTCCAAAAGTCCGGGCCATTTTTATGGCCTGTGGTCTCTAGCGACTTAAAACCTTTATTTCTGTTAACATTATTTACAATATTTTTAACTATTTAATAGACACTATATGTACTGCAATAACTGTTTTATCTTTTAACATAATTTTTCTATTTAATTATACTGATGTCAACAGTTTGTTGACTAACGACATAGGCCTCCTCCAAGTTTTTCTATTTCTTTCTTTTCGTGACCAGTTTAAACAAATAGATTGGTTAAAAATGTGTTACTTTTTCAGGTCCCCGCTACATAAGGAGTTCGATGTACACTGTTCCAGTTACAGCTGATTTACTGAAGCAAACTTCCATGCCGTTCTGCTTAGTGGTAAGCCTTGTAACAACATCTTGTTACACTACTTGTAGTTACGAGTAATTTTGATTCGTTTTGAGAGAAAACAGTCAAATATCATCAAGATGTATGGATATATTGAACAATTGATTTGAACATTGTACATAGTGGTCTTAAACTCCCGTTGCACTCTGTGGGGGTTGTTTAAGTTGAGTGGTGCTTAGTTTGGAGTTTTTGGCGGGAACTGAATGGGGATGTTGTGCTGTGCAGTTTTATTTTCTAAAAATTACTCTAAAATGAACAATAGTTGTAGGATATTGATAGTTTTTGAGTAGTAATTATGTGTTTTTGCGAGAAATGTGAACTATATAGCCAAATGTGACCTTTCGAGTTTTCACAAGAACTCCGTTGAATGACGTCGATTGTAGCCTACCATACAACGGCGCCTGGCTTAAAGGCCTAGTTGCCAAGCCTTAAACATAAAAAGAAAGAATGAGTGGTGCTTCGATGATGGTTACCCCGTTGGACCTACCATTAAGCGAGAGCCTATGGCTCAATCGCCCAAGAGGGGACTACCAAATAAGTCGACGAGTTGTACTCTTGCAATATATTAATTTCTTCATTTTGCTAATTTAACTTAGACTATATAAACAGAAACCTTATTCTTTACGTGATGTGCACACCAGTATTCTAATCAATATTAAATACTAGCTGTGCCCGCGACGTCGTTGGCGTGGAATTTGTTTTCAAGACCTACCCCGATTTTGAAACATTCTTCATTGGTGCTCCGCTCCTATTGGTCTTAGCGTGATGATATATAGCCCATAGCCTTCCTCAATAAATGGGCTATTTAAAACTGAAAGAATTTTTCAAATCAGACCAGTAGTTCCTGAGATTACGGCGTTCAAACAAACAGACTCTTCAGCTTTATATATTAGTATAAGATATAAGATTATATTCACATGTTTATGAGATTGGATATTTTTGATGATTTATTGATTTGATAATAATTTGTATGACTTGGTCAATGTTTTGAATTTCTTGTTCCTTCTGACAAACATTGTAGAACTTCTAAATCTCTTCTTCTCAAAGCTCTCACACACTCATTGCATGTTATATAATATAATGGTTCTTTCTCCATTCATGCAGTTAGGTTATGGAACGCCCTGCCACATATGATCCGAGATGGTTCATCGGAGAGCAGTTAAAAAAAAAGTCAAAGAGCACTATCTGTCTTAAATTATCCTTATACGTCCATATTTTACATTATATATGTATGTATCTTGTATATAATAAAGTTTTGTTAATCTGTTATATTATATGTTACATAGTCAAGATGGTAAAATATCTAAGTGTACACAACCCTGCCTTTTGCTTCTGCCTTTCTCGCTAGACTCCTAGGTTTGTTGGAAGAAAACTCTTTTAGGGTTAAGCTCCTTTGTACATCACCACTATTCTATAATGTATGTAACTTTTGGTGTACAAGTAAACCCATGATTCTGATTTGACCAGATATCCCCAATGGCGGAAACAGTGGGTACAGAGCTCGAGCCACCTTTGCTGGATTTCGCAGCCTTGACTGGTTCACCTACCATGGGCCCGGTCCGCTGCAGCCGTTGCAAGGCCTATATGTGCCCTAACATGAAGTTTGTGGATGCTGGGAGGCATTTCAAGTGCCCCTTCTGCAAGGCCACTACGGAAGGTAGGTCTTTGAAAATTCACATATAGGAATTCCTTCTAGGGCTTGCTATTAAACAAGATCTATAGGCATATTTATAGATTGATTGTCTACTCTAAAGTTTTGTAATATATATATATATATATATATACTAGCTGACCCGGCAAACTTCGTACCGCCTCAGAATCAATAAATAAAAAACGTTGATTTCTGAATGACGGGGCGAATATCAACATTCAAAAACAAAAAAATGAAAAAAAAATCACTTAAATTTAATTTGATTTCTGAACGACTTTTAAAATTAATTGATTTCTAAACGACGGAACAAACATCAAATGTTTGACAGATAGGAATAGTTTCTAAGGGAAAGCGAAATGGAAGCGTGGTTTTTACTATATTCCAAGCATTTTTTTCATATTTACTCACCTTTTAAACCTTCCCTGGACTTCCACGAATAATTCAAAATCAATATTAGCCAAATCAGTCCAGCCGTTCTCGAGTTTTAGCGAGACTAATGAACAGCAATTGATTTATATATATAAAGATACGTAATATTTCAAAAAAGTTTAGCTAGAAGTGTTACTGAGGTGTTTTTTACCACTTCTTAAACATTAACATGTTGCGAAGTGATGTACGATGTACATAGTGTAAGTAGTTGCCTTAATTTTTAACTTATATGTATGACTTTCTAAATGTTCTCCAGTGGAACTTAATTTGAATATACATTTATAAATTTGAATTAAGTTTTGAGTTTAAATAAAAATAACACGTGATCGTTAATCAAAGCTTGAAAAATTGTAATGATTTTCCTTAAGAATGTAAGTCTAAAGTTAGGTCAATATAAGTGGAAAATTCTGAAAAAATAATGAGATTAGGAGCTTTAAAAGTGTCTTCAACGAAGATTAGAACAATATTTATTAAATAATTTTTATGTATGGGGTATTGTGATTATTTGCTTTTTTATGATTCTGTTGCCGAATAATAAACAGGGTATTCTATTCTATTCTATTCTATTCTATTCTATTCTTGGTCGTCGATGGCTCCAATGCTTTATGCGCGCGTTGATTTGGCCAATGTCGGAGTGACTGTCTAAAAATGACAGGCCATCAGATATTAAATGTTTGTGACCTCTGCAAAGCCTTTCACTGCTTTTACTATGCATAGACATCAGTCTACGCATAGTAAAATAGCGATATCTTTCATTTAACTATAGAATGCTGAAATATTTGTTATAATTATATCCACTAGTCTTTTTTTTAAATAGTGCAGTGTAAACTCCATGTAACGTCACTCGATTTAACGACGAACTCCCTTGAGCGTCGAAATCACTTGGCTTTGGTTGGTTAAGCTTGTATTCCTTACAACGATACACTCTATATAGCATTACATCCACTCTCAGTATCGACAACAATTAAGTAGTAAAACGTACCTTTTAAGTTTCCAAAGTTAGTAAAAACTGCGCAGCTGTGTATGTTCTTTTATCGCTTTATTATCCTAGCCCGCCTTAAACTCGACTGTCGTCATGAATAGCGAAATTTCTAAGAAATTCTGAAATACCTTTTCTTAGTACTTCCTTTATCGCCAAGATGCCTCAATATCGTAAGATATGAATAAAATAAGTAAAAAAAATACAACAAAATTACTGGTGCAGCAAAAGACGTCAGACAAAAATAACAGACTTCTCTCTATTTAACGACAACTCTCTATAACGACATAAAATGCAAAGTACCTTCAGCGTCGTTATATAGAGTTTACACTATATCTGCTACTCTTAAACCGTTATAACATTGTTTTGGTTCTATTTACATGTTTAAATTTCCAGTGCCGATGGAGTACACGCAATATGTGAACAGCATGCAACAGTATGGCCGCGTGCCCGCCGAAATGGCCCTCGGGGCTTACGAGATTGTCGCCACTAAGGAATACTGTCGGGTGAGGAACTTTATCATTTATATTTGTATTAAACTAATAAAAAGAGGAAAACAGGTAATAAGTTAAATGGAGCGCTAAACTCTTTTCTGAACAGCCAGAAAGTGTCTGTAAAGGCATGCCTGTCTGTCCATCAAGGGGTGTTGTTGCTAACACTAATGTTGTGGCGACATACTTTAGACCAGGGGTGGTAGCCATCCAGTCAGACAAATGCCCTACCACCTGGCTGTGGGTTGTTAAGTCGCCTCTTACGACAGGCCGCCCAGCCGCAGGAAATTGTATTCTTTCTCCGTTCCTGCACGGATAGAAATATATCAGCCCATATAAGTCCCACTGCTGGGCTCGGGCCTCCCACTTTAGGGGAACGGACGTATACCCGCCACGCTTGTCCAAGGCGGCTTGGCAGGTTTGACACATCGGTTATCTCGATGTGCAGGTTGCATCACGATGTTTTCCTTCACCGTTATTAGCACGTGGTAATTGTAAGGTATATGCACATTAGATCAGAAAACTGACTAAGCGGTGCATGCGTTCCGGCCAGGATCGAACCCGCGACCTTTGAGTTTGGGACGCGTGCACTAGCCATTACGCTACCACGACTTGGCAGTTACCAGTGAAAGTTGGGTATGAAAGAACAATAAACACAATCATAATGAGAGCTTTGAGAAGTATATAAGGAACAGTGTGACAAGAGAACGTTGTAGTAAGAAAAGAAAATGTAATAACAAGAGTAGAAGAAGGCATGTTAAAGTGATTTGAGCATGTAGAGAGAATGGATGAAAGTAGAATTATCCGTGCAGGAACGGAGAAAGAATACAATTTCCTGCGGCCGGGTCGTCTGTCGTAAAAGTCGATAAAACAACCCATAGCCATGTGTTAGGGTATTTACCCGTCTGGATGGCCACCACCCCTGGTCTAGAGTATACCGCCATAACAACTAGAGTTGTGTTCCGGGATTAGTGGCCAGGTGCCAGGCTCCCTTAAGTGAGCAGCAGCGCATTTGTAGCACCTTTGGTGTTGCAAATATCCATAGGTGACGGTAACCGATTTCCATCAGGTGGGCCGTCTGATTGGCTACTGAACTCGTGCAGTAAAAAAAAAAACAAGTATATGATAGCAGTGTGAATGGTAGAGTTGGTGCCGGTAGACTGCGACGTGCACACCACGATCAAATAAAAGAAGTTTTAAAACGCAGTCGGGTAAAAAGCATCTTAAATAAACGTTCATGTATGAAGAGGTTAATGAAAGTAGATGAAGCGAAAGTTGTTTGTCAGGATCGCCGCAAGTGGAGATTCATAGTCTCAGTCTACCCCCATGGAAAAACTACTAATAAAATAAAATAAATGTTTTCTAAATTCCAGAACAATACTTTGCCAAACCCCCCTGCGATAGTGTTCGTGATTGACGTATCATACAATGCGATCAAGAGTGGGATGGTCCAAACCATCTGCGAGAACATCTTGAATATTATAGAGGAGATGCCTAAAGACGAGCAGACGGGCAAGAGCTGGACGCGAGTAGGCATCATCACATACAGCTCAACCGTACACTTCTACAATATTAAGGTAAAGATATTTTTTTATCTGGACTAATTGCTGAATTCTTGTTACAAAATTTGCTGCAATTTTAACTAATGCTGTCTATATTTAATACTTATTCCTAACTTTTATGATATTCTTTTTAGCTGTATAAAATTTATATTTTTATTCTTAACTGGCCAAATATATAATGCATTAATAAAACATATCACCTTACTTGCTCTATACGTAAACTCATATTTGAGAAATAAGTTATCTTTGTCTTTGGTCTTGTGGTCACAGTTCACCCTTAACCGCGACTCGCGCTTGACCGTGACTCACGCTTGGCCGTGACTCACGCTTGACTGTGACTCATGCTTGGCTGTGACTCGCGATTGACGTGTTATGTTATAACTTGTAAATAAAAAAGGTGTTGTTGTGTAAAGAAATGGCGTAAACTACGTCATTGTTGGCACCCCACCCAATGATTGGCACCCAATCAATTTATTCAAGATATTAAGAAATCACTAAATTTTTATTTTGTACTTTTATAATAATATTATCATCATTATATGGCGGGGAGCAAATACATTTCATAACATTTTGAATAATTAATATGGTGCCAATCTCTGAGGGAGGGTGCCAACAATGGTATAGTTTGTATTATATACTTTAAAACTGTTTTTCTCCAACTTGATGTTCATTGTTTTTCCAGTGGAGTGTTCAAATATCCCTTTGTTAGAGCATTAATATTTGTTCTCAGGGTACATTAGCCCAGCCGCAGATGATGTCAGTGGGTGACGTGGCCGACATGTTTGTACCGCTTCTTGAAGGTTTCCTGGTGTTGCCAGAGGAAAGTGGTCCAGTGTTGCATTCATTGTTGCAAGAACTACCCTCAATGTTCCAAGATAATAAAGAAACGGAGACCATATTGTTACCTGCTGTACAGGTGGGCGAATACTATTTTTTGTTTAAATGCATTATTAAGTGCTAGTTAGGTATTTGTTTATTTTGTATCATTTTATTATTCAACAGGCTGGGTTAGAAGCGTTGAAAGCAGCAGACACGTCAGGCCAATTATTAGTGTTCCATACTACGCTACCATCGTACAACGCTCCAGGGAAATTGATCAATAGGGAAGACAGAAAACTCCTTGGCACGGACAAAGAGAAGCAGATTATCTGTGAGTTCTAAAACAAAACCATTATGCTTAGTACTAAAACTTATTTATATATTACTTGATATATTTTGTGTGTGTCGCCATTAACAAATAAACGTTTTCTTCTTATCTTTATATTGTTCAAATTCTTATTATTCTATGTGATGATGATGATAATTTGAATTAGCTCCGCAAACGACCGCGTACAACGAACTCGGTCAGGCGTGCAGTGCGGCCGGCGTGTGCGTGGAGATCTTCGCGTGCAACAACTCGTACGTGGACGCGGCCACCATCGGCCAGCTGCCCAGACTCACCGGAGGGCAGATGCACAAATATACGTACTTCACGGTGAGTAGAATTATCATTTGCACCCATCTGATAACCAGATGAGACATATTTTTTTTATCGAATTATATTGATTTATAAACACGCATATGATAGCTTGTCAATCGAAAAGTGTTCAGGGCTATTTTATATTAAATAGAATCTGGGGTCAGTTTGGTCCGTAAACTCTCAAAATTTTGAGTGTTGGGACCAAACTGAACCCAGGTTCGAATTCAACGCATCAAAATACATAAGAATAGATGGGTCGTTTTTATTTTTTATGGTCTAGTGTAATATCTTGTCAATCAGATAGTAGACATGTTTGTGTTTGAAAATATTATTTGAAATAAAAAGATCATAATAGACGTGAAGTGTGAAGTGAAGTGAAGTTACATCACTAGAAAACTGCTATGTCGACTTTTCGCGAATTATAATGTTTTTGCAAACACAATCAATGTATGACGCATGTGTGCGACTACACCTTTGATTTGTTGAAAAAAAAAATGTATTTTGAGATTTTTAAAAAAATAAGTTTGAGTTAATAAATATTTAGCCAGACGTGTTTTTGGGGAGTTTCTTACAGCTTCTTTTCCTTAACAGCAATAACACGTTGCGAAGCGGTGTACATAGACTAGAGAGTAAAATTCAATTTTGACTTATATGTATTGACCTTCAAAAAGTGTTCTCCAGTGGAACTTATTTTGAATAAAAACTTCTGAATTTAAATTAGTTTAATATTGTGTTGGAACAGACTTATATATTATTTATACATAGTCTGCATACAAGCTATTTGATTGGTTTGAAATTGATCTACATGTTAGACATACGCTTATAATGTATAATGTGTGTAAGCCTTCTTTATATATAAATAATCGTCTAGGCGGAGATTGACGGCCCCCGGTTGGTGTACGACGTAAAGCGCGTCGTGTCCCGGCCGACGGCGCACGACGCAGTGATGCGCGTGCGCACCTCCACCGGCGTCCGAGCAACCGACTTCTACGGCCATTTCTTCATGTCCAACACTACGGACGTCGAGCTTGCTGCTATTGGTGAGTGGACACTAAATGGGTGGAATCGCCATCCGCCAATCCCATCCCTTTTATCCCTTTACCTCTTTCCTAATCCATCACGTCTATTCCATCTACCATATCCTTTTTATCCCATTCCTCTTATCCCATCCCACTATCCTATCCCTCTTATCCCATCACTTCTATCCCATGTACCATATTCTATCGCTCTTATCCTGGTCCCTATCTCTCTCCTCTACCTTATCCGCCTATCTCATTCTCACTATCATATCCCTTCTATCCCATTCCTCTTATCCCATCCCACTGTCCTATCCCTCCTATCCCTTCTCTCTTATCCCATCACCCTATCCATTTCCTCTATCCTAGCCAAGAAGCTGACATCCAGTTGGCAACGCCCTTGATGCTGCAAACGTCCATAGGCGATGGTAGCCATTTTTCTACCGACGACTTTGTCTGTCACCCGGTTCAGAGAATAAAAATGGATGGAATATTTGAATACAAGAAGAATTAAATTATACCAGCATCCATATAAAGTCACTTTCACATACGTTTATCACCCATACTTTGTCCAACGGCTTATTTTCCTTCTGACAGGTCAATCATTGATCAATTCGTGATTCTCTAAAGCATTACCACTTCGATTTTATATAAAAATCGAGTTTCTTTGTCAATACATTTTAATCAATTTGGTGCTACCATATCATTCATTCATTTTTAAAAATATTTTGTATGCGAGAGTATGACTTTTTTAAATCTAAATAAACGCTGTGTTTTTTTCAATAAAACCTTTTTTCAAACGATTAATAGTCTGTGCGCTAGATGGCTTAGAGAACGGCGCTACTACATCGCTTGGAACAATTCATTTTGCCAGCTATATTGGTGTCTATTAACACCTGCCTATTTTACTATGACATTGGCAAAATAAATGTCAAAGAACACCAAAGATAGAATAGATAGAATAGACAATTGCGACATTTGACATACACTGTCAAAAATGTGCAACGTGATGGGCGTGCAAACGTCAAAGGTAAAATAAATCTGGACAGAGTATATAGTACTTGGTGAGAACTTAAGGAAAGAATAAATGAAATTCGGGATACGTGGTTAATCTTGCTGTATATTGCCTTAAAAAGTTACACATAATGCAGTGAATGCAGATAGGTGCATTTTAAACGATGTTCACTTAATACAAAATATAATGAACGCCTGCAGAAATATAATGGCAATTCTGTTGGCCCGTGTACCTTCACACAAAAATATCAGGCTTCATAACAATACTAATGATTCAGCTACTTTAAAACTACCCTCATATTCCAGATGCGGATAAGGCGGTTGGTATAGAGATCAAACATGACGACAAGCTGACGGCCGAAGACGGGGTATACATTCAGGCAGCTCTCCTCTACACCCACAGGAGTGGGCAAAGACGGTTGAGGGTCCTCAACCTTGCTCTGAACGTTGCCCACCAGTTGGCCGATGTTTATAGGAGCATGGAACTGGATACAACTATTAACTTCTTGACTAAGCAAGGTAAGGTCACAGTTTGTGCAAAACCTTAATCTCGCATCTCATCGAGTGAAGTTAGCTTTATACGGATAAAGGGTGCAGTATAGTTATAGGGCGTATTTATTTATTTATTACTAGTGGTCGCCCAGTGGTCGAAATTCGACCATAATTAATTTAAATTATAAGTTTGAACATTATTAAGGTTCTGTTGTCAAAGACTATACTTCTATAATCGCAGATTTCGCCAAGACTACACCGTTAATTTGACTTTAACAATAAACAAAAGAGTGTATATGCATGTGTCTTTCAAATACATGGTAGTGTGTGTAATGTTTTTTTTAATTGTATTGATGTATTTTTTATCCATAATTTAAAAAAATATCATTCTGCACTCCTTCTCTATATAAACTATAAGTGTGCGAAATTTCATGCTCCTCCGTCCGCGCAATTTTCGTAAAAAGGGGTACAAAGTTCTTGCTTCACGTATTAATATAATGATTTGAGATATAAAGTGAATTTGACCGTGGCGATCGTGGTCGCCATGTGGAACGGCAGACAGAGTATTTTGAGTGTTGTGAGATAGTAAAGGAACGCACCTCTTGTGTAAAAATTAAATACTTGGGTCCAAATTTCACTTATTTATTTATTAACTAACAAACATCGCTATCATTACAGTTATCACCAATACGATAGCGTGGTACACATAATACATTATCCCTATTAATATTATAAATGCGAAAGTAACTCTGTCTGTCTGTCTGTCTGTCTGTCTGTCTGTCTGTCTGTCTGTCTGTCTGTCTGTCTGTCTGTCTGTCTGTCTGTCTGTCTGTCTGTCTGTCTGTCTGTTCCGTTTTCACGTAAAAACTACTGGACCGATTTGGCTGAAACTCAGTATATATATATTTTCGATGCCGAGAATGAACATAGGATACTTTTTATCCCGGAAAATGGGATAGTTTCCGGGATAAAAATATATTTGTCTTTTTGTTTGGTATCCTTTTATGGAAAGACTATTGGACCGATTTCGCTGAAACTCGGTACATGTATAATTTGAATACCGAGAGTGCCCAAGGGATACTTTTTATCCCGGATAATGGGATACATTTTGGGATAGATTTATGTAAAGTTTATACCGGAAACTAGGACAGGTTTTATGATTTTGTCCATTTCGTCCACTGGGTCCACTGGGTCCACTGGGTCCACTGGGTCCACTGGGTCCACTGGGTCCACTGGGTCCACTGGGTCCACTGGGTCCACTGGGTCCACTGGGTCCACTGGGTCCACTGGGTCCACTGGGTCCACTGGGTCCACTGGGTCCACTGGGTCCACTGGGTCCACTGGGTCCACTGGGTCCACTGGGTCCACTGGGTCCACTGGGTCCACTGGGTCCACTTGGTCCACTGGGTCCACTGGGCCCACTGGGTCCACTTGGTCCACTGGGTCCACTGGGTCCACTTGGTCCACTGGATCAACTTTGTCCACTGGATCCACTTGGTCCAGTTGGTCCACTGGGTCCACTTGGTCCACTTGGTCCACTTGGTCCATATTATCTATTTTGTCAACTTTTGTCATTTATGTAGTTTACATATATATATATAGACGGGGGTGGTATAGTTTGCGATATAAAATGAAGTTAATCTTTCGGAGGCAAATACATAAAAATTTAATACAATGTAACCTGTATGTACTACTTGCTCTTTAAACAAGAGACACGCACTAGAGGTTGACCCGCGGCGCAGCCGCGGGGTAAACTCTAGTATATATATATATATATATATATATATATATATATATATATATAGTCTGTCTGTCTGTCTGTTCCGTTTTCACGTAAAAACTACTGGACCGATTTGGCTGAAACTCAGTATATATATATTTTCGATGCCGAGAATGAACATAGGATACTTTTTATCCCGGAAAATGGGATAGTGTCCGGGATAAAAGTATATTTGTCTCTCTGTTTGTTATCCTTTTATGGAAAGACTTTTGGACCGATTTGGCTGATACTCGGTACATATGTAATTTGAATACCGAGGGTGGCCAAGGGATACTTTTCATCCCGGATACTGGGATGGATTTTGGGATAGATTTATGTAAAGTTTATCCCGGAAACTAGGATAGGTTTTTTATTTGTGGTTTGCCATTTTCGTCATTTTGTTTATTTTGGTCAATTTGGTCGTTTAGGTAGTTTTGGTAGTTTTGTTTGGCAGTTTTGGTAGTTGTGGTAGTTTTGCTATTTTCGGTAGTTTATGCTGGTAGTTTTGGTAGTTTCGGTTGTTTTGATAGTTGTGGTAGTTTTGTTTTGTAGATTTGGTAGTTTCGGTAGATTTGGTAGTTGTGGTAGTTTTGGTTTGTAGATTTGGTAGTTGTGGTAGTTTTGATTGGTAGATTTGGTAATTGTGGTAGTTTAGGTAGTTGTGGTAGTTTTGATTGGTGGATTTGATAGTTTGGGTAGATTTGGTAGTTTTGGTAGTAGGGGTAGTATTGGTAGTTATGGTAGTTTTGGTTTGTAGATTTGGTAGTTATAGTAGTTTTCGTTGGTAGATTCGGTTATTTTGGTAGTTGTGGTAGTTTTGATAGTTGTGATAGTTTTGGTTGGTCGATTTGGTATATTCAGTTGTTTTGATAGTTGCGGTAGTTTTGATAGTTGTGTTAGTTTTGGTAGTTGTGGTAGTTTTGGTAGTTGTGGTAGTTTTGATAATTGTGGTAGTTTTGGTTGGTCGATTTGGTTTATTCGGTTGTTTTGGTAGTTGCGGTACTTTTGATAGTTGTGGTAGTTTTGGTTGGTTGATTTGGTAGTTTTGATAGTTGTGGTAGTTTTGGTAGTTGTGGTAGTTTTGGTAGTTGTGGTAGTTTTGATAGTTGTGGTAGTTTTGATAGTTGTGGTAGTTTTGGTAGTTGTGGTAGTTTTGGTAGTGGTGGTAGTTTTGTTAGTTGTGGTGACTTTGGTAGTTGTGATAGTTTTGATTGGTAGATTTGGTAATTGTAGTAGTTTTGGTAGTTGTGGTAGTTTTGATAGTTGTGGTAGTTTTGGTAGTTGTGGTAGTTTTGATAGTTGTGGTAGTTTTGATAGTTGTGGTAGTTTTGGTAGTTGTGGTAGTTTTGTTAGCTGTGGTTATTTTGGTAGTTGTGGTAGTTTTGATTGGTAGATTTGGTAATTGTGGTAGTTTTGGTAGTTGTGGTAGTTTTGGTACTTTTGATTGGTAGATTTGGTAATTGTGGTAGTTTTGGTAGTTGTGGTAGTTTTGATAGTTGTGGTAATGTTGGTAGTTGTGGTAGTTGTGGTAGTTTTGATTGGTAGATTTGGTAATTGTGGTAGTTTAGGTAGTTGTGGCAGTTTTGGATGGTGGATTTAGTAGTTTTGGTTGGTAGATTTGGTAGTTTCGGCAGTTTTAGTATGTTTGGTAGTTTTGGTCGTTTGTGTAGTTTACACAAAATATTTAGTTATATAAATAAAACTAGAACGGGTTGAAATAGGGTATTAAAGTTTGTAAGGGGGACCAATCATTTATCAAGTTTATAGATATAAAAAATCATAATCTTTTAAAAATGCGACTTTCACTCGATCTGTCTGTCTGAATACCGAAAATAAACATACATACTATTCATCCCGGTAGATATGGATAGTTTGCGATATAAAATGAAGTAAATCTTCCGAGGGCAAATAGCACCAACATTAAAATACAATATAATATATCCTGTATTAACGCCTGCTCTTAAAACAAGAGGTACGCACTAGAGTTTGACGCGCGGCGGAGCCGCGGGGTAAATATATATATATATATATTTATATAAATACTAGCGGCCTCGCAGACGTTGTCCTGCCTTTAAAAAATAGAATTCTAGAACCCGATCTCAGCGCCACCTACCGGTTCTAATTGTGAATCTAAACGAGTAATATAATTTGTTTTTTTCTAAGTCATGACAAAATAAGATTAAGAAACTTGCCAAAAAATTAAAGTTTATAATTAACAAATAAAAAATAGGGGTTGATCGTAGAGGGATGAAAATTTAGGGTTGTATGTATTTTTTAATGCTGTATCCTAAAAAAATAAAAAATTATCAAAAGAAAAAGATAGGGGTGGACTACCCTTAACATTTAGAGGGATGAAAAATAGATGTTGTCCGATTCTCAGACCTACCCAATATGCACACAAAATTTCATAAGAATCGGTCAAGCTGTTTCGGAGGAGTGTGGTAACTAACACTGTGACACGAGAATTTTATATATTAGATATATACATATTCAGTCATAACATATAATTTAATACGCAGATACATTTATGCTTCCCGAGTATAAATTAAAATCTCCTATCACAATAACATCCTTGTATTACACATAATTGTTCTTAAGACTCTGAACATCGCTATATATTTATTTCCATTACTGTTAGGTGGGATGTACTTACGATAATATGGCGGTAAAGGCTCGTGGTGTTAGTTACTGAAGTGTCAGGTTTTATGTATGTTTGAAGTAATTCGTGGTTGTCTGACAGCGGTATGGGGTCTTCGTGAGCACACCCCGCGTCAGATCCGGGAAGGCCTGTCGGCGAGGTGCGCCAAGTCCTTGGCGGCGTACAGGAGACACTGCGCCAGTCCCTCGTCAGCCGGACAACTAGTTCTTCCAGAGTCCATGAAGCTATTGCCACTTTTCACCAGTTGTATACTGAGATCGGATGCGATATCTGGTGGTAAGTAGCTCTATGTATTATTATTTATATTCTGTGTCTCATTATTTAATAGTGGTATGGATTATTCCATACTAACCCATTAAAAATTATACTTTGAAAACTTTTAAAGTCTTACATTGTTAATTCTGTCCAACGATTTGCGCATTTGTCGACAGCAAATGTCACATGTCATAAATGTCACAATTGTCAAATGTCATTGTTTCAGGCGTTTAATAGTGATATTCTGTGAGTCATTCTTGGCGGGTTCCTATGATCTTACTATTCATTCACTATATATATATATATTGCAGGAGTTCAGCAGACAGGCAGACGGCCCACTTGATGGAAAGCGGTTACCATCGCCTATGGACTTTTGCAACACCAGAGGTGCTACAAATGCGCTGCTGCTCTCTTAAGGGAGACTGGAACCTGGTCACTAATGCCGGAACACAACTCAAGGTTGTTATGGCGACATATTTTAGACCAGGGGTGGTAGCCATCTAGTTGGGCAAATGCCCTACCACCTGGTATCCTGGCACATATATACCTACATACAATATCTTATAATATTTTAGTATGTTTATTAAACATCATCATTAGTTTGACCTCCTTGGGGCAATCTTGGGCTTTGCCTTTTGACATTACTTGTATGCAGCTTATGTTAAATTTTAACCAATATTTTTTTCTGTGTTTTAATTTGTTTATATTTTTATGTTCAAACATTATTTCATAGACCATATAAAATATAAACATATTAAAACATAGATGTTATGTTATATATAAATGTATATATATACATATATATATATATATATATATATATATATATATATATATATATATATATAACATAACATTTGAATATAATTAAAAAATATTGATATTAACTAAACATATTACTTACATATATTGTTATTTTTTTATATGATTTGGTGGTATCTGTTCCAATACTTGATTTGAAGATGAAACTTTCATTAATTCTCAATGTTTTTGATTTTTCATGGTTTGTTAAGGCGCGGACATCACCTGCGACGACCGCTCGTGCGCGATGTACCGGGCGTCGACGGCGGACGTGAGCACGTCCGTGGTGTACACGTACCCGCGCCTGCTGCCGCTGCACCGGGTGGCGGGCGGCGAGCGCGGCTGCCCGCCCCCGCTCAGGGCCTCCGTCGACAAGATGAACGAGCACGGCGTGTACCTGCTGGGTGAGTTATCATTCGGTCGTTTCATTCATTTCGTTTAAGGCAATTGAAAGGCACTTACGGTTTACTGTACTTTATTCCGGCACCAAACTTGTACATATACACAACACAAAATTATTTTAAAAACTACTTTTCCAACGGAGGAGGCGAGCACAGTCTAATGTTTCACAGCGAGCAGGCAAAGTAAGTAACTCACTTCACACTCAACGAAATCGCCCAGCCTACCTCCTTTACAAACATCTAAGATTAATTCGTCGAGTACACCCGGTGACACAAGTTTGATTTTCTGCATACATGAATTTCACCCGGGTGCACTCGCACATTAAAAATATTTATTTATTATAAAAAGTGAAGTGCCTACACGTTCATTCGTTCTTTTTTATCGACAAGATGAACGAGCACGGCGTGTACCTGCTGGGTGAGTTATCATTCGGTCGTTTCATTCATTTCGTTCATTCGTTCTTTTTTAGAATCTTTAAATATATTTTTTTTAAGTACAGCTAAACACTGATAGCACATCTTCTATAAACCGTTGCACCACTAGAGGTATTAACAACGTACCTCTGGCCTTGTTTGAATTTTATGACATAGACTTTAATGTATAAAGCCCATAGTACATAAATTTACTATGGCTTAACACGCTACTTTGCTTTGCATCTGTTTCCGAAAGAGACTATATCTGTTATTGAAAATAATATATTATATAAGAAGAGTCAAACAAAAACAAAATATATTCCTTTTACAATTACATTATTTGCCAAATCTAAAAATAATGTTAGCTACTACAATTAGTCTATGCTTACATACTGTATGCTTAATTGTTCCTGATAAGTTTCTTATAAACAGTAATCAATCATTCTTCCATTCACTCACATTGACAATAAACAAATGTACAGTAACCAATCGGTGTCATTCAATCACGGTGACAATGAATGAACGAATGAATAGTAACCAATTAGTTCCATTCACTCATATTGTCAATGAACGAATGGACAATAAATAATCAATTCCTATATCTTACCAACCTTTCATATGCATTGTAATAATATCAGCCCATAAATGTCCCGCTGCTGGGCTTGGGCCTTTGGTTTACTCCCATTATAGGGGCAACGGACAGTATACCCGCCACGCTTGTCCAGGGCGGCTGGGCAGGTTTGACACATCGGTTATCTCGATGTGCAGGTTGCATCACGATGTTTTCCTTCACCGTTGTTAGCATGTGGTAATTGTAACAATATGCACATTAGGTCAGAAAATACCTTAAGTGGTGCATGCGTGCCGGCCAGGATCGAACCCACGCCATTTGAGTCAGAACGTGTGCTAGCCATTACGCTACCATGACTTGTTATTTCATTTGCCTTACTATCGGTTAAAAGACATAAACTGCATACAAGTAATGTCAAAATTCAACCGATGGTATAGCAAGTGAATTTATAGTAAGATGTAGAAACCGGCCATCAGTCACGTCGATAATGAACGAACGAACAGTAAGTACCCAATCATTTCTATTCACTCATATTGGACAACGAACAAACGAAAAGGAACCAATCAATTCCATTCGTTCACGCTGACAATGAACGGATGACCGGTGAGCAATCATTTCCATTCACTCACGTTGACAATGAACGAATGACCGGTGACCAATCATTTCCATTCACACCCGTTGACTATGAACGAATGACCGGTGACCAATCATTTCCATTCACACCCGTTGACTATGAACGAATGACCGGTGACCAATAATTCCCATTCACTCACGTTGACAATGAACGAATGACCGGTGACCAATCATTTCCATTCACTCACGTTGACAATGAAGGGATGACCGGTGACCAATCATTTCCATTCACTCACGTTGACAATGAACGAATGACCGGTGACCAATAATTTCCATTCACTCACGTTGACAATGAACGAATGAACAGAGAACGGCGTCCACATGCTGCTGTGGGTGGGCTCCCAAGCGCCGCCGGACTTCATCCGGGACGTGTTCGGCGTGTCGGCGCCGCAGCAGATCGACACGCAGGTCTGCGAGCTGCCGGCGCTGGAGACGCCGGCGAGCGACGCGGTCAGGGCGATAGTCGACGACGCGAGGGCGAAGCGGCGCACCGCTATGAGGGTGAGTTCTCAATCATTTTTATAGGCGCTCCACATTCTCGGCTCTTACTTAAATTCGTTTTGCATGATGTTATTCATTTTCAGAACGCATGCGCAATGGCACTCTTTTGTATGATACGCATGTCATTACGGTTGAACGGATTGGGTTGTTGAATCATTTTTCGGTACTAAGGGGGAATAAATATTTTTAGCTAGGATATGCCCGCGACCTCGCCCGCGCTTGATTTGAAATTCCCACGGGATTCCCGGGACACAAATTACCCCAGCTATCTTTTTATTGAAATCCGAAGAACTTCAAACCGCTCCCGGGAGAATTCCCGCGGGATGCCCGGGATAAAAAATATCACACATTTTATTACATTAAATTTGCTATCAACATGTGAAAAGACCGCATTGGTATTCGTTTTTTTTAATCTGTTTTTTTGCCAGGTGGTAGGGCATTTGCCCGACTGGATGGCTACCACCCCTGGTTTAAAGTATGTCGCCATAACAACCTCGTGTTGTGTTCCGGCATTAGTGACCAGATTCCAGTCTCCCTTAAGAGAGCAGCAACGCATTTGTAGCGCCTTTGGTGTTGCAAATGTCCATAGGCGAAGGTAACCGCTTGCCATCAAGTGGGCCATCTGCCTATTTGCTGTACTTCTGCAATAAAAAAAAAAAAAATATGGCCGTTTTAAATAATTTCCAGAAAATTATCTGCAGGATTCCCAGGATAAACAGTAGAGCAGATTTTAAGTCTAAGAATTTGCAACGACAGAAAACAGCATCGAATTCGGCCCAGTAGATTTTACGTGAATCCCGAACAAACGCATAAACTGACGAACGGACAAGAAATCGAAAAAAATGCATTGTCTCCGTCGTTTATATAGTATATTCCAGATTTTTTTTTTGACACGGCTTGTTTAGCATTTTATAATGTTATAGATTTGACGTAACTTTTTAATTATAGCGAAATCAAATAGAAATAGCTTGTTATAAAACTGTATAAGATCTTTGTATTTATTACAAAAAAAAAAAAAATGGATTCAACGACCCAATTGCCATATATAGTCTCTTACAATGAATTTTCCTTCCTTTCCTTTGACATGAGCATGCAACTTATCTTTCAAGTTGATTTAAACAGGTCTTCAAGCTATGGGATGTTTTTGTTTATACATTTTATTTTGAACTCCGTAGTCAATTTTGAAAAATGGTCAACGCTCGTCGCCATTACGTAACCTTACTACTAAACTAACAGTTATGACGAAGACTTGGAACCGGTTGGGAAATTGACCGCCTTTTAAAAGTGTCGTACAAACCCCCATTGACAGGTTTCGTTCTGTGAGAATTACTTTCCTATAAGAATTTTCAATACAAATGTGTTTTGTATACGATTGAAAACTTGCTGCACCACGCTTTGTAGGTGTGCGGCGAAAACCGTTCGACACCGATTCATTCAACATAACGTATGTGACGGGCTTTTGTTGCTAAAAACCGTTTAATTGAGGGTAAAACAAAAAATATTCTTAAATAATGTATTCCATTTAATGATACAATAGATTTAATTAGATCGTAGCGTGCGTGCGTGCGTGTGCGTGAGCGTGCGTGTGTGTGCGTGTGCGTGAGTGCGTGCATGCGTGCGCGTGTGTATGTGTGTATGTATATATACACATAAAGTGTTTACAGCTGTTCAGTCTTATGTTTTTTCTGTATACACCTGTTTTTAATTGTAATCCAGATTGTTGTTACACAAACAAAAAGACAAAACCGATAACAACAGCTATGTACTCAGGCTATAACTGGCTTGAATTTTTCTCGGTTTTGAATCTATAATAATAATAATAAGGGGACCCTAGGCCCCACTGCCGGCGAAGTTCAGTTTTTTATATTTTTTTTATAAATATATATATTTTATAAGGAAAATGTAAAAAATTTGGAAAATAAAATATGATATTTTCTTAAGTTTTCTCGACTTGTATACATAATAAAACTACGTTTTAACGGTTTTAAACGCGGTAATTTTATTTGATTTTGGTTTTTCCGACGTTTCGGCCACTTTTCAGTGGCCGTGATCACGGAAGACAAAGATGTCAAGTGTCAACGAGTATTGTTAAAGTTTTATTTAGCCTACCGCCAACTTATTAATTTTAATTATTTAATTTTAATTTTCTTTATGGTTATTATTTACTCTATGGGAGCCTAATCTAATTTACTACCGCTTCGCAACATGTTATGGCTTGAAGAGAAGAAGCTTTTATTTTTTATTTTAATATTATATAAAATTATTAGAGCTAGGCATGTTTGCTGAAGAATTTCTTGCGCCGCTTCTTCTCTTCAAGCCATAACATGTTGCGAAGCGGTAGTAAATTAGATTAGGCTCCCATAGAGTAAATAATAACCATAAACAAGGCTCCCATAGAGTAAATAATAACCATAAACAAAATTAAAATTAAATAATTAAAATTAACAAGTTGGCGGTAGGCTAAATAAAACTTTAACAATACTCGTTGACACTTGACATCTTTGTCTTCCGTGATCACGGCCACTGAAAAGTGGCCGAAACGTCGGAAAAACCAAAATCAAATAAAATTACCGCGCTTAAAACCGTTAAAACGTAGTTTTATTAAATAAAATATGTATGTGAATAATAATAATGTCTTTACTTCAGGCAATACACCCTATGATTGATGATGATCTATGATTGTTAATCCAGACTTACCGTGTTTTTTTTTTAAATTAGTATGTATTCAGTCAATGCAGTTATTTTCTAAAAAGCGGTACATATAAGATGACTGAAAATTTATTAGATTTGATAATACTTTTGACTTGGTATACTGGACTTGCCCGTATTTCCTGTCACAGTTGTCAGTAGTACACCAGTACGACAAAACCGACACCCAATTCAGAGGGATGCTGGTCGAGGACCGAGGGTTGGACGGCACGGAGTCGTACACGGAGTACCTGATGGCCACCCATAAGCGGGTGCAGAAGATGATGTATGGGTGATTGCTGGGACGGTGGTGGGGTTTTGGCTTTTGGGTGTGAGGGGTTTTCAAATTTCAAACAATAGATGAGGGGATTTATTTTTGAAAAGTGACACATACAAACTCGCACTATATGGACAAATGAAACTTCACCAGACGTATTGATGTGCCGAAGCATGTGACGCAGGATACTCCTTATCCACACATTTTCATTGAAATAATAGAATAGAACAACATTTATTGTATAAACTGTCAAAAATATAGAATTACCATGGGTTGAGGTTGTGTTCTTTGTTGGAAAGACAGCTTGTTCCTTCGGACGTACAATACGGACAATTACAATGGCGCCTGGCCATTATGACATTAATTAATCTATCAATAAATTACCTAATCAAATTAAAATCCTCGAAATACTGTTCAATTATAAGATAGATAGATAGATAGATAACTCTTTATTGTACACCAATACAAACATGAACTTAAAGACTAAAATTATATCTAGTTATGTACAAAGGGCGGTCTTATCGCTAAAAAGCGATCTCTTCCAGACAACCCCAGGAATGAATTGAGATGATAATGGCGATGGTGGTATACGTAACATATAGTACAACTACTTACATTTTAATAATAAATACATAAATGATATAAATACATAAATATATGCACAAATTTTATATATTACATAGATATATACTTAATATACATACCATACAAATACATATCTACAAAATATATAAATGTTTATAAGTGAATTTAAATATCATATTCCAACGACAGGTAGTATTTTTTGATCATAGTTTTAAATATTGCTAGCGATTTTGCTGCTGCGAAGTTACCAGACTTAGCCGCGGGTCAAACCATAGTAAGTAGCTCTGTTATGCTTTAATAAAAACTTAATTAGGTTAGGTTAGTTAGGTAAAATAATACATTGCGAGCGAAGTCGCGGGCCAAGCTAGTGTATGTATATAAACTTTTCCTGAAAAATCATCTAACTGATGGCCAAAACCGCTTAAAAAACGATTGCGTGGTTTAGAAGGAGTTAGCGGATAAACAAAGAGACAGATGCGGAAAGCGACTTTGTGTTATATTATGTAAAGAAGAAGTACATGAGTATTGTATAAATATAGAAGTTTAAATTTAACCGATGTATACTTCAGCTGAACTGTAGGTTATCAACTGAAGCCATTCAACGGAGTTCTTGTGTCAACTCGAAAGGCCATATTTGACTATGCAGTTCACATTTCTCACAAAAACACATAATTACTACTCAAAAACTATCAATATCCTACAACTATTGTTCATTTTAGAGTAATTTTACACTGACCTGGCCGATTGCCAGATTTCAAGGGTGCAAGGGTAAGAGGGAATGGAGATAAATGGACTCACCCGTAATAATATGAGCTGAGTAACCGGAGCGTCTGCGATACAGGAGCAGCAGTGCGTGTTCTCTTGTTATATATCTCCCGCTTCACAACTAGATTCACTTGCCACTTATCACCAAGCTCTTGGAACCCGGTTAGTATTGCAATTGGGTGGATATCTCAAATGCGCGCGCGATGCGTGAATGTTTTTACGACGGATCGATTCAGACTGATCGTTGAGACGCGGAAGTGCGGGGTAAATTACTTTTTCGGGGAATCATCGTTCGTTACGCGGTGGCGTGAACATCCTGGGGCCCGGGGAAAAGGTGACGGCTCCCATTTATAGTGCTGACTAAGTGCTGTTGTCGTCGAGGGGAAGACGAGCAATCTTTGTGACTGGTCTCGTTAAGCTGCCATCCTTGGTGCTGAGTTCTACGACTCGGACGACGTCATCCCTTCCGGGCAGAATCTTCTTTATTCTTCCCATCTTCCACTGGAGTCTGGGAAGATTATTCTCCTTTATGAGTACCAGCTCACCAATCTTGGGTCGACTGGTTTCCGTAGTCCATTTAGATCGGGATTGGAGAGTGTGCAGGTAGGATTTCGACCACAAGGTCCAAAATCGCTGAGCCAACGCTTGCACTAAGCGAAAACGTCGTAGGGTTGATGGAGGAGAGGATTCATGGGAATGTTCGGGTAATGCGGTAAGTGGGCGACCTATAAGGAAATGACCAGCGGTTAGGACTTCGAAGTCTGTAGGGTCTGAAGACAGAGGGCAGAGTGGTCGAGAGTTGAGAACGGCCTCAATACGGGCTAAGAGTGTAGAAAATTCTTCAAAGGTCAGATGCTGCTCACCTAATACGCGATAGAGTAATTGCTTAGTAGATTTCACGGCTGCCTCGTGCAGACCGCCAAAAGAAGGAGCTGAGGGCGGATTGAGCAACCATGTGATCTGCTGTGTGGCTAGCTTGTGCGTAATTCTATCATCATTGGCCTTTAAGAAGTTTTGTACTTCTATGAGCTGATTTCTTGCGCCGACATAGTTTGTACCGCAATCAGAGCGAATTAGGGTAGGGATTCCGCGCCGACTAACGAACCTTTGCAATGCCGCAAAAAAGGCGTCCGTAGAAAGTTCCGAGACAGCCTCTAAGTGCACTGCCTTGGTGGCGAGACAAACGAAAACACAAAAGTAGCCTTTGAGAAGTTTGGCATTGCGTAGAGTACTTGATTTAATTAGGAATGGTCCGGCAAAATCCGTGGACACTTGACTAAACACCGGTTGTGGGCTGACTCGATCAGCCGGTAGGTCGGCCATAAAAGGGGGATTCGGCTGAGCTCGATGCCTAAAACAGCGTACACATTTAAAGACACGGTGACGAATGACTCGCCTTCCAGATAAAATCCAGTATTGTTGACGGAGTAGTGCGTGTAGTGTATCTGCGCCCGGGTGGCAGTGTATAGTGTGGAAATGATCTATAATTAGGTCCACAAGGGGGCTTGAACTGGGTAAGATGAGGGGATGTTGTGTGTCATATCTAAGGGCTGAGTTGGACAAGCGCCCTCCTACTCTAAGAAGACCATCCTTGAGAAAGGGCGAGAGGTGTTGTATTCGCACTGTACATAATTTGTTAGTTTGCAGTCGGTGGATGTCTTCAGCGAACATATTTTGTTGGACTGAGCGTACCCAGTGTAAGAGCGCTTTCTTACGTTCGTCTACGGTAATGGGACCAACGATGCGAGAGTGAGAAGATACCAAGCAATTGTGTGCAAAACGTTTAATACATGCGGTTACGCCTACAAGTGTGTCTAAGGAGCTGAATCTCGTGAGTAAATCCGTGTCTAGATCAGGAACCGCGATGTGAGCTACCATTTTTCTGGGTTTTAGACCAGGCAGTACGTGATGACCCAAAGCAGGGGGCATCGTGGGCCAGGTATCAGGTGGGGCCTTGAGCCAAGTAGGCGACCACCATAGGTCATAGGCTAAGAGTTCCTGTGCTGATATTCCCCTGCTAGCACAGTCGGCAGGGTTAAGAGCTGAGGGTACATGTCTCCAAGTAGGGTTACATGGATTGGCTGCAATGGCAGAGACTCGATTGGCCTCAAAGACCTGTAGGGATTGAGAAGGAGTTTTAAGCCAGGCGAGTACGATAGTACTGTCTGACCAACAAAAGTGTTGCTGAATGGTAATGTGGGCAGAAAGTTGAACAGAGACGCGAGAAATGAGCAGCGAAGTGAGGTGTGCAGCTGAAAGTTCCAGCTTTGGTATAGTCTGTCGGGTTTTAATGGGGGCTACCTTGGATTTAGAAACAAGTAGTCTGACGTGTACCTGACCCGTGATATTCGTTTCATGAAGATAGACTGCGGCTGCATATCCGGATTCGGATGCATCGGCAAAACCGTGTAGGGTGTAGGTGGAATCTTTGCTGGTGCAAATTGTTCTGGGGAGTCGAAGAGCAGAGAGTAGAGGTAAGTCTTCAAAAATGTGCTGAAATTGAAATGTGACATCATTGGGAGCCGATTCATCCCAGTCTAACTTTAGAGTCCATAGGTGCTGAATGAGCAGTTTTGCGCGGAAAATAACTGGGCTGATCCATCCACTAGGATCGTATAAACGAGCGATGGTACTGAGTATTGACCTTTTGGTAAATTTTTCCAGTGTAGGTACCGAAATGTGATATGTAAATTCGTCCGTTTGTGGTATCCATTGCATACCAAGTACCTTGATTGCATTGGAGTCGGGTACAACATCAAAATCCTTGGGTATGTCACATTGATCATCCGGGAAGCGTTCTAAAAGCTGACGAGAGTTTGAGGTCCACTTTCGCAAATGAAATCCCCCTAGGGCTAGTAACTCAATGAGTTCAGTCTGCAGAGCTATTGCCTTGTCAACTGAATCATGCCCAGTCAGAATGTCATCCACGAATATGGAGTGCGTAAGAACCTGTGCAGCCTGGGGAAAACGGTGACCTTCATCAGTGACCAGCTGTATAATAGATCGATTGGCGAGGAAGGGGCTGGGTCGTAGGCCATACGTGACAGTGGACAGGGCGTAAGTGAGCAGAGGTTGATCTGGAGAAGAGCGCCATAGAATGAGTTGGAACCGTCTGTGGTCTGGGTGAACTAGTATATTTCTAAACATCATCTGGATGTCTGTACTAAAGACCACTTTGTGAGTACGAAAATTTAGAATGATGTCAGTAATATCACGTTGGAGCGGTGGGCCAGTGTGCAGACAGTCATTAAGACTGACACCATTAGAGCTCTTACAGCTGCCATCAAAAACCGTGCGAAGTTTTTCAGAGTTGGCTTTGAAGATGCCATGATGCGGGACGTAAAAATGGTCTTTTCCTTTGAATGTGCTGGGGTGACAAAGAGCCATGTGGCCCATGTCAATGTATTCCTTCATGAAGTCGATATATTTTGAGCGGAGGGTAGGATCTCTTTGGAGTTTGCGCTCCAAATTAAGGAATCGTCGTAGTGCAATAGCGTGGGTTGCACCGAGCTTAGGTGCCTTTGTAAGAAAGGGAAGGGATACTATGTATCGCCCTGTGGGATCACGTGTGGTGGTAGAACGAAAGTTCTCCTCACACTCGTCAGAGGTTGAGTTGTCCTTTGATTGCACTTCTTCGACTTCCCAGAATCTCTCCAGAGCGGAGTGTATTTCTTTATTTGAGTGTTGGGGTTGTAAACAGTCAATATTTACTAGTGCTGAATTAACTTGAGGCTCAGGCTTTGTGTAGTTTGGATTGATAGGACCTAAAAGAGCGAAATTGAAGATCGTGCCGAAGGCTATTGGCCTGCCGGGGCCTAAAAAAATTTTGTTACCATCCAAAATTTGGCCCAAGACATCAGAACCTAAAATCAAGTCAATAGCGGCTGGAAAACGATAAGACGAGTCTGCTAGGGGAAGCTGTGTCGAGTCGAGGAGTGGAACAACGTCAGGTAACATTGTTAATGGTAAAAGACCTGTCAAATCTGGTAGAATGTATGCCTTTGCGCTAATTACTGGGACTTCGGTGTGAATAGGGCGGAATGTGATGGTAGTTGAAGAACTAGAGTTTTGAGTCTGTTGATTACCGACTCCTGTAATTTTTAGTTCTGTGTGCTCGACAGGCAAACGTAATTTTTGTGTCATAGTTTTAGTTAACAAGGTTAGCATGGAACCGCTGTCTAATAATGCTCTTGCCTTATGAAATACTCCAGCGTTGTCTGCTAGTTCTAGGGACACAGTGGGTAATAAAACTGGTGGATCGTGTACTGTAATGTGCTGAGTATGTGCTGAAATATGACTGTCATTTTGGTTAGCTTTATCAGAGGAAGTAACAGGGCTGCCGGGCAAGTGATTATTATGATAAACTTTATTATCATAGTGCTGAGTATGAAACTGGGATTTATTTTGTTTACGTGATGTAGTGGATGGTGTATATTGTAGCGATGGTATGGGTGGGTGTAGTGTAGTATTGTGTAAGTGAGTAGCAGGTAGTCATTGTTGTGAATTAATAGGTGAATTACGACGAGAAGAGTTTCTTGATTCCGTGGTTGGGCGGGTGTGTTCTTGTCCTCTTAGTTGTGGGGGCAAGAGGTGAGAATTGTCATATGTGGGTGATTCAAAGCCACTGCGATGTAAGGTGGTATGGTGTTTCTCGCTATCACATTCTCTACACCGTCCTGTGGATCTGCACTCGTCAGAGTAATGGGGTCCTAGACACTTACGGCACCGTTCATGAGCTTGGATAAAATCCCAGCGCCCTTGCGTAGGCTGTCTTAGGTATTCACCGCAGTTCAGCAACCTGTGTCCTCTAACGTGACACCAAGGGCAGTAATAATTATTGGTCGGTGCTGGTGGGTGGGCGGAATCTTGTGCTATGGGCTCGAAATATTGTGTAGACTGTGGGTATCCTTGAGCGTACTGTACAGGGTACGCTTGACTTTGTAGAGGATATGCAGGGCGCGTTAAAGGTGGGCGGACGGAAGTAGTGGGCTGAAAACGAACGTGCCGAATTTCTGGTCTGGGTGCAGAAGCGCGTGGTTGGTACCGTGCTGAGGGAGAAGCACGTTCAGTTTGTCTGTATGTCGGGCTGAGGGGAGGGGGGGGTGGGTTATATGTCTCAGTTTCTGTGCAACGTGCATGGTCTTCTAAGAATGTGATTACATCCTTTAAGGTGGGCAGAGTGTCTGAAGACCCATGCGTTCGTTCAAATAATGTGCGAAGCTCGCCCTTTAACTTCCGCACTACTATTGACACTAGGACGTAGTCTGAGTCATGTAGTGGTAAGTTTAGGTTTTTAAGCGCCGATTGGGTTGAAATAAGAGGGGCTAAAAATAACTGTCTGATTTGTGAGCGGGTGGTGATGTGGGGTAACTCTAGTATCATATCTATAAACCTATCAATGAGAACTCGGCGATTTTCGTAGCGATTGGCAAGTGTTGTCATCGCTACATCGTAGTTCTCATCGGTAACCTTGAGGTGTGATACCATACTGAGAGCTTCTCCGGAGAGGCAAGAAAATAAATAGTGTAATTTAACTGCACCTGACAAATTACCGGCAGTGTCCGTAAGGCTTTTGAAAATAGTTATGAAAGATGGCCAATCCTCAAGCTTGGAAGAAAATTTGGGTAGATCTATTTTGGGCAGAACAGTAGACGTGGAGAATGTGGGCGAGCTTGGTTTGATGCTTGAGCTGATGGTGATGTTTGCCACCAAAATTTTTTCATATGCTTCTATAGCCGAGGTGTAGTAGTCAAAGTACCATTTTTCCACTTTGTCGTCAAGGTCTTTAGAGTCCAAGATCTCATAATATACTGTATCCAACTTGCCCTTTATATCGTCCAATTTTGTAAAGCGCCCTATGAAATCGTTTACACTATACTTTTTGTCTCCTTTTAATATAAGGTTAGCTATCTCTAATAGGAAAGTTATGTACTTATGGGTTTGCATAAAGATGGCAGATTGCGATTTGGTAGGCATGACGATGAGAAGTGCACAATAAGAAAAGGAAAGGCAAACGAGAAAAAAAAAAAAAAAAAAAAAAAAAAAAAAATAAATTTTTTTTTTTTTTTTTTTTTTTTTTTTTTTACTAATGCTAATAAAGAACACGCAAGAAAGCAGCCAGAGAAACGTAAGAAATACGAAATAAATAAAAATGATTAGGAAAAAAAATATATATCAAACTGTCGTGTGCGCTGAGTCTTAATAAACACGAAGCTATATATAAGCTATAAAAGTTGCACGGCAAGCTAACCACACCGAGTGAAACGAATATAATATTCAATATTATTATATCGATCCGATATCACGTTTAGTGCAAGTATTCGAGAATAGGTGTGCTGAATAAAGTACAGAATACGTACTCGAGGTTATATTAACCTACCTACGTACCAAAAAATAGTTATCGTGTAGCAATTTGCGTAATTATCTGAGGAATGTGGAATGGGTATTCAAATATATAAGGGCAGAAGTAATATGTTTATAAGAAAACAAAAAAGAAAAAACAAGGGCAGAAAACGGGTAAATGGGCAGATTGATAATGATTGTTTATTTAACTTTTTAGGTATGCGAAAATTTACAATTTGGTTTGAATTAACCATAAAATGGCAAAATACGGTTGTTGCAGACTGTATAAATAGGTCGCCAGTTGGAATATTCGGTTCGAAAGACCATATGATCTGGCCGATTGCCAGATTTCAAGGGTGCAAGGGTAAGAGGGAATGGAGATAAATGGACTCACCCGTAATAATATGAGCTGAGTAACCGGAGCGTCTGCGATACAGGAGCAGCAGTGCGTGTTCTCTTGTTATATATCTCCCGCTTCACAACTAGATTCACTTGCCACTTATCACCAAGCTCTTGGAACCCGGTTAGTATTGCAATTGGGTGGATATCTCAAATGCGCGCGCGATGCGTGAATGTTTTTACGACGGATCGATTCAGACTGATCGTTGAGACGCGGAAGTGCGGGGTAAATTACTTTTTCGGGGAATCATCGTTCGTTACGCGGTGGCGTGAACATAACCACAGATAGTACATGCTACACATGTCCCATTTTTTTTTTTAAATCGCTACATAAATTGCTATAAAAAAAAAATCTACAATTTTGTAACATCATTTTATACTTATAAATTATTTTTCAATAAATTATTATTTAATTTACATAAATTTGAACTAAATAGTTTCTATCATCGGCGACAAAAAAATACTGGCTGGTAGAATGGCACAGAAAAATAAATTTACTTGACGTTTCATATGTGACGTATTAAATGAGTTCATCAGATTTATATATAGATTTAAGGCCTGATTTCATTAGTTGTTTGTTTAACTAATTAGTTTTTCTTTGCTTTCCTCATATTCAAAATGAAAAACAGAGCGTTAACTTCAGGTGAAAGGCCTATTTGGGCACTCGAACTATTGGCGCCTAAATAGGTCATTTTCGCCTCTCGTGTAAGACTATTAAATTGCAGCAGAAAGTGAATTTTGGGTGCCTGTTTGGTGGTGGTGTTTGATTTTTGAGTTTTTATAAAATTATTTCTACGTATTTTTCATAATTGTTACGGTCGGTCGAATATAAGGAGTCGTAAGGCTGAATTCTATACAATATGTGTAAATACAGGTAATGGATTTTGTATGTCTGATCGTCTTATAAGTAGCAGTTTGGCTTTGAAGGGTACTTTTTAAAAGTTTATATACCACCCCAATGGTGGGTGGTAACCAAAAATATATATTTTTAACCAATTTCCAAAAGGAGAAGGTTCTAAACTTGATTGGTATTTTTTTTAAGTATGTACACCGATTACGCTGGTATTTATTATCCGATTTACGTGATTCTTTTTTAGTTTGATGCGGAATAGTTGCCATTTGGTCGCCTAAAAATTTAACATAGTTTGGCCCAGTGGTTTTCATTTTATGAACATTTTTTATGAAATTTTTTGCCGTTCCCGTTTCTTGGGACCTATATTTTCTAAGGCGCGCGGCACCTTTCGTAGCATTACCCATAGCTAAGACATTAAAAAGTAACAAATAAAAAAAACCGACTTCAAAAACTACAAAGTATAAAATATCTTATTTTTAAACCTATTTTTAATTATAATATCTTTTATATATATATTATCTAAAACATCTTGAAGTCGGTGCGAAGTAAAACATAAAAAATTACTATATTTTGAAAATTACTAAGCACCAACTTTGAGATGTTTTGGATAATCTTAATACATATAAATTACGTGTCACGTTGTTTGTCCGCGATGGACTCCTAAACTACTCGACCGATTTTAATCAAATTTGCACACCGTGTGCAGTTTGATCCGACTTAAAAGATAGGATATCTTACATTTGGACCCGGTAGGTGGCGCTGGAATCGGGTTCTAAATTTTATTTCTTCAGGGCAGAACAACGTCTGCCGGGACAGCTAGTCTTAATATATATAAATTACCTATCACGTTGTGTGTCCGCGATGGACTCCTAAACTACTTGACCGATTTTAATCAAATTTGCACACCGTGTGCAGTTTGATCCGCCTTGAAAGATAGGATAGCTTACAAATTTGGACCCGGTAGGTGGCGCTGGAATCGGGTTCTAAATTTTATTTCTTCAAGGCAGAACAACGTCTGCCGGGACAGCTTGTATATATTAAAAATAAGATATTATAATTAAAAATAGATTTAGAAATAAGTTATTTTATACTTTTTAGTTTTTTGGTGCGTAAAACGAAGCCCTATTTGTGGCCACAATGACGTTTTTTAGGTGACTGATTGGTGATGGGATTTTGAGTTGAGTTTTCGAGCTTATTTTTTCATATGTATTTTTAATCTTTTTCTGGGTGGGGGTGGTTAATGAGGGGAGAAGTGGTCCATCGGAACTTCCATTCATCGTACTTATAACACGATTAGTCAAGGCTTACCGTTTCAAGCGGATATTCTGTGAGAGCTTGTTATCACACCGATTGTCGGAATTTAGTATTAATCATAAATTTACCGAGCCAAAACTAGATGGCGCTGTACCGTTTTGGAAACGCACTATGTTTTAAAGAATTGTGTAATTAAAATTAGTACAATTCGATACGATTCCAGTAGCTAATACATATATTTTTGAGCATCTCAGCTGTGCTATTTAGAAACCCAGTAACTGACATTGATTTATTATCTTACTAGGCATTTGCTGATATATATATATATATATTATGCTTGACAAAACATTATATAAAGACTTAATTTTTTTTATATCGGTCGCAATAAGCTTAATAAATAGTTTAAATTGATATACCTTTGAAGTTCTAAACATTTTTTGTGTTGTAACATTTCTTAGAATGCAGTTGGTAGGTTTCGAAATTGGACAGCTTGATCTGTCACGTTTGTTTAATTTCGCTTCACTGGGAGTTTTTGGGACTTGTACACCCGATCCTTAAGATCTGTAATGAAGACAATGTACCCAGCATGAGTCTAACACGTCATAATATAATACAGTGTAAACTCCATGTAACGTCACTCGATTTAACGACAAAATCCCTTAAGCATCGAAATCAGTTGGCTTTAGTTGGTTTAACTTATTTTCCATACAATGATACACTTTATATAGCGTTCACATATTATATAGCACCACCCACTCTCAATAACGACAATAATTAAGTAATAAAAAGTAACTTTAAAGTTGCCAAAATTAGTAAAAGCTGCGCAGTTGTGTACGTTAATTTATCGCTTTATTATCCTAATTCGTAACAAATTCGACTGTCGGCGTCATGCATACAGAAATTTCTAAGAAATTCCGAATTTTCTAAGTACTTCCTTTATCACCAAGATGTCTCAATATCGCAAGAAATGAATAAAATGAGTAAAAAAATACAACAATTACTGGTGCAGCAAAAGACGTCAGACAAAAATAACAGACTTCTCTCCATTTAACGACAACTCTCTATAACGCCATAAAATGCTCTGTCACTTCTGTGTCGTTATATAGATGTTACGCTGTATTTAAGACATCTTTTTGACTTTGTGGAAATGATACTTTTTAAGTAATAAAATGTTAAAAATCAACAGTTAAACGATCTGTGGCGCCATCTATTTTTTAAGGTTTAGGAGCTTCTAGGGCTATGTTTTTAATATGCAATTGTCAGTCTTTGCATTCTTTCATGGTAATAGTATAATATGATACTTTATAAACTGGAGAACCATTGCCTACTTCATCCCACCGTGAAGTTGTAGTTATTAAATTGATTCTATTGTTCCAGTTAACAATAATGCGTCAACATGACAAGCTGGAGGCGGTTCTTCGCCATTTCCTGGTCGAGGATCGGGGGGTCGACGGCAGCTCGTCGTACGTCGACTACCTGTGCCACATCCACAAGGAGATCAGGGCGCTTCTATAGCACATGTATGGAACGTACTAATTTTGTACTACAACGTGCGGACGAATGTTAAGTTTCGATATTCGAGGAGTGTGTAGTGGTTTTTATACCATATGAAAGGAGATGAAATTCGGAAGGTGATTTTTGACTTATTCTAACGTAAGGTAAACGCAGTAATTTCGAGTGATCCTTCGGAAATATGTACATTACCAAAGTATAAAGTCAATCGCATTTTTAAACTCCATTACATGAATACGAATTGTTTTTGTCTGAACACTTAGAATGTTATTTGTAACTAAGTGCTGTTGAGGTATACGCCCAAATTCCGAGTGACTTTATACTTCGGAAATTTCTATATGTATATTTCCGAGGTCAAGTCAATCACATTTTCAAACTCACATTATATGAATACGATGAGTCTGCGTCCGAGTATTTGGAAAGTTTTTGTGACGAATTGCTGTAACGTGAACGCCCAAGTTCCAAGTTATTTTATTTGGAAATGTGTATATGTATATTTCCGAAGTATAAAGTGAATCATACTTGTGTACTCACATTACATGATTACAGTGTTTTTTTTTCCGGAAACTTAAAATGTTAATTGTGACTTGCTGCTGTATCGTAAGCGCCCAGATTCCGAAAGATTATACTTCGGAATTATCTATAATTCTATATGTATATTTTCAATGTTTAAAGTCTGTCATATTTATGAACTATGTACACTTATTTTACTCAATTTCGCTATTATTATATAAAGGCAATGAAATAGTTCAATTGACCATGATCGATTAAAATATATGTATAAATAGTTCATTAAAATAATCTCTCTTGATATTCCTAAAGGATCAACTTTCGGAAATTTCCAAATTGGACTCGGAATTGTCTACAGAATACGTCATAATTATGTATATATCCAGAGACAAATGTTCATGAATATGAAACTTGAGACAAGTTTTTGTGTATTCTGATTCTATTGTATTTACTGCTACGCCTCTCTCCGTCGAACCTCGATATAACGAAAGAGATGTGAAATGTTTTTAATACTTGCGATTAATTAGCTATTATCACGTTAAGAACAATCTGTATAGGACGTTCACATACTTCCAATAGTGTTATAAATATTAATTTGGTAAATGTCATTTGCTTAGGTTTCCAATAGTAAGGGGTGAAAGGCTATTTGTTTTAAGCGACATTTTGTGACAGAATTGACTTGATGGTTTTCTTGCATCCTAATGTCTCAAACTTAAGGAATTATAATGAACCTGGTTTCCAACTAAAAACTACAGATTGTTTTCTTTTTTAAATATAGTATGTAGTTTACTAATGAAGTCTTTTTGTGGGTCATTGAAACTTCAAACTCCTCTATCGACACAATTTCGCAAATGTCGCTTAAAACAAATAACCTTGGACCCCTCGATATATATTAAATGTAATTAATTACAGTTAGCTAGTTAAATTTTGTTAACTAGCTAGTGCAGATGATAAGTGTCGATGATTACTTAAAAAACCTTTCCCTCAATATTAAATACAAGACTATGTAATAAATTAGTAATAAATTAATAGTTATTTGCAATATATTAGAATTTAGTTACTAGTAATTTCTTAAGTTTTTTTGTACTGTTGTTACACATAGTAAATATGGTTTTAACGATTTAACTTGCGCTTTTAGATTTGATTTATGCAGAAATAGTTTAATGAAGATGACGGTGGCCCAAAGTGATTTATTTTGTGTATACAGGTTTGAATACAAATGACAGTTATAGTATCACTGTATCCTGCCATATTTTCAATTTAGAAATATCTGAATTTAAAACTGATAATTTCAAAATATAAATTAGTTTACAATGTCATACATACAGAAAGAATACAATCTCCTCACAACCAGGTGGTAGGGCATTTGCCCGACAGGATGGCTACCACCTTGAGTTGTGTTCCGGCATTAGTGACCAGGTTCCAGTTTCCCTTAAAAGAGCAGCTTTGTAGGACCTTTGGTGTTGCTAATGTCCATAGGCCATGGTAACCGCTTTCCATCAAGTGGGACATCTGTCTGCTGAATTCCTGTAATAAAAAAAAACAATCGACTCCTCCTGTAAACACAGCTAATAAAAAGTGTTGAAAACGTCTGACTAAAGGTGGATTAAATCGAAATTAAAATGCGCACCCACAATCGTTAAAAGGTATTAATAATCATTAAATTACATTATAAAATACCCATTGGAAGTTGTGAATAGATAAACTATTATTTATAATTTTTAAGATCTTTTAGTTATTACATCGAATTCATAACAGTTATGTTTGTTACCCTTGTCTATACAATCCAAATGGCTTCACTCGAGGAGAATACCAAGTACACTATGTAACAAAAACCTCGTTGTTTTCGTGATCAGAATCAATTTTCATCAGAATGATGCAGAATCATATATATAATTATACTAGCCGATGCTCGGGACTTCGTCCGCGTGGTGCGGTTTTTTAACTATCCCACGGGAACTCTGTAATTTTTCGGGATCAAAAGTGTCCTATATGTTGACCAGGGATATAAGCTACCACCATAGAAAATTTAATTTAAATCAGTCCAGTCGTTTCGGAGATTAGCCGGTACAAACAGACAGACAAACAGAGAAACAAAAAATTTGAAATAAATTTAAATTAGTTCTATTTTACTTCTTACATATCTCTGACTCGGTTTTTAGCACTTTTTTTTCATTGTACAGAAATTCGACCTCTACAGTTTTATTATATGTGTACTACAACTAACTAATACTTAGAACACTATTCAATAAATATAGAGGTTAAGTATGTAATATAATAATATTATAATAATAGCCCATAAATGTCCCACTGCTGGGCTCGGGCTTCCCATTATAAGGGAACGGACATTATACCCGCCACGCTTGTCCAAGGTGGCTCGACAGGTTTGACACATCGGTTATCTCGATGTGCAGGTTGCATCACGATGTTTTCCTTCATCGTTGTTAGCACGTGGTAATTGTGACACTGGTAACTGTACCACATTGTTTTAAGTGTGTAGGAGAGATATAATTTAAAAATAATAAACATATTACTTTATACCACATTTAATTTAATTTCACATTCTCCTTTCATATATACTGCAATCTGATTATTGTAATTCATGATTTCGTAGTTATCTACTCAAATATTCATCACTGTAACACTTATGTATGTGTTCTTACAAAGAACAACGGGGTTTTTGTTGTAGTGTACACGGCCCGCGATATATTTTATTATGGCCTTAGCAACAGATGGCTGTTAAATAAGCTGTTTTTTCATGCAAAAGCGGTTACTGTGCAGCCTTCTGTAACTAACCCAGAGAGGCTAAGTTTGACGCGGACTAGACGTGGCTTAATAAAAATAGATTTATTATTATTATTTTGTTAAATGAGGGTAACAAAAAAAACTTAGGCTGGGTGCAAATGGGCTACTGACCACTGCTACCGGTGGCTCGTGTCGCGTGTCAACGCCACTTTTGCAGCAGCGACGGTGGTGCGTGTGGCTCGTGGCGGATACAAGCGGCGAGTCGCTGGCCATCGGCTGTGGTTGCTGTCTCGTTTGCGCCGAGCCTTAATCATCCATTTTAGTTTCTTATGATATTAAAACTTAGAATTAAACATTTTATTGTTCAGTTAATAATTTGACGGCGTGTAAATAAAATATATTGGAATTTATTATTTAAAGTTGTTTTATTATTATTTGGGAATAAATAATACACCATAACATTAATGGGGAAAAATATTTATATTCGAAAAAATATATGGAGCTTGTTTTCTTCTGTATCAACTGTTCATGATATACCAGAGATATTGTAGAAGTTATTATTTCTGTAAAGAAATATAGTCAATATTATATAGGTTATAAGTAGTTATTCACAACAAAAGTTTTTTTTAATAAAACTACGTTTTAACGGTTTTAAGCGCGGTAATATAAAAAAGTTTTTATTATAGTTTAAATTCGAATAATTTAAATTTAGATACTATATTTTTTTTCTATTGCAGGAGTTCAGCAGACAGGCAGACGGCCCACTTGATGGAATGCAGTTAACATCGCCTATGGACATTTGCAACACCAAAGGTGCTACAGATGCGCTGCTGCCCTCTTAAGGGTCACTGGAACCTGGTCACTAATGCCGGAACACAACTCAAGGTTGCTATGGCGACATGCTTTAGACCAGGGGTGGTAGCTATCCAGTCGGGCAAATGCCCTACCACCTGGCTAGCTATATGTCATATTATAAAAGAGTCATTCACAATAATACATTATAATACAGAAAACCTTTATTTAATTGATTAATTAATTCCCTCTCTAACAGTAAGTTTTATTAGAATTGCAAGATAAATAATGTTCCGAGCTACAGGACTCGAATTAAAATTACTATAGAATTTATTAGAACTATACAAACACGTATAACACTGGTACAAATATGACTGAACACAATCAGTCCGAACGTAACGCGCAAAGTCCGTCACTAAATAGATTATCGAATGTACACAAGTCTTGCCTCGCGGCTGGTCTTCGGTCGACTGCCGATCTCTCCATTGGGCCATCGCTATATACTGCACCGATACAATATGGCTGCCCGCCCGCGTAGATCGAATTTCTTACAATCAGTTCGACACCTGTCTAATGACTGCCATAAAAGAGTATAATACACAATAGGCTGTTTTTCTAATTTCAAATTTTAAGCAAAGTAAACAAAAGAAGTCCAATTGCCGAAAAGGTAATAAACTGCAGATGTGAATTGGTCTTTGTCGGTCGTAACACTAAATTAAACTAGAAAAAAACAATCGCTCAGTAAAAAAATGTAGCTCTGGTAGATTCACTTACAGGTTTCTAGAGGACACCACAAGTCATTTTATATCTATGTTTTTAAATAGAACAACACCAGTAGCCTTCAATTACATTATTTTTTAGGAGTTTTTGGCGGGAACTGAAAGGGGACGTTGTGTTGTGCAGTTTTATTTTCTAAAAATGTGTAAAATCATTCTAAAATGTGAATAGTTGTAGGATATTGATAGTTTTTGAGTAGTAATTATGTGTTTTTGTGAGAAATGTGAACTGTATAGTCAAATGTGGCCTTTCGAGTTTTCACAAGGACTCCATTGAATGGTGTGGATTGTAGCCTACAATACAACTGCGCCTGGCTTAAAGGCCTAGTTGCCAAGCCATAAACTTAAAAAAAAACATTATTTTTTATGTAAAAACATATTTTTAGATCAAATCACTAAAGTAACACTGATGTGTCATGCTTTAAACAAGTGACTTTGTAAATAATGATTATACGACAGTATACCTATCCTTTTCCAACGCGCTTTCCACGTCATAAGTGAAAGCAGCTCCGATATATGTATCTTACGGTTTCTTGGTGTAGTAGAGACATGTTGAAATTATTATCATGACTATAGCTCTTATGGTCAACTCGACCGGTGTGATGCCACGCTCTTGCAGAATTTCGGCGTGAAACTGTTTGCTTTCCTTATATCCTACCTTAAAGGCTGGCAAGGCGTTGCCTTCACCCTTAATATTGCAAGCATTAAAAGCTGATGGTAACCACATTAGAAGGGACCTGTTTACAAGCTTTGTAATATTTTATCTTGAGTTTTGAGTTCAGCACTCGGCAGATAGGCATACGGCCCATCTGATGGAAAGCGATCACCATCGCCTATGAACATTTGTAACAGCAAAGGTGTACCAATGTGCTGCCGCTCTCTTAAGGGAGACTGGAATTTAGCTACTAATACCAGAACTCAACTCAAGGTCATTATGGCGGCATACTCTAGGCCACCCGGCCGCAGGAAATTTTATTGTTTCTCCGTTCCTGCACGGATAGACAGGTTAAGATATTATTTTGTGCTATGAAGTCATTTAGCAAAGCAGGCTTACTGGTTTTGGGTATATTACTTCAATGATCGGCCCCTTATAAGTACAGGGTAGGCAGTAATCAGGTAAGCGTGGTCGGCGTCTTCTGCATGCACCGACACCCAAGAACCAGGTGGTTATTTCCACGAAGGCGATGAGGAGGGTTTCGTGACACATGCTATCCTTTACTGCAACAAGTACAAAGAGCTCTTGTCAAGAACTTGATAATTTCGTTTTGCTTTATTTTTAAATATCATATTAATATTGTAAACGAAGAATTTTGTCAGGATGAATGTTTATTACTCGGAAAGAGAGGAAAGACTGAAATTCTTTCACATTTCCACCCTTCATCATCGCCGAATAATGAGTGACTTAATACTTTTGCATAAGATGATCAATAATAAAATCAAATGTCAACATCTGCTTGCTCGTATACGCATCAATGACCCTTATAATTGAAGACATGAGTAGATGAAGGAGTTTTGCGACATTAAAAAAAAATACGTTAAAGGAAAATGTAATGTGTAAAATATGTAATGTAAACAGACAGGGAAACCATATTAGAACTTAAAACGACGCTTTTTGAATTTGATTTTGAAAATAGTAAGTAATGAAGGAGTTATATGTGTAGCAAAGTGATAGTAAAGGAGCTTTGTAGGCCAATTTATCAATATTTACCTATTTTAACATATCCCTTTCATTCACTCATGTCTTCAATTGTCCACGCAATTTTCGTCTGGAGTATTTCAGATTCCCCCGTGCCGAACCAATCTCGGCCAGCACCGACCATTGTCAAGAATGTGCAACAAATACAATGAAATAGCCGGTAAAATTCCGAACATAGATATCCTAACCCTTTCCCAACACATTCCAATCCAAACATACCATTTTTTTTTTTTTTTGGCTTGGGGAAATCCGTTTGAGGACTAAGCCGCGACAGGCACAGAAGCCTGGGGGGTGTTCGCGACCGGTGTGAGTGTGTGGGATTCGCCAGATCGGGGGTGGCACTAGCGTGCCCGGTCAGAACCGGTGCCACGCTATTGCCACTGCCCAGTTAGGGATACCCACTAAAACCCCTGGGTGTTCCGTCTTGCGCCTTATGCCAGGGCTACGTGAATGCGGGATTCCCAACTCCGCGTGCCCTAGCAGGCGTGGGCCCCCCTCACTGGGCCTCTTCCTATGCCGGAAGACGTATCCCCCGGCTACTGCTAAGTCTAGTCCCTGCGTGGGGCGGTCTGTAACGCGCCCCACGGGAAGAGAGATGAGCGCGCGCGGAACACTCGCGCTCTCATTTCGACGGCATGTGCGGGTGAGTGAGAACCCCTATACCCCTAGGGGCCCCACCCGCGCCGCCTGCTTACGGCGGCCGAAGGTCACTGTCTGACCTCCGGCGTCGGCGCTTCCTCCTTTGGCGGGAGCGGAGCAGGGAATTACGCTCACGCTCCCGTTCCGCCTCCTCCTTCGCGAACATGACTTGCTCGCAGAAGGAGGAGACGGCGTCCCATCCGGTGGAGCTCCCGACCATGGTACGTACCACGGCCGGGAGCGAGGTGTCAAGTCCGGTATGGGCGACGAGCTCCCGGCGCTGCTCCGTCCAGGCTGGACATTCCTGGAGAGTGTGCAGCGCCGTGTTCTCGTCGCCCGTGTCACAATGATGGCACCCTGACGTGGCCTCGCGGCCGAGGCGACACAGGTACCTTCCGAAGCAACCATGCCCCGTCAGGACCTGCGTCAGCCTGAACGTCAGGGTGCCGTGACTTCGTCTAATCCAATCGTGCAGGACGGGTCTCACCGCCTCAATGGTGGCGGGGCCCGCGCTGGGGCGTCGTAGGCGATCTTCCCAGACCCCCACGGCTACCTGGCGGAGCTCCGACCGGCACGCCTCGATCTCGCGAGGCGCGGGTCTGGTGCCCCTAGCCAGGGCCTCTTTGCGCCACACATACAGTGACGCCAGGACCCTGGCTTCCAGGTCCCATGGGGGGGATCCGGCCAGTAGCGAGGCCGCTTCGAAGGACACCGTACGGTATGCTCTTATTGCCCTGACGGCCAATATGCGTTGCGCTTGACGCAACTGCGCAGCGTTTTTGGCCGTCAGGCGGTTAGACCATACTGGGGCCCCGTAAAGGGCCATCGAACGTACGATGCCTTCGAAGAGTTTTCGGCACGTGGCATTGGGCCCCCCGACATTGGGGAGCAGGCGCGAGAGTGCACCGGCTGCCCCCTTGAGTCTGGGGAGCAGCTGCCGAAAAATCCAAACCTACCATCCCTTAACCATCCTTGAAACTTCCAACATAAGCCAACCTATCCCAACCTAAACCAAACTTCCGTCATTTAGTATCTATTAATACTATAGTAGAATATTTATTACATTTACAAGTTTTCGTATTATATATATTATAAAGTATAAATAAATAGTATCAGCCCAGGCAATCTCGTTCACCTGGGCCCACCAGGAATAAAAAAAAAAAAAAAAAAAGATCTTTTGCGACTCTTTAGTAATTTTTAAAAGGAAATTAATCATATATTTTCATGTAAATTAAATTATTCACCTCATTTAGTGATATTATAATCTAACTTAAATAGAATTTATATAAATTCTATTTTTTTTAATGTTTATAGCTTGGCAAGTAGGCCTTTATTTTATTGTAGGCTACAATCGACGCCGTATAACGGAGTTCTTGTGAAAACTCGAAAGGCGACATTTGACTATACAGTTCACATTTCTCACAAAAACACATAATTACTAATTAAAAAAAACTATTAATATTCTACAACTGTTGTTCATTTTAGAGTGATTTTACACATTTTTAGAAAATAAAACTGCACAGCACAACATCTCCTTTCAGTTCCCGCCAAAAACTCCAATTCTAATTAAATTTAATACAAACTGTAGATAAAGCTGTAGAAGGTGACGTCAGGAGCCTTAAGAACAGACGAGCTTGCATGACAAGAGTTATGAATGTCAAAGAGGCAAGTGAGTGTGTAAGAATAAGCCTAAATGGCGCTCTGTTGTTCGTGCCTACCCCGCAAGGGAACTGGCGTGAAGTTATGTGTGTGTGTGTGTGTGTGCGCGTGCGTGCGTGCGTGCGTGCGTGCGTGCGTGCGTGCGTGCGTGCGTGCCTGCGTGCGTGCGCGCGCGCGTGCGTGTGCGTGTGCGTGTGCGTGTGTGTGTGTGTAGATAAAGCTGTGTACGCCTGTTATTGGCATGTATGCATTTATGTAATTGTTATGTTTATTATGTCATAGTCTTATTAATGTGTACTATGCTGTTGGTGTACCTATAAAATAAATAAATAAATTACTCTGATACCTAAAAACTATTAAACGAATTTTGATGAAACTTTACAGTAATCTATAAAGAAAGAAGGAAAATATTTATTTCTAAAAATGCGACACTTAACAATAATTTATAATAATAACAATGAAAATATGTGCCGCAATTCGCGAAATGAGGTTGGCACTCAGTTTTTGCTGTGCCGAAACATAGTCCGGCACAGCACTGATTTTCAGTACCCACCTCCTTAACCTCTATTAGTACATATAATAATAATAATAATAATAATAATAAATGTTTATTTGTTCCAAAAGTATATACAAGATTTTTTTGGGGTTGGGACCTTCTATTAAGTATTAATATATACTTGTGTCAGAAGGACCCGCTCTCAATTCACTTAAACATTAAACATAACTTTTATTACAATAAACCATTTTACAAATAATTTTTATGTGTTGTATACCTATATCTGTGTGTATGAATGTATGTAAGAATGTGTGTGTGTGTGTGTGTGTGTGCGTGTGTGTGTAGATGTATGAGACTAAGTGTTTGTGTTTATGTTATATAAAGTAAGAATACTATATAATATACACTAATAATTCTTCACACTCTTTATATGTTTTCAATAGTAGCCAATTTGTAACAATTTCCTTACAGTCATAATATTTCAAATTACTGAATTGTAATACTTTATTAATTTGATTAAATATATGTATGGAATGCATTTTATATTGCTGATTAGCAAATGAAGTATTAACCCTAGTTGTTTTTATAGATATCCCTTTCCTTCTTCCTTTATCAACGCTTTCATACAATGAAAAGTTTTTATGAGTTTTTAAAATAACATTCAATACATATAGTTTTCTTACTGTTAGAAGTTGACACGTAGAAAAAAGTTCCTCAGTAGAGAATCTATATGGTTTAAAGTACATGACCTTAAGCAATGAACGTTGAGATCTTTCTAGCCCAATTAATTTACTCTTAGCAGCACCTCCCCATATAGTAATACAATATATTAAGATTGATTGCACTAGCGCTACATAAATTTTATTAAGTAAAGTTGCTGAGGCAATAAGCCTTAGCGTTTTGAAGATCCATGTCATTTTCCGTAATCTCTGGCTAACCGTATCTATTTGTAAATGCCAATTTAATCTTTGGTCTATCATCACGCCTAAGTACTTAACATAAGATACTCTGGTGATGGTAACAGGGCTGCAATCACAGGCAAGTACATCACCACATTTATGCATTTTTATAGCAAAGTTAACATTTGGTTGAGTTCTATTGCGAATACTAAAACAAATATAGTTAGTTTTAGTTACATTAAGGGTAAGTAAATTTATTTTTAGCCATTTAGCGATTTTAGCAAGCCCAGATTCAGTGTCTTTACAAACATGATTCCATGATGTATTAGAAAATACGACAGCAGTATCATCTGCATAACTAAAAATTTTAGCATTATTAATGTTAAGGTTGCACAAATTGTTAATATATATGAGAAACAGTGTTGGTCCTAAGATGCTCCCCTGCGGGACCCCAAAATTGATATAAGTGTCTGAACTAAGATATTTTTGGATTTTAACAGATTGTTTTCGGTTACAAAGGTAATTTTTAAATAAATCCAGAGCTTTATCGCGTATTCCTATCTTTTCAAGCTTATCTACAAGGGTAGGGACATGGACAGTGTCAAAGGCTTTTTTAAGGTCTAGAAATACGCCTAAGCATTTTTTCCCGCGATCTAATTCGTCTACAATAAAAGAAGTAAGTGAACTAACAGCGTCTTCTGTTGAACGACCTCGTCTAAACCCGAATTGTGTTACTGATATTATGTTATATTTATCTAGGAAATTAATTAATCTGTTGTTCAAAATTTTTTCCAATATTTTTGAAATAGACGGTAAAATAGATATTGGTCTGTAATTATTAACGTCTTCCATATCTCCACTCTTATAGATTGGAACCACAACTGACTGTTTAAGTATATCTGGAAAAATACCTTGCTTAAAACAGAGGTTAATTAAATGGCAAACAATAGGGACTACTTCAGACTTCGCTGATTTCAGAAAGCTGGTAGGGATATTATCTATTCCCGGTGAGCTGCTAGACTTTAGACTGACAAGGGTATCATGGACTTCATTGTAATCAGTTTCGATAAGACCAAAGGAGTTAATTTGAGAGTATTGAGTATTGCTATCCATAAGGGTAGTTGGCCTAGGGAGAGATAACATCTCTTCAGCTAAGGTTTTACCAATGTTAGAGAAGTAATCATTCACAAAATTCACCGAAATTTGGGGAAGAGACTTAGCGTTCAATAGCTTACTGTTATCAGAAGCCGAGGAATTAATATTAACGATCGACCTAACACTTTTCCAAAGACTTTTTGAATTACTAGATGAATTTATTAACAGCTGCTTATTATAATTCTGTTTTGACTTTTTAATTAAATTATTACAGAAGTTCCGGTATCTCTTATAAATAATCTGTGCTATTTCATTGTAGGGTTCCAATCTAGCCTTATTTTGTAATTTATTTCTATTTCTTATGCATTTTAAAATGCCAACAGTTATCCACGGTTTTATAATCCTTTTGTTTCTCGGCACAGTAAGCAAGTAAGTATTTTCTCGAAGAACTTCTGATAAAGAATGTGTCAGAGCTTGGGCAACAAAATTAGGGTCATCACATAATAATAAATCACTTAAATTTTTTTGGGACAAGGAAACTAATGCTTGATCAAAGTCAGTCTTAGCTGTAGTCTTCGCTATGTTATTTTTGACGTTTGAAATAGACAAGCGTAACATTATCATAGAATGATCAGTTATAGTGGTATTAAGAACAGCTATATCAGCCTTAGTTTGATTATTGTTAAATTTCAGAATAAAGTGGTCAAGACAATTCTTTTCCCTGGTAGGGATCAGGTGTCCAGGGAACAGACTGTGCATTACTAACATATCTAAATAATTTTGTCTATTATTACGTTCGTATGTCGACTCAGATTCCTTAGGAATAATATTTATATTTATATCTCCAGTCACAATAATGTTATTACGCTGATTGTTTATAGATTCTAAATGAGAGTTAAGAGATGCGATAAACGGGGTAGCATCAGAAATGGAAGGCGAACGATATATACCGAGGAAAATACTGTTATTAATTTGTATTTGGAGACATGATGCATTTACGAGACGAGTTTCTTTAACTTTTGTTATTTCAATACACTCTTTGGCATATAGAACTACACCATCATTCTGATTGAATTCAGCAGTACTTTGATAGATATGTGTCCGCGATGAGAGTGCAGATCGCGTTTGTGCACGTGACCGTTAATTGTGTTGTTGTCTCACTCTGTTTATATAGGAGTTGTATGATTTGTATGAAATGGGTATATTTTCTTGGTATATTACGAGATAGTGATAGTGTTAGTTTTGCGGCTTTTTAGTATATCGACGAGTATATCGATAATTGTCTTAAGGGTTAATTAATCATAAAAGTCATGCGACCCACGGTAAAAACAAGTTAAATTAAGTTATGATCAACGTATACGTGAAAGGAATAACAAAGAAAAAAAAATTGCTTATATATTATATCTGAATAACTAATAACCTATTATAATAGTTATAACTATTTATTTAGTTAGGTATTTTAAAAATGTATAAACATCTGAATGTATTAGCTTAGAATATCCTATAAGTTAGGTGCCTGGAAGAGATCACTCTAAGGCCGCGTATTGTTCTGCCTAAATTCTATAATTAACTAGCGGTCCCGGCAGACGTTGTTCTGCCCTGAAGAAATAAAATTTAGAACTCGATTGCAGCGCCACCTACCGGGTGCAATTGTGAATCTAAACCATTATCGAATCCACTTGAACACACACAAAAAAATTCATTCAAATCGGTCCAGCCGTTTAGGAGGAGTTCACTGTCAACACACGTACAGAAGAATTATATATATAAAGATAATACATACATATGTATTGTGTCTGTTATTTTGGTCAGCAAAAAAGTACATACATACATACATAACTTCACGCCAGTTCCCTTGCGGGGTAAGCACGAACAACAGAGCGCCATTTAGGCCTATTCTTACACACCTCACTTGCTTCTTTGACATTCATAACTCTTGTCATGCACACTCGTCTGTTCTTAAGGCTCCTGACATCACCCTCCGCTAGTACACGATCAATTTGATCATGGAAGGTGTGTCGTGGCCTTCCACGACTTCTGCAGCCATCCACTTTTGCATTGTATATCTGTTTAGTCATTCTTTCATCATGCATTCTTTCCACATGCCCGAACCACCGGAGCATTCCTGTCCTTACCTTCACCTCGACTCTCTCTTTCAGACCAACTCTCTTTCTTACTTCGGCAATAAAGTGTTACTTATTTAATCATTCTTTATTTTCTCTTTAACAACACAATTGAGTAAGAAGCTGGTTCTTGAATTACATAAAAAATATACCTGTAGTACAGTATATTTACATGTCACCATTTTGTTTACGAGGAGAAATCCGTTAGAACCTCACGTATGAAGTGCTATTTCCACAACGCTGTCAGGGATACCCACTAAAACCCCTCGGAGTTCCAGCCTTCGCCTTTATGCTATGGCCACGGGCCACATCTACAAACACTGTTTATAGCTAGCGTGCGTGTTAGCGCCCAATACACGTAACCACGAAAAAAAGAGTGATTATCCGCTTTTTGTACATACTACATACATCTGTCCTTCACGCCAGTTCCCTTGCGGGGTAGAGACGTACAATGGGAAGAAACAAAGTCTATGGCTTACACACGGGAAAAATCACTCACCAAGAAGAAAAGAGTGATATATATATTTTTGATACAAAGATATATATCACTCTTTTATATCTTTAACTCTTTATCTTTACAGTGAATAGTGTCAGTGTCAATTGCAGACAAGATGAGTTATTATCTGTGAGTGATATACTGAATACTGATAAACTGATATGAAAAAAATATAAACAAATAGAGTGAAAAAATATAATAAAATTAATTACATTAAAACAAAATTACACCATAAAACTATAGTGTTACGATTTATTTTGGCTTGCTATTATATTCGGTTTCCTCGTTCTAGCTACGCTAATCAGCTAATCATTCTTTCTCTTTTCTTTCTAGTCTAGTTTCTTCTCATTCGGATCTATAGTCATCGCGTGGAACAGGAATGAACTAAAGAGTTAAAGATATAAAGACACATTTTGAACGCAAGTGATATACAGATCTAATCACTCTTCACGTCGGATATATATCTTTTGAGTTAATCACTCAGGAGTTACACATCGCTAATTATTCAGGCTTGCAGCGCTACCGCGGGAAGTAGATTAACGTGTAGCGAAAGAATACGAAATTAAAAAACGAACCAGCAAACCCAACTAACAAGTGAGTGTTCCATATTATTCCTATTAGCATATAACGCATCGCAAGTGCGTCTGTAACGTGTCTAGGCTCACCAAGATCAACCCGTTGGGCATCATATTTAGCTGCTACAATTTATGTAAGCAAATACAACGATGTCTCAATCTCACGCGAACGAAGATGCTAGTGTCTATCCGTGCAGGAACGGAGAAAGAATACAATTTCCTGCGGCCGGGCAGCCTGTCGTAAGAGGCGACAAAACAACCCACAGCCAGGTGGTTGGGTATTTGCTCAACTGGATGGCTCCCACCCCTGGTCTAAGGTATGTCGCCATAACAACCTTAAGGTGTGTTCCGGCATTAGTGACCAGGTTCTAGTTTCCCTTAAGAGAGCAGCAGCGCATTTGTAGCACCTTTGGTGTTGCAAATGTCCATAAGCGATGGTAACCGCTTTCCATCGAGTGGGCCGTCTGCCTGTCTGCTGAACTCCAGCAATAAAAAAAAGTGTATATATCGGAATCAAATAAAAAACTTTTGTAACACACACCACGTCATTTCTTTTTAATTGAAAATCTCAAACATTTCAGTCAAAGTCTTATTGTTTAAAACATTTTGTAATCTTAAATCAGTGATAAATTATAACCATTACCTTTTTATGCAGAATAACCTTGACATTAGCCACACCCGAGTCGCATCCCTTGCAGTCGTGTAGGCAGTATGCTTGCCGTGGAATCCTCCGCTTCTTGCATCCATAAGTAAGGTCGAACATCGATACCATTATGTGTAGGAACACCATTAGAAACTCATTTATAAACGGCATTTTCGATGCTAAAATAAGAGTAGACAAATCAAAAACAGAAAGCAAATACTGTTTGGGTAGACTATCAGTAGAACTTTTGGCGCAACTAAAAGATATTTGTAAAGTAAATAATCTTATACTAATATATAAAGCTGGAGAGTTAATTTGTTTGAACACGCTAATCTCAGGAAGTACTGGTCTGATTTGAAAAATTCTTTCAGTGTTAGATAGCCCATTTATCGAGGAAGGCTATTATAGGCTATATATCATCACGCTAAGACAAATAGGAGCACCAATGAAGAATGTTTCAAAAACGGGGGGTTTTGAAAGAAAATTCCACGCGGACGACGTCGCGGGCACAGCCAGTTGACAAATAATACAGATCCAACCGACCATGGACATCTTTAACACCAATAGAAATGACACGTTGCCTAGCTCATTGGGACCATTTGAAGAGGTTCATATAGTGAAATTTGAAAAGACATCAAGTTATATATATACAAGATATAGTAATAAAATACAACTATGTTAACATATAACTATATGCAATATAGTACTAATTGCATAAAATTAAATATCATTAAATTGCAATTCATAGAGAGAATTAGTGTCTTCATCTTTAGACGTTATCCGTGCAGGAACGGAGAAAGAATACAATTTCCTGCGGCCGGGCGGCCTGTCGTAAGAGGCGACTTAACAACCCACCGCCAGGTGGTAGGGCATTTGTCCGACTGGATGGTGACCACCCCTGGTCTAGAGTATGCCGCCATAACAACCTTGAGTTGTGTTCCGGCATTAGTGACCAGGTTCCAGTCTCCCTTAAGAGAGCAGCAGCGCATTTGTAGCACATTTGGTGTTGCAAATGTCCATAGGCGATGGTAACCGCTATCCGTTAAGTGGGCCGTCTGCCTGTCTGCCGAACTCCTGCAATAAAAAAAAAACATCAGCACTCGACAGTAAATACTACTCTCTGCCATCTGAAGTATCGTTTAACCTCTACCTCTCGCTGCTACAAAGTTTTTTAACAGGTCAACTAGCTACTCTGTTATAAAGAACTTACTTTTTTATGACTTGCGAAAGTAATAATATCACTTCTTGTCGCACTTTGGTTGGTTTTCGTTGCAGGTGACGTACTCGTGGCGCGTGCAGCCCCAACAGGACTCCAGATACGAGAGCAGCAGTGTCACTATCAGCACAACCACCTCTTGGACTAAAGGTGTTTCCATCGCCTAAAAGTCCGTTTCCTATATCCTACCATGAAAGAAAGAATACTAAAGAACAGTTGTCCTATAGAAAACTTAACTCGTAGCACGCAGTTGGCGCCATCTTGATTACATACAAAACTCAATATATATATATATATACATACATACATACATAACTTCACGCCAGTTCCCTTGCGGGGTAGGCACGAACAACAGAGTGCCATTTAGGCTTATTCTTACACACCTCACTTGCCTCTTTGACATTCATAACTTTTGTCATGCAAGGTCGTCTGTTCTTAAGGCTCCTGACATCACCTTCTGCTAGTACACGATCAATTTGATCATACATATATATATATATATATATATATATATATATATATATATATATATGTATATACACATATATATGTGTATGTATATAAATACATATATATATATGTATATATATATATATATATATATATATATATATATATATATATATATACATATATATATCAGGAGCCTTAAGAACAGACGAGTGTGCATGACAAGAGTTATGAATGTCAAAGAAGCAAGTGAGGTGTGTAAGAATGGGCCTAAATGGCGCTCTGTTGTTCGTGCCTACCCCGCAAGGAAACTGGCGTGAAGTTATGTATGTATGTATGTATGTATATATAATAATTAACTGTAACAAGTGTCCGCACCTCTATTGTGATGAATTGCATGGTGAGACTGATCTAATTTAAAAAAATATGTTTAGCGTAAATTGTGATTGCAGATTGCTGAACCATTGCCATTCCTTAGTATTTGTCTGTCCATGATAATTACGAAAAGTTCAGATTTGATTTAGTATGAAGTAATCACAATTTAACTGTAATCGTACTTTTGGACACTTTGCCTGCTTAGTTAGCTTTGCCGCTGTGGTTACTAACATAATAATGATGGCTTGAATGAACGTATTTGACGTTGTTCGTGTACCGATATTTTTGGACAAGAAGGCTGATTCGAATAATAGTTCGAATGTCGTCTAATAAGACGACCTTGGTTGTAACAATATTAATTATCACTTTCGATGTTCTTATCTATCTGGCCATCTTGGCCACTCCTTTCTATAAGACGCTGACTGTAAAAACAAACCGAGGCAAATGGTAAAAGTCTCTAGCATCTACAGAATTTTATTTTCTGTGGGCCATAGTTATAGTTAACCAAACTATTTATGTTATATATTTTTAATAATGATGTTAATTTATTTTGGCCACTTTCCCTGAACCCCATAGCCAATACCCAGATCCCTGGTTTACTAACAGTTCATCCTAATAGCCCGGTACTTTTTGTTCTTATTTCCTACAATAATCTTACACCGACCGGGGCTAGTGCTTGGGTGCATTATTATATGTTGTAGACAGGGATAATCGCCGGTCAGTGTCACGCCACATTTACATTAAATTTGTCAAGGGGCCTCTACGCGTTGGCCTCGCATGACCCCACGCAAGCCCTTCAAAATTCCCGGACATTTTTATGGCCTGTGGTCTTCAAGGGTATACAATATAATGTTCATGCCATGTAGCTGAACACCGTCGTCGTGTCCTTCTTTCCAGTGTCCAGTTTGGTACCTTTCAACCAATTTGATTCAATTTGATTGAATCGTTTAATAACAGTATCAGGTTTTAAACAATGGCACTATTTCTACTACTATCTGTTCTTTAACTCATTCGGCCGGAGTGTTTTAATATGATTTTTTTCAACATTGTAGCCATCAGAATTCCCGCGCTGTCAAATTTTTGCCATTTCAACAAAAACACAGATAATTCAAAAACTATCCAACGCATTTACTTTAATTAAAAAGTAATCGATTCTGTGATAATCTATGCTTACATTGGATACAAATCTAACTAGACTATAATGTATCTGCGTTTCAAATTCTTATAAGAGAATCACACAAGGAAAAAATTCACGCATGTTTACTTAGAGCATCATAAAAAAAATGTACAAACAAGTTTAAAATAATATGTTACGCCCCTTATAGTTATGAAAAATTAGTTAACAATACTAAGTAAGTAGTTTCATTGCTGTAATTTAATATAAACATTAAAACTATTAAAAACTAGTAAACTAAAGAGCATGAAAGTAGAGTAAACGCGGTCGAGATGCGAGCACTGCGCAAAATCTGCGGAGTGACGCTCGCGGACCGTGTTCGTAATACCGAAGTAAGAAAGAGAGTTGGTCTGAAAGAGAGTGTCGGGGTGAAGGTAAGGAAAGGAATGCTCCGGTGGTTCGGGCATGTAGAAAGAATGCATGATGAAAGAATGACTAAACAGATATACAATGCAGAAGTGGATGGATGCAGAAGTCGTGGAAGGCCACGACACACCTTCCATGATCAAATTGATCGTGTACTAGCAGAAAGTGATGTCAGAAGCCTTAAGAACAGACGAGCTTGCATGACAAGAGTTATGAATGTCAAAGAGGCAAGTGAGGTGTGTAAGAATAAGCCTAAATGGCACTCTGTTGTTCGTGCCTACCCCTCAAGGGAACTGGCGTGAAGTTATGTATGTATGTATTAAAACTATTCTGAATATTTCAAACCAGCGCAGGGAGACGGAATTTTTCATGTCAAAATCGGGCTTGTTCGGTTGTCGAGCGTAACGTTCATTAATATCAAAACAAAATGAATTATATCGTCTCTTTTATTCTAATACTACTTCTATGCAGTTAGAGGGGAAAAGTACTTAAGCGCTTGAGTAATGCTCTAATGCTCTCGCGCTTCCTCACACAGCGGAACTCTTAACGAGTCTGGGAAGATGTTTGGCCCGTCAGATTGGTCTGGCTTATTGGAAAATATTTTAAAATATACTTGATAATATATAAAAATTCAGCCTTCCTAAAATGACGTAAGATCCCTATTTTTTTTAAAGTGTCTGGCATTTTTGTTTATAACAATATCATATATGACATATGTAAAAACTATCCTTGCTACATTGACGTAATTTAGCACGGTTTTTTTCCACCTTTGATACCTGCGGATGGATGCAGAAGTCGTGGAAGGCCACGACACACCTTCCATGATCAAATTGATCGTGTACTAGCAGTAGGTGATGTCAGGAGCCTTAAGAACAGACGAGCGTGCATGACGAGGGCCATGAATGTCAAAAAAGCAAGTGAGGTGTGTAAGAATAAGCCTAAATGGCGCTCTGTTGTTCGTGCCTACCTCGCAAGGGAACTGGCGTGAAGTTATGTATGTATGATACCTGCTATCTGTAAAACGGTTTCAGCTTAGCGAGTATCCATTCCTTTCTAAGTTTATGTTACACTACCGATCTTAAAAATTACATTTCTAAAATCACGTAAGTCTGGGGTGACTGGGATGTCATTCTATTACCTATTTATTTCTTGCAAGGTGGGTTTTTTGCGTTGCACGCGACTCTTTTCTGGCCACAACCCGACACTTCCAGGATCCAGGAACCAAGCAGATAGATTATAAAAACCAATCCCTCCCATACACTATGCATATCGAGTATTTCTGAAACAAAGTTGAATGACGTTACGATGAGCTTAGTGGAAGTACCGCTATACGTGTATGATTATGAAGTCATAATGAAAGTGCTATAACATAAGAATTTTATAATAACTATTATCTTTGTTACTGCGGAGTGACGCTCGCGGACCGCGTTCGTAATACCGAAGTAAGAAAGAGAGTTGGTGTGAAAGAGAGTGTCGGGGTGAAGGTAAGGAAAGGAATGCTCCGGTGGTTCGGGCATGTGGAAAGAATGCACGATGAAAGAATGACTAAACAGATATACAATGCAAAAGTGGATGGATGCAGAAGTCGTGGAAGGCCACGACACACCTTCCATGATCAAATTGATCGTGTACTAGCGGAGGGTGATGTCAGGAGCCTTAAGAACAGACGAGCGTGCATGACGAGAGCTATGAATGTCAAAGAAGCAAGTGAGGTGTGTAAGAATGGGCCTAAATGGCGCTGTTGTACGTGCCTACCCCGCAAGGGAACTGGCGTGAAGTTATGTATGTATGTATGTATGTATCTTTGTTACATGAGAATTACGAAAGTAATACTTCAACTTTGCCTCAAAAATACCTTCTTTTTAAAGTTGAGTTGTATGTTGGCTTATGTGACTAGACAGTTTTTAGGTCATCAATATTTTTTATTTAGGTTCATGGCTTGGCAGCTAGGCCTTTAAGCCAGATCTCAGTTTACAACATAGTTTCTTCATTTTCTTAAGCCTATGTGTAGCACAGCTGAACTGTAGGTTATCAGCTGGTGGCATTCAACGGAGTTCTGTGACAACTCAAAAGGCCACATTTGACTTTACAGTTCACATTTCTCACAGAACACATAATTACTACTCAAAAACTATCAATATTCTACAAGTATTGCTCATTTTAGAGTAATTTTACACATTTTTAGAAAATAAAACTGCACAGCACAACGTCCCGTTTCAGTTCCCGTCAAAAACTCCCTAGGTCATCAATAGAGGAGCGGACAGTCACCGAGATGCCTCAATATCGCAAGATATGAATAAAATAAGTAAAAAAATACAACAATATTACTGGTGCAGCAAAAGACGTCAGACAAAAATAACAGATATCTCTCCATTTAACGACAACTCTCTATAACGCCATAAAATGCATAGTCCCTACAGTGTCGTTATATAGAGTTTACATTGTATATAATTTTTTAGAAAACACATTTTTTATGTATGAAATCTTGTTTGAATCAAAATGTGAATCAAAATTTTATTGTAAGCCGTATTTTTTTTATTAATTTTTTTGTAATACGCATTTGTTATATGTAAATTCTATGAATTTATGTCTTCAAAAATGTGGTGATTCGTAAGCGAGATAACAAACTCCATTTAAAAAAGGTTAAACAAATATTTTAACAATTAAGAAAGGGGGTTGGTCTGAAAGAGAGTGTCGGGGTGAAGGTAAGGAAAGGAATGCTCCGGTGGTTCGGGCATGTGGAAAGAATGACTAAACAGATATACAATGCAAAATTGGATGGATGCAGAAGTCGTGGAAGCCCACGACACACCTTCCATGATCAAATTGATCGTGTACTAGCAGAAGGTGATGTCAGGAGCCTTAAGAACAGACGAGCGTGCATGACAAGAGTTATGAATGTCAAAGAAGCAAGTGAGGTGTGTAAGAATAAGCCTGAATGGCGCCCTGTTGATCGTGCCTACCCCGCAAGGGTATGTAAACAAATATGAATAAAACTTACCGATAAATTCAGTTCATTCAATGCTATTCAAAACTGCATTAAAAGCTTCCATATCTCGTCCACTCCTGTAAACGAAGAACACATGTTTTGAGTCATTCCACCACTAGATCAAAAAACTATTTTAAATTATTCTTTGAAGCAGTAAAGCAATTTTTGATAGAAAAAGTAAAAGGCGGTGAATGGATCCAGACAGTTTTTAATTTTATCAATGGATAACGCACTCAATAATAGGTCCTTTAATATAATACAGTGGAATGCACAGAGCTTGAAGCCAAAAATAAATGAATTTGAATGTCTACTATCACAAGAAAACGTACATGTTGCAATTGTAAGCGAGACCTGGCTCGAACCAGAGAAGAATTTGCACATTAGCGGGTATACTGTACACAGATGTGATAGAAGAGACTCATATGGAGGAGTTGCAATCATTATCCATAATCGTTTGAAAGCACAAAAAACGTCTTTTAAATTAAATAATCTAGGAATAGAGGCCTTGCATGTGAAAATACATAATTGTCCTTTGCTAGAAAACATTATTAGTATATACTGTCCTTCTAACATAAGAACTTCTCAGTCTGACTGGGATACACTATTTAGTAGTTTCTCACGCAAATCTGTTGTTGCTGGTGATTTTAATGGCCACCATACCAATTGGTCTTATATAAGCGATACTAGGGGTACTCAATTATTTGATGCGTCTTTAGATAATGGTTTCATGTCATTAAACGACGGCAGAGCGACAAGAGTTAAATTGGTTAACAATGTTCTGCAACAAACTTCGCCTGATATTACATTTGTGACTTCAGATATAGCTATAAATTTCAAATGGTTTACTACAAATGAGTCCTTGGGAAGTGATCACTTAATATTAAAGATTGTTATAAATAATTTAAATCCCGAGTCCAACAAATACTTTGATAAAATTCGCAATTTTAAAAAGGCAGATTGGATTCTATATAAGAAAATACTTAACGAAACATTTTCAGATTTTATTTCAAACTCCGACGATGTTCAAATATTATATGATAATTTTGTTAAACATATAAACTGTGCCGTTGACAAAAGTATACCATTTATAAAAGTATGCACTGATCCTTTGACTAAATTCAAGCCGAAGCCATATTGGAACATCGAACTTTCTAAATCTGTTGCCAAACGGAGATTAGCTTTATCCTCTTTTAGGCGAAATCCAACGCCAGGTAATCTAAGAAACTTAGAAAAACAAATAGCTGAAACAAAACGTCTTATAAACGTTGCTAAATCAAAAAGTTGGAAGAATTTTTGTAACAATATGAGTGAAACTAAATCGGTAGCTGATATGTGGAATAATATGCGTTGGATAAAAGGGCATAAAAAATCAAAAATATATCCTTCAATATTGCAATTAGATGATTTAATGTGTAGTTTAGCTCCTGATTTTGTCATACCTTCATGTCCTTCAGTTCAATCGAAGAACATATATTTAGAATCAGAAATATCTATTCAAGAATTAAATGCTTGTGTCAAGAAAAAGGATACTGCACCTGGAGATGATCAAATAACCTTTTCAATGATTTATAACCTTCCACAAAAAGTTAAATTTTGTCTTATCCATATATATAATTTAGTACTTAAGTCGGGATATGTCCCGATACAATGGCGAAGTATTAAAATAGTACCAATTCCTAAAAATAATTTTAATTCAGATCAAAACTCAAGTTTAAGACCTATTTCTTTAATATCATGTATATGTAAAATTTTTCATACAATATTAGTTAAACGACTTGAATGGTTTGTAGAAAAAAATAATATTTTGTCAAATGATACAATTGGTTTTAGACGTTCACAATCAAGCTTAGACTGTCTTGCTCGTTTAGTTTGTCAAATACAAATCGGCTTGTCGGCAAATATACCAACGTTAGCATGCTTTTTAGATATCGATAATGCATACAATAATGTGCCAATAGATAAAGTCATTCAAATTCTAGATGAAATCAATGTCGGTAAACGAATCTGTATATATTTATGGGAATTCCTTAAAGAAAGACACCTTAAAACTACGTTGGAATATAATAAGGATAACAATGTTTTGGTGAGATGGTCAAGTAAGGGAATTGCCCAAGGTGATCCTTTATCCCCTTTGATTTTCAATATACTGACTCATAAAATTTGCAAAAATATCACAAACGTCTTTATATCTCAATATGCTGACGATTTTGTCTTATACACTAATTCAAATAATTTGCAGGAAAGTACTTTACAACTACAAAATGCGTTAAATACAATGACTATACTTTTAGAAAACTTAGGAATGGAGTTATCTAAGACCAAAACAAAAATTTGCCTCTTTAGTAGAGGACGTAGGAGACAACAAATAAATTTAAACATACATGGACACATATTAAATTATACACAAAACATAAAATATTTAGGAATATGGTTGGATAACAGTTTACGGTGGGGGAAACATATAAACGAAATATGGGAGAAAACACAAAAGTTCTTAAATTTACTTAGAGTACTAGCAGGGTCAACATGGGGTGTTCACCCTAAACATCTGCGAAGATTATATATAGCTCTTATCAGGAGTAGGATTGATTACGCAAGCTTTCTTTATGACAATAGTACAAAAACACATTTATCAAAACTAGATAAATTACAAAATCAGGCATTGAGGATAATAGGTGGTTTTATCCGTACCACACCCATTCACGTCATGGAATCTGAAACTTGTATCCCTAGTCTCGCTTTAAGACGAAAATTTTTGGCAACCAAATATTGTTTGAAGGCTCAATCTTTTGAAAATAACATTATAATAGAACTACTTAATGCTTTAAATAGTCTTACTTCAATTTTTTATTGGCAAAATAAGAAAAAACCACTTTTAGTTACAGTATATACTAATACTAAAGAAGAGAATATATCAGCTAGTCATCCATTAGAAATGTTTCAACTCAGTACTTGGGTGTCAAATATTAAAATAGAAAAATTTCTTTGTGAAAACTTGGATAATATCAAATTAAGTAAGAAATCATATAATTATAACATATTGAAAGTTAATGTCTTAGAAGAATTATATATTAAATATAATGGCTGGCTTAAATTATATACAGATGGATCAAAATCGAATACAAGTATTGGTGCCGCCTTTTATGATTCTGATAAAAAATTTAGTGGGTGTTTCAAATTAATTAACAAGAACCTATGTATAATGTCCGCTGAACTCTTTGCAATATCAGAGGCTCTTACGTATCTTCAATCATTAAATTGCAAAAAATGTGTTATATTCACAGATAGTAAAAGCGCTATTCAACATGTGGCTCGGTGTGCCTCTGGCCGCAGAGGGGCACCGATTGCTTATGTGATTCTGCGTAAAATATTGTACTTCCTAGCTAACAATATAGATATTGTATTGCAATGGGTTCCAGCGCATATAGGCTTGCCAGGGAACGAGGAGGCAGACCGCTTAGCAAAGGCATCTATCGTCGACGGAACAGAAGTAAATATACCAGCAAGTAGTTTTGAATGTTTATCAAAATATAAAGAAAGAATTTATAAAGAATGGAAAGAGTACTTTGATCTGGCGTCAAAAGAAAAGGGCATATGGTATAGAACATTGCAAAGCGAGCCTCCTCGTATTCCCGGGTTTACTAATACTAGCTATGATAGACGGCTTTGTGTCCTAGCTCATAGATTGCGCTCCGGTCACATTCCACTAAATAAATTTTATCATCTTGTGGGAAAGAGCAATTCTCCAAATTGTCTGCATTGCCATAAAGTGGAAGACGTACAGCATTTGTTAGTGGAATGTGTTCGGACCAGAGACGGCAGGAAGGGGCTGGTGGACGCTCTGGGAATTAATCTGATGGACGTGGGTGTTTTCCAGAGCATTTTGTCGCGGCCACAGTCTGCTGCGGCTCTTTTAACTTATAAAATAGTGAAACCATTTATATAAATTTGTGGAATTGTATGATTAGGGTAAGATGGGGCTGACATGGTGACATTATCACTAAAAGCCCCTAAATAAATTAGATAAAAAAAAAAAAAAAAAAAAATTCAAAAGTTGATGGATGCAGAAGTCGTGGAAGCCCACGATACACCTTTCATGATCAAATTGATCGTGTACTAGCAGAAGGTGATGTCAGGAGCCTTAAGAACAGACGAGCGTGCATGACAAGAGCTATGAATATCAAAGAAGCAAGTGAGGTGTGTAAGAATAAGCCTGAATGGCGCCCTGTTGATCGTGCCTACCCCGCAAGGGTATGTAAACAAATATGAATAAAATTTACCGATAAATTCAGTTCATTCAATGCTATTCAAAACTGCATTAAAAGCTTCCATATCTCGTCCACTCCTGTAAACGAAGAACACATGTTTCGAGTCATTCCACCACTAGATCAAAAAACTATTGTCTAATACTAAATAAACACTATTCTAACAAATATTAAAAATTTCAAAATAAGGTGGAATTTGACCCAAACCAATTGTTTTCCGTTTTGGATTGGAAAAATAGTTACCAATTTAAAATAAAACTACAAAAATTATTTACAGCGATATATTTGCTAAAATTGTAAATAATAACAATGAGAGTATGTAAAGTATATTAAATTTGATCAAAGTGGTGGAATGGTTAGGTTAAGTATTGCAACAGAATTTAATACTTATATCTTAAAAAGACGAAAACAACACTATGTTAACAAAATTTGGATTATCTAATAAAATAAAAATTATTGTATCAAATTTAATATTTGCATTTTTTTATTATTGAATTTAACAATGTTGCGTTGAATATAAATAGCACCCAAGTCAAACCGTTACCAAACTTACAAGAATTGTATTATTTAATGCCTCCTGTAGTAAAATTACGTCAGCTACAGGATTATTTTAATCAAATATTTTAATTAACTCACTTAATACAACATTGTGTTCATACTAGTATGAATGTGCGTTTTTCAATTTGCTCTCCTAAGAAAATTAATATTTATGTTTAGTAATGATTTTTGTTTAGAAAGTGGGAAATAAAGTCATTTTATTGTATGCCTGTCGTTATCAAAGACAATCGCTATTGATAGAAATCGATTGCTATTCCTTACATTCGTTCCTATATCATTGAAAAAGACAATCGCTATTGATAGGAATTGTTTGTTATTTGTTACTTTAATGCCTGTAAGGTCCACGACGACAGGGGGCGCGGCCGGAGCACGCGACTTTCCTCCGGCAACAACAAGTGCCCAGAGATATGAACATGCTGAACATGGCAAACAGCATCATGTAGATACGACTCATATCAAATTTCGCCATTTTGATTTCCTATAACAATACAAATATTATTTCTATGGTACATACTAGGAAATTAACCACAACTATCGGATCTGAATCTATGCGAATGCGTAACCAAATCCGGTGTAAAAGTGTCAAACAATTTCAGATAGAGGCGTAGACTAATAGGGCGTTCCATTTGTAGCTCACAACGCACTAAAATGCTCAGTTAGCCGTTCCACAAGGCGACCGCGAGCGTTGTGGTCGTGGCGAAAACGTCACCAATGACGTGATCATTTTCGATTACACAATGCTCACAACGACCCATATCAAGAGGTGGGTCGAATAGCCGTTCCACTTGGGTTTACGATTGTAACGCCGGCTAGCAAGTGGAGCGGGATAAATCGCGGTCGTGAAAGTGGTCGTTGTGAGTCCCGAATGAAACGTAGCCTAAATGCGACACCTTATGACAGATGTTTGTCAGATTTCTTTATTTATACTCCGTCCAAGATAATTTGACGCGTAGGGTTAGGAAATTTAAAAAAATAACATCACTTAGAGCGCATTCCTGTAGTATCTCACAACGCCCAAAATGCTCAGTCTACCGTTCCACAAGGCGACCGCAGTCCTTATGGTCGTGGCGAATACGTCACCCATGACGTCATTATTTTCGATGACACAGCGCTCACAACGATCGATGTCAAGAGTTAGGTCGAAATGGGCGTTGACCACAGAGAATTCTCTCTATATATAGACACTGAAAAAGGCGCGATTTTCAAATCAACCAATGACTCCACAATCCGTTCTACTAGAGTTTATGATTGTAATACCCGCAAGCAAGTGAAGTCGTTGTGAGTTTCTAGTGGAACGTAGCCTTAATATAATGTTCTGAAATAGGTTATAAACAGAGATTATTACAAAACGTAAATTAGGTATTCTTCATTTTTGTTAAGAGTTTTATCATCATTATCGCGATTTTAGGTGTTTTTGACTCTAGTTTTAGGTGTTAATATTTTTGATTATTGGTAACCCTGCGCGTTAAGTTATCGTGACCGAGGAATATTTAAATTCAAGTTTTTATTCGAGATAAGTTGCACTGGAGAACACTTTTTGAAGGTCATACATGTAAGTTAAAATTTAATTTTACTTCCAAGGCTATGTACACCGCGTCGCAACGCGTTACTGCTGTTAAGAAGAAGAAGCGGCAAGAAACTCCCTAGCGATACGTCTTGCTAAATATTGTTTTTCTTTATATTTCTTTTTTTTTATTGCTGGAGATCAGCAGACAGGCAGACGGCCCACTTGATGGAAAGCGGTTACCATCTCTTATGGACATTTGCAACAACAAAGTTGCTACAAATGCGCTGCTGCGCTCTTAAGGGAGGCTTGAACCTGGTCACTAATGCCGGAACATAACTCAAGGTTGTTATGGCGACATACTTTAAACTAGGGGTGGTAGCCATCCAGTCGGGCAAATGTCCAATCCAACGGGCATGGCCTCTTACGACAGGCTGCCCGGCCGCAGGAAATTGTATTCTTTCTCCGTTCCTGCACGGATTCTTATTCTATTTATATCTATACTAGTCGCAAAAACGTAATAAAACACAGGTCTTACAAGCGACCACTCACCGTTTCATAAATCACTTGCTACAAGGCGCTGGAGTTCGGCAGGCGATATAAACTTTCTTCGTACAACTCGACACTATCCCCAATATTGAAAGAAATGCTCCTATGAAGACCAGGAAGGCTCTGGCAATGCCCATCGTATTCAACGCCTCACCATGACTGGGAGGCTCTGAAATCAGACACCCTACCTCCAAGAACGAACAAATAATATCAACCGTTACCAAAGGCAATGCTGAAATTAGACATATCAACCAAATTGAACCAATTTCGTTGAACACAGAACTAGGTAACTCTATAGTATTCAAAATGGCGGCCAATAAAGACTAGAGATATTTTTTTTACATAATGGCATTTCTTTATATATCACCTATATTAAAAAAGCATCTTGCTAGTGGTCCACTAAACTGATAAATAAATCATTTTTTTCATACGAGACTCGTAACTGTTTATGTATATAGAAAAGTCGGTTCTGGCACTCGCCGGCCGCTGCCGCAGCACGCCCGCTCCGCTCGCTCGGCTCGTGCGCTTTGGTCTGAAGCTAACCTAAATCACTGTTCTAGTCACTGGTCGCGACCTTTCATCACTCATCACAATAATATTAGTGAAAAAATAGATGAGGTTATGTTTACCAAATTTTAACTACAGAACAAGTAAGTATACCTTCCCCCGTACCCACTCCGTCCACCTACTGCTTAAAATCGTGTACCGGATATTTGAGTAGAAATCCAGAACTATTTTAAACACACATCACGACGGTATTCTAAGAGATATATATATATACATACACACACACACACACACACATATATATATATATATATATATATATATATATACCAATGTTTATTTTAAATGTTTCTTAATCCCAATAATAGGTCTGTCTAGTGGCCTTAAATAAGTCCTATGTATTACCCCTAAACTCAAATGACCGTTAACTCATGCAACTTTTATTCAAAGCCCAGCCAACAAATTAAATGTTTCAAGTTTTTGATTTGGATCACTTTGGTTGATTCATCCGAATTGAAAGACAGCATTGAACCGTCTAATATGGACTTAAGGTAACGAAAGAAAAGAAAGATAATAGAAAAACAGCAATAATAGCCTCTTACTAAGTTTGATATGATAATGTCAAAGAAGCAAGTGAGGTGTGTAAGAATAAGCCTGAATGGCGCTCTGTTGTTCGTGCCTATCTCGCAAGGGAACTGGCGTGAAGTTATGTACGTATGTACTAAGTTTGATATGTGCTTATTAAATAACTTATATAACTATAATACTTAGTTGGTTTGGGTCAAATTCTATATACAACATGTTAGTAACTAACTTATATATAAGACTTCGCATTACCTGTTTTTTGTAAATGTTTTTTTTTTGTATTTTGTAAATATTTTTCGTAATTTTCTATTTTGACGGCACTGAAAATTTTGATTGATAAATGCCAGTTGGAACCTATATTTTGAATTTGACGTCTGCCATTACTCTGGAATTAGATATAAAACAAACAATGCCTCGAAGAGTTTTTCTTTTTCTCATAAACCCTTCTTTCCATGAGTTTTAATATGGAGCGCTCCAAAAAGGGCATAAATAGAAATTGAAAGTTTCAAGGCGGTACGCAATCCATCGATTCCTTTGCGTGTTGCAAATGCCCATAAGCGAGGGTAACCGCTTTCCACGAGCTATACGGTCTGCCAGATTTCTTTTTTAAATTTTTATTGCCTGAAGTAGGCAAACAGACGGACGGCCCACTTGATGGAAGGTGATTACCGTCGCCTATGGACGTTTGCAACACCAGTGGCGTTACCAACGCGTAGCCGGCCTCTAAGAAATTTTATAACGCCCTTCTTAAACGACCCCATGTAGTAGCGCAGAGGGAAAACTTCGGCGGGAAGTTATCTCCAGATCATTGCTGTACGCGGAATAAACGTTCTAGAGATTACTTACCTGTAAACGTGAAAAAATATGAGTTTCTATATTTGTCAACAAGGACACCTATATAAGTTATTATTTATTTATTTAGGTTTATGGCTTGGCAGCTAGGCCTTTAAGCCAGATCTCAGTTTACAATATAGTTTCTTCATTTTCTTAAGCCTATGTGTAGCACAGTTGAACTGTAGGTAATCAGCTAGTGCCATTCATCGGAGTTCTTGTGACAACTCAAAAGGCCACATTTGACTATACAGTTCACATTTCTCACAAAACACATAATTACTACTCAAAAACTATCAATATCCTGCAACTACTGTTCATTTTAGAGTAATTTTACACATTTTTAGAAAATAAAACTGCACAGCACAACATCTCCTTTCAGTTCCCGCCAAAAACTCCACCTATATAAGAGATATATCGGTCGGATATTATCAGCGCTTTCCATTGGTAGCTCACAACGCACAAAATGCTCCGTCAGCCGTTCCACAAGGCGATCGCGGTCGTTGTGGTCGTGGCGAAAACGTCACTAATGACGTCATCATTTCCGATCACATAACGCTCACAACGACCCATGTCAATAGGTGCGTCGAATAACCGTTCCACTTGGGTTTACGATTGTAACGCCGGCAAGCAAATGGGATGGAAAAAATCGCGGTGGTGAACGTGGTCGTTGTGAGTGTCCAATGGAACGTAGCCTTAGTCGGCACAGCAACAGCAATAATCTGAGGGCAAACTTTGTTTACTAAAAATGAGGCGTACAAATTCTCAAAATATGTTTTAATTTTTAAGATACATGATAATGTTACGAGTTGCAGGACTCGAATTAAAATGCCGTTGGAATTACTATAGAATTTATTAGAACTATACAAATATGTATAACACAGGTACAAACATAACTATACACAACCAGTACAAACGTAATGCACGATTCAATCACACCCGCAAAGTCCGTCACTAACGTCTTGCTTCGCTTGTGGCTATCGCTAGACTGCCGATCTCTCCATTGGGCCATTGCTTTATACTGCACCGATACTATATGGTTGCCCGACCGCCTTGACCGAATTTCTTAGAATCAGTTCGACACACCTGGCTAATGACTGCCATAAAAGATTACAATACACAATGGGCTGTTTTCTAATCACAAATTTTAAACACAAAGTTAACAAAAGAAGTCCAAATGCGGAAAGGTAATAAAGTGTGCTTTTATGGTATGCAGGTGTGAATTTACTTTTGTCGGCGTGTCTCCACTAAATTATAAGTGACACAAACAATTTAATTTCTCATTAACATTTGTGAAGTGAATTTAAATCACTGGTAACTTAAATACTAATAATATCAAAAACGTAACATTATAAGAATGATTATGTCTATAAATACATAAAAGAAATATCTGGTGTTTATTATATATTATAAGCTTATTATTTATAAGAATAAAATGAAATAGAAATAAGTATAATTTTGAAAATGATAATGTAAAGATAATAAAATCAAAGTTTAATAAATATTACTTTTATAATATCAGTATATTAGTATTATAGTATAATCATATACATATGTTACATGAAATTAAAATGTCTAATAATGATTTGAGGTAATATAAACTATTCTATGAAAACAACGATTTATTTATTTATACATTTACATAGATACATACATATGTATATCTATAAATATAAAAGAAACTCGTGTTAGTTACACTACTTATAACTCAACAACGACTGTACCGATTTGACTGAAAATTGGTGGGAAGGTTGCTTAGAACCAGAAGACGGACATAGGATAGTTTTAATCCCTTTGGAACCGGTAGGTGGCGCTGAGATACGCGTTCTAGTATCCTCCTAATCACCTGGAGCGATTTTGGTGATTTTGTTTTTGTGTGTTTGAGTGGGTACTCGGATGGTTTAGATTCGCAATTAGAACCGGTAGGTAGCGCTGAGATCGGGTCCTAGATTTTTATTTTTTCAGAGCAGGACAACGTCTGCCGGGGCCGCTGGTGTATTATAAATATGCAATTTATGTTGAAATTTCTTTCTAGTCTATCATTGTCAATGTGGAGTTATGGTAGACCGATTTGGACACCACGGGTTGTCATGTTTAAAAAGCGCAGGAAGAAGATCTCGTCATGCCAGCCTCAATGACATCATGCGCCGAGCTTGTCAGCGTCGGCGTAGGACATTCTAGAACCAAATGGCCTGGTTCGTGACGATAGCAAGACCAGACGGAATGTCACTCGCCCCTTGGAAGATGGGACGGCCGCTAGTGTGGGATGCGACCTTTGTTGACACTGGTCCCGTCACATCTTCCAATGACCAAGTCAGGGGCTGGCAAAGCTACCGCTTCAGCTAAAGACGTCAAACGGCGCAAATATGGAGCCTTAGGACGGGGTTACATATTTGTGCCGTTTGGGGTTGAAACATTAGGCCCGTGGGGTCCGTCGGCAAAGAGTTTCTTTAAAGACGTATGTAAGGAACTCTTTGACACTACCCGTGATCAGAAGGCTGGCTCATATTTCGCACAACAAATAAGCATTGCCATACAGGGCGACAATGCAGCCAGCCTTCTGAACACGCTCCCCGTTGGCAGTGATCTGATACATAATGTATTTTAGTCTTTTCTCAACAACTATGAAGAAATATAGATAATCAATTTAAAAAAGTATAAGCACAAGGACCAATGTTGTCGAAGTACAAAAAAGATAGTCAGATTTTGACTACGTTGGACAAAAAAAGTACCAATTATGAAAGAAAGAAAGAAAATATTTATTTCAAATTGCGACTCACACAATACAAACTGATAAGAAAATAACAATAAAAGAAAGCCGCAATATATGAAATGAGGTTAGCACTCAGTGTTTCGCTGTGCCGAAACATGTTCCGACACAGCACTGGTTTTCAGTGCCCACCTCTATAACCTCATATGTCCTAAGACCCCAAGTATGTAGGTGACTTTGAACCAGTACATTAATAAACAAAATATATATATAAGAATTATACAATAATATACCCAAACAAAAGAAGTAAAATAATAAAAAAAATAATTAAATATAACTAAATGTTAGTGAATGTATTATGAGAACTGATTCGAGTCTAAGGGCATAAAGCAGGAACAACAACCGAACAAATCACATTTACATTTATATATTAGTATAGATAGATTGTTCACACAATTGCCTGACTCAGAGTAAGTTTAAAGCGTAAGAAGAGTATTATTTTTAAAACACGTTTTACGATTGGGTTAAATGCTTTCCGTCCATCAAAACGTTATTCCGGTCTACGGGTCGAATAGCCCCATTAAAGCTAAAGCAACGAGTATAAAAGCGCCATGTTCTTCCTGATCTGCTACTTTCATAAAATAAAAATTATGTTCTAGTTGTAGAATATTATATATTATAGAGCCGTGACTCTTATTGATAAATTCAGAAATGAGGATATCCGTAAGAGGTTCAAGGTTTTTTTTTATTGCAGGAGATCAGCAGACAGGCAGACGGCCCACTTGATGGAAAGAGGTTACCATCGCCTATGGACATTTGCAACATCAATGTTGCTACAAATGCGCTGCTGCTCTCTTAAGGGAAACTGGATCCTGGTCACTAATGCCGGAACACAACTCAAGGTTGTTATGGGGACATACTTTAGACCAGGGGTGGTAGCCATCCAGTCGGGCAAACGTCCTACCACCTGGCTGTGGGTTGTTAAGTCGCCTCTTACGACAGGCCGCTCGGCCGCAGGAAATTGTATTCTATCTCCGTTCCTGCACGGATAAACCGTTACCGCCATAGCTTACAAAATTAGCAAGCTAAAGCGGCAGTGGGCCGGCCACATATGTCGTAGGACTGATGGCCGATAGAGAAGACGAGTTTTGGAGACTACATCTCGGCAAACGTAGTGTAGGACTCTCCTGTCGCTGGTGGGGCTGGATGAGAACAGCAGAGGACTGGGGCAGGTGCCGTTATCCTATTATCCGTACAGCCAGGTGATAGGGTATTTGCCCGTCTGGATGGGTACCACCCCTGGTCTAGAGTATGCCGCTATATCAACTTTGAGTTGTGTTCCGGTTCATTAGTGGCCAGGTTCCAGTCTCCAATAAGAGAGCAGCAGCACATTTGCAGCACCTTTGGTGTTGCAAATGTCTATAGGCGATGGTAACCACTTTCCATCAAGTGGGCCGTCTGCCTGTCTGCTGAACTCATGCAATAAAAAAATTAAAAAAGTGGCACAAACTTGGGGAGGCCTACGTCTAACAGTGGACAATGGTTGGATGACAACGATGACGACTGATCAGCGCACGCGTTCTAAACTTTTGAGGATTCGTATCCAGACTGGAAAGCATGGCACCATTTAGGCACTTTTCTGGCCAAATCTTAATACCGATACAATAACCTGGTGCTAACGGTGAAGGAAATCATCGTGATGAAACCTGCACATCTATGTGTGAAACCCGCCAAACTGCCTTGAACCAACTTAGCAGATAGACCGTTCGGTCATGTAAAACCATAATACCCGACTCAAGTAGTGGAATGTTTATGGGCTGATATTAAACTAGTTAGTAGATTAGAAAGTAAACTAAAATAGACTGTCACAGTAAAGTAAAACAAAGCTAAAGTGGAAACAGAGGACCTAAAGCGGGCCACTTTTGGAGAATCGCTTACTGAAATTGACACGTATCTACATACATACATAACTTCACGCCAGTTCCCTTGCGGGGTAGGCACGAACAACAGAGCGCCATTTAGGCTTATTCTTACACACCTCACTTGCTTCTTTGACATTCATAACTCTTGTCATGCACGCTCGTCTGTTCTTAAGGCTCCTGACATCACCTTCTGCTAGTACACGATCAATTTGATCATGGAAGGTGTGTCATGGCCTTCCACGACTTCTGCATCCATCCACTTTTGCATTGTATATCTGTTTATTCATTCTTTCATCATGCATTCTTTCCACATGCCCGAACCACCGGACGTATCTAGATACTATATATTGATACTTGTTATATTTGTCATGCAGTTTAGAGTCTATGAGCCATAGAAGAGACGTTGTCACGTAAAAAGAACGCTGAACGGTAGTGGAGGGGATGTCTCTGCGCAGGTGTACAGTCGTATCCTAAAGTACTGGGGTAATGTTTTATGAGTAATTATTTTATTGTAAAATTAGGTATTTTACTAGCTACTTAGTACTTTGGAATTGGCTGAAATTCCCATCTCGCCCCCTTCATACCACCAATTTGATCGATAAAACGCTCACTGCGCAGGTTCAGAGGCAGCGTTCTTTTTACGTGGCGCGAACTATACAACGGGGAGTGCTCTGATGAGCTATTTGATTGGGTGCCTACGTCGCCATTCTATCATCGCACTACTCGCCGGCGATTGGGAGTTGATCCAAACATCCTAGACACTTGGAAGTCCTCCACGGTACGTAGTGGACGCTCCTCCATGCCATATGTGTTTTATCCGTGCAGGAACGGAGAAAGATTACAATTTCCTGCGGCCCGGCGGCCTGTCGTAAGAGGCGACTAAACAACCCACAGCCAGGTGGTAGAGTATTTGCTCGACTGGATGGCGACCACCCCTGGTCTAGAGTATGCCGCCATAACAACCTTGTGTTGTGTTCCGGCATTAGTGACCAGGTTCCAGTCTCCCTTAAGAGAGCAGCAGCGCATTTGTAGCACCTTCGTTGTTGCAAATGTCCATAGGCGATGGTAACCGCTTTCCATCTAGTGGGCCGTCTGCCTGTCTGCTGAACTCCTGCAATAAAAAAAAAAAATGTGTCCAAGTTATGGAATAATCTCCCATTCGTGGTTTTCCCAGAGCGCTACAATATGGGGCTCTTCAAAAAGGGCGTGAATTGATACCTAAAGTCTCAACGAGGTAGGCAACGCATCGGCTAACTTAGTGTTGCAGATGTCCATGGGCAACGGTAGCCACCTAACACCAGGTGGTCCGTTTGCCAGTTTGCATACAAGCAAACACAAAAAAATGCGAATATGCGGAACCAGCTGCTTAAGGGCCTCTGATCGGACTCACTATGACAAAACATATCAAATTCTCCTTAGCTTTTCAATATAAAGTAATAGGACAAAATGTCTGCAGTATAAACATGAAACAATAAGCCAAAATAGCTTGTATCGAGTCGTGTTGGGTACAGCGAGAGAAAGAGAAAAAATGAGAAAAATGACTGAAGCATTTTCATAAAACTATGTTGTCTATTAATATCGTGTAGACTTATCCCGCTATTAAGCCCATACTATGACTTCTAACGGCACACATGTGTGGCTGATCATATTTGACAGGAATAATTAGTGATGTCAAATAAAGAGCAATATCGATAATCTTGATGTTAATGTTTGTTGGGCGATTATCGATAAAAAAACGAGAAATTTATTAAAATGAATTGTTTTTACACGTCTTTGTATATACGATTTTTACATATAGCCCATAAATGTGGCACTACTTGGTAAGAGGCTAACCATTAATTTTAGAGGTATAAGTAGTGCGCAGAAGGTTTGCTGATGGTCGCCCCTCTCGCTTCCTATGACTAGCACCGGAGCTTGTCTAAGTGCTACTAAGAACTAGAAGACCGCGGGTCGTGGTTGTGGGAGGCCGGAAGGGTTGTCGTCGGCAAACCTACTACGCAAGACTTATAGGTATACGCTTTTAAATTTTAAAATGTCGCCACCAATAGTAACAGAAGGTAGGTACATCTAATAAGTTTGTCTCTTCTTATGCAGGTTTTCTTCCCCTGTTTTACTTCCACACTATGAGATGGTGAAAAATAAACATATAAGGCCGAAAAACTAGTTATAAATATATATCTTTTGTATTGTTTAATTCCGTTATAAACTATTAAACATTATGACTAAAATATAAATGAAACTACGTATTATATATATGTTTATATGTATATACAATTCTAATGTTAGTGTGTATTTCGCTAACTAAACTCCTATTGAGCTTCGGGATCGATTTTGATGACTTTTGTGTGTGTGTTTGTTTATGTGGGTCTCCGGATGGTTTAGATTCACAATTGGACCCGGCAGGTGACGCTGATATAGTCTTCCAGGGTTTTGATGAAATGTTTTATATGTATTTGAATGGATCTCTCGATCATATAAATTCACAATTAGGTCCAGTAGATGGCACTAAAATCGGGGTTAAAATTTCATTTTTTCAGAGCAGGACAACATCTATCGGGCCCGCTAGTACATAATAAATTTAAATAAAATATAGTCTTGTTCAAAGGGACTAGGATATACCATATTAAACACAATTTTGTATGAAAGATCTTTCTTTGCTTTGATTATAACTACGTGCAGCGCTTGCTATGCATTTCAAACCCAATAAAAGAGTGCACAACATTCATCTACTTTTTAAAATAATAATAAAATCCGTATTCATGAACAAGTGATTCGGACCAAGAATATCGATATAATACCACCCACAGCACTATTACAATCATTCGACGTTGCGCGTGCGCCGGCCACGCGTCCGTTTTATTTTTAAACGAAAAAAGCTTCCGATCAACCATATATAAAATTCTAAATTTAAATTTTAATAATACTTACTATTTGCTTACGGAGAATCCACATCATTTCGCCTAACAAGCGCTTAGTTAAAGTTCATTACTACGTACGTAAATAACAATTTAACTAATTAAATATTGTATAAATTAATTTAAACAATATTATTGATCTAATACTAATTTAGCTTCGTAAATGGTGACTATAGTTCAAAAGTGATTATAGTGTTAAAAATAATTTAGGTGACAAATCATTATGGAATTTGCCTGGATTATTTTGTGATGGAATCCAACCGGTGAGTGTATAAATGTTTTGATTGCTTCTCTATTTTTTTTTTATCCATTTTTGCTCTTTGCCACGCTTGGTTAAAGAGTATTAACGTGGTTCCTCTTCACCCGACAACCAGATTCACCTGTTCTCCCACTGGTAAGGGTAAAAAGTGTTCCTTCCACCTTCGAGTGTACTGCATTAAATATATTGTAGTTTATTCATCTTGTGTACCGGTGTGTGAAACAGCTTGTCAGTCTGTGTTCACCGACCCATATATGTCTTCTTCTTGAACTCATAAGTGTACAGGTACCAGTTTAAGTTCAGGGCAGGTTGCGATTAAACACGTAGGTATCTATATATATATATATATATATATATATATATATATATATATATATATATATATATATATATATATATAATAGCAGCCCATAAATGTCCCACTGCTGGGCTCGGGCCTCCCACTATAGAGGAACGGACAGTATACCCGCCACGCTTGTCTAAGGCGGCTTGGCAGGTTTGACACATCGGTTATCTCGATGTGCAGGTTGCATCACGATGTTTTCCTTCACCGTTATTAGCACATGGTAATTGTAACAATACGCACATTAGATCAGAAAACTGACCTAAGCGGTGCATGCGTTCTAGCCAGGATCGAACCCGCGCCCTTTGCGTCTGGGACGCGTGTGCTAGCCATAACGCTACCAAGTGACGTAGGTACCTATAACAAGTTACAAAAAAATTTGGAGCATTTCCCAAACTGATAGTCTAGATTTCCTCTTTTTCTAGCGTTTTGCACGTAGAAACAGTACTGATATAGACAATAACCTAAGATAACTGCTTTAGCGGTTTTCTTCCGGGATTTGAAGTCACAAAATTTTCTGCTATATCTTCGGAACACAAAGTCAGATACGTATGAAATTTATATGGGATCATTTTGAAGCTCTACTGAATCCAAAACGAAAACAAATCATCAAAATCGGTTTAGAAACAATCAACAGCTGGACGTACATAATTGAAAAAATATTTACACGACGAATTGGACCTACTTATGCAAAACAGAACCAATCCACAAACATGCCAAAATTGGGTTAAGGATGCAGAAGACTTTCAAAATGCACCTTCTATCGACTCAATAAAAATCATAACGAGAAAACATAATATAAAATATTCTAAATGTTTTTTCCAAAATATAGACATATATTTTTGTACGCAAAATTTTAATAAAAACGGCTTTTTCTCAAAACTGTCAGTATGTGGGTTGGTTCCATTTTGCATAAGTAGGTCCAATTAATAACTTGCGAAAATATGACCATGTTTCTGAATTTCGTATGAAGCTCAAGTAGCTTCCTATTCGTTGTCGCCGGAATACTCACATTCTAAGTCTCATTTATAATATACTATTCAATCTTAATAGTCCTCCTTACCTTAAGGAACGTTTTGAATTCCTTCGGCTCTCCACTTCTCACAATTTACGCTCAGATACATACCGTAGACTCCTGACACCTGCACACACTTCATCCTTTTATGATAACTCTTTCACAGTGCAGGCTGTCAAACTCTGGAATGCGTTGCCTCTTACCGTCAGAGAGGCCAAAACATTACCTACATTTCGGAACTCACTTAGAAAGTACTATCTGTCTCTAAATAAATATGTGTAATATATTAAACATTCATTTATTAATATATTTATTTAAATTATTATATTATAGAAGTCGTGGAAGGCCACGACACACCTTCCATGATCAAATTGATCGTGTACAAGCAGAAGGTGATGTCAGGAGCCTTAAGAACAGACGAGCGTGCATGACAAGAGTTATGAATGTCAAAGAAGCATGTGAGGTGTGTAAGAATAAGCCTGAATGGCGCTCTGTTGTTCGTGCCTACCCCGCAAGGGAACTGGCGTGAAGTTATGTATGTGTGTGTGTTCGCAACATGTTGTGGCTTGAAGAGAAGAAGCGGCGTAAGAAACTCTTCAGCAAACATGCCTAGCTCTAATATTTTTTTCTAATATTAAAATAGGTGGGAAATAAAAGAATTAAATCAATAATTATAAAAAATATAATATTATATAAAAAAAAAAATAGATTACCACGCTTCAAACTGTTAAAACGTGGTTTTTTATGTATACAAGTTGCGAAATCTTAAGAAAATATTAGGTAATGTTTATATTTAGATTTAATCATATGTGTTTAATTGTCTCGTTAGAAATATCACAGTATTAAGATATTGGATATTTGCTATTTATATATCTGCTTTTAATACGCTTTTATTAGCTTCATATGTTAGTATGGAACGGAATCTGTCAAGTTAAATTTGATCGACTTCCCGGTTTCCGATTGAGCTGAAATTTTGCACGTATGTGTATATCGCGTGACAATGCAATAATATGGTACCATGGAGCTGATCTGATTATGGAGTCGGAAGGTGGCCATAGGAGCTCCCGTACTAAACAAGATAGACCCGTCGTGTTTGGGCTCGTTTTACTTGTCTTGGCTACTCTGCTGCTACATGATATGCAGGATCTCAAAAGCTTGTATTTAAAACTTTTTAAAAAAGCTTATTTTTACATAACGTTCCATTTTATCATAAGAGTGTATTTAATTCTTTTTTCAAAGTTTCCACGGAGAAGTTAATTAACTTACTAAATAATTACTAAAAAATGAAAAATAAATAATAGTTTAAAAAAAAACCTAAAAAAAAACTCTTTTATAGAAAATAAATTTTAGTAAATTTGAATTAAAAATAGTGTAAGAAAAAATAATTTTATTGTAAAAAAAGCGTGGGGTGCATGGTATCAATAGTTGTAAATATTTTATGAACAGATATGAGTAGAAGGGTTATTTTGATAATATCCTGGAAAGCACTCTACGCTTTTTTTTACAATAAACTCATTTTTTCTTACACTATTTTTAATTCAAATTTATTTTCTATTTTTTAGTTGGATTTTCTATAAAAGCGTATTTTTTTTAGTTTTTTTTAAACTATTAATTTTTCTAGATCATAAGTATCCATTTTTGGTTTAGATGTGTATTGTGTGATTATGTACTGATTGGCCTTAAAATGGAAATACTATAGGATACTTTTTAACATTAAAAAATATACTTATTCTGTGATTCTGCTTTCATTCATTCTATATATATGCCCAAATTGTCTTAAAATTCCCTTTTCAGCTCTTATAACTAAATCCCCTTTCGATCTACGTTCCCTTATCTCACTGTTTCATATCTATACTAATCTATACTAATATTATAAAGCTGAGGAGTTTGTTTGTTTAAACGCGCTAATCTCAGGAACCGCTGGCCCGATTTGAAAAATTCTTTCACTGTTGAATAGTAAATTTATCGAGGAAGGCTATAGGCTATATTATATTTTTTTAAAAATTAGGGATCCTTACTAAAAGTCCAATAATGTAACCCAAGGTGTAAAAAAATGACCTGAAAATATCCTTAAACGGCGTGCGCTGCGAGAACTATTGATTATAGAACAAAACAATGTACTACCACTTTGCAGAAAATATAATTGTCTACAAAAAAATATCCCGTAACCATATGTCTAACTATTGTAGTTATCTCACAATAAGTGTTTTCTTTTATTTTTTTTAATAATTAAAATGCCGTCGCTTCAAAAACTCTTTATTTTGTACCTTGGTATTAATCCTTATCAAAATAAATTACTCCATATTCAAGACGAATTCAATACCTTTCTAGAACTTTTTGAATTATTCAATTCGGACGTTTCATTTAAAAGATATCGCGATATTTAAAATGTAAGTATTCGTGTTGTAGCCAAATATACTAATATTGTTTGATTGAACGCGCTAATTTCAGGAACTACTGGTCTGATTTGAAAAATTCTTGCAGTGTTGGATAGCCCATTTATCGAGGAAGGATATAGGCTATATATCATCACGCTAAAACCAATAGGAGCGGAGCACCAATGAAGAATGTTTCAAAATCGGAGGGTTTTCAAAAAGCAAATTCCACGCGGACGACGTCGCGGGCACAGCTAGTCACTTATATTACGGTCACATATACTTGTCAAAGCTCTTATTTCAACTGCGTATACTACATTCATGCTTCTTCTGCCATACCATACCAAGGTAAAAACTCAGGACATTTCCGCTGTGAGTCACCCCAACTAACCGCCGGGTATTTGGCAGAGTTTATCGGAATCTCACGATCTCGGGGTGACTGAAACTTGCATATTTTCGGTTTTACAAAGAAAACGTATGAATCAGGACAATCCCGATCGAAAGCTCAGCAGTATTCTGAACATTCGTGATTTATCTTTCCAATGGATATGTTCCGCTTCGTGCTGTTGTTGGTATCATAAAAATAGTGTTCTTACAAATACATTTTGTGGGTGTTTTCTTGATATATATTTTGAGGTTAAAGAACTTTATCCTAACTGATATTATAAACTGACTTTCCCCGCGGCTACGTCGCGGATCAAACCGTAAGTACCTCTATTTTACTCACATAAAAACTTAATTAGGTTGGTGCCGTGGAAGATGGTACGCCCCTTAGTATGGGACGCAACTTCTGTTGATACTTTGGCGGCTGCCCGTTTTTTTTTTTATATATGGAAATATAGGTTTTCGTTTGACCACTGTCTCACTTGATGTTGAGTGATGACGCAGTGTAGGATGGAGCACGCCTGCTTAGAAGATATATTCACTCGTGACTTGAAGACTTCAAGATTATATTTGTCAGGAAAAACAGACTCCGGCAAATTATTCCACTCTTCGGCAGTGCGCGCCAGAAAAGATGAAGCGAAACGCTTGGTTCTGACTGGTGGTGTTTCCACCATGTATCGGTGGTGCAAACCGGTGCGTCTGGTTGTCCGATGGTAAATCCCATATCCCAGTCACAGCCGTGACAGCCGGACCTACTGCCGAGACCTCTCAACGCGTCTAATTGAGGTCTCGCGTGACCAATAGGCTGGCTTGCACCTAGGGCGACGCATCAGCGTTGCCAACCAACGTGGAAATGTGGCCAGCATTCTAGGCACGCTTCCCGCCGACAGCGACCTGGAGTCTATTTTCTACTTATAGATTGTTATTTTGTAAATATAGTTATATTTATAGTATAATTTAATTTTCATATAATGTCAAAGAAGCAAGTTAGGTGTGTAAGAATGGGCCTAAATGGCGCTCTGTTGTTCGTGCCTACCCCGCAAGGGAACTGGCGTGAAGTTATGTATGTATGTATGTATGTAATTTAATTTTAGTTTATTTAGAACTTAGTTTATTTTTAATTGTTATGTAAATAATGTATGTATATACCTAATAAAAAAAAGTAAAAAAAGCATTAGGTTTTTTAAGTATAACATATTTATAATATATAAACCTTCAGTGAAAGATGATCTAACTGAAGATGAAAGGGTTACATTTTTTCGGATATGCAGACAGACAGACGCGTAAAGCGACTTTGTTTTATACTATGTGTTAGGTATCATAAAACGATGACTACTTTAAGGCAGATATTTAGGTCTGTTGTAGTGAATAACAAAGATTTATGTTAGCAATTCTCTCTTACGAAGAGCAAAGACCTACTCATATAACTTCGTCTTGTTCTTTATAAGGGGATAGAAAGAAAGTGTTCCTTGCTTGCTACTGTCCAGAATATTGTTTAATCTACATTTATCTATTTACTAAATACTCTTATTAATATGTATAACATCAGTTATTAGCAAGTTGTTGGACATTTTACACTTCGTACATATACTAGTGTAATTGTCGGTAGTTTAGGATATATTATAGTATAAAAGCCGGCGGTGAAATGAGGCGGACACAGTTGTTCTATCAACCGCCAGGTGCAAAGTTCTTCAGTAAACTGAATAAGTGATTAATTTATGTAGCAGTTTATGTACTTTTATCCGTGCAGGAACGGAGAAAGAATACAATTTCCTGTGGCCGGGCGGCCTGTCGTAAGAGGCGACTAAACAACCCACAGCCAGGTGGTAGGGCATTTGCCCGACTGGATGGCTACCACCCCTGGTCTAAAGCATGTCGCCATAACAACCTTGAGTTGTGTTCCGGCATTAGTGACCATGTTCCAGTGACCCTTAAGAGAGCAGCAGCGCATTTGTAGCACCTATGGTGTTGCAAAATGTCCATAGGAGATGGTAACCGCTTTCCATTAAGTGGGCCGTCTGCCTGTCTGTTGAACTCCTGCAATAAAAAAATAAAAAAAATTTACTCTTTGTACACTTTGTACTATATGTAATAGTAACTGTTGCCAGCGGCTTCATTTAATTAACAATAGTCAATGGCTAGCGCATGCGTCCCAGACCCAAAGGGCGCGGGTTCGATCCTGACCGGAACGCATGCACCACTTAGGCAGTTTTCTGATCTAATATATATATATTGTTACAATTACCACGTGCTAACAACGGTGAAGGAAAACATCGTGATGCAACCTGCACATCGAGATAACCGATGTGTCAAACCTGCCAAGCCGCCTTGGACAAGCGTGGCGGGTATACCGTCCGTGCCCCAGTAATGGGAGGCCCTAGCCCAGCAGTGGGACATTTATGGGCTGTTATTATATTACATTATTGCATAGCTTCGTTGTCAGTCAATTACAGTCCGCCGCTGGACGTAGACCTTCCCAATTCGGCGTCACTTATCCCGGTCCTCAGTCTTTCTCATCCAGCGCTTACCGGCGAACTTGCGCAGGTCATCCATCGGGCTGGAGAGCGTCCGACATTTTGTTTACCGAGACGCGGTCTCCACTCCAGGTCTCGTCTGATTCATTGGCTATCTGTCCTGAGATAGATGTGACCGGCCTACTGCCACTTCCTCCTTTTCTCCGTGCAGAAACGGAGAAAGAATACAATTTCCTGCGGGCAGGCGGCCTGTCGTAAGAGGCGGCAAAACAACCCACAGCCAGGTGGTAGGGTATTTGCTCGACTGGATGGCCACCACCCCTGGTCTAGAGTATGCCGCCATAACAACCTTATGTTGTGTTCCGGCATTAGTGACCAGGTTCCAGTTTCCCTTAAGAGAGCAGCAGCGCATTTGTAGCAACTTTGGTGTTGCAAATGTCCATAGGCGATGGTAACCGCTTTCCATCAAGTGGGCCGTCTGCTTGTCTGCTGATCTGCAAAAAAACAACTTCAACTTGCTAATTTTGCGTGCTATGTCAGTTATCTTGGTCCTCTTAAAGATATCCACATTTCTGATTCTATCCATAACAGAAACACCCAACATAGCTCGCTCCATAGCCCGTTGAGGGACTTGGAATTTGTGGACCACTCTTACCATCAGTTTCCATGTCTCGGCTCCGTAGGTCAGGACGGTCAGTCAGTCATAATTTAAGTAGTCAAAAAAGTGGCCCCAATTTCACCCTTTTAAGGGTTGAAGTGAATTTCTCCGTGCAGGAACGGAAAGAGAGTACTATTTCCTGCGGCTGGGCGGCTTGTTGTAAGCCAGGTCGTAGGGCATTTGTCCGACTGGATGGCTACCACCCCTGCACTAAAGTATGTCGCCATAACAACTTTGATTTGTGTTCCGGCATCAGTGACCAAGTTCCAGTTTCTCCTTCAAGACCGGCAGCACATTGGTAGAATCTCTGATATTGCTAATGTCCATAGATGACAGTGACCACTTTCCATCACAGTTGAGCCGTCAGACTGCCTGCTGTGCTTCAGTAATAAAAACAATTCCTAATCAGAAACAGGTTATATGAAATTTAGTGATTTTTACTTTAATAATGATGGATTTTCACTTAAACTCACAACCCCTTTTTCACCCCTTAGGCGTTGAATTGTCAAAAATCCGTTTTTAGTTCGCACATACAGTATCTAGAATGAAAGTCAGTCAGTGAAACCGAGTAATTACATATGTATAGATAACAAACAAAAAAACTATATTTCAAATGTTTGTAGATGAAAAACAAATTCTCTACAACACAGGAAGTAAGCGTTAAACATTTTTATTTCCTCTGATGATTTATACTGTTCGTGTAAATAGTTGTTATGTGTCAAAAGATCTCATTAGTTGTAAACTTTCAAAGACTTGGTCGGCGTCGGCGTCGGCGCCGGCTGCAACTGAATCCCAACACATGCGCGCGCGCAACGCATTTATCTCTTCAGTCAAATGTCCATTTATTTTATTTTTTGTTTTTTTTTTAAATTTTACTAACAACAAACAAACATATTATCCGTGCAGGAACGGAGAAAGAATACAATTTCCTGCGGCCGGGCGGCGTGTCGTAAGAGGCGACAAAACAACCCACAGCCAGGTGGTAGGGTTTACCCGACTGGATGGCAACCACACCTGGTCTAGAGTATGCCGCCATAACAACCTTAAATTGTGTTCTAGCATTATTGGCGAGGTTCCAGTCTCCCTTAAGAGAGCAGCAGCGCATTTGTAGCACCTTTGGTGTTGCAAATGTACATAGGCGACGGTAACCGCTTTCCATCAGGTGGGCCGTTTACCTGTCTGCTGAACTCATGAAATAAATATAAAAATAAACAACTGGTCTTGACTATTTTAGATAGATAGATAACACTTTCTTATACACCAATACAAACATGAACTTAAAGACGAAAATGATATCTAGTTATGTACAAAGGGCGGTCGTATCGCTAAAAAGCGATCTCTTCCAGACAACCCCAGGAATGAATTGAGATAATAATGGCGATGGTGGTATACGTAACATATTGTACGAACTACTTACTTTTTAATAATAAATACATAAATTTTATACGAGCGTGCATGACAAGAGTTATGAATGTCAAAGAAGCAAGTGAGGTGTGTAAGAATAAGCCTGAATGGCGCTCTGTTGTTCGTGCCTACCCCGCAAGGGAACTGGCGTGAAGTTATGTATGTATGTATAAATTTTATGTATTACATAGATAAATCTATACTAACAGACGAGCGTGCATGACAAGAGCTATGAATGTCAAAGAAGCAAGTGAGGTGTGTAAGAATAAGCCTGAATGGCGCCCTGTTGTTCGTGCCTACCCCGCAAGGGAACTGGCGTGAAGTTATGTATGTATGTATAAATTTTATGTATTACATAGATAAATCTATACTAACAGACGAGCGTGCATGACAAGAGCTATGAATGTCAAAGAAGCAAGTGAGGTGTGTAAGAATAAGCCTGAATGGCGCCCTGTTGTTCGTGCTTACCCCGCAAGGGAACTGGCGTGAAGTTATGTATGTATGTATAAATTTTATGTATTACATAGATAAATCTATACTAACAGACGAGCGTGCATGACAAGAGCTATGAATGTCAAAGAAGCAAGTGAGGTGTGCAAGAATAAGCCTGAATGGCGCTCTGTTGTTCGTGCCTACCCCGCGAGGGAACTGGCGTGAAGTTATGTATGTATGTATAAATTTTATGTATTACATAGATAAATCTATACTAACAGACGAGCGTGCATGACAAGAGCTATGAATGTCAAAGAAGCAAGTGAGGTGTGTAAGAATAAGCCTGAATGGCGCCCTGTTGTTCGTGCCTACCCCGCAAGGGAACTGGCGTGAAGTTATGTATGTATGTATAAATTTTATGTATTACATAGATAAATCTATACTAACAGACGAGCGTGCATGACAAGAGCTATGAATGTCAAAGAAGCAAGTGAGGTGTGCAAGAATAAGCCTGAATGGCGCTCTGTTGTTCGTGCCTACCCCGCGAGGGAACTGGCGTGAAGTTATGTATGTATGTATAAATTTTATGTATTACATAGATAAATCTATACTAACAGACGAGCGTGCATGACAAGAGCTATGAATGTCAAAGAAGCAAGTGAGGTGTGTAAGAATAAGCCTGAATGGCGCCCTGTTGTTCGTGCCTACCCCGCAAGGGAACTGGCGTGAAGTTATGTATGTATGTATAATATATACCTACATGGAATAAACAGTATAAATATTTTGTTAACTTTATGGTTTAAATAAAAAATATAAATACTTAATGCTTGTCTATATTGTAATATGCTTGTATGCAGCCTTTTTTTGTCTTATTTTTTTATGCTTATACCATGATTTTGCAAATCTAAGCTCTCTTAGCTCTTGAAGAGCATCGCACATTTCGTATGAGACGACGCGGAATCTGTTCATGAAAGATAGATTTGATTTTGTATTTGGATAATTTTGACCTATTAAAAAAAAACCAAACATTTTTTCTTTTTTTTTTCAAATTATTTCATTTTTTTCAGTGTCTATGGAAATTTTTCGATATTTTCAAAATTTCCTTTAAGGACACTGCGCCCCCCCCCCCCCCCTCCACGTGCCCCCACAAAAAAAGCCCTGCTTCTATGCATATTATTACGCTACTATATTCAAATTTAAGTTCATTAAAATATCACACGCGAAATATCCGTATTTCCAGACATAATAATTATAGAATAACGACACGTTGAGACGTTTCAAATTATTTTTAATACACGTTTCCCTTTGAGAAACACATAAACATTGGATAGAATTGGCGTTTAGGCATGCTTGAATCATAATAAATGGTTGCGTGCGATCCGACAGTTCAAGGCTATGCACAAACCTATTGCATGCTTTACAATATTAGCGTTTCAATTCTATTAATACGTTGGGTATATCATTTTTGTTCTATAGACTCGATTTTGTTTTATTTTTTACCTCTTACTAATAGCCTTATCAATACAATCTCCTGCGGCCGGGTGGACTGTCGTAAGAGGCGATAGAACAACCTACAGGCAGCTGGTACGCTATTTGCCCGTCTAGATGGCTACCTTGAGTTGTGTTCCGGAATTAGTGGCCAGATTCCAGTCTCCCTTTAGGGTCAGCGCAGATAGAACGGAGCGGAGAGGATTTTATTAACGCACTTGAAAATAAACTTTAAAATTATTACAATAAAGTGCATAGATGCTTGAACCTGACAAACGCGTCCTCGAAGATACGCGTCGTATGCGTACTTTCAGTGTTGTCACTGAGTTTAAAGAGGGATGACGTCGAACTTTCGCGAACTGGCATGTTTACTGTAGAGTAGTTTACTCCCTAAAGAAAATTCCCGAGACCGCGCGGGGATTATTCCTCTCTGTCTGCGTTGACCCTTATAGAGCGGCAGGACATTGATAGCGCCTTTGGTGTTACAAATGTTTATAGGCTATGATAACCGCTTCCCATCGGGTGAGCCGTCTGCCTGTCTGCTGAACCCTTGCAATAATAAAAACAGCATTTGTTACTAGTAGCGCCACCTACTCAGTTCAGTATTAGTGGCTCCATCTATTACGTACAGTTTAAAAATTTAGTCTACTATTTGTTTTATGAGTATTTGATAATTTTAAAATAATGAAGGTACTTTGGTATAACAACATAGTATAAATACTGCAAACCCGCTGTGAATTGGGCATTCTATGTTCGGAAGCCTAATAAAACAGTTCTCAAAGTTCTTAGTGTTTTGTTGTATAAATCTCTCACTGATACTAAATTTCCCACTAGCTGTGCTCATTACACAGTTTACATGGAACTTTAATATTATTTAGTGTTGCCAGCTAATCTTTCATGTTGCTATGGTGACGTTTGTTAGTGAATTAGCCGACGGTGCTAAGAAAAACGACCGTAGCGCCCTGTAACGACTATCCCACGGAAACGATTTCAATTTTTTTTTATTGCAAGAGTTCAGCAGACAGGCAGATGGCCCATTTGATGAAAAGCGGTTACCATCGCCTATGGACCTTTGCAACATCAAAGGTGCTATAAATGCGCTGCTGCTCTCTTAAAGGAGACTGGAACCTGGTCACTAATTCCGGAACACAACACAAGGTTGTTATGGCGGCATACTCTAGACAAGGGGTGGTCGCCATCCAGTCGAGCAAAGACCCTACCACCTGGCTGTGGGTTGTTTAGTCGCCTCTTACGATAGGCCGCCAGGCCACAGGAAATTGTATTCTTTCTCCGTTCCTGCACGGATAAAATCCAATTATCGGTATAAAATGTATCCTAAGTGTTAACCCGGGATGCAAGTTAGACCTGTGTTGAGTTTCATTTAAATCCGTTCAGTAGTTTCCACGTGATGCTCTAACAGAGATACAGCTCAAAATTCTAAAAGTTGCATTTTCAAAATCTTCTGGTCCCAATAAGCACCAGAAACCACCACCGTACACATTTGTGGACCGGCACAAATATGACCCCTTTCTAGGGTTCCATATTTGCGCCGTTTGAGATGTTCAGCTATTGAAGCAGCGTTGCCAGCCCCTGACTTAGTCATTAGAAGATGTGATGCCGCTAGATTGTCAACGCATGTCGTGTCCCACACAAGCGGGACACACACAAACGGATGATGTCATTGAGGCTGGCATGGCGAGATCTCCGGCCAACACTATGTAAACGAGAAGATGAAAGAAGAGATATACAGGATGTTGCAGCAAATGGAACATCTGCTTGAAACCGTTATATATATACCGGGAATATATCTTAATTAAGATGCATTATAATTTTATTATTTAACAATAACAAAGATACAGGAAGAAAAAAATTATAATTTTGGTTGTGCTTCTCCTTAACATTGTACACTAAGAATGATTCACCTTTGCATAAAACATTTAGTAAGTTCGTTGCCCTTTAATAATGCCGCTAAACACACAACACTGACAAAGCAACCGCGCATCCGGCTTACCGATAGTCGGCGTTTTTATAAAATTCAGCTGACAGTTAGCTATCAAAGTACGTCGCTGCTGAAGTTAGTTTTCATGCGTTTTTTCAATACCGGATGAATAAATTTGAAACGAAAAATATGTTTGATTTAAAATCTTTTACTGTACATGTTCCACCTGGTTTTATGCGAAATTATGAGAAGTTATAAGAAGTTGGAAGTATGTAACAGTTATATAGGATAACTGTAATACATTTATAACACCTAGGTATAACATAGATAGTGGAGACATATTAATATAATTTAGGTTGTTAGATATGTATTTACAGTTCTCCTATATAACTATTACATCCTTCCAAAGTGAAATTTTAAACGATCATAACTCTAAAACTAAATTTTTAAGATTTTTTTTCCTTTTTGTAACTGTACGCTAGTATTATGCTCTTTCACCCATTTATGTAGGTGTTCCGTGTGCTGAAACACTCTGTATAGATACTTCAACAGAAAGAGAGAGAGATATTTCGAAAAAAATGTAAAAGCAATTACAGTTATTAATGTTTTAGACAGAAAATGTGTTGGCTTACCAGAACGATTGTAGTTATCAGTTTGTGCTGATTCGTGATGTTTAATACTTTATTTAAAATATTACAATGGATGATAGCGTGCGCAATGAATTACATGGAATTACACAATAAAACCAAGAAGCGAAACAAACATGGCCGCAGACCATCTCGCGCGCAGCAAGCTTCACACCGCGCTCTATAAACGCGTGCCTTCGCGCGCATCCCTCATTTTACCACAAAGCCATTATTACAATTATAAACTTTAAAACCTAAATCCTTAAACAAATAAAAAATATAATTTCATCGCTCACAACGATATTTGTATGAAAAAATTGATTATTACTGTTTATACAACATGAGCAACACGTACTTTTCTAAATTTTAAAACGTGCAATGCCGTATTATAAAATAAAATTGAAAACATCTAAATTTATTGCTTGTTGGTAGATGTTGTCGCTTATTCGCAATTTACTGAACAGCGTCTTTTTGAAGTAATTCACTCGTTGACAGAGATATCCGCAGCTCTTCTATCTTTTTAATATAAACACTCATTTCGCAATAAATTGGCGTCAGGCTATACTGAACAGAGAGCTTTATGGAACTTTGGTGTTGCAAATGTCCATAGGCGATGGTAACCGCTTTCCATCAAGTGGGCCGTCTGCCTGTCTGCTGATCTCCTGCAATAAAAAAGAAAAAAAAGTAATTATGTGTTTTGTGAGAAATATTAACTGTATAGTCAAATGTGGCCTTTTGAGTTGTCACAAGAACTCCGTTGAATGGCACTAGCTGATAACCTACAGTTCAGCTGTGCTACACATAGGCTTAAGAAAATGAAGAAACTACATTGTATTCTAAGATCTGGCTTAAAGGTCTAGCTGCCAAGCTATAAACCTAAATAAAATATAAAAATTATAACCTAGGCGCCGACAAAGACAAATTCCACGTACAGATTTGTAGAAGCACATTTATTACCCATCGGCATTTGAACTAATAACTAATAACATTGAAACTATTGTAATTATTTTATGATCGTCTTCTTTTGTTTACTTATTTGTTGGCATATGTTTCTAGTATTGTGAAGAACAGTCTATTGTTCTATTGTACTTATTTACGCCGCTTGAGGCTGCCTCATTAACCAGGTGTTATGGATTATAAGGTACTAGCTGGTTCTCGGTCCACGCTGCCGGGCGGGCACATTGCATTTGTGCAGTATAAAACGATGGCCTGATTGAGGGAGGGGACAGTCGAGCGAGAACCACGATCAAAGCCAGACGTGTGTATAATCGGGAATATAATAGTGACGCACTTTGCGCGTTTTATTGACTTACGACCTTCTGCATTACGTTTGGATTTGTTGTGTTCGGTTATATTTGTACCTGTGTTATACATGTTTGTATAGTTCTAATAAACACTATAATAATTCCAACGGCATTTTAATTCGAGTCCCGCTAAACTCGTAACAATATTTTTAGAAATAACGTTAAATAAATTTCGTGCACAAATTCCTGTGAAATGAGACGATTCACTCTAAGTGTTCAAACACGTTGACTCGCGGGCGCGGTGGCGGGCGCGGTCGCGAAATTACAAACATATGGCGCAATATCCAAGTGTTCACGTTGCGAAATGGACGCGCGGTCTAAGTAGCGGGCAAGCTGGTGCGCTTTTTTTTTTATTGCAAGAGTTTAGCAGACAGGTAGACGGCCCACTTGATGGAAAGCAGTTACCATCGCCTATGGACATTTGCAACACCAAAGTTGCTACAAATGCGCTGCTGCTCTCTTAAGGGAAACTGGAACCTGGTCACTAATGTCGGAACACAACTCAAGGTTGTTATGGCGACATACTTTAGACCAGATGTGGTAGCCATCCAGTCGGGCAAATGCCCTACCACCTGGCTGTGGGTTGTTAAGTCGCCTCTTACGACAGGCCGCCCGGCCGCAGGAAATTGTATTCTTTCTCCGTTCCTGCACGGATCGCTCGCGGCAATATCAAACGCATGAGTTGTATGCGTGTGTTCATGTCGAACTAGCGGCGAAGCGCACGATTCACTCGCGACGTCAGCTAAGTTCAACCAGTATGAACGACAGAGTACTTTATATATACGGGTATAGATGGTAATTAATAAAAATGATAATTAACTATTTTTTTTAAACTCACCTTATAGTGAGTTTAAAAAAAATAGTTACCTCACATTATCCGTCGGTCTCTTGCCACCGCCGGGGCACCAGCTGTTGTAGAACCAAATGGTCTGTGCCGCGATGATGGTAAGAGACCAGACGGAATGTCGTTGGTGCCATGGAAGATCGGACGCCCTCTAGTATGGGACGCAACTTGTGTCGATACTTTGGCGGCGTCCCATCTTCCAGACACAGCCGTGACGGCCGGGGCTGCTGCTGCACACCAGGAGGCCCTGAAACGTCGCAAATATGTGTCCATTGGTAGTGGGTACGTATTTGTGGCTTTCGGGGTCGAGACCCTGGGGCCGTGGGGGCCTGGAGCTCATCACCTCTATCGAGACCTCTCAACGCGTTTAATTGAGGTCTCGCGTGACCAAAAGGCTGGCTTGCACCTAGGGCAACGAATTAGCGTTGCCATCCAACGCGGAAATGCGGCCAGCATTTTGGGGACGTTCCCCGCCGACAGCGATTTGGAGTCAATTTTTTATTTATAGATTTATGTTATTTTGTAAGTATAGCTTTATTTATAGTTTAGTTTAGTTTATATATTTTTAACATTTAGTTTTAATACTTAATTTTAAATAAAACGACCTTATAGTTACAAATAGTTGTTTTTCGGGCTTTATGCTTTTATGAAAATTTGTGTCTTCTTTTGAAAACTCACTCCTTATTGAATCAAAACAGTTAACAGTCATCCTGGTGGTATATTCAAAAAATCTTGAAGGATGATCTCTCAAATTACTATATAACGTATGAAATTCACCATACCGTTCTCTTTCTTTATTAATTTCGTGCAAAAGAATTCTAATTTTTATCATCACCCACTTTAGATATGAATTTTCAGTTAAAAAAAAACTAATGAGGTGTCTTTGGGACACATGTTTGGAACGAAGTTCTCCTAAAATGTCTTAAAAATTCTCAAAACGTCTCAAAAAGTGTGTCGATAAGCATCGAAAACCATCGAAATTTTATCAAAAACCTATGTATAGAAAGAAATACATAAACAAACAAATAGTGTCAAAAACAGCGTATATTATTACACTAATTGATATTTTAGATTTTATTTCATTGCGTTAAAGTTGATAGCTTACTATAGCAAAAAGTGTTGTGACAACTTTTCGTAAGAATTTTTTCCGTCTAGCCCCCTTTCACAACGCGCGATAAGGAACTTCGTTCCAATAAAAGATCGTCGTCCATATTTTAATCTCTGAAAACACGTCAAACTCGCGCAAACGCCTGGCGGCTTATGTGAACGCGAACTCGCTACGTCTACCGCGCCCGCGCCCGCGAGTCAACGTAAATGAACACTTAGAGTAAAACGTGTGAGCAACATCAAAACTGGCATGACAGTTCCGTGTCACGGATTATGACACAGTATATAACAGAACAGTGGTGAGACACCTGTTTTATATTCTCGTGACTCAGGTTCGAGTTTAACATAGAAAGATTTTTTAATAGCGTTTCGCAGTTATTTTGGCAAGTAACCTTTTCGCGTTTGTCATGTCCGTCTATCTGACTATTATTTATTGTATGTCACAGCAACTTCCTCAGAAATCACTACATTGTATTCGCCACGTCTTTTACTATGTTCTACATTCATTGCTATTTACCTCTTTACGTCTAAATGGCAAGTGTTGCAACCTTGATGCTCCAATAAGTGATTCCTTATTATTGCAGATTACCCTCACGCTATTAAAGATGTATGCAGTTAGATAGATAGATAGATAACACTTTAATATACACCAATACAAAATTGAACTTAAAGACTGAAATGATGTCTAATTGTGTACAATAGGGCGGTTTTATCGCTAAAAAGTGATCTCTTCGAGACAAACCCAGGAATTAATTGAGATGATAATGGCGATGGTGGTATACGTAACATATAGTACGAAATACTTACATTATAATAATAAATATGTATATATATACTAGCTGTCCCGACAGACGTTGTTCTGCCCTGAAGAAATAAAATTTAGAACCCGATTGCAGCGCCACCTAGTGGGTCCAAATGTAAGCTATCCTATCTTTCAAGTCGGAACAAACTGCACACGATGTGCAAATTTGATTAAAATCGGTCAAGTAGTTTAGGAGTCCGTCGCGGACAAACAACGTGACACGTAATTATATATATATTAGATAAAGATTTGTTTTATTGCTGGCGTACAAAGCTGGCAAACAGGCTGACAGTTCAAGTGTGATAGAAAATGGTTACCGTCGCCTACGAACATTTGCAACACTAAAGGTGCTAGCAATGTGCTACTAATGGTGTGCTACCAATATGGGCTGGAACCTGGTCACTAATGCCGGAACACAACTTAAGGTTGTTGTAGCTGCATGCTTTACATCAGAGGTGGTAGCTATGCAAACGGGTAGATGCTATCACCTGGATGTGGGTTGTTTTGAGACATGTATGTTTGTGTTGTAACATTAAGCGTATCTACGGGAGAGGGAACTGACCAGCACGCTTCCCGTCTCGCTGACGACGAGGATGGAGAATCGCACACGAAGACTTCCAATCGCCGTAGGCTACCAACTAAACCCGGGTGGTAATTGCACTGCTGCAGACATGCTAGTAAGCTTCGTCAAGTCTTCTCGTCGACTATCCCTCAATGCTTGAAGACGAATGTGTTCCAGCAGTGCTTCCTCCCCGTCCTGACCTACGGGTCCGAGAGGTGGACACTGACGGCACGATTGGTCCTCAAGTTCCAAGTCGCTCATCGGGCTATGGAGAGAGCTATGTTGGATGTTTCTTTTATGGATAGAATTAGAAATGAGGATATCTGTAAGAGAACCAAGGTAACGTCTGCCGCAGGACCGATAACCAATGGAGCAGACGAGTCCTGGAGTGCAGACTAAGTTTCAGTAAACGTAGTGTCGGACACCCTCCAGCCCGATTCTCTGACGACCTGTACAAGATCGCTGATAGGCGTTGGATGGGGAAAACTGAGGACAGGGATGAGTAGCACCGACTTGGGGAGGCCTCCGTCCAGCAGTGGACTACGATTCGCTGACGACGAGGCATGTTAGTGCCACACCTACGTGTCGGATCCCACACGCCCCACAACGATTTGTTTATTTTACTGGTATTGCAGGAGTTCAGCAGGCAGGCAGACGGCCCACTTGATGGAAAGCGGTTACTATCGCCTATGGACATTTGCAACATCAAAGGTGCTACAAATGCGCCGCTGCTCTCTAAAGGGAGACTGGTACCTGGTCACTAATGCCGGAACACAACACAAGGTTGTTATGGCGGCATACTCTAGACCAGGAGTGGTCGCCATCCAGTCGAGCAGATACCCTACCACCTGGTAAATACCCTACCACCTGGTAGGGTACCACGCTTTCCAAACGATGGTTTGTCCTCAACCGGATTTCCCCTAGATAAAAAAAATTAAACATATTATGACATCATTTATAAAATCAGAGAACAACGTTGCAAAGATATTACAACGGAATACAATCGCGAACAAAAGTTGTTCGACGTAACAGAAGTGACGTTATCTCTTCAAGTAGGTAGGCCCAGGAAAACCGCGATTTTCATGATTAACAATTAAACTAGACCGGTACACCGCGACGTACACACCATGATCAAATAAAAGAGCTAAAGAGAATTCAGGCAAAAAGCACGTATTTGCCTAAGCTATTGTTGCATGTAGAGATCTATTGTCTCTGCCTAGCCCATGGGGAAACAGGCGTGATAATATATGTGTGTTACAGTTAAAGTAACAAACATAACTGGTAATTATGCATAATCACCATTAATGCCGGTAAATTTGATAAATAAATGAAAATGTATGAAAACTATGAATATTTATTCGAATTATGAATCTAAACCATCCGGGAACGCCACTTAAACATACACAAGAAATTTCATCAAAATCGATAAAGTGGTACTCCAGTTATGCGCATACATACATTTCTACGATTCATTTTTATTTATATAGATAGATAGATTATAGTTACACGTCTATGAGATTGGACATATTGTTTTATAAGCAATTCTAACAACGATATTTGTTAACTATATTCACATAGCAACACGTTCATATACTTATCATTGGCTTCAAATGTGCTAAATTATACATCAATAAATTATTGATGTATAAAGAGTAATGAATGTCAAAGAGGCAAGTGAGGTGTGCAAGAATAAGCCTAAATGGCACTCTGTTGTTCGTGCCTACCCCGCAAGGGAACTGGCGTGAAGTTATGTATGTATGTATGTATGTATGTAATAAACTATTGATTAGAAAATTGATGTGCCCATCAAATTTGTAAACAATAAGATTTTTGTATATATAGATTAAGTTAAATTAAGATTAATTAAGACAGTAATATACTACAAGAATACAACAACTCGTCGTCTTATTTTGTACTTCCCTGTACAGCGTTCGAGCCTAGCTCCCACTGCGATGGAGCTATAGCTCCATATATTGCCTCTGTGGTTGAGCGGGCGAAGCCTTTGCCGGCGTACCTCACTGCAACGCAGAGGTTCCGGGTTCGATTCCTGGTATAGTAAATTTCGGAAACGCATTTTCTCCGTTATTTACTATGGTCTGGGTGTCTGGGATCGGCCCCAGAGTAGTCCGTTGTATATTACCCATAACACAAGCGTAACTTGCTTAATATAGGGATATACACTATGTGTGTTTGTCTGCCGATTATTATTATTATTATACGCTCTCACCTAGTAGTGGGTTACCCCATCCAACGATGCACTAGTCAGCATAAATCAATTTCCACATAATTAATTAACAATATCCAGTTTAAGGGCCTCGATAAATAAAGGTGCGTTCAGCTGTCAGATAGCGGCACAGCGCGGCGAGCCGAGTGGTATCGTTGAATAATACAACACTTTTGTCACAGAGCGTACTCTCCACACTGACGACGGTGCTGTCACTGCTCTTCAAATTGGGCGTTTGTTTACAATATTTGCATTTGATGAAGGACGGACACTATACATTATCAATCAACATATACATACATACATCCTATTAATATTATTACGACCTACACGCCAACAAAAGTTAATTCACACATTTGGACTTCTTTTGTTTACTTTGTGTTTAAAATTTGTGATTAGAAAACAGCCCATTGTGTATTGTAATCTTTTATGGTAGTCATTAGCCAGGTGTGTCGGACTGATTCTAAGAAATTCGATCCACGCGGTCGGGCAGACATATTGTATCGGTGCTGTATAAAGCAATGGCCCGATGGAGAGATCGGCAGTCTAGCGATAACCACAAGCGAAGCAAGACGTATGTACAACATTCGGTAATATATTTTAGTGACGGACTTTGCGCGTTTTATGGAATTACGATCTTCTGCATTACGTTTGGCTTTGTTGTGTTCGGTTATATTTGTACCTGTGTTATACGTGTTTGTATAGTTCTAATAAGCTCTATAATAATTCCAACGGCATTTTTAATTCGACTCCTGCAACTCGTAACAATATGAATAAGACCGTAGATGTCAAATCATTACTGTTATAGCTACTCGTATAGATGATAAACGGCTCCGCCAGTGGTCTCCGGCAAGGCCTGAATGCGAATTATTAATCACAGTTCACTATTAGTTTTGGTAGACATTTATTAGTTTTGGTAGACATTTATTAGTTATGGTAGACGTTTATTAGTTTTGATAGACATTTATTAGTTTTGGTAGACATTTATTAGTTTTGGTAGACATTTATTAGTTATGGTAGACGTTTATTAGTTAACATAGATATTTATTAGTTTTGGTAGACATTTATTAGTTTTGATAGACATTTATTAGTTTTGATAGACATTTATTAGTTTTGGTAGACATTTATTAGTTTTGGTAGGCATTCAATTGTCAGTGAATGGCAACGGTGGCGCCATCTTTTCAGCTACACCGAATTAATTTTTCAAATGCACCTTCGGGGCCACATCCTGAACTTCTAAATAGCGAAAAACACTTAAAGGAATTTCGAGGCCGACTTTGAAGAAAACTAAAATGGCAAAGTATTGCTAATCTCCATAAGCGACGGTAACCGCTTTCCATCACAGTTGAACCGAAGCAATAAGTCGCTTTCCTTGTCTGTCTGTATATTCGCTAACTCCTAAACCACGAGACGGATTTTGAAGCAGTTTTCACAGTCAGTTCGATAATTTTTTAAAGAAGATTATGTATACTAGTTTATGATCGAGGCTTCGCTCTCTTTATATAAAAACCCAATTAAGTTTTTATATAAGGGTCAAACTTGCTGAGGTTTGACTTTGACCTAAATAAAACTAGTTATATTATAATTTTGATGACAGATTTTAATTACTTTTAATATTAATCATTTCTAACCTCAGGAGCTTAATGTGTGCGATAAAGTCTAGTATTTTTTTTTGTACGTGATGACCTTATTATGTACGCATTTGCGTAGTACGCCCGCAATTATGCGTAACTCCCAAAGGGCTCGTAGCCGTAGCAACTTTGCTACGCAGTTACTACGCCGTAGCCTTTACCCTGAGGCGTAATTCCAGCCGTTTGCGTTTTACACAAAAACAATGAAATGGGATTTTTTACTTTTGTTTCCCCTTTTAACCGAATTTAAAATGTTAATAAATGCGACTGGCTTCTTAAATAAGTATTTGTTTTTCTACTGATAATACAAAAATAAAGAAAATCCATTCAGTATAATAGTCCATAATATAACTATAGTATAATATAACTGAAATAATTAAATTGAATAATTTATATATTTTTTTCCTAGAAAATAAGATCTACTATTAATCTGTACAAGGATCTAGTTCGTATACAATGATTTTAAGAAAGAGAAAATATGCCCCCTGTATAATAGAGGCCCAGACGGCCTCTGTGGTCGAGCGGGCTAAGCCTTTGCCAGCCTACCTCACTGCGACGCAGAGGCTCCGGGTTCGATTCCTGGTATAGTAAATTTCGGAAACGTATTTTCTGCGTTATTTACTATGGTCTGGGTGTCTGGGATCGGCCCCAGAGTAATCCGTTGTATATTACGCATAACACAAGCGTAACTTGCTTAATTTGGGGATATACAATGTGTGTGTTTGTTTGCCGATTATTTATTTATTTATTTATAATTTGGACTAGCAGAAACCAAAAATGTAACAGAATCTTTGTCTGTCTGTATGTAAGAGCGTTACGTGAAAACTACTCAACGGATTTAAATGAAACTGGATACAGATCTAGCTTATGTCCTAGATCAATACTTAGGATTCGTTTTAAAGTAATAATTTATTTTTCATTGCAGGAGTTCAGCAGACAGGCAGACGGCCCACTTGATGGAAAGCGGTTACCATCGCCTATGAAGATTTGTAACATCAAAGGTGCTACAAATGCGGTGCTGCTTTCTTAAGGGAGACTAGAACCTGGTCACTGATGTCGGAACACAACTCAAGGTTGTTATGGCGACATACTTTAGACCAGGGGTGGTAGCCATCCAGTCGGGCAAATACCCTACCACCTGGCTGTGGATTGTTTTGTCGCCTCTTACGACAGGCCGCCCCCCAACGCAGGAAATTGTATTCTTTCGCCGTTCCTGCACGGCTAATTAAGTGAAGTGGTTTCCATAGGATAGACGAACGTAGCACTGCGCAGTTGCAATTCACTAATAAATTTTGTCATGACAACGCGGACGAAGTTCCTATGGCCCAGCTAGAACTATTTATATATGTAATTGTAATTAAAAGTGTCTGTTTGTAAATGTTTCATAGTCTTGTAATAATAATAAGTGTGTGTGAAGTGATAAATGGCCTAATGTCAGAAGTAGCTTCGGTGACACTGCAGTCCATCTCTCGAAACCCCTTAGCCACTCACACCCATGCAGGCATTGGCGAGTCACTGTCTGCCCCTTTTTTCCATGTTCCCCGAACATTGCGACGGGCAGACGCCATAGTCCTCATATTCCCAGACCCCTAGTACCACTTAGTTCACCCCAATAGCCCGGTACTTTTTGTCTTCATTTCCCACAATAGTCCTACACTGGTCGGGGCTTGTCCTTGGGTGCATTATTATATGGTATAGACAGGGATAATCGCCGGTCAGTGCCACGCTACATTTACATTAAATTTGTCAAGGGACCTCTACGTTTTCGCCTTCCCATGACCCCACGCAAACCCTCCAAAAGTCCGGGCCATTTTTATGGCCCGTGGTCTTCAAAGACGTACAAATATAATAATAGACCTTAAACATCCTACTGCTAGTCTCTGATTTCCCAACTACAGTAGAAGCGGACAGTATATCTCCGCTACGCTTCTCCAAGGCGTGCAGATGTCCAGGTTTCATCACGAAGGTTTCCTTCATCGTTATCACGTGATAATTCTAATAATGTCTGCATTAGGTCGAAAAACTGTCTAAGTGGTGCATGCTTTCCAGTCAAGATTCAAACCTGCGCCCTTCGAGTTTGAGTTTTTTATCCGTTCAGGAACGGAGAAAGAATACAATTTCCTGCGACCGGGCGGCCTGTCGTAACAGGCGACTTAACAACCCACAGCCAGGTGGTAGGGCATTTGCCCGACTGGATGGCTACCACCCCTGGTTTAAAGTATCTCGCCATAACAACCTTGAGTTGTGTTCCGGCATTAGTGACCAGGTTCCAGTCTCCCTTAAGAGAGCAGCAGCGCATTTGTAGCAACTTTGGTGTTGCAAATGTCCATAGGCGATGGTAACCGCTTTCCATCAAGTGGGCCGTCTGCCTGTCTGCTGATCTCCTGCAATAACAAAAAAAGACGCGAGTACGCTGGCCACTTTTTTTTTTGTTGGAGCAGGGGGAATACGTTTCGTACACTACCGGGTCTTTTGTGGGGGTTAGACCTTACGGGGCGAGATTAAGCATAATTTGTGTGGGACTCTGGTACAGTCGTTCCCAAATACACCACTAAACCTGCTCCTGCCTCCCATATGCCCGCGCTTGTTGTAGGAAGACCATGATACTTAGAACGTAGTTACGCCCAAGCTCATCCACGCGTCAAGGTCTGAGAATATCCCGGGAAGCTGGATAAACTCACTTCAACAATAGAAGTTTAGTTCCACCGCATCTCCAGATACAAGTGAACTCAAGGGAATTTCGGTAACCACTATGCTAGCACTGCTTTTTTTCATGATCTTATGCATTACCAGATTATAGTGAAATGTATGTTATATATTATAAAATTCTCGTGTCACAATGTTCGTTCCCATACTCCTCCGAAACGGCTTGACCGATTCTTATGAAATTTTTTTTATGCATATTCAGTAAGTCTGAGAATCGGCTACTATCTATTTTTCAAACCCCTAAGTGATAAGGGGTGTCCACCCCAAAAATTTATTTTTCATTTTTTGGATATATTTTTATTTTTTTAGGATTAAAAAATACATACAACCCTAAATTTTCACCCCTCTACGATCAACCCCTATTTTTTATTTGTTAATTATAAACTTTATTCTTTTGGCAAGATTTTTAATCTTATTTTGTCATGACTTAGATTAAAAAAAAAAATATTAATCTTTTAGATTCACAATTAGAACCGGTAGGTGGCGCTGAAATCGGGTTCTGGAATCCTCCTAATCACCTGGAGCGATTTTGGTGATTTTGTTTTTGTGTGTTTGAGTGGGTATCCGCATGATTGAGATTCGCAATTAGAACCGGTACGTGGCTCTGGGATCGGGTTCTAGAATTTAATTTTTTAAAGGCAGCACAACGTCTGCCGGGGCCGCTAGTAATATTATAAAATTCTAAGCATGTCGTGTCTGGACATTGAAGCTATTTAAAAAAACAACTGTAATAGACTATATAAACGAAGGAGAACGCCATGCAACTTTTAAGATTTCTTGTCTGTTTGTTCAGGATTCATGCAAAAACTACTAGGCCGATTTCGATGCGGTTTTCACTGGTCGTTAGCAAATTGTTAGACTTAAAATCTGCACTGCTTTTTATCCTGCGAATCCCGTGGAAATTTACGGGAGGTGTTAAAACCTACGTTTTAACTAAAAGAAAACCGCATGTAAAGCAAATAAGAACACTGTGAACATGATATAAAAAGTTATTTTTTTCGACCACGACACACCTTCCATGATCAAATTGATCGTGTACTAGCAGAAGGTGATGTCAGGAGCCTTAAGAAGAGACGAGCGTGCATGATAAGAGTTATGAATGTCAAAGAAGCAAGTGAGGTGTGTAAGAATAAGCTTGAATGGCGCTCTGTTGTTCGTGCCTACCCCGCACGGGAACTGGCGTGAAGTTATGTATGTATGTATTTTTTTCTATTCATACATAATGCATCTTATATTAACAGAATTACCCTGTCATGTAATGTTTAAACTTATTTCGGGTCTACTATCTCCATAAAGAATATATTATTATATTACCCTGCTAATTTAAATCCCTTTCCAGGATATTAGGTCAACAACTCCCTTAAATAGGTCATAAAAGGTCGTCAATACATACACCTACATACCGCTATAGAACAGTGTTCCCAAACAGCAGTATTCAAAAATGATGTGATATACATTAATTATATAATTATTAAAAAGAGCCAATAATATCATTTTCGTATAAAAAGCAGAATAATAAATAAGGATATGCAGTACGTTGCCATTTCGAAAATAATTCAACGCTTCCATGAAATGAGGTCAAAACATCGGCGTGAAGTTAGTTGCATTTGTGTAGAGATATACCCTGGTGAATAAAAGATGGCGTTGTTCTGTGGCGCGTGGTTTACACTAAATAAAGCTTAGGCTTTTCGCTGAAACGTATAAAGGAGACGGAACTTTTAGAGAGTTTTAAAGAGTTATATTTTTCTATTACAAAATGAAAAACATCTGCTCTTAACTCCATCTGGAAGACGAGAAATCTAAAAAACACGTTACAAATAAAATAAGTCGTCGATTACCATGATCGATTTATGCGAATAAATTTTAACAATTCATAATATTATGAAAACACTCATACCACGCTATTAATTCATTCAAAATCACGAAACCCATTACAAAAAAATATCAATATAATAAAAATATCTTAAAATCACTCATCTTTTTATAATCTTTTATTTTTTATTTTTATTGCAGGTGTTCAGCAGACAGGCAGACGGCCCACTTGATGGAAAGCGGTTACCATCGCCTATGGACATTTGCAACACCAAAGGTGCTACAAATGCGCTGCTGTTCTCTTAAAGGAGACTGGAACCTGGTCACTAATGCCGGAACACAACACAAGGTTGTTATGGCGGCATACTCTAGACCACGGGTGGTCGCCATCCAGTCGAGCAAATACCCTACCACCTGGCTGTGGGTTGTTTAGTCGCCTCTTACGACAGGCCGCCAGGACGCAGGAAATTGTATTCTTTCTCCGTTCCTGCACGGATAAAATAATAATCTTGACCCAATCCATCAATCAGTATCTTTATTTGCAACAATGTAGTTTATACAGGTGTTGTACAATTGTAGATGCACAGTACATAGTGGTATATAAAATGGCTCAAATACTAAAATTAAATCTATATATTAATACGTGAAGCAAAAACTGTGTACCCCTTTTTACGAAAATTGCACTGATGGAGGAGTATGAAATTTCGCACACTTATAGTTTATATAGAGAAGAAGCGACGAATGCTAATATTTTTTTTTTTATAATAATGCATAAAAATTAATTAAATCAATAAAAAAAACATTACACGCACTACCATGTATTTGACACACACACGCATATATACTCTTTTGTTTATTGTTCAAGTCAAATTAACAGTGCAGCCTTGGCGAAATCTGTGATAATAGAAGTATAGGGAATATAGTTTCTGGCATTAATTATTATGGTCGAGTTTCGACCACAGGCGACCACTAGTTTACAAAAATAGTAAATTTTTTATTTTATCCGTGCAGGAACGGAGAAAGAATACAATTTCCTGCGGCCGGGCGGCGTGTCGTAAGAGGCGACAAAACAAGCCACAGCCCGACTGGATGGCAACTACCCCTGGTCTAGAGTGTGCCGCCATAACAACCTTGAGTTGTGTTCCGGCATTAGGGAGTTTGTAGCCTTTGGTGTTGCAATAGTACATAGGCGATGGTAACCGCTTTCCATAAAATGGGCCGTTTGCCTGTCTGCTGAACTCAAGCAATAAAAAAATTTTTTAGGCAGCCGTTCATTAAAGCGTCACCTATAGTGTGGTCTTTAACGGAAAGGTGCTATAGGTAGAAGATGCAAGATGCTTTTCTTAGTTTCATTTTTAGTTTCAATAATATCAAGCCTTTATCACTATTTTATCCTAAACGACATTTGGACCTAAGTACATTTTTTGTTGCAAAAGGTCTTTTAAGTTATTATTTTGTTTTAAGAATTTCAGTTTTAATTACATTACATCCTACTGAATCAAAAACTGAAATTGTTAAAACAAATAAATAGTTCGGAATACCTTTTGTAACTTAAAATATACTAAGGTCCAAATGTCACTTACGATAAAATGGCGGCAAAGGCTCGATATATTTACTTTTTATAACGGTCTTTCGGAGGGCACTTGCCACCGCTTACGTGCCGGCTTTATTGGAGCCGAACGGTATTGCACGTAATGATGGTATGCGTCCTGACGAAATGACTCTAATTCCCTGGCAGCGTGACAAGTCTTTGTATGGGATGCGACCTGCGTAGACACGTTGGCCGCATCACATTTACCAAACACGTCTAAATCAGCCGCTTCGGCGGCGGAAACAGCTGAATCACTCAAGCGGCCCAAATATGCAACCCTCAGTGAGAGTTATATGTTTGTGCCGTTTGCTGTCGAGACGCTTGGACCGTGGATCCTGAGGCCATGAACCTCTTTACCAAAATTTATCAAAACGACTCATCGACTCTTTAGGGGATCAGAGGGCTGGTGCCTACCTCGGACATCGGATCAGTATGGCGATCCAGCGAGGAAACGTAACCAGCCTTCTGGGGACCTTACCCATAGAAGACGGTAATCTAGGCTCAATATTCCACTTATAGTTTTTTTTTTTTAATTATTGCAGGAGATCAGCAGACAGACAGACGGCCCACTTGATGGAAAGTGGTTACCATCGCCTATGGACATTTGCAACACCAAAGTTGCTACAAATGCGGCTGCTGCTCTCTTAAGGGAAACTGAAACCTGGTCACTAATGCCGGAACACAACTCAAGGTTGTTATAGCGACATACTTTAGACCAGGGGTGGTAGCCATCCAGTCGGGCAAATGCCCTACCACCTGGCAGAGGTGAGTGAGTCTTGAGGGACTATGGACTGAATACAATACAAATAACTTAAGTTTTCTTTTATTGTATTCGATTATTTATAAATTTCTTCAGCCTTTTATAATGAATGTGATGTTTCTCAGATATCTTTACTGGAAATAAGGTTTAACAATGTTTATTAATTTGTGATCGCTAAACGTACTGACTGTAGTTCCAAGTCCATACCTCGGTTTTGTTAGACGCGCATTGGAGTGAAGTTAGGCGGAGTGCGCGCGCCGTTCGCCAGCCCGCCCTGTGCTCAATCAAAACCGGACCTGTTATAATCATCTTAAAAAAATAAAAGAAAGACAAAAAACGTAGACTAAGGCGTGGAAAACCGAAGTACATATACCCAGTATAATATTTAAAAGAAATTGTATGTAAAATTTAATTAATACGAATGAATCCTGTGACAATATGTTAACTTAGTGAAAAAAGAAATATAAAATGTGTGTGTTGTGTGTGTCTGTATTAAAAGTGAATTGATGTTACTTTATTCGCCTGCCTACCCTATGTGAGTAAAGCTTTATATTATTCCAAAAATATTTTTGAAATTACGTCGGAAGCAATCTTATTTCTTGATTACAATCAGTACTACATATTTTTTTTTGAAATATATAAAAATCGAGCTCAGTATTCTTGTATGGAATTTTGGTACAAATTTTGATTATTTTTATGAATCTTCCAAAAATGCTTTTAAGGGGTGATTTTTCTATTACCAGATAAAAGTTATTCGTAGAAAAAATAAAAATTACGTTGCGTGAATAAAACAGTCGAATTTTTGATTTTTTATTATAATTCTCTCGATAATTAATAATTTATTTATTTTTGTATCATGTTTGAGAAATCAACGAATTAATATTATGTTAAAATATTTTTGAATAATGTTCTAATTGCGTATAAAGGTCCAAATACGTGGTAATTATTTATAGGTTACGGAGGTCTCTCTCATATGTTAACTATAACAGATTTGTTTGCTTTGCTTTACTTGGCGTATAATGAAAACAATATTGACAACCGTCGGACTTAATCCGCATTGTTTTTATATGACCAACGCAAAAACGCAACTAAACAATCCTTATCCGTGCAGAAACGGAGAAAGAATACAATTTCCTGCGGCCGGGCGGCCTGTCGTAAGAGGCGACCAAACAACCCACAGCCAGGTGATAAGGCATTTGCCCGACTGGATGGCTACCACCCCTGGTCTAAAGTATGTCGCCATAGCAACCTTGAGTTGTGTTCCGGCATTAGTGACCAGGTTCCAGTCTCCCTTAAGAGAGCAGCAGCGCATTTGTAGCACCTTTGGTGTTGCAAATGTCCACAGGCGATGGTAACTGCTTTCCATCAAGTGGGCCGTCTGCCCGTCTGCTGAACTCCTGCAATAAAAAAAATAATAAAAAAAGAATACAGTTTCCTGCGGCCGGGCGGCTTGTCGTAAGAGGCGACCAAACAAACCACAGCCTGGTGGTAGGGCATTTGCCCGACTGGATGGCTACCACCCCTGGTCTAAAGTATGTCGCCATAACAATCTTGAGTTGTGTTCCGGCATTAGTGACCAGTTTCTAGTCTCCTTTAAGAGAGCAGCAGCGCATTTGTAGCACCATTGGTGTCGCAAATGTCCATAGGCGATGGTAACCGTTTTCCATCAAGTGGGCAGTCTGCCTGTCTGCTGAGCTCCTGCAATAAAAAAACAAACTAAACACGTATTTCTTTATTGTCTTCTTTTTATTTCTATTTTAAAAGTAAATTTTATTATACGTACATATTGCCACGCCTGTTTTCCGTTGGGGTAGGCAGAGACGATGTATCTCCACCGGCTACGTATCTGACAAACACTTTTCGCTTCATCAATTTACACTAATGTCTAAGTTTAAGTTTGACCATTTTTATTTCATTTATACAAATGGTCGAGAACCAGGGATGGTCAGCGAACTGACCTAGTTACCCTATATTGTTTTCTTTTGAGGAATTTCCGCCGCCTATATCAATGTTCATGGCCTATTTTACCCTTTTTACGATAGTTTTTAGAAAGAACAGGTAGCCTATGTACTTCTTTAGAATAATTATATAGTTTATTTCTTTGAATATATAATATATCTTGGATGTGCTTTTAGCAGGGATGGAAGGTACACCGCTAATATAGAAAGAAGAGTGAATTTGGGGAATAGTTTGAATGGAGCGTTAGGTAAACTTCTAGGCGCTAATAACCTCAGCCAGAAGGCTCAGCTCGCCATACACAACGCGGTGCTGGTACCTATGCTCACGTATGGAAGCGAGAGTTGGGTATGGAAGAGAGAGCAAGAAAGTAGAGTAAACGCGGTTGAGATTTGAGCACTGCGCAAAATCTGCGGAGTGACGCTCGCGGACCGCGTTCGTAATACCGAAGTAAGAAAGAGAGTTGGTCTGAAAGAAAGTGTCGGGGTGAAGGTAAGGAAAGGAATGCTCCGGTGGTTCAGGCATGTGGAAAGAATGCATGATGAAAGAATGACTAAACAGATATTTAATACAAAAGTGGATGGATGCAGAAGTCGTGGAAGGTCACGACACACCTTCCATGATCAAATTGATCGTGTACTAGCGGAGGGTGATGTCAGGAGCGTTAAGAACAGACGAGCTTGCATGACAAGAGTTATGAATGTCAAAGAAGCAAGTGAGGTGCCTACCCCGCAAGGGAACTGGCGTGAAGTTATGTATGTATGTATGTATTTCTTTGAAAAATTTCATTTAGATACATTCAACCGTTTAGTCTTGAAAAGGTAATGTAATAAATATAGCACGGTATCTTAAAAATATATATACATACATATAATGACGCCTGTTATCCATGGGAGTAGGCAGAGTCTACAGATCTTCATTTGTGACGATCCTGACAAACAACATTCGTTTCAACTACTTTCCTTAACCTCTTCATACATGCACGTATATTTGAGATGCTATTTACCTGACCTATCTTTACTGATATTTGATCATGGTGTGTTTGTCTCGGTCTGCCGACAGCAACTCTGCCATTCACAATGCTGTCATACACCTGTTTTGTGATTCTACTTTTATCCATTCTCTCTACATGTCCAAACCACCTTAACATTTCGTTTTCAACTCTTATTATTACATCTTCTTTCAATCCACAACGTTACCTTATCACAGTGTCCCTTATCTAATCATATCATACATACATACATAACTTCACGCCAGTTCCCTTGCGGGGTAGGCACGAACAACAGAGCGCCATTTAGGCCCATTCTTACACACCTCACTTGCTTCTTTGACATTCATAACTCTTGTCATGCACGCTCGTCTGTTCTTAAGGCTCCTGACATCACCCTCCGCTAGTACACGATCAATTTGATCATGGAAGGTGTGTCGTGGCCTTCCACGAATTCTGCATCCATCCATCCATATCATATCTTAAAAAAAGAATACAGAAATTAACATAATTACTCTATTCTACCAGCGATCCAATAAATGACCAATACCCTCCCATATTCTATTGGTCTTCTTTTATACGCAAATTTATTTCATAGCTAGTAACTGTGTCCAGAGGCGTAAGGGCTATGCAATCATAGACCCGCAAACAACGATGTTTTTTTAATTGCTTAAGCACAGCAGACAGGCTGACGGCCCAACTGTGATGGAAAGTGGTTACCGTCGCCTATGGACATTGGCAATACCAGAGGTGCTGATAATGTGCTGCCGGCAGCAAAGGGGAAACTGGTACATGGCCACTGATGCCGTAGCACAAATCACAGTTGTTATGGTGGCATACTCTAGACCATAGAGCCATCCAGTCGGGCAAATGCCCTACTACCTGGCTATGGGTTGTTTTGTCGCCTCTTACGACAGGTGGCCCGGCCGCAGGAATTAGGATTCTTTTCCGTTCCTACACGCAGAGGTACCTATGTATTGCCTTCTAATTATATCAATAATTATATTTATTCAAACTCATTTTATTACAAATATAAGTAAGATGTGGAGGTGTTACAATAAGTCATTAGTATTCTGCCGACAGCGATACGCAATATTTTATACTTAAATCTAAATGAGGATAATTTAATCTAGGTAACAAAGTGGCAAATGTTTGTGTATTCCTTTAATAAATGTTTCTTGGAGTACAGCAGACAGACATGGCTTACTTGATGGAAAACGGTTACCATCGCCTATGGACATTTGCAACAACAAATGCGCTGCTGCTCTCTTAAGGGAGACTGGAACCTAGTCAGTAATGCCGGAACACAACTCAAGGTTGTTATGGCGACATACTTTAAACCAGGGGTGGTAGCCATCCAATCGGGCAAATACCCTACCACCTGGCTGTGGGTTGTTTTGTCGCCTCTTACGACAGGCCGCACGGCCGCAGGAAACTGTATTCTTTCTCCGTTCCTGCTTATTCAAAGTGCTTTTCACATGACCTTTCCTCAAAATATCTTATAGTCATATAGGTACTTGTTTTGTAATTCTTCTTTCATTCATTCCATGCCATCCAGTCGGGCAAATACCCTACCACCTGGCTGTGGGTTGTTTTGAAACGAGTTGAAATTGTATTTTTCTCCTTTCCTGCACATATAAGCTATAGTTTCCTGTAAAATTGTGTCCATACAAATCCAGTAATTTCTTAATAAAAATCACTGTAAATTTGGGAGACGGAGGCGCTATCGAATATGGTAAAAAGTAAGTCCCACGATTTAGATGAGATGGTTATAATGCCGTATCCTAGTTATTTATAAGCCTGGCCAGTATTCGGAAGGGTGTGGGTTGAGATCTGATCGTATGAAACCAAGATTGAAAGTAACTATGATTATTATTTATCTATTAAAGGATTGTATGTATATATATATATATATATATACATAACTTCACGGCAGTTCCCTTGCGGGGTAGGCACGAGCGACAGAGCGCCATTCAGGCTTATTCTTACACACCTCACTTGCTTCTTTGACATTCATAACTCTTGCCTTGTTCTTGACGCTCCTGACATCACCTTCTGCTAGTACACGATCAATTTGATCATGGAAGGTGTGTCGTGGCCTTCCACGACTTCTGCATCCATCCACTTTTGCATTGTATATCTGTTTATTCAGTATCATTTGTCAAAATGGATACAGGACCCTAAAATATGACAAGGGTAAATTGATTTGATTTTATTTATATAAAACAAAACCTTGATTAAAAGCCTAAAGCCGGAGTCGAATATGAATGTATAGTCACGATTCAGCGATAAAATTGATTGAAACAATACTGTCGCGACAAAAAGTTCAGAGATGAATTTATTTGCACAAAAGATCAGTTTTTGGCTTCTATTAGGCTTCCGTAGCTATTGGAGGATTCGCTACCTACTTTTTGTAGAGTTCTTGATGTAACTCCTGGACTATTAAAATATTCATACAATTATTTTAAACATACACAACGCGGTGCTGGTACCTACGCTCACGTATGGAAGCGAGAGTTGGGTATGGAAGAGAGAGCATGAAAGTAGAGTAAACGCGGTCGAGATGCGAGCACTGCGCAAAATCTGCGGAGCGACGCTCGCGGACCGCGTTCGTAACACCGAAGTAAGAAAGAGAGTTGGTCTGAAAGAGAGTGTCGGGGTGAAGGTAAGGAAAGGAATGCTCCGATGGTTCGGGCATCTGGAAAGAATGCATGATGAAAGAATGACTAAACAGATATACAATGCAAAAGTGGATGGATGCAGAAGTCGTGGAAGGCCACGACACACCTTCCATGATCAAATTGATCGTGTACTAGCAGAAGGTGATGTCAGGAGACTTAAGAACAGACGAGCTTGCATGACAAGAGTTATGAATGTCAAAGAGGCAAGTGAGGTGTGTAAGAATAAGCCTAAATGGCACTCTGTTGTTCGTGCCTACCCCACAAGGGACCTGGCGTGAAGTTATGTATGTATGTGTATGTATTTTAAACTAGCGGCCCGGCGCGGTTTCACTCGCGCTCTGTCCTACTACCGTGGTATATAGCGTCATGTTATATAGCCTATGATACTGCTTGTTAATTAGCTTTCGAACAGTAAAAGAATTTTTTAAATCGGTTTTGTAGATCCACAGATACCCCCTACAACGTCACAAACTACCTCTTTATAACATTAGTATAGATAATAATAAACCTGCAGGGGGGCTTTGTGACGAAGCCATAGGTGAGTAGCGACACCTCGGACCTGACTCTGGGGGCCAAGGCAAGGCCCCCGCCTCCGTGTTTGCCTTAACCAGCCGCCACGGAGTGGAGATCGCTTGAGCTAAGACTCAAGCTCCAGGGATGGAAGGGATAAATGGTCTAACGTCGGAAGTAGCTTCTGTGAACCTGCAGCCCACCTCTCGACATCCCTTAGCCACTCACACCCATGTTGCCCCTGTCTTCTATAGAAAGAAAGAAAAATATTTATTCAGAACTGAAATGAAGTTCTGAATCGGTCCTAACTCAGCATGATGCTGGTTGGCTCAACCAGCGCTGGTCTTCCGTTAGGGCCATTCAGTGACTCGCGGATAGACAGGACGAAACAAACATAAAAACAAGAAAATATGACGAGTACTATAGGAGACAAATTAAATATAATATAAAAAAACTATATAATTAATTTAAAAAAACTGATATAAAAATTAATGACGAAGCGAATTTATGGCATTGACATCATTTTTGGGGCCCATGCAGGGAGTGAAAAGACACCATGTGCCCATTTTCCCATGTTCCCCGAACATTGCGACGGGCAGACGCCATAGTCCCCATATTCCCAGACACCTAGTACCACTAACAGTTCACCCCAATAGCCCGGTACTTTTTGTTCTCATTTCCCACAATAGTCCTACACTGGCCGGGGCTTGTCCTTGGGTGCATTACTATATGGTGTAGACAGGGATAATCGTCGGTCAGTGTCACGCCACATTTACATTAAATTTGTCAAGGGGCCTCTACGTGTTGGCCTTCCCAAGGCCCCAGGCAAGCCCTCCAAAAGTCTGGTCTTCAAAGATAAATATGATTATGAGCTGTACTACTGTAATACTGTTTAAATTATTAAATATAATATACCTATTCTATCTCGTCCTTTCGCAGGCTTAGTCCTATAGATTTATGAGTGTTTGTGCCGCTTTTTAGTTTCATCAAGTTTCAAATCATTTAAAAAAAAACTTCTGCCATATAACTATACCCTACCCTTAAATGAATTAAACTTACAGAATTATTATAGAGAGGTAACCAAATTTATCACATTGTCCGTCTAGAAGTAGGGAAGTATTCATACTGCCCGGTCCAAGTGATAAATTCAAGTTATCTCAAACCATGATGTTTGTAAGTGGACCCACAGGTCTCTGTGCATTATTAATATAGGCCGGCCAAAGTAATAAATGAATCAAATTGACCGACGCCCTTGCTAATTATCTTATACTAATATATAAAGCTGAAAAGTTTGTTTGTTTGTTTGCTTGAACGAGCTAATCTCAGGAACTACTGGTCTGATTTGTAAAATTCTTTCAGTGTTAGATAGTTCATTTATCGAGGAAGGCTATAGGCTATATATCATTATGCTAAGACCTATAGGAGCGGAGAACTAATGAAGAATGTTTCAAAATCGGGGTTTTTTTATTTACTTATTTTTTTTAACTATTCCACGCGGACGAAACCGCGGGCAGAAGATAGTTCATAATAATCGGTCCGTATTAATACTGCCCGATTAGTCAAATTGCTTGTAACATCTATATGTGTCCGTTGTCACTTCAATATGCGTGCCCCGATACGCACTTGGCCGGTTTAATTTAAATAAAAATCGGTTAACGATCCCTCGCACGTGACTCGTTTAAAACCAATCAGCTGGGGTCCATTGGACCGAACAATGGGCTATTCACCCGACGCCAGCCCAGGACTGCGTGTTGCTGAATAAAGCCGGCTACGGGCAAAATGGAAATTAAGACCAACTCAAACAACATTGGAAAATAAACTGTTTATTAAATCCTTTATTGTCCAGGCAAATTTATACTGATTTTTATCCGTGCAGGAACTGAGAAACAACCCACAGCCAGGTGGTTGGGCATTTACCCGACTGGATGGCTATCACCCCTGGTCTAAAGTATGTCGCCATAACAACCTTGAGTTATGTTCCGGCATTAGTGACCAGGTTCCAGTCTCCCTTAAGAGAGCAGCAGCGCATTTATAGCACCTTTGGTATAAATGTCCTTAGGCGATGGTAACCGCTATCCGTCAAGTAGGCCGTCTGCCTTTCTGCTGAATTCCTGCAATAAAAAAAAATACGCTACCTCTAAATAATAATCAAACAGTCCATGCTGAAATTGAAAACGAATTGTGATTCCTGCAGCCGGGCGACCTGTAAAATACCATCTATATTTAAAACTATGTTTTTATTTTAGATCTAGGTATGTTGCTGGAGAGTTTCCTGCATCGCTTGCCTTCCCGTCCCGTCCCTTTTCTATATCCAATGGATACCTAGGCATTTCATAAACGTGAGTAATAAATTACCTAACCAATATCCAATGAGTACCTAGGCATTTAATAAACGTGACCAATTAATTACCTTACCAATATCCAATGTGTGCCCTAGACATTTAATAAACGCGAGTAATAAATAACCTTACCAATATCCAATGAGTACCTAGGTATTTAATAAACGTGACAAATTAATAACCTTACCGATATCCAATGAATACGTAGGCATTTAATAAACGCGAGTAATAAATTACCTTACTAATATCCAATGAGTACCTAGGCATTTAATAAACGTGATAAATTAATTACCTTACCGATATCCAATGAATACCTAGGCATTTAATAAACACCAGTAATAAATTACCTTATCAATATCGAATGAGTACCTAGTCATTTAATAAACGTGATAAATTAATTAACTTACCAATATCCAATGAGTAACTAGTCATTTAATAAATGCGAGTAATAAATTACCTTATCAATATCGAATGAGTACCTAGTCATTTAATAAACGTGATAAATTAATTAACTTACCAATATCCAATGAGTAACTAGTCATTTAATAAATGCGAGTAATAAATTACCGTACCTAATATCCAATGAGTACCTAGTCATTTAATAAACGTGACAAATGGATAAAAATATTATTAGTGACGTCAGCCGCCGCCCATCATCCCTCTATCCCGTCATCCATCGGTTCCCCGTCGCCGGTGTTTGTACAAAAAGTGCAATATAGCTTCCCATTCTTTTTAACTAGGTCACAGGGACACACGGGCGGAAGATGTGTCAGCGATATCAGCGTCAAACGAATTTCAACCTTTATTTAAAATGCATGATGAAAGAATGACTAAACAGATATACAATGCAAAAGTGGATGGATGCAGAAATCGTGGAAGGCCACGACACACCTTCCATGATCAAATCGATCGTGTACTAGCAGAAGGTGATGTCAGGAGCCTTAAGAACAGACGAGCGTGCATGACAAGAGCGATGACTGTCAAAGAAGCAAGTGAGGTGTGTAAGAATAAGCCTGAATGGCTCTCTGTTGTTCGTGCCTACCCCGCAAGGGAACTGGCATAAAGTTATGTATGTAGATAATTACAGCAATTTTGAATAAAAAATAACATTTAATTTAAATACAATCTTAATCGTTTTGATCTGCGATATTGATAAGAATTGTTTCGCGATAAATAAAAAGCTTGAATTTAACATTCATGTACGACAATGTACGTATTTAGTATTGTTATCAAGAGCAATTAATGTACACACGTGTTACAGTTTTATTGTATCCGACCAATTATAAAACATTGTTATTGTTAGCAAGCATGCAATATCATTGTAAAGTTACAGCTCTAAACTTAATTAAGTACATACGCAGAATATTTTAATTGAACATGATAAGGAAATTATAACACTTGTTATGATGAATATAATTTAAACTGCTGTTCTAACTGTTGAAATAATGTAACTTTAAAATATAATAATGATAGTGGGAACTGAAGTGCTTTTCTCTCGTCGAAGGACGTTGGGTAGGCACGAACAACAGAGCGCCATTCAGGCTTATTCTTACACACCTCACTTGCTTCTTTGACATTTATAACTCTTGTCACGCACGCTCGTCTGTTCTTAAGGCTCCTGACATCACCTTCTACTAGTACACGATCAATTTGATCATGGAAGGTGCGTTGTGGCCTTCCACGACTTCTGCATCCATCCACTTTTGCATTGTATATCTGTTTAGTCATTCTTTCCACATGCCCGAACCACCGGAGCATTCCTTTCCTTACCTTCACCCCGATACTCTCTTTCAGATACATCTTCTATTATTATATTATAAAGGTCGAATCTACAGGAATTTGGAGACGATGAAACACCACTATGTAAATAAGGATACATCTATATTTACTTCGTGAGGTGCATAACATAACATGATAACACGGAAGATGTAGTAGTAGTAGCAGAATTCGCCACAAAGGCAGGCGAAGGAATTTTTAGTCCATACAGCCAATTCTAATGTATGTCTTCGTATAGTAGCGCAGTTGAATTGTAGGCTACAACTAACGCCATTCAGGGAGTCCTTGTGGAAACTCGAAAGGCCAAATTTGACAATACAGTTCACATTTCTTACAAAAACACATAATTGCTGCTCAAAAACTATCAATATCCTACAACTATTGTTCATTTTAGAGTGATTTTATACATTTTTAGACAATAAAACTGCACAGCACAACGTTCCCTTTTAGTTCTCGCCAAAAACTCCCACACGGAACATTTTTTTTTAAGTTTAAGGCTTGGCAACTAGGTCTTTAAGCCAGACGCCGTTGTATTGTAGGCTACAATCGACATCATTCAACGGAGTTCTTGTGAAAACTCGAAAGGCCACATTTGGCTATATAGTTCACATTTCTAGCAAAAACACATAATTACTACTCAAAAACTATCAATATCCTACAACTATTGTTCATTTTAGAGTAATTTTACACATTTTTAGAAAATAAAACTACACAGCACAACATCTCCTTTCAGTTCCCGCCAAAAACTCTCTTTCTCCGTTCCTGCATGGATGATATAGGACTTTTAAAAAAGAGGTTGCGGTCAGTGATACGCTCACGCTCACGGTAGCGAGAGGTCACGAAACGTCCGCGGTCGCTTTGTGGATCAAAAGTACTCTCATTTTATTTTCAAACGTACTAATATTTTTAATCGTTTTTAACAATTAATATGCTCATGGAAAAATACTTTAAAAAAAAGTTGTTTTACAGTTTACATTATTGAGTATGTAATGATGTGTAGCGTTTCATAATTATTAATGTTCCTTTTGATAAATAAAGCTAATTCAAAAATATATAGCGAATTACTCACGTGCGATTGCAGGTGAGGGCATTCGGGAAACTGCATTCCCTAAATTTCTGCCGCCGGGATGAGCGTGCAACGGCGTTCTGCGCGCTCGTCTTTATACAAAATATTATTCCGTATTTTTAAATCTCAGCTGCATCCATGTTCAACGATGTGATATGGAAAAGCGATAATCATCTAGGAGTTCAGTATAATATATCTTACCTGGCAATGCTAGCAAAACGTTGCCATCAAAATGATGTCTTTGAGTCGATATTAGACGGTTCATGTCTGTCTTTTAATTTAGATATTTTTTTTATTTTTTTTTATTGCAGGAGTTCAGCAGACAGGCAGACGGCCCAGTTGATGGAAAGCGGTTACCATTACCTATGGACATTTGCAACACCAAAGTTGCTACAAATGCGCTGCTGCTCTCTTAAGGGAAACTGGAACCTGGTCACTAATGCCGGAACACAACACAAGGTTATTATGGCGGCATACTCTAGACCAAGGGTGGTCGCCATCCAGTCGAGCAAATACCCTACCACCTGGCTGTGGGTTGTTAAGTCGCCTCTTACGACAGGCCGCCCCAACGCAGGAAATTGTATTCTTTCTCCGTTCCTGCACGGATAACCATTAAAGGCAATAGCTTAAATTCTGTATCTTCTAAATGTTATAAAAGGCTTAAATAAATAAAAGGTTGACAAACCCTGCCGCGGTGTGAAGTAGTACATTCAATTTGTCAACTTTATTTTGTCGTCGTTTTTATCTTAGTGAGTGACCAATAGGCCTCCGGGGATGTGTGTGACCCCACCGACATGCTCTTGCCACAGTGCTGAACAGTAGATCAAATAGATTTTAAATTGTAGCACTTTTTGATAGCACGGTTTCGTGTCGCTGAGATTGTTTCACGTTTATCAAGTTAGATTTATCTTTAAGTGTAGGCAGGGGTGGAAGGTACACCGCTGATATAGAAAGAAGAGCGAATTTGGGGAATAGTGTGAATGGAGCGTTAGTTAAACTTCTAGGCGCTAAGAACCTCAGCCAGAAGACCCAGCTTGCCATACACAACACGATGCTGGTACCTACGCTCACGTATGGAAGCGAGAGTTGGGTATAGAAGAGAGAATATGAAAGTAGAGTAAACGCGGTCGAGATGCGAACACTGCGCAAAATCTGCGGAGTGACGCTCGCGGACTGCGTTCGTAATACCGAAGTAAGAAAGAAAGTTGGTCTGAAAGAGAGTGTCGGGGTGAAGGTAAGGAAAGGAATGCTGCGGTGGTTCGAGCATGTGGAAAGAATGCATGATGAAAGAATGACTAAACAGATATACAATGCAAAAGTGGATGGATGCAGAAGTCGTGGAAGGCCACGACACACCTTCCATGATCAAATTGATCGTGTACTAGCAGAAGGTGATGTCAGGAGCCTTAAGAACAGACGAGCGTGCATGACAAGAGTTATGAATGTCAAAGAAGCAAGTGAGGTGTGTAAGAATAAGCCTAAATGGCGCTCTGTTGTTCGTGCCTACCCCGCAAAGGAACTGGCGTATGTATGTATGTATGACTAAGTGTAACGTCATCTTACGGAACGTACTGCGAAATAAAGTTCGGCTGAATACGCTCGCAATGTTCTTTAAGTTACCTATGACACATCAGTGAAAATAGCGCCGAGTTCAGATTAGCCGCCGAACTATCATCGCGGTATGACCCACAGGTGTGTCGCTAGGCTAAGTTTTTTTTTCTTTTGTCTTATGCCTCTGCTCTACCTGCGTTAATGTCAGTGTTCGTGATTGAATCCCAACTCGTCTTACTTATAGCGCTACAAAATACATATTTATAATCGTGAAGCTACTTTTATTTTACTGATTAAGAATATTTTAATTGCGCATACAAATATTCGGTTAGCGTTCCGTGAGTTTACGTAGTAGTCTCGGATTTAAATTTGCTGTAGATTACTGAGCGTTTGGCATAAATAATTCTTGATCTTGTGTGTTTACACCGCCACAAGCTCAGGAGCATCGTGTTCAGGCCGAACCAGATTGTACTATTCATTGGTTATAATCATGCATCAACAAATTATTTAAAAGACTATCGCGGAAAACACCAATCGAGCATGCCTCGTATAGGCGATGCACACGTTTATAGATATTTCTTTTGTTAATAATAATAAAACTACCATTTAACGGTTTGAAGCGCGGTTTATTATGTATACTAGTCGCGAAAACTTAAGGAATATTTTGTTATTTTTGAATTAAAATAAGGGCAACACGGACGGCGTGTGTCATGCGAGTCTCCGATAGTAGCGAGTGCAACCGCTGTACATTAATTACTACGCTGTGTACACACCCCCGAAGCCTGGCAGCCATATTTTTGGTGTTTTATTTGAAATACAACCCACACCCCCTACACCTCGTGTATTAAATGCCAAGAGTCTACTGGTCTACTTTCTATTACTAATAGATAAAAATATTTAGACAAGTACTGACAAAAATCTAAGATGTAAAAAGTAACAAGGAAGTAGTAAGACTGAAGCGTAGTGTCCGCTCCTTTGTTCACACATTACAAAATTAAATTGGAATAAATCTTATAGCAAAGTTACCCTACTAAACAACCAGATACTGTGTACGACCTAAATGCCCATCGTGGAAACGCGGCGTGACCCTACCGTTAGTGCGGGAAAACAAGTGGAAAAACATTCCTTTCTTATATCACGGAAATGTATTAAGAAAACGACCCGGATATCCACCATATTTATTACCCTTGTTGGAAAAGATTTTGATTTGTATAGAACACCTAAAAAAATATTTCCATATTTATGTAGGTATTAAATTGATTAATATACCTAACAACTTAAAAAAGAATAAATTAAAGGGGCAGGTGGCAAGAAACACATTTAATTTTTTTCTTTTTTGAGGTGTTTTTGTGTCGGGCGTTATTTAATTAATTTAAGTCGTAATTCGCATTGAATTAACTTTAAATAAATCTTTTTTACTTTTTAATTTATATATGTTTGTATATAAAATGTAAGTAATCGTACAATAATTATGTATACCACCATCGCCGTTCCTAATCAGAATATTTTTGCCACGGGTTATCTGGAAGAGATCGTTTTTTTTTTTTTTTTTTGCAATTTTGCAACACCAAATGTGCTACAAATGCGCTGCTGCTCTCTTAAGTGAGCCTGGAACCTAATCACTAATGCCGGAACACAACTCAAAGTTGTTATGGCGGCATGCTCTAGACCAGGGGTGGTAGCCATCCAGTCGGGCAAATGCCCTACCACCTGGCTGTGGGTTGTTTAGTCGCCTCTTACGACAGGCCGCCCGGCCGCAGGAAATTGTATTCTTTCTCCGTTCCTGCACGGATAAAATTTTAGCGATTTAATTTATAGATATATATATATATATATATATATATATATATATATATATATATATATATATATATATATGTATATTATATATATGACTAAACAGATATACAATGCAAAAGTGGATGGATGCAGAAGTCGTGGAAGGCCACGACACACCTTCCATGATCAAATTGATCGTGTACTAGCAGAAGGTGATGTCAGGAGCCTTAAGAACAGACGAGCTTGCATGACAAGAGTTATGAATGTCAAAGAGGCAAGTGAGGTGTGTAAGAATAAGCCTAAATGGCACTCTGTTGTTCGTGCCTACCCCGCGAGGGAACTGGCGTGAAGTTATGTATGTGTGTATGTATGTATGTATATATATGATAGAAATTTAGATTTTAGCGATAAGAAGGCCCTTTGTACCCAATTAGAATATACCTAGTTCGTAAGTTTTCTGTAATAGTGTACAATAAAGTGTTATCTATCTATCTAACATATAATACTGTAAATTAAATATTATCTAAAAAAATCAAATAACTACGTAGTGTCGAGCGAATCAGAATACATACAGTTATTTCAACGCATCATCCGTCTACGGGGCTCGCATATTCTTATTTTAGAAGCTCTTCTTTACATAGAATCCCATAACCTGAGTAAATGCATCATCTTTTCGGATTCTTGAAGCTGCCTCCAAGACATTCTAAAATTCCCTTTTCACTCTAAAACTAATTCAGAAATTACCTTAAATATTAAAGAGGCACTATATCGATGCCACGTTGCTGGTCACGACATAATCTTAGCCTGGATTCCCGGTCATTGTGGTATTCGAGACAATGAAATTGTTGATGCCTGTGCTAAGGAAGCCATCCATCTAGGTTGTCCTAAATTCAGGAAATGCTTTCCTCGTGACTTGCGTGCACTGGTCAGTTCACAAATGTATGAAACTTGTCACCGATTATGGCAAACATCTCGCCAAACTGTTGGAAAACACTATGGCCAACTACAACCGTTTGTACCCAGAAAACCTTGGTTTTTCCAACATCGTTATCTCCCTAATAAATTAGTTTCCTGCATAATACTCCTTAGATTGGGTCACTGTTGTTCCCCAGTTTTCCTAGCCAAGATCAGGGTTCGTGACCACTCCCTTTGTGAATGTGGATTAGCTGAAGGGACATTGGAGCATATTTTCTTCCATTGCAATAAAATTAAAACCCCGCTCTACGATATCTTACCACGAGATTTCCCCCGCCCTGTCAGTAGAAACTCTATGTTAACTTTAAATGATAATGTTTATGTTTATATCTAATATATAAAATTCTCGTGTCACAGTTTTCGTTGCCATACTCCTCCGAAACGGCTTGACCGATTTAGATGAAATTTTTTGTGCTTATCCGGTATCTATGAGAATCGGCCAACATCTATTTTTCATCCCCCTAAATGTTACGGGTAGTCCACCCCTAAATTTTTTTATTTATTTTTTAGAAAAAAATTTTAATTTCTATTTTTTTATGATACAACATACAAAAATACATACAACCCTAAATTTTCACCCCTCTACGATCAACCCCTATTTTTTATTTGTTAATTATAAACTTTAATTTTTTGGCAAGATTTTTAATCTTATTTTGTCATGACTTAGAATTAAAAAAAATATATTACTCTTTTAGATTCACAATTAGAACCGGTAGGTGGCGCTGAGATCGGGTTCTGGAATCCTCCTAACCACCGGGAGCGATTTTAGTGATTTTGTTTTTGTGTTTGAGTGGGTACCCGGATGGTTTAGATTCGCAATTAAAACCGGTACGTGGCGCTGGGATCGGGTTCTACAATTTTATTTTTTAAAGGCAGGACGACGTCTGCCGGGGCCGCTAGTTTTATATAAATTTTTAATGCTTAATAATATTTACTTATAGTGTAGATAGTCTAACATAATATATGTTTGTTCTGTCCACAGGATGACAGAAGGTCTTGCTATTGAATACCGATTAAAGTCTTTTTTTTTCTATAAATTCTCTTTCACCTGTCACTTTACTCTCTATGTGTCATTGGCAAAATCAATGCCTATGCGTTGGCCACTTAGAACAAAAATAGAATAGAATACGACAAGTTTTTAACTACAATTTTAGTTACATTGTATGTTTAGATGGTTAATGAAATAAAATCTAGTTTAATATTGTCAAATTGTTGTACTACTATATACCAGATAATATTTGCGGGTAGTTATGATATTAATCGGCGCGTTTCGCAGGTATTGTAAAAGCGCTCAACAGTAATTGTATTAGAAATGAGACTTGTTAAGTAGATTGGCGTTTTCTGCAGATTGGAATTAACAGAGGTCGAGTGTAGAATTAAATTAAGTTTAATTAATAAACATGTTCAAATTAAGTAAGGTTTATATACTAGTATCCTCTTTTAAACAAACATAATGTTTATTTGGAGAAATAGCGACGTACTTTCATTGCTTACATGTGATAAAAAAAACAAACAAATAGTATCAAAAACAGCGTATATTATTACACTAATTGATATTTTAGATTTTATTTCATTGCATTAAAGTTGAAATTGTATAATAATAATTAGAGAAGGAATTGTAATTTTTTATTTAAGTTATAATAAAAAAAAAATTATTATTAACAAATATAATGTAATATAAACTTAATCAGTAGGCTCAATTTTAGTAATAATTGGCTTGTGGTAACTGAAGTAGGATATATATGTTTGGGATTCTATTTTTTATTATTTATTATGTACAAAAAACCTGTATACACTCAACAAAAATAATCGTCGCGACACCACACTGTTCAATGCGAAATAGAAAGACTAAACGAAAATAAATTATATATAATAATAAAAACAGCTTACAATAGCTTACTATAGCAAAAAGTGTCGTGACAACTTTTCGTAAGAATTTTTTCCGTCTAGCCCCCTTTCACAACGCGCGATAAGGAACTTCGTTCCAAAAACTTGTGTTTAGAGAATTTGTACTCCGCATTTTCAACAAACGAGGTTTGCACTCAGCTTGTTGCTGTGCCGGAATTATATCCGACACAAGTTTTTAATTTTTTTCTATGGGCATTTGTAACACAAAAGGTGCTACCAATGTGCTGCTGCTCTCTTAAGGGAGACTGGAACCTGGCCACTAATGCCGAACACAACTCGAGGTTGTTATGGCGGCGTACTTTAGACCAGGGGTTGTAGCCATCTAGTTCGATAAATGCTCTACCACCTGGCTGTGGGTTGTTTTGTCGCCTCTTCCGACAGACCTCCCGGCCGCAGGAAATTGTATTCTTTCTGCGTTCCAGCACGGATGTCACTGAACTTTATTCTCTCTTTTTGGTTATTACCAAAAAGAGAGATAGATTAGATTTTTTTTTTAATGCAGGAGATCAGCAGACAGGCAAATGGTCCACTTGATGGAAAGCGGTTACCATCGCCTATGGACATTTGCAACACCAAAGGTACTACAAATGCGCTGCTACTCTCTTAAGGGAAACTGGAACCTGGTCACTAATGCCGGAACACAACTCGAAGGTTGTTATGGTGACATACTTTAGACCAGGGGTGGTAGCCATCCAGTCGGGCAAGTGCCCTACCACCTGGCTGTGGGTTGTTAAGTCGCCTCTTACGACAGGCCGCCCGACCGCAGGAAATTGTATTCTTTCTCCGTTCCTGCATGGATTGTGGGTTCGTTAAAATAAAGTTGGCAACACTGGTGCGCTCCCGCGCTGCGCTTATCAGTAGTTCGTAGACCGCTGCGATGACTAGACGTATGCAGCTCCCATAATATAAACTGCAGTCTCCTAGTACTTTTTGAAGAAAATGACTATGATTTGTAGCGGCACATGATTAAGTAGTGTAATTTGATTGCAAAAATCGTGTATGTATTATAATGATCTTTGAAAAAAAAAAACATTGTGCATGTTTGGACTTTTCCTTCCAAAGCTTGAATCCTAAATTCAATCCCGACACATCTATCGGAATAAATCCATTAAACAGAACTGTTTTAAGAACAAAGAAACTATTTTAGTTAATTGTTACATTTCAACCAACTTTATTGTTGGTTTGTTGCTCTTAGAAATTTATTGCCCTAACATATTGCAGACTTTTGTATGCACAGCACGGCATTAAGACGCCGCGCCGCTTTACATCATTTTATTTGAAATGAAATACAAGGACTACTATGTTTAGATATAGTCTAAGTTTTAAAGAGGGAGGGGAGGTCATTTTCACTACTTTGGGATGTAATGTATCACCATTTTTACAAGCTTTTATTTAACATGCAATGGATGTATCTATGTATGTATATAAGTTTGGGTGGAATCTTGCAAGTTAAATTTGACCAACTGCCCGGTTTCCGATTGAGCTGAAATTTTGCACGGAAATGTACATCGCGTGACAATGCAATAATATGGTACCATGGAGCTGATCTGATGATGGACTCTTATGGCCATAGGAACTAAACAAGATAGACCCGTCGTGTTTGGGCTCGTTTTACTACGACGATGATGCGGTCGAAGATGCAGCACACTTATCTAGATAGTACCTATTCATACGAGACTTGAAGATTCCCGGATTGCACTTTTTTGGAAACACGGACTCTGGTAGTGCATTCCACAATTCTGCCGTACGCAGATGGAACGTGGAGGCGAAACGTTTAGTACGCACTGTACGCGTAAACCAAAGCGTCTTGTAGTCCGAAGATGGAATGGTGTAGGGTGAGTGAGTGAGTATGCGTGAGTGAGTGAGTATGCGTGAGTGAGTTAGTATGCGTGAGTGAGTGAGTATGCGTAAGTGAGTTAATATGCATCAGTGAGTAAGTAGGAGTGAGCAAATGGCTATGTTTTAATGAATATATATGCGCGTGTGTTAAGTTTGATACTTGCGTGACCAATAAACTACTTAAAATAAATTCGATAAGGCAAATATCTATGTAAATACCTCGTAAGAGTCAAATTGTAAGAAACGAAGTCGCAAAAATGTCCACGTGCCAAACAACAATCCCAACAATTATTACTTGCGAACACAAAGAAGGAATTTGTGGGCTTTCCATACAACTTTGAAACTTTTCCATTTAAATTAAAAACATTCAGCTCGCCTGAAAAATTGTTTGAAACTTTTTTTCTAAACACGGGTCAACATGAAATTTGACTTTGATTGCAAAGCATTAAATTTCGGTAGTTTAGGTCGTAATAAGACGGAAAAAAAAAGAAGCGGCAAGAAGCTATATGGCATGAAAAACTTTGCTTTTGTGCTTAGAAGACTGATTGAACGAAATTTTTAAAAATCTCGGATTTTAATTTTTGATTGAAAATAAAACTATTGAAATAAAAATGTTTATTATTTTTATTAAGTTTTACTATCAAATTAGCTTACAGAAAAGTGGAAAATAACTTAAAAGTGCACACTTCTACTTTTTCTTTTATGTTCATAGCTACTTTCTCTCAATAAACCCCAAATATAGTCGCCCATCATGTTTTCATTGTATTGGCCTTGATAGCGTTGTTCAAAATTCATGATATCCTGATGGAAACGTTCTCCTTGCTCTTCGGAATAGGCTCCCATATTGTTTTTAAATTTATCCAAATGAGCATGCAGCATATGTACTTTTAATGACATCCTGCAGCCCATGGCCTTAAAATTTGTAAGCATATCCTCAACCAACTTTTCGTAGTTTTCAGCTTTATTATTTCCTAAAAATCCAGAAACTACTGCTTTAAAACTGTTCCAACTTGCTTTTTGAGTACGATTCAGCAACGTTGGAAATTTTTCATCGGCGAAAATCTGTCTTATTTGCGGACCAACAAAAACCCCAGCTTTAACCTTTGCTTCCGATAACTTCGGAAAAAATTTTTTTAAGTATCCAAAAGCTTCTGAAGTTTCATCCAGTTTTTTAACAAATTGTTTCATCAACCCTAACTTAATGTGCAAAGGCGGCATTAACACTTTTTCCGCTTCAACAATCGGCTCAAATTTGACGTTCTGTTTTCCGACACATAATTCTGTTCTTACAGGCCATGACCGTTGAATATAGTGTTTAGAATCCGCTCTGCTATCCCACAAGCACAAATAACACGGATACTTTGTATATCCACCCTGTAGCCCCATTAAAAATCCCACCATTTTAAAATCTCCAATCAGCTCCCAGTTATACTCTCGATACTTTACAGATTCAAGCAAAATTTTGACACTTTCATAATTTTCTTTAAGATGTACTGAGTGAGCAATTGGAAGAGACGGAAATTTATTTCCGTTGTGCAATAGAACTGCTTTTAAACTTTTTGTAGAGCTGTCAATGAATAAACGCCATTCGCTAGGGACACAGGGTATGCCAATTGCTTCAAACATACCTTTAATGTCATTACAAAAACAAAGTCCATCTTCCTTCGTGAAAAACGTTGCAAACATTTCATGCCTAGTCCGCTGATCCGTGATCTTAACATCATCAAGCAAATTCCACTGTTTTAACCGAGAGCCTAGAAGCTCTGCTTTATTTTTTGGCAAATTTAAATCTCTAATTAGATCGTTAAAATCTTCTGAAGTAATGAGATAGTGTTTTGGTTGTTCAGGTGTAGGCAAAAACTCCTTATAATTGGAATTACTTTTATAAGAACTAAAAGATGAGCTACTTTTCTGCGATAATTTTTTTGGTGGCTCAGGTACTGGTCGTGTCAGGTCGTGAGCAATTGGAGCAGAAGAAGATTCGAGGTCAGGATATTCAATAGGTTTTGCATTTTTACCTCTACGTCTTTTACTCGGATTCACCATACAAAAGTAGCAGTCAGTAATATGGTCTTTAGGTTCTCGCCAAATCCTTGGTATTGCAAATTTCATAGACCTTTTCTCACCTCGATACCAACCTAAAAATATAAAAATAAAAATTAATATGTCTATTATTTTGGATTCATCGCTTAATTAAATAAAAATTGCTTACCTTCCAAACACCTTTTACAATAACTACAAGCAACATGTGGAGCCCATGGCTTATCTTGATTCCGTACAGGACAGTCAAAATATGCTTCATAGGCTTCACAGAGAACGTGAGATGTCTTTAGTTCATATTTCACGTCTCGAACTTTAATAAACTGACCACATATAAAACAAAATGCATCAGCATCGTATTTGCACTTTCGTGACGACATTTTAAGTTATTCTGGGCTTGTAAATAACACCTGATGGTTGTTTATCACTCGGGTGCCATCTAGCGGCACAGTGTAAACGTTAATACCCCACTCTCACCGCGCGGTCTTTTTAAAAATATTAAAATCAATTAAAATTTATGAAAAAATTGAAAAATGAGTATTATTATTATAACTATCACAAAAGCAAACTTTATACCGAAAAAAGGTATTTTCTTTTCGTTTTTGTGCATAACTAACTGGAAAATAATAGTATTAACTTTAGGTCAAAGAACTTCGTTCGCACGTAATAAATTGTTTTGTGCAACGAGTTGCTAAAACGCAAAATTATGGATAAAAGAGAGTTACGTGCTGTGGTAAAATATCTCAGCTTTAAAAAAAATGTCTACGAAAGAATTTTTTCGGACATTCAGCAGACATTAGGGGTGATGCTGTACTGTAGTCTACGGTTGCGTACTGGGTGGTTGAATTTAAAAGAGGTAGATCAAGCTGTAAAGATGATCCGCCTCTTGGGCGGCCTTCAACCTTCGTTAGTTGCTTCACTGGGGTTCAAAAAAATATCGACTAGGTTGGTGCCACGAATGTTAATCGACGAAAAGAAAAAGCGATGTTTGGAAATTTCTAAGCGTAATCAAAATTTTCCAGTGTGATTCGGATATTTTTTCCCGTCGCCTTATCACCATAGATTAAATCTAAATAAACTAAACTAAGAGACAAAGCATGTCTTGGAAAGGACCATTCTCTCCATCCATTAGGAAGTTTCAAGCTGCTCCTACTACTGGCAAAGTTATAGGCTCAGTGTTCCGGGATAGTGAAGGAATACTTTTTATTGATTACAGGCCTAAAGACCAAACGATTACTGGACCCTATTATGCAAATTTAATTCCAAAAGTGCGTGAATTCGTTAAAGAAAAACGTCCTGGAAAACTGTCGTTGGGCGTGATGTTTCTTCACGATAACGCTCCCGCTCATTGGTTGGAAGTTGCGCTCGTACATACATATACAAGACCCTAAGTTTGATGTGTTCGTAACTAATGTACCCATGTCAGTCATGTCTTTCTGACACCGAATAAAGTTTAAATCAGGATATTATACAGTCTACAGTCATAATTAATATGGCCCCCAAACCCCCCCCCCCCCTCCCTCCCTCGCCCCCATGTGGAGACTAAACTCGTTCACCAATAGATAGATAAATAGAATTACAGTAGCCTCCCTGTTCAAAGTTGGTTCACACGACGATTATTCCATAAAGCTCGGTACACACGTTGGGCGTGATCTTGGGCCAACAAATTAGACCAACATACTCAGCCTCTAATGCTGATATTGGACGAATCAATCAAATTGAATGTATGTGGTTAAAAGGTTCATAAATGAATGGACACTACGTTATCCAATAACATTGAATGTTTGAATGTTTATATGGACCAGTTTGATTGATACATCTAAATTGAAAACCCGAAATGAACCGTCTGATGTTTGCTTAAAGTTGTTATTTTTTTTTATTGTATTCTATCAGAATCCCTTCGATTTCTTCGGAGCTTTCTCTACAAAAATGAAAATAATGAATGAGTATTATATTTTAATTTTAACATTAAGAGGTATAGCACCTCATTTTATTCCTGTCTAACATTTTCCTATTGTGATTGATAGAGGTTGCTTTTAACACGTTGGCGTATTGATAATTCGATGAGGATAGGTAAAGTAAAAGTAAAATTGACTGTACCCACAACAATTTATTTATACAATATGTTCCCAACATACCAATGAGTGGCCACGGTTGGCTAAACGCTCCAGATTCATTAATCGCTTATCTAACTAAATAGAGTATTATTTTAAAATACAGTCTTATCGAAAGCCTTGCAATATCTCTATTGGATATAGTTTTATGATAAACTAGGATATGCCTGCGACTTAGTCTACGCTTGACTTGAAATTCCCACAGGATTCTCGAGACACAAAGTATCGCAGAATTTTAAAAAGAAATGTAAGCTATCGTTTTAGTGGAAACTGTGTCGGAATAAGCTAATTTTTACGCACTTGAACAACTACAAACCGCTCCCGGAAAAAATCTCGCGGAATTCCCGGGACAAAAATAATCACACATTTTATTACAGGAAATTTGTTATCGATGGGTGAAAAAAAATTGTATTGCAATTCGCAATTTGTTTTTAATGTGGCCATTTCAAATCATTCCCAGAAAAATTCCCGCCAGGTTCCCTGGATAAAAAGTAGCGCAAATTTTAAGTTTAAGAATTAGCTGTCGATAACTGTCGAAACAGACACGACATATTTAGAATTTTATTATATTATAGATAGATGAAGAGAGAGATTATCAAAATAATTATAAATTTTAAGAACTTCTAATTGTTGTCCTAAAAATTGTTTTTTTTTTAGTTGATAGCCTTTGCTTATCTACGCATTTAGTGTTATACGATTGGCCGTCCAAAGTTTGCCTCCAACGAACTAAATCAGCCGAGTGGGCCTACACGTTGGACAAACAGGCTCGCCCAACACCACGTGTAGGAGGCATTAAGCGTATGATGGAATATTCATTTATATGCTAATTGTTTTGCTAACGAATTTATTACTTGGTAGGTCTACAATTTACATGTACGTTGATGTTCAAAGTATTGTAAATTACAGGACTGCTCACTAGAAGCGATTACCACAGGGTTTTGTGAGATTAAAATTTACGCTTTCACCAAGTATCTAACTATTATCTTGTGCATGTAACTCGTGTTTTGGTGAACAAAAAAGTATTATATCTATCTATCTAACTTTCTGTTGGAATCAACCTTATCACCGACGCGAATATCAGGCGCCGCCATTACCCGAGAGTGTATGTGTTCCTTATTGTTTGTCAATGTCAAAGTGTTTATAACCTTATTTTAAAAGAAAATAAAACCTGCCTCTTTCATTTTTAGCATTTAATGGCGTCGTTTCATTCTTTCGACAAAATCACCATTTTAATGTTACTTTTTATATTTTGCCATTTGTCGTACTTACTTCACTCTATAATTATTTTTCCTTACATATATTATTGTAAATAAATACTAAACTATAACAAAATTCGCATATTACTTCATGTCCAAGTTACATACAGTTTATGTGCTTTCACAGACTCATATTAAGGATCCAGCTATGTGGTTCTCGTCACGACGAGAACCACATAGCTGGAGAGCTTCAGCATGTCAAGCGAGTTCTACAACGCAATCAGCTGAAGACTCCACACCAACGTCACAAAGGCCCCAAACCACCTTCAGTTGAGCGGTGCCCTGCTACCCTACCCTACATCAAGGGAGTCACAGACAGAATTGGTCACATCCTCAGGCGAGCTTCAATCAAAACATATTTCAAGCCGCAGAAAAAGATTACCCAATTTCTGAGACCTGTGAAATGCAATATCCCACTCCAGGATGCAGGGGTTTACAAGCTTGATTGTGAGTGTGGATTGTCATTCATTGGGCAAACAAAGAGGAGCATAAAAACACGAGTAAAAGAACACATTGCTGACATGAAACACGCAAGGTCTACGAAGTCTGCGATCAGTGAACACACGCTGGATAAACCCAACCACTACATCAGATTCGATAACCCACAAATCCTCGCGAAAGAGAATCGTTTCATACCTAGAATGATGCGTGAGGCTATTGAAATCAAAAAACACCCAAATTTCAATAGAGAAGATGGTTGGCAAGTACCACCTGTTTGGGATCCAATTATCAAAACTATTAAGACCCAAACCCAGCAAAAACCAGCTGCCAGACCTCAAGACACTGTGAGCTCTTTCTGCGTACAACGGAACACAAACCAACTTGACTGATAATTACTTTTATTTTTCCTTCCACCCATTTTAATATTATATAAAATTATTAGAGCTAGGCATGTTTGCTGAAGAGTTTCTTGCGCCGCTTCTTCTCTTCAAGCCATAACATGTTGCAAAGCGGTAGTAAATTAGATTAGGCTCCCATAGATTAAATAATATACATAAACAAAATTAAAAATTAAATAATTAAAATTAATAAGTTGGCGGTAGGCTAAATAAAACTTTAACAATACTCGTTGACACTTGACATCTTTGTCTTCCGTGATCACGGCCACTGAAAAGTGGCCGAAACGTCGGAAAAACCAAAATCAAATAAAATTACCGCGCTTAAAACCGTTAAAACGTAGTTTTATTATGTATACAAGTCGCGAAAACTTAAGAAAATATTTATATATCATATTTCAAATAAATTTCTCTCAAAATATTATTAAGTATACAATTTAAATAAATCATGATCCTCTTTTCTTCATTGTAGTCATCTTACAAAGACCAGTTAAGAACAAAGAAAAATCAAGTTGAAAAGGAGATGCCTGATTCTAAATACGATTACTCAGTAAACACTTCAACTGAAGAGTGTTAAGCTATAATATAGCAAAAGCGATGCTATAGACATGTAATCTAATTTTTATATAAAAATTATATTTATAACGCCCAGTAATCGAATACAATAAAAGAAAACTTAACTTATTTGTATTGTATTCTACCATCACGACTATAAGTAGGATACTGAGCCTAGATCACCGTCTTCTATGGATAAGGTGTCCAGAAGGCTGGCTACGTTTCCTCGCTGGATCACCATACTGATCCGTTGCCTGAGGTAAGCACCAGCCTTCTGATCACCTGAAGAGTCAAAGAGTCGCTTTGATAATTTTCGGTAGGGGCTCATGGCCTCAGGACTCCACGGTCTAAGCGTCTCGTGGTGCAATATACTTATATATAAATGAATTAATTAGCTACAGAACGAGCTCAAAATCAAAATAAAATCAACAAACTATGTGTTAATATATGAACAGTGAAGGTTCCGGCTGATATACGCTTACTGTTTTCTTTTGAATTTTAGAGGTAGCTTTGGATCTATCTAGACTTTTGTATCGATTCTTGATACTGTTTCGTTTATTTTAATATTTATATCCTTAATAGCTACAATATAATTTCAACATCCCACAGTCAACATTATCATTAACCGTGATTGGAATACAATCAATTCTGGCCCTTAATATGTTTTTACGTCTATGTGCGTTGTAAATGTGTGCCCAATATCCCACCTTAAAAAAATTAATTAGTACTATAGTACGTTTGCAGCATTTTTCACCTATAAAAAATATGATAAAGGTAGGTAAATTCTTATATACTACAGGTTTAGTTCCAAGGCGTGCCAAAAATATTGCATTATATAGCATAGCTTACACTGAAATATCAGTTTAATGCAAATATAAAGACGGCTTTATATTATAAGGGCAATGCCTCTGAAAGCAAATCACGGGTCGCGTCTCACTTGTTGACAGTATCGGATCGATGAGCTCCTTTGTTCTCTTATGAGTTTGCTTGAAATATTTCACGTAGAATATATTACGTATGTGGTATAAACATGTAATGTTATACGTACCTAATAATTTTTACTTCAGTAAGAGAAATGTACTTCAAACTTTGGCTTGGATTATTGGAGACGATGTAACACCACTATGTAAATAAGGAAACATCTATTACTTTATGAGGTGCGTAACATAACATTAACATTGTAACATGGTAGAAATAATACATACATACATAGCTTCACGCCAGTTCCCTTGCGGGATAGGCACGAACAACAGAGCGCCATTCAGGCTTGTTCTTACACACCTCACTCGCTTCTTTGACATTCATAGCTCTTGTCATGCACACTCGTCTGTTCTTAAGGCTCCTGACATCACCTTCTGCTAGTATACGATCAATTAGATCATGGAAGGTGTGTCGTGGCCTTCCGCGACAAGAAATAATGTTTTTTATTTTATTTAAGTTTATGACTTGGCAGCTAGGCCTTTAAGCCAGATCTTAGTTTACAATATAGTTTCTTCATTTTCTTAAGCCTATGTGTATCATAGCTGAACTGTAGGTAATCATCTAGTGCCATTCAACGGAGTTCTTGTGACAACTCAAACGGCCACATTTGACTATACAGTTCATATTTCTCACAAAACACATAATTACTACTCAAAAACTATCAATATCCTGCAACTATTGTTCATTTTAGAGTAATTTTACACATTTTTAGAAAATAAAACTGCACAGCACAACATCTCCTTTCAGTTCCCGCCAAAAACTCTAAAAATAATGTTTTTTTTAAATGTTTAAGGCTTGGCTACTAAGCCTTTAAGCCAGACGCCGTTGTATTGTAGGCTACAATCGACGTCATTCAACGGAGTTCTTGTGAAAACTCGAAAGGCCACATTTGGCTATATAGTTCACATTTCTCGCAAAAACACATAATTACTACTCAAAAACTCTCAATAACCTACAACTATTGTTCATTTTAGAGTAATTTTGCACATTTTTAGAAAATTAAACTGCACAGCACAACATCTCCTTTCAGTTCCCCGCCAAAAACTCCCTAGTAGTAATGTCGAAAACATAGCTCATAGATAATTAAATCGTAAACTCTAGTGTTGCCACACACTAATTAAAAAAATATAGTGGCGAGTAAGGGCGCCACCGGTTTATTATAATGCAGCGGGTTTTGTTCCCGCTTCTTATCTGCAAAACATGGACGAAGTAGCAATAACACGTTGCAAAGTAATGTAAATAAATATAAGAGTCTAAGAGACATATTTTTTATCAGACTATATTGATTTGTAAACATGCCTATGATAGCTTGCTAACCAAAAAGTGTTCATGGCTAGTTTTAATTAAATATTTTCTTTCTTTTATAACTACAGATATCACAAAAAAAAATTGTTAACATTTAAATAAAGACGTCGAAACTAAAATACACTATATAGCAGATCACTGCCAACGGGGAGCGTGCCCAAAAGGCTGGCTGCATTGCCGCGCTGTATGGCAATACTTAGATTTTTTTTTTTAATAAATTTATTGTCAAAAGCTTTTACAGAAATATTGCTTACATAGGTTCCTCACTAGGACTAGCCTGTATCGCGGGACACCAAGTACGTGTGTGAGTGACTAAACACTTATATCACTGAAATTAAATTTTAAAAATAGATGTTAACTTGTTTTTGTGTGTGTGTGCGTGTGTGTGTGTGTGCGTATGTGTGTGTGTGTGTGTGTGTGCAAATGATGATGGATCACAATATTCTCATATATAATAAGGTTAATTTATATGATATTATATAAGTTTTCAGTTTTTTGGTAATCAAGTTGCATAAACCACTTTTGTGTGGTTGCTTTGATCTCATGTCTGTTTAAATATACGATGTCACAATTATAGTCAAAGTGGCGAAGTTCGGCAGTGGGGGAAATCTATACAACTCTCATTATTTCCATGTTGAATATTTACGATGCCAACAAATCAGTCAGTGAAGCTAGGACACCATTGAATTCTGCCTTCCAATTGTAGATGGCGTTAAATTCCGTTTAAAAAAGTTAAAAAACGAGCGGTGTATGACCTTACCCCGTTGACGGACTTCGCCACCTTGACTATATATTTTTTATAGCTTTTAAAACTTCAAAGCATAGCAATAATATTCCATGAACGGTTTTTGGCGGCAAGCATATACGGTTATTTTTCTAATTAAATTATCTTGCTTATGATACAAATTTTTATTGGTTAACAGAACGGTGTACTTACCTATATTGGACTTACCTGTTCATACTTGCATCGAAATCCGCTCATTGTGTCCGCGTCCGATTATAAGCCTCGACGAAAGGCTCTCGTGCGACGACCGCGTAACGTCCTCACGGACAGGGTCGACGTTATTACGAAACGGCTGGTCCGAACCAGCCCGCCTACGGTTAGGACGGCAGGCTGGTAGGCACCGACAGACAGACACAGACGGCGGCGTCTCAGATGCCGCCAATCATGATCTCTCCACGTCCCCGCGAGGGACGCCAGGAGACATAGCTCCCGCAATAGGATAGACTGGGAAGTTTCTTTCGCCGTTTCTTCTCTCCCAGCCAGAACACGTTGCGAAACGGCAGTAAGATAGTGTAGGCCGCCTCGAACCACCGATTCCGGTCCACCGGGATCCTTCCCGTCGCCCCTTCTCAATTAGTACATTGTGTCACCCGCTAGTCGGCATCGTTAGATTCACCTCCCTCTCATGGCAACAGTCCAGTCGAGGTAACGCCCCCTAGGGAGCAAGGCTCGAGCGCCTTTAAAGTAAAGTCCAATATAAAAAAAGCGTGTGCAATAGTTCGTTGTCCGCTGCCATGACTATACGTATGCAGCTCCCATAGTATGATAAAAAATATGTCTCATCTAGTTATCAGATGGGTGAAGGTCGATCTTCAGAGTCTCCTCTATTATTTGACAAATATTCTCTAATAAAACTACGTTTTAACGGTTTTAAGCGCGGTAATTTTATTTGATTTTGGTTTTTCCGACGTTTATATTCTTACGTTAATATTCTCTAGTGGAATCTAGTTTTAATAAAATCTTTTGATGTTGATTTTACCTATGGACATTTGCAACACCAATGGTGCCGCCGGCCTCAAAGGAGGGGGGGGGGGGGGGTGAACTTGGCCACTCAGTCGTTATGGCAGCATATTCTAGACCATGGTGGTGGCCATCCAGACTAGAGATGCCAACTGTCCTGTTTTCCCAGGACATGTCCTACTTTTTATAGTGTATTGGATAGTTTTTAAGCAACGCCCTGTGTTTTAAAACGCATTGATAAGCGTATTTTAAAATTCGACAGTGGTCAAACGAAAGAAATCGATTACTGCCAACAACAGTAGCTGCAATAATCAAAACTGTCTATAACATAGATATGAATTGTGACCAATTTTATGATTATTTGTTAACTCAACCACAGATACTTAAGTAAATAGGTAGGGTTGAAATTGAAAAGTATATTAAAAATAAATAAGTTTGTATTATTAGAAAGTTGCTGAAGAGTTTCTTGCGCCGCTTCTTCTCTTCAAGACATAACATGTTGTGAAGCGGTAGTAAATTAGATTAGGCTCCCATAGAGTAAATAATAACCATAAACAAAATTAAAATTAATAAGTTGGCAGTAGGCTAAATAAAACTTTAACAATACTCGTTGACACTTGACATCTTTGTCTTCCGTGATCACGGCCACTGAAAAGTGGCCGAAACGTCGGAAAACCTAAAATCAAATAAAATTACCGCGCTTAAAACCGTTAAAACGTAGTTTTATTATTTTGTATTATTAGACTTTATTATATACTATAACTGGCCTAAGTTTAAAGAATTTGTTACAAACTGAAGTGTTTGTTTTATATATTAATAACTCGTTTTCAACTCGTATAAATTTAGTCAAATACTTTTATTATAAAGATGTGATTATTATCATTACTTGAATTTCATTTAACTATTGCAACTCTACCACTGCGTCCTGTTTTTAAACTGATTTGTCCTGGTTTTTCCAACATCAAATCCTTGTTTTTTAAATTTGGGGCTGGCAACCCTAATTCATACGCGCAAATGCCCTACCACCTGGCTGTGGGTTATTTTGTCGCCTCTTACGACAAGCCGTCAGTCTTATGAATGGGAGCATTTTTAGTTTTCACTTAACATCCCTTCTGAATATCTAAGGCGTCCAAATTTTTTTTGCATTTTATACCCTTCGCCAGGTGGTAGGGCATTTGCCCGACTGGATGGCTACCACCTGTGGTCTAAAGTATGTCGCCATAACAACCTTGAGTTGTGTTCCTGGATTAGTGACCAAGTTCCAGTCTCCCTTATGAGAGCAGCAGCGCATTTACAGCAACTTTGGTGTTGCAAATGTCCATAGGCGATGATAACCGCTTTCCATCAAGTGGGCCGTCTGTCTGTCTGCTGATCTCCTGCAATAAAAAATAAAAAAAACCCTTCCGTATGGCCACCCTACCTGTGGGCTGGCAGATTAGCATACCTGTGTCATCGGAGATATGTCGGGGCACGTAAACTATCAATGTCTGACACGCGCGAGTATTTCCAAGTGGTTGTTTTTTTTACATTTTTGTAAAACTGTAGACGCTTATCGCTGAAAGAAGAAACATTATATAATCCTTTATTCTTCATATCATCTAATTTTCAAAATTCAATAGGTCCCAACGCTACCTACATCACCATGTAGCCTTCTGAGCTGGGTATTCTCTGTTCCTGCACAAAGATATAGAACAAATACAATTGTGCATTACTCTGTGCAGTAATATGTACATGATTGTACGAATGAATTGTTCATCGGGCGCGAGAATTATTTTTACCAGGCACAATTGGGTCATGCACGTCGGCGAGTGCAACCGTAACGTTCGTCTTATTGCGTGATTGTTATCAACGAGAATTGCTTTTTGCTTTTATGGTTAAGAACAACGAATCTGAGAGATAAATATTTAAACAGTGGCTCTGCAGTATACATGCTGGCGTACCGCAAGGCTCAGTATTGTCGCCCACACTGTTTATTCTGCACATGAATGATATGTTGCAAACTAGTAACATTAATTGTTATGCAGATGGCAGCACGGGCGATGCTTTTTACACTGGCCGCGCAAACATCCCTCATGCAGAAGTTGAGGAAAATAGAATCCGACTTGTGTCTGAAATCGAGACCTCCCTGGAGCAGATTTCGGAATGGGGAAAACGAAATCTTGTCCTTTTCAATCCCAAAAAAACACAAGTCCGCGCGTTTACTGCTAAAAAAGCCCCATTCTTGTTAGCGCCGCAGTTCCAGGCCACCCCCCTTAAGATCTCGGACACTATAGGGATCCTGGGCGACGACATTTCATACGAGCTGTAATTTAGGGATCACTTGGAGAGCAAAGCGAAAATCTCTTCAAAAAAGTTTCGGGTGCTCAACAGTGCTAAGCGGTACTTCACAACGAGACAGGCTTTTATTAAAAAAGCTCAAGTCCGTCCCCATGTGCAGTACTACTCCCATCTTTCGATTGGTGCACCTCAGTATCAGCTACTCCAACTTGACTCCTTGTAGCGCCGAGCGGTCCGGATTGTCGACGATCCCGAAATTACAGACGGCTTAGAGTCCGTCAGCCATAGAAGAGACGTTGGCGCTCTAAGCGTGTTCTACCGTCTGTACCTCGGATAGTGCTCTGATGAGCTGTTTGATTTGGTGCCTACGTTGCGATTCTATCGTCGCACCACTCGCCGGCGATTGAGAGTTCATCCACACTTCCTAGACACTTGGAAGTCCTCCACGGTACATGGCGGACGCTCTTTCATGCCATATGTGTCCAAGTTATGGAATGAACTCCCTCCTGCAGTTTTCCCAGAGCGCTACAATATGGGGTCTTCAAAAAGGGAGTGAACAAATGCCTAAAGTCTCAATGAGGTAGGCAACGCATCGGCTCCTTTAGTGTTGCAGATGTCCATGGGCGACGGTAGCCACCTATCACCAGGTGGTCCGTTTGCCAGTTTGCCTACAAGCAAACATAAAAAATAAATATATACTTGAGAACCTATCTATATTCTATAATAAATCTGTAAATGGTTCATATTTGTACAATGCGTTTAAAAATGTGAAAAAAGTCAGGGGGACAATTCGGACGTCTGTTAGAACATAACGTGATAATTACTAAACGGATTTAACACAGACTTGACACAGAGCAAGCTCCGGTACGTAACTTAGGATGCTTTTTATCCCAATAAAAGACGTCGTTTCCGCGGGATAGACGAAAAAATTGAAAAAGATGGTGCTGCAATAACATCCTTTTTGAAAAGTACAGAATGTATATGAACGAAACTCGACAGAGAGATGGCTTATATCCCAAATTAACACTTAGGATACTTTTTATCCCGATCAATGATGTCCTTTCCATAGAATAGACGCATTAGCTAAATAGATGGCGTTGCAATCGCATTTTTACAATTTACTAACAAATACCTACGAAGGCTACGTTCCAGAACGAACTCACAATGACCGCGATTTTTCCCGTTCCACTTGCTTGCCGACGTTATAATCATAAACTGTAGTGTAACGGTTATTCGACCCATCTCTTGACATCATAGCTCGTTGTGTGATCAAAAATGATGACGTCATTAGTGAGGTTTTCGCCACGACCATGACGACCGCGGGCGTCAGGTAGAACGACTGACAGAGCATTTTGGGCGTTGTGAGCTACTAAAGGAACCTGCTGGTTATCATAAACAGCATGTCATTCCTATTACTTCAAATCAGGTTGGCTTCGACTCATCTCTGTCTTGGTTGGCAGTTGTCTAGACTATATGGACTTAGTTTCTTTGTTATTATTATATGTAAAAAAACCGAATGGATGCAGAAGTCGTGGAAGGCCACGACACACCTTCCATGATCAAATTGATCGTGTACTAGCAGAAGGTGATGTCAGGAGCCTTAATAACAGACGAGCGTGCATGACAAGAGTTATGAATGTGAAAGAAGCAAGTGAGGTGTGTAAGAATAAGCCTAAATGGCGCTCTGTTGTTCGTGCCTACCCCGCAAGGGAACTGGCGTGAAGATATGTATGTATGTATGTATGTAAAAAAATCGTGCAAGTAAAATAAAGCTATTAGTTAACCTAGGGTTTGACATGCGGGGCAGCCGCGGGCGTACTATAATAATTATATTAATACGTGAAGCAAACATTTTGTACCACTTTTTACGAAAATTGCGCGGACGGAGTATGAAATTTCGCACACTTGCAGTTTATATAGAGGAGTGCAGAATGCTAATTTTTTTTTAATTATACATAAAAAATACATTAAATCAATAAAAAAAACACGCCGTAGCCTTGGCGAAATCTGTGATTATAGAAGTATAAGTCTTTGACAACAGAACCTTAATAATGTTCAAACTTATAATTTAAATTAATTATGGTCGAATTACGACCACTAGACGACCATTAGTAATAACAAATATAGCTGACAATAACCAATTAAAACAGGTTAATTTAAAATCTGTTACAAGTCTTGCGCCACTGGTTCCCATTGAAATTCTTCAAGTTTTAATAGAACATTTTTGAATTTAACTAACGGCCTCTCAAGACTGAGAGGCTATTTGTTAGAATAGGCTATTATCACCCAATTTCAGGTCAAAAGTCTGGAGCTGAAACCACTAAAAGGAAACGAGAATAATGATTAGCATTAAAATTCTTCGGTTGTAGTTGCGTAAGGCAATGAAGTTTGAACTTTGGACTCGATTATTAATGATGAATTTGTGAGGTCACTTTGCGGGAAGACTAATACAAACTACTACAAACTTTTAGTACATCTCGTCATTATTATAACCATAATAATATTCTTCTTCCAAGGCCCCGCCTCCGTGCTTGCCTTAGCCGGCCGGCACGGAGTGCAGATCGCTAGAGCTAAGAAGACTCAAGCTCCAGGAGTGGAAGTGATAAATGGCATCACGTCAGAAGTAGCTTCGGTGAACCTGCAGTCCACCTCTCTACACCCATTAGTCACTCACACCCATGTTGCCCCTGCCTTCTATGGCATTTTTCGGGGCCCATACAGGGAGTGCCGAGTCACCGTCTGCCCATTTTTCCATGTTCACCGAACATTGCGACGGGCAGACGCCATAGTCCCCATATTCCCAGACACCTAGTACCACTAGCAGTTCACCCCCATAGCCCGGTACTTTTGACTTCATTTCCCACAATAGTCCTACACTGGCCGGGGCTTGTCCTTGGGTGCATTACTATATGGTGTAGACAGGGATAATCGCCGCTCAGTGTCACGCCACATTTACATTATATTTGTTAAAGGGCCTCTACGTGTTGGCCTTCCCATGGCTCCACGCAAGCCCTCCAAATGTCCGGGCCATTTTTATGGCCCGTGGTCTCCAAAGACATACATTATTCTTCTTCCTTTTATAATGTCTTCGCCTTATTAAGTATGAACTCCATTAATTCTTAGAAAAGTAATTCTGTAACATACGTCTATACAAAACTTATAAAAAAAGAGTTTGAGATATAAATAGAATAACAATAAAACTACGTTTTAACGGTGCTAAGCGCGGTAATTTATTTGATTTTTATTATTCCGACGTTACGGCCACTTTTCAGTAGCTGTGATCTCGGAAGACAAAGATGTCAAGTGTCAATGAGTATTGTTAAAGTTTCATTTAGCCTACGGCCAACTTGTTCACTTTAATTATTTAATTTTTATTTTGTTTATTATTTACTTTATGGGAGTCTAATCTAATTTACCACCGCTTCGCAACATGTTGTGGCTTGATGAGAAGAAGCAGCGCAAGAAACTCTTCAGCAACATGCCTAGCTCTAATAATTTTATATAATATTAAAATGGGTGGGCATTTTAATATTATATAATTATTTTGCTGGTCCCCTGGCTGTGGGTTGTTTTGTCGCCTCTTACGATAGGCCATCCGGCCGCAGGAAATTTAATCCTCCGTACCTGCACGGATAACATACTAAGAAAACCTCGTGGTTGCTCCTGATCTTTAGATGCCTATGCCTACATATGTATACATACATATATTTGAAAGTAGTAGTATTTCTTTTCTTTCTGTGTATTTAGGTACAGTTCGGTAACTACTTTATTTAAATACGTAAGTGTGTGTAAATACCGTATTAAGTTTAACAAAAATGTAAAACTAATGTACTAGCAGAAGGTGATGTCAGGAGCCTTAAAACAGACGAGCGTGCATGACAAGAGTTATGAATGTCAAAGAAGCAAGTGAGGTGTGTAAGAATAAGCCTAAATGGCGCTCTGTTGTTCGTGCCTACCCCGCAAGGGAACTGGCGTGAAGTTATGTATGTATGTAAAAATGTAAAAGTTAAGCCATTATGATATCAGTGTGTAACATAACTTTTATTAGCAAGAACAGGAAAAACAGCTATTACTTAGCTTTACTTTAAAACTTTACATACATAACTTCACGCCAGTTCCCTTGCGGGGTAGGCACGAACAACAGAGCGCCATTAAGGCTTACTTCGGTATTACGAACGCGGTCCGCGAGTGCGTTCGTAATACCGTTTATTAGCGCGTTTTATTAGCAGGAACAGGAAAAACAGCTCTTACTACCTTTACTTTAAAACTTTACCTTAGCTATAAAAAATAAAAAGCTTTTTTACTGGAGAAATATATTAAAAACTAATTAATTATTATAGTTTAATTTTTAGTTTGTGTAACATGTATTACTGCATTATATATATGAATATTATAAATATATATAATATGAATATCTGTATATTTATTAAATATTATTTTTTAGTTACTTATCTACAACATATACTATATAGGGGACGCTACAGCAGGCATTATTTTACATTATTCTACATTTTTTATTTTTACATTACTTTACATTATTTTATTTTTTTAAATATACTACATTTATATAGAGCTTAACATAAACAAAACTCTTTATTGCGGTCTTGGTCTTGTACAAATACACTGTAAAGCGTGAAGTATCCAGTAATTGGCTACATTCATATTAAACAGAGTTGATTGTTTTAAGTTATAAATATAGCTGTTGGATATGTAATAAATAAATTAATAAATTAATAAAAGAAAGATAGAAAGACATATTTTATTTAGGACAAATACAACATACAGTATTATCAAACAGTAAAATAACAGAAACAGAATAAGTCCTAAAATTGGACCCAGTCTCAGCATATGCTGACCAATCAATGACCAGTTAATTATTTAATGACAATCTTTTTTAATCAAAGCGAACGTATTTTGAAGAACTACAGCAGAATTGGGGGTTTGAGAGGTGCGGGTAGCTAGGGTGGAGGGTGACAGTGACCCTGGAACACGCCGCACACGCTGATGACTTTTATTTTAGTTATTATGATGGCCATAATGGTCATGGGTGCTCCTGACCCACTATTTACCTCTCATGGGTGCTTGAGCCCCCGAGCACCCACGGAGTCGGCATCGATAGCTCATACGTGGTGGCAATGCTTTTGTTTTTTTTTTATTGCATGAGTCAGCAGACAAGCAGACGGCCTACTTGACAGAAAGCGGTTACCATCGCCTATGGACATTTGCGACACCAACGGCGCTACAAATGCGCTGCTGCTCTCTCAAGGGAGACTGAAACCTGGTCACTTATGCCGGAACACAACTCAAGGCTGTTATGGCGACATACTCTAGATCAGGGGTGGTAGCTATCCAGTCGGGCAAATGCCCTACCACCTGGCAGTGGGTTGTTTAGTCGCCTCTGACGACAGGCCGCCCGGTCGCAGGAAATTGTATTCTTTCTCCGTTCCTGCACGGATAAAAATCCTGTTTAGTATATTTACAAAAATAAAAGTTACGAAATACATGGAACAAATTATTTTACTAAGAATACGAAACCTACTGATATATAGTCTTAATACTCACGCCGTCCACTTCCATCGCTACTTTCCAGCTTACTGGCGTGGAAGCGAACATAATGTAAATGTACATTTTGGAAATAATCTGGTAAACAGCTTTGATAAAGATTTAAACCATGTCAGAATGTTAATATGTTAATTATTGAAGTTCCAAACGATCGATATATGAAACATTCTGGTATGCTAATGACACGGTAATTAATACGAGAAAGGCATGTCAAATGGGTTAATTACTTATTAATTACTCGTGTAATTTTTGTTGTGTACTAAGATTTTAACATAATACATATTGTTACGAACGACAAGACCAATTCACACCTGCAGTTTATTACCTTTCGGCATTTGGACTTCTTTTCTTTACTTTGTGTTTGAAATTTGTAATTAGAAAAACAGCCCATTGTGTATTATAATCTTTATGGTAGTTATTAGCCAGGTGTGATTCTTGGAAATTCAGTCCACGCGGTCGAGTAGATATATTGTATTTGTACAGTATAAAGCAATGCCCCAAGGGAGAGGTGAGGCAGTCAAGCAATAACCACAAGCGAGGCAGACGTATGTACATTCGATAATCTATATAGGGACGGACTCTGCGCGTGTTACTGAATCGTGCATTACTTTTGTACTGGTTTTGTTCAGTTATATTTGTACCTGTGTTATACGTGTTTGTATAGTTCTAATAATTTCTATGATAATTCTAACTGCATTTTAATTCGAGTCCTGTAACTCGTAACAATATTAATAGATTTAAGAATCAGAAAAAAAAAATTCTGAGCAAATTTCTAAATGTTGATAAGGATTTGGCCTCTCTGACAGTAAGAGCATATTCCAAAGTTTGACAGCCTGCACTGTAAAATAATCAAAATTTTAACTGGAAGTTTTACGGGTAGATTGTTAATGTATTTGTCCAATTTGAAAACCTGCCCGTAAAAGTTCAAGTTAAAATTTTGTTACGATTCATTCGGTCTCTTGTCAGTTGAAGTTTTTCCACTTGTCCGTTGCGATTCGTTTTTCCACTCGTCCGTCGCCATTCGTTTTTCCACTTGCCCGTTGAAGTTTCACTTCTTATATGTGTCCCAGCACACATTTCGATTTTTTATTATTTATTTATTTATTACATATCCAACAGCTATATTTATAACTTAAAACAATTAACTCTGTTTAATATGAATGTTGCCAATTACTGAAAACTTCACGCTTTACAATGTATTTGTACAAGGCCAAGACCGCAATAAAGAGTTTGTTTATGTTAAGCTCTATATAAATGTAGTATATTTAACAAAAAAAAAAAAAAAATGTAGAATAATGTAAAATAATGCCTGCTGCAGCTATATAGTATATGTTGTATATAAGTAACTAAAAAATAATATTTAATAAATATACATACATACATACATACATACATAACTTCACGCCAGCTCCCTTGCGGGGTAGGCACGAACAACAGAGTGCCATTTAGGCTTATTCTTACACACCTCACTTGCCTCTTTGACATTCATAACTCTTGTCATGCACACTCGTCTGTTCTTAAGGCTCCTGACATCACCCTCCGCTAGTACACGATCAATTTGATCATGGAAGGTGTGTCGTGGCCTTCCACGACTTCTGCATCCATCCACTTTTGCAATAAATATACAGATATTCATATTATATATATTTATAATATTCAATGGACCAATATTTTATCTATAATTTTGCTCTCCTTTTTTTATTTAGTTTTAGTATTTAATTTTAGGTTTCTATTTTATAGTTTAGTTTAATTTTTTCAGTTAAAATATCAGCCTAATTTTTCTAGTATCATTGATTTATAATTATTATTAAGTGTCGTATTTTTAGAAATAAATATCTCCTTTCTTTTGTTTTTCCTTTTCTTATTCGATTTCGTTAAACCATTTAATATCAGCATAAGGTATAGGAACCGGCCATTAGTCAGATATTATAAAACGAGTCAATATCCTAGCGGAGACTCGTTCGTCGGAGATTAGTTTTAAGCCTTCTCCAATAAAGCCCTCCCAGATTACATTTCCATTAAGGATTTTTATGACGTCACATTGATTTTCTTGGTGCTACATTACGAAGACAAAGGTTTGTATTTAAGGTGCTACCTGGAGGATCTTGCTGGTGTATTACCACATTTCTGAAGATATAAATGGACAGAAAATGCACCATACAAAATATATAGTGTTACGAGTTTACGGGACTCGAATTAAAATTCCGTTAGAGTTTATTAGAACTATACAAACACGTATAACATAGGTACAACCGAACGCAACAAATCAAAACGTAATGCAGAAGGTCGTAATTCAATAAAACTTGCAAAGTCCGTCACTATTAGATTCCCGAATTCTCATCCGTGCAGGAACGGAGAAAGAATACAATTTCCTGCGGCCGGGCGGCCTGTCGTAAGAGGCGACTAAACAACCCACAGCCAGGTGGTAGGGCATTTTCCCGACTGGATGGCTACCACCCCTGGTCTAAAGTATGTCGCCGTAACAACCTTGAGTTGTGTTCCGGCATTAGTGACCAGGTTCCAGTCTCCCTTAAGAGAGCAGTAGCGCATTTGTAGCAACTTTGGTGTTGCAAATGTCCATAGGCGATGGTAACCGCTTTCCATCAAGTGGGCCGTCTGCCTGTCTGCTGATCTCTTGCAATAAAAATAAAATAAAAAAAAGAATGTACACACGTCACGCCTAGATCGTAGTTGTAGCTCAACTGACCCCCTCTCTCAATCAGGCCATCGTTTTATATTTCATAAATCCAAATGTGCCCGCCCGGCAATGTCGACATAATTTCCTACAATTAGCTTGTACTTATAATCCGCAACACATGGCTAATGATGCTCCTGAGCTGCCGTAAACGAGTACAATAGGCTGTTCTCCACAATAACTAGAAACTATGCCAATAAATAAGCGAACAAAAGAAGACGATCATAAAAGGATTACAATGAGTTCAAATGCCGACAGGTAATAAAATGTGCTTGTACAGATCTTTACGTGGAATTTGTCTTTGTCGGAGCCTAAGTTGTAACAATAGTATACTCAAAACTTGCCATATTTTATATTTGTAATGTAATACTTACAACAGCTCAGAAGGGTTTATGGTAAATAAAGAACAGCGGCTGGTTACTATATTTATAATCGGAGAACCTTACGATTTTAACATATTTTATACACTGATTCTACGCAAACATTTTTAGAACACCTCGCCATCCCTCCAACAGTTTTTACGGTATCAGAAATTTGGCAAATTGGCACAACCGATAGCGGATGAAGTCATTGATAAACCATTTTAATTAAAAGGATTATGAATTACAAGAATGTAATACATTATAGTTTGGAAATTTTAGATAATATTTTATGTGTGCGGGAACGGAGAAAGAATACAATTTCCTGCGGCCGGGCGGCCTGTCGTAAGAGGCGACAAAACAACCCACAGCCAGGTGGTAGGGCATTTGCCCGACTGGATAGCTACCACCCCTGGTCTAAAGCATGTCGCCATAACAACCTAGAGTTGTGTTCCGGCATTAGTGACCAGGTTCCAGTGACCCTTAAGAGAGCAGCAGCGCATTTGTAGCACCTTTGGTGTTGCAAATGTCCATAGGCGATGGTAATCGCTTTCCATTAAGTGGACCGTCTGCCTGTCTGCTGACTCCTGCAATAAATATATATATATATATATATATATATATATATATATATATAATTTTCTATAATATATATAACATATTATAGAAAATATTATACTAAAAGTTTTACATAAAATAAAATAATTCGAACACAGTAAAAATCTATCGCGTCTGCCAACATGAAAACAAAATGTAATGATTACTGTCTATATACAATTGAGAGATATTGAATTATAATCTACATACACAATTACCACATCATATTAGAGATATATATCTTATACTAATATATAAAGCTGAAGAGTTTGTTTGTTTGAACGCGCTAATCTCAGGAACTGCTGATCTGATTTAAAAAATTCTTTCAGTGTTAGATAGCCCATTTATCGAACAAAGCTATAGACTATATATCATCACGCTAACACCAATAAGAGCGGAGCACAAATGAAGAATGTTTCAAAATCGGGGGGTTTTTATTTAACTTAGTTTTTTTTAAACAATTCCACGCGGACGAAGTTGCGGGCAGAAGCTAGTTGTTACGTAAAATTGTGGTAAATTATGGAGAACTACTGTATATAAAACAACAGCTAATCATAAACAATAAAAATATAACATTATTATTCAAGATAGTGAATACCGAAGTAAGAAAGAGAGTTGGTCTGAAAGAGTGTCGGGGTAAAGGTAAGGAAAGGAATGCTCCGGTGGTTCGGGCATGTGGAAAGAATGCATGATGAAAGAATGACTAAACAGACATACAATGCAAAAGTGGATGGATGCAGAAGTCATGGAAGGCCACGACACACCTTCCATGATCAAATTGATCGTGTACTAGCAGAAGGTGATGTCAGGAGCCTTAAGAACAGACGAGCTTGCATGACAAGAGTTATGAATGACAAAGAGGCAAGTGAGGTGTGTAAGAATAAGACTAAATGGCACTCTGTTGCTCGTGCCTACCCCGCAAGGGAACTGGCGTGAAGTTATGTATGTATGTATTATTATTCAATTAAGGAAATGGCCGATTGTATCGCCTAAAAATAAGAGGGTAAATAACAAAATTAATTATTAACCTTAAAAAGAAAACATGACAAAAACAACTATGCAACTAAATAAATGTAACAGGAATCATACTAGCGGAAGGTGACTTCAGGAGCCTTAAGAACAGACGAGCGTGCATGGCAAGAGCTATGAATGTCAAAGAAGCGAGTGAGGTGTGTAAGAATAAGCCTGAATGGCGTTCTGTTGTTCGTGCCTACCCCGCAAGGGAACTGGCGTGAAGCTATCTATATATGTATGTATGAATCATAAAGTATTACAATTGTGTCGATACTACCTCAAATGAAGTTTTTTCTTTCTTTCTTTCGTTCATATAACTATTCTTTTTAACTGTACTATACCATAGACAGCTATCGTCGATAGTGAAAATCAAATTGCACGGACTATTTAGTTTCTTCGAGTAATATGATAATCCCTATTTCAATAAAGCCAGCGTGCGGTCTCTCACCTCCCCCCTCCCACTCGTACCCTCTACTTCCCACGTAACCACGTCATCTCCCGCCCACGTTCAAAGACAAACGCATTTCACAATACTGACCTCTAGTTTAACTTTCCTATTATTCGCAGAGTGGCTTTGTATACTTTGTGAATGGATGACGCCCGCACTCAGAGACTAAAGGAATATTCAAATTCAAAGGTTTTTATGTAAAATAAGTTTCACTGGGGAACGACTTCATATTCTTTGTACATCGCTTCGCAACTTGTTGTCGATGTTCAAAGAGAAGTAGCGCCAAGAAACTCAGCAGCAACACGTCTAGCTAAAAATTGATTTTCTTAATTTTCGCATTCTTTTTTTTTAACTACAGTTGTAATAGACCTACTCGGACAGATAAAAATCTAGGTTCGATCGCAGAGCCACCTACTGAGTCCAATTGTGTATTTAAATCCCATGGTGGTTTGGTGGTCCCACTCAAATAAACACAAAAAACTTCATCAAAATCCTGGAACCCAATTCCGGCGCCATCTACTGGGTGCAATTATGAATGTAACCATTCTTGAATCTATTTAAAGACTCACTAAAAATTTCAGTAAAATAAGTCTAACCGTTTAGGAGTTTAGTCACGTACACACACACACACACACACACACACACACACACACACACACACACACACACACACACACACACACACACACACACACACACACACACACACACACACACACACACACACAAACGTAAGTTATCCTATCTTTTAAGTCAGATCAAACTGCACACGGTGTGCAAATTTGATTAAAATCGGTCAAGTAGTTTAGGAGTCCATCGCGGACAAACAACGTGACACGTAAAAATTGCAGCCATTGAAATTTCGGCTCAGCCAATGAAATGCATGTGTGTGCGCCCTCTGGTTAGTACCGGCCGAATTGAGAGGAAATGTTACCGGGAAAGGGTTGCTTTCCGGGAATGTGACGGGATTTCGTAACACCATGTCCGTGGGATACATCCGTGCAGGAACGGAGAAAGAATACAATTTCCTACGGCCAGGCGGCCTGTCGTAAGAGGCGACAAAACAACCCACAGCCAGGTGGTTGAGTATTTGCTCGACTGAATGGCGACCACCCCTGGTCTAAAGTATGCTGCCATAACAACCTTGTGTTCTTCCGGTATTAGTGACCAGGTTTCAGTCTCCCTTAAGAGAGCAGCGGCGCATTTGTAGCACTTTTGGTGTTGCAAATGTCCATAGGCGATGGTAACCGCTTTCCATCAAGTGGGCCGTCTGCCAGTTTACTGAACTTCTGCAATAAATAAAAAAAAAACTGTGGTGATTTTTAACTGAGACACTGCCCGAGGCACGATGTGATCCTCAAAAATTGCTAGAATACCAAGTGTCGTCTCTTCGCCTTATATCTTTGGATTAATTTGTTTTGATAGTTATATGACTAATTTCCTCTTTCTTATTGTTACAGGGGACCAACACTATTTAAGAAAACCCACGACGTCTTTTACAATATAAAACCCTTGGCTATTTGTTAATTAACCAAAAATAAAAAGAAAAATAATCGTCACCCTGTCCTATATTTGATATAATAAATTCTAAAAATACTACACAAAATCGATAAATATGTTCTAAATTAATTAAACATATATAACGTGAATCCTCAGTAAAGTCCAAAAAATATAAAATAACATTCGTGAATGTACTATTGTGTAATTAATATAATTTATAAAAAAAATCATTTGTACTTAAAAAATTATACATAATTGTTCTTCATCGTGACGTCACCTAACGTGAAAGCTGTATGAAGGCGGTCTCTCCAAAAATAAGAAAAGGTTTTTTTAAATTTTATATTGTAGTTTAAATTTGAAGGTAGTTTAGTTTATAATAATAACCGTTCAGCTCACTATTAGCACATATGTGTCCGCGATGAGAGTGCAGATCGCGTTTGTGCACGTGATCGTCAATTGTGTTGTTGTCTCACTCTGTTTGTATAGGAGTTGTATGATTTGTATGAAATGGGTATAGTTACGTGGTATATTACGAGATAGTGATAGTGTTAGTCTTGCTGCTTTTGGAAGAGCTGAAGGGTTAAAAAATAAAATAAATATCAGTTAATAATATTTTCTTAATTTTTCACGACTTGCATACATAATAATAGTGCACCGGACTACAAACCAATTTGACTGATAATTTCTTTTATTTTTCCTCCCACCCATTTATAATAAAACTGTAGAGGTCGAATTTCTGTACAATGAAAAAATTCTATAAACCGAGTCAGGGGGATGTAAGAAGTGAAATAAAATTAATTTAGATTTTTTTCAATTTTTTTGTTTCTCTGTTTGTACGGGCTAAACTCCGAAGCGAAAGAGTTCCCGTGGGATAGTTAAAAAATCTTTCCACGCGGACGAAGTCGCGGGCAGAAGCTAGTATTATATAAAATTATTAGACTTCTTGCGCCGCTACTTCTCTTTAAGCCACAACATGTTGCGAAGCGGTGGTGAATTAGATTAGGCTCCCATAGAGTAAATAATAACCATAAACAAAATTGAAACTAAATAATTAAAATGAACAAGTTGGCGGTAGGCCAAATAAAACTATAACAATAGTTATTGACGCTTGACATTTTTGTCTTCCGTGATTACGGCCACTGAAAAGTGGCCGAAACGTCGGAATAACAAAAGTCAAATAAATTTCCGAGCTTATAACCGTTAAAACGCAGTTTTATTAAATATCTGTCACTCAAAATTTAAAATAAAAACTTAATAATAGTAATATCAGCCTTATTAATGTCCCACTGCTGAGCTCGGGTCTCCCATTATAGGAGGAACAGACAGTATACCCGCCACGCTTGTCCAAGGCGGCTTGGCAGGTTTGACACATCGGTTGTCTCGATGTGCAGGTTGCATCACGATGTTTTCCTTCACCGTTGTTAGCATATGGTAATTGTAACAATATGCACATTAGATCAGAAAACTGACTAAATGGTGCATGCGTTCCGGCCAGGATCGAACCCGTGCCCTCTGAGTCTGGGACGCGTGCGGTAGCCATTACGCTACCACGATTTAAAATAAAACTTAAAATAAAAACTTACAAACAAACCAAGACACACAAAGAGCCTAAAAATTAATAACCCAGGCATAGAAAATAAAAAAACAACACACATGGACATAGGACAATATATATAAGTATAGATATAAGGCCTACACTGCACATGCACTTCCTCACAACACCAGCATGTAACGGATACACTCTACATTAGTATAAGTTTAGAATTAAAACTAGAATAAATTAATGTAATAAGTTATTCGTAAGATACATACACCTCGACACAAAAATCAATAAATTAATGTCACACACAAGAACCAAAATAACTAATAAACGTGTAAAATAAAAATTAAAAAAAACTAGAAATTAAGTTGTAAAAAAGGGTACGGAACTCGAGTCCGTAGAGATGCTAATAACAATAAAAAAAAAGCAAACAAAATAGAAAAGGTACGAAGCGGAACTGTAATAATAAAAATGACTAAGTGCTTGTCAAACCCCACATCTTGAAGGGTTCCATAGAGTTGACTAAGGTGACCCTAAAAGTCCTGGAGTGGATACCGCGTCTAGATAAACGTAGCGTTGTATGGGGCCATCCATAAATTCTTTGGTTTGTTTGACGACATTGTACGTCAAGGAGTGGGTGGGGTCCTAAATTCCGTGACGTCACACATAGTAGAAGTGAATCTTCAACGGACAAGTGGAACGACGAATCCTTTGGAATTGGAAGCGTGTTGGCCTCCCCATGGCCCCACGCAAGCCCTCCAAATGTCCGGGCCATTTTTATGGCCCGTGGTCTCCAAAGACATACATTATAATAATAATATTAGGCAGACAAACACACATATTGTATATCCCCAAAATAAGCAAGTTACGCTTGTGTACATACATACATACATACATAACTTCACGCCAGTTCCCTTGCGGGGTAGGCACGAACAACAGAGTGCCATTTAGGCTTATTCTTACACACCTCACTTGCCTCTTTGACATTCATAACTCTTGTCATGCAAGCTCGTCTGTTCTTAAGGCTCCTGACATCACCTTCTGCTAGTACGCTTGTGTTATGGGTAATATACAACGGACTACTCCAGGGCCGATCCCAGACCATAGTAAATAACGGAGAAAATACGTTTCCGAAGTTTACTGTAATATTCAGAGCCTGGGAGAAGAGAAACAACGTTTTCACTTGTAAGGTTTTAATCCGAACTGAGACTGTATCACAAAAATAGAACTACCCTCTTTTTCACGACTATTAATACACTACATTTACTATACCAGGAATTGAACCCGGAACCTCTGCGTTGCAGTGAGGTACGCCGGCAAAGGCTTAGCCCGCTCAACCACAGAGGCTGTCATACTTAGCACACATATTTTTGCAAATTTAACCCCTACAAATAATTTTGCCTGATCAAAATCATTACTATTACATAATATGTCAAAATTACAATTAAAATAAATAACATCCATAGTTAAATAATAAAATCAGTCAAACATTAATAAAATTCTAGTAATATGATTATCATTATTAAGTATGAATTACATTTTATCATTCATGTATTTATTATTTAAATACCTTTTTTCTTACAATAGCAAAAAAAACCGGCAAAACTTTAAATTCCATCAATAAAGTCGAAAAGTGGAATATACAAGGAGTTGTATAATATAACTAGCTTCTGCCCGCGACGTCGTCCGCGTGAAATAGTTAAAAAAGTAGTAAGTTAACAAAAACCCCGATTTTGAAACATTCTTCATTGATGCTCCGCTCCTATTAGTCTTAGCGTAATGATATATAGCCTATAGCCTTCCTCGATAAATGGGCTATCTAACACTGATAGAATTTTTCAAATCAGACCAGTAGTTCCTGAGATTAGCGCGTTCAAACAAACAAACTCTTCAGCTTTATATATTAGTATAAGATTGATATAAGATAAATGTTGAAATTTCAAGTAAACATTATTGTATCAAATTCCAATCTTGAAAGTACGTAATATAAAGACAGCTGTGCAATTTTAAAACCTAGCAAGTGACTAATATTTTCTTAAGTTTTCGCGACTTGTATATATAATAAAACTACGTTTTAACGGTTTTAAGCGCGGTAATTTTATTTGATTTTGGTTTTTCCGACGTTACGGCCACTTTTCAGTGGTCGTGATTACGGAAGACAAAGATGTCAAGTGTCAACGAGTATTGTTAAAATTTTATTTAGCCTACCGCCAACTTGTTCATTTTAATTTTGTTAATGGTTATTATTTACTCTATGGGAGCCTAATCTAATTTACTACCGCTTCGCAACATGTTATGGCTTGAAGAGAAGAAGCGGCGCAAGAAACTCTTCAGCAAACATGCCTAGCTCTAATAATTTTATATTATATTATATTTTACAAATCAGACCAGTAGTTTCTGAGATTAGCGCGTTCAAACAAACAAACTCTTCAGCTTTATATATTAGTATAAGATTACGTAAACATCTAAAAATGTATTTTTGCATAAAGCTAAAGTGGTTATGTACGGTTGTGCAGTGACTAAAAGCTGCGGCGTATGGAATTCAGGAGCGGGTTCGTCGGAAGAACTATTTACTCGAGTAGAGGGAAACTAAGGTGAGTGTATAATTTACCTTGTTTAGTAGTTTTCAGCGACCTCGATCACATAAATGAAGGATTTTTAATATCTATACTAATATTATAAAGCTGAAGAGTTTTTTTGTTTGTTTAAACGCGCTAATCTCAGGAACTGCTGGTCCGATTCGAAAAATTCTGTCATTGTTGAATAGTACATTTATCGAGGAAGGCTATAGGCTATATTCTATTTTCAAAAAAATTAGGGATCCTTACTAAAAGTCCAATAATGTAACCCAAGGTGTGAAAAAATGATCCGAAAAAATCTTTACACGGCGTGCGCTGCGAAAACTATTGATTATAGAACAAAACAATGTACTACCACTTTGCAGAACATATAATTGTCTACAAAAAATATCGCGTAATCATATGTCTAACTATTGTAGTTATCTCACAATAAGTGTTTTCTTTTATTTTTTTAAATAATTAAAATGCTTCAAAAACTCTTTATTTTGTACCTTGGTATTAATTCTCATCAAAATAAATTACTCTATATTCAAGACGAATTCAATACCTTTCTAGAACTTTTTGAATTATTCAATTCGGACGTTTCATTCAAAAGATATCGCGATATTTAAAATGTAAGTATTAGTGTTATAGCCAAATATACTAATATATTGTTTGATTGAACGCGCTAATCTCCGGAACTAGTAGTCTGATTTGAAAAATTCTTTCAGTGTTGGATATCCCATTTATCGAGGAAAGCTATAGGCTATATATCATCACGCTAAGACCAGTAGGAGCGGAGCACCAATGAAGAATGTTTCAAAATCGGAGGGTTTTGAAAGCAAATTCCACGCGAACGACGTCGCGGGCACACTTCGTACCGCCTCAGAATGAATAAATAAAAAACGTTAATTTCTGAACGACGGGACAAACATCAAACGTTTGATATTCAAAACCAAAAAAATGAAAAAAAAAACTTCACTTTTAAATTTAATTTGATTTCTGAACGACTTTTAAATATACTTGATCTCTTAATAACGGGACGAACATCAAATGTTGGACAGGTAGGAGTAGCATTTTTTTATATTTACTCACCTTTTAAACCTTCCCTGGACTTCCAAAAATAATTCAAAACCAAAATTAGCCAAATGAGTCCAGACGTTTTTACGTGAATCGCGAACAAATAGACAAAAAGAATACACTTTTACAATTTTATAATATTACTAGCTTCTGCTGCTGAATAGTTAAAAAAAAAGTAAGTTAAAAAATCCCCTCGATTGTGAAACATTCTTCTTTGGTGCTCCGTTCCTATTGGTCTTAGCTTTTTTTTTTATTATTATTAATATCTCTACAGACTCGAGTTCCGTGCCCTTTTTTACTACTTAATTTCTATGAAAAATTTGAGACTCCATACACGCTTATTGTTTATTTTTGTTAGTGTATGTGACATTATATGTAGTAATTTTTCTGTTTTGGTGTACCTTAAGAATAAGTTATTATATTAAATTATTCTAATTTTAATACTAAAGTTATACTAATGTAGAGTGTATCTGTTACATGCTGGTGTTGTGAGGAAGTGCATGTGCAGTGTTGGCCTTATATCTATACTTATATATAGTCGAATCTAGTGCCATGTGTGTTGTTTTTTTCTTTTCTGTGCCTGGGTTATTAATTTTTAGGCTCTGTGTGTTTTGGTTTGTTTGTGGAGTGTGCGTGTAATGCAATGCGATGGTAGTGCGCGTAGGTTTAAGTATGTGTATAAGTTTTATTGTTTAGATCTTAGCTTGATGATATAACCTATAGCCTTCCTCGATAAAAGGGCTATCTAACACTTAAAGAATTTTTCAAATCAGACCAGTAGTTACTGAGATTAGCGCGTTCAAACAAACAACCTCTTTAGCTTTATATATTAGTATAAGATTTATATAAGATAACTTTTCAAGTAAAAATTATTGTATCAAATTCCAATCTTGAAAGTACGTAATATAAAGACAGCTGTGCAATTTTAAAACCTAGCAAGTGCCTTTTAAGAACGTTTACACAACAACCTAGCAGATGTCATAAACTTCAAGTATAAGCTATTTCGATAGTGTTTATTAAATTCATCCAAGTTCAAATTTAAAAGTTTTTATTCAAAATAAGTTCAATTTTAATTTTACGTTTTATTTATGCTATGTACACCGCTTCGCAACGTGTTATTGCTGTTAAGGAGAAGAAGCGGCAAGAAACTCCCCAAAAACACGTTTAGCTGGAAATTGTATTTCTTTATATTTCTTATTCTATTTATATATCAAGTTCTTTTTTTTATAAGTTTTATACAGAAATATGTAACAGAACATTGGGAACCATACCATATTTTTGATACAGTATTTCTAACTAACTACTGTATAACTTTCTAACTAACTAACTGAAACATAATTCAATTAAATACTAAAACATGTACAAAGCTATATTAAAATACATATAATCGAATACAATGCAAGAAAAGTTAACTTATTTGTATTGTATTCTACTCATAGTCCCTCAAGACTATAAGTAGAATACTGAGCCCAGATCACCGTCTTCTATGGGTAAGGTGCCCAGAAGGCTGGCTACTTTTCCTCGCTGGATCGTCATACTGATCTGTTGCCCGAGGTAAGCACCAGCCTTCTGCTCACCTGAAGATTCAATGAGTCGTTTTGATAAATTTTGATAGAGGCTCATGGCCTCAGGACCCCACGGTCCAAGCGTCTCGACAGCAAACGGCACAAACATATAACTCTCACTGAGGGTTGCATATTTGCGCCGCTTGAGTGATTCGGCTGATCTAAACGTGTTTGGTAAATGATATGCGGGCAACGCGTCTACGCAAGTCGCCTCCCACACCAAAGGCTTGCCACGCTGCCAGGGAATTAGAGTCATTCCGTCGGGACGCCTACCAACGTCACGTGCAATACCGCTCGGCTCCAACAAAGCCGGCACGTTAGCGGTGGCAAGCGCCCTCCGTAAGACATCATTCAAGGCAGCGTGACGTGACCGTCTGCCGGCACTGCGGCGGCAAGAAAGACCGTGGTATCCCGGGCCGATTATCTCTGTTCCACAGACGCATGTGTGTGGTGCACATATGCGAGCACCCAAGCGCAGATTTATAGCCAAAGAACAGGAAGTATTATCCATTAATGTACCTATGTTTGGGGAATTTAAATATCGTCATACATTGCAATTTATGTTTAAATTATGACTACAATAACATTCTCATTTTAATTTGAATGAGCTATAAACGCGTTTCCGCTGCGTAAGTTAAAATTAGCGAAATAGTAGGTTATTTTTAAATATTAATATATGTAAGTACTCTTTATGCTGGGGCTTCATCTGCTTCAGTGTTAAACATTTAGACTCGCGGCTAGCAACAGGCGGACCATGGTCCCTCCGGACAGCGAAAGATCGAACCTCAGACTGCCAAATATTATTTAACCCATATTATCCACCTTGAAGACACGTCACATTTGCTATCTCAAGACGGTTGGTATATTCTCGCATGAATTTAACTATTTTACAAGCTTTTATTTAACTTGCAATGGATGTATCTATGTATGTATGTATGTTCGGGTGGAATCTTGCAAGTTAAATTTGACCAACTTCCCGGTTTCCGATTGAGCTGAAATTTTGCACTCATATGTATATCGCGTGACCATACAATAATATGGTACCATGGAGCTGATCTGATGATGGAGTCCGAAGGTGGCCATAGGAACTCCTGTACTAAACAAGATAGACCCGTCGTGTTTGGGCTCGTTTTACTCGTCTTGGCTAGTACTCTGCTGCAACATGATATCCAGGATCTCAAAATCTTGTATTTAAAAATCCTGAAATGTTACCAAAAATTTGAACATTTATTTCGCGAGTTATGGCTTAAAAACACCGTTATAATTAACAGAATACCGAAATCAGGCATAACTACGATTGTGACTATAGTGTCCGGAGATTTTGACGAGATATTAATAGCAGAATTGGGGCACAGGTCAGCTTTGTTGCACCTTCGCAAAAAAAGAACTATAACGCCATCTAGTATCTAAAAGCCTTTTACAAAATTACGTTTTTAAAGACTTACCTAAATGGAGTTCGCTATCTCGCTCGCGCATTACGACATTTATGAAAATATAAATTGCCATTCATTGATATTTTGCGGGATAAAAAGTAGCCTATGTACTATTCCAGACTCTAATCTATATTGCATCTAAATCTGTCCAGCCGTTCTCGCGTCATTGAGTGACAAATATTCATCCAAACTTTCGCATTTATAATATTAGTATAGAAGTAGATTGAGGGTCTTTATAGGGTGGAGGAGCGAGGTGGAATGCTCCTCCGTCTCAAAGGATGATCTTCCAGCAAGGCTATTGTTATTCCTCGCAGGCGTCGCTGGCCTAGGCCCATCTATTATTGTTGGAAATTTGTATATATTCTTTGTACGTTTCGGGAATCGTTAGCGACCTCAATTATTATACAGCGCCATCTATTGGCTTGTAAGTGTTCCACTACAAAGTAATTAAGTATAGATTGATGACTTTATTATTAAAATTTGTGTTTTTTTGAATAAATGATATCAATTTATATCACCAAAAGTGGTAATGCGTGACCAAGATATTGTTATTATTCTTCCAAGCTATTATAGTCGAGCCGTTCTAACAAGTCCCATTTGAAGTTTCATATAAGTTTCATATATATATTCACGAACTAACTTTGTAACAGTACCAAAATAATTTCTAATAAATTAGAACACCATAACTAGCTTATTTCTTTAGAAACTGACACATGACAATGATATATTTGTCAACACTTTTTTTCTTAAATATTAGTGACGTGACCTGGAGATCAATGTAAAATCGAAAAGTTTAAACATGAATAGAAATTAAGTTATGCATAATTCGACATTTTAAATATAAAAATAAGGAATTAAAAGTAAAATATTTTTTTAAAAATAATAAATCGATTCGGTAATGTGTGACTTCCTAAATCGATTACAATTTTTAATTATATCCCTATCGATATTTCACATAACTACTCAAATCAGTTTGACAGATGTGGCTTTATAGAATGGTCGAACTATATCAGTCACACCAAGTGGAGTGCAAGAACAAAACAGCAATCCTATTGTTACTACTTAGGTTCAAAAATAAATTCCACCTACATATCGGTAAAAACACATTTTATTACCTGTCGGCATTTGAACTATTTGTAATTCTTTTATGATCGTCTTCTTTTGTTTACTTATTTATTGGCATTTGTTTCTAGAGAACAGCCCATTGTTTTATTGTACTCGTTTATGGTCGCTTGCGGCCGAATCATTAGCCAAGTGTTTCGGATTACATCCACTACGATACGGGCACAATTGTATTTTTGAGGTATAAAACGACTGCCTAATGCGGAGAGGGGGCAGTCGAGCGAGAACCACGATCAAGGCCAGACGTGTATACCTTCGGGAATCTATTAGTGACGGAGTTTGCGCGTTTTATTGAATTACGACCTTCTGCATTACATTTGGATTTGTTGTGTGCGGTTATATTTGTACCTGTGTTATATAATAATCTCTATATAAATATCTCTCTATAATAATTCTAACGGCATTTTAATTCGCGTTTCGTAACTCGTAACACTATTATATCAATGTACTCTGAGCAGCAATCGCACAACACCTAACTTTTCCTCGACCAGTTTTTCATCAGCCGTCAGGATTATAAACATTGCTTTGATCTCGAAGAATCAAAGCCAATTGAAATAGCCCACACGGTGCAATTGACATGTTCTTTTAAGCTTGTACCCGTGTCTTTCACGTCAGATGTTGATTGAAATTAATTCATTTATAGAGGAGAATGTGCTTTGTTCCGCCATTAAGGATTAAAGCCCCGTATTCACTAAAGAACCAGTGTCTCGCGAGTTAAACACCAAAAATAAATAAACACAAATCTATAGAATTAATCATGAGAGAGAATGAGACAGAGTACATTATATTTAATAACTAGCTGACCCGGCAAGCTTCGTACCGCTTTAGAATCAATAAATAAAAAAGCTGAATGATGATTGCAGAATGTTTCAACTTTAGTCAAAAATGTGGTCAAAACTTAACCGGAACGAACATCAAACGATTGACATTCAAACCCAAAGAAATGAAAAAAAAAAACACATTTAAATTTAATTTGATTTCTGAACGATGGGACGAACATCAAATATTTGACAGGTAGGAATAGTTTCTAAGGGAAAACGAAATTGTTGTTTTTACTATATTTCAAGCATTTTTTTCATATTTACCCACCTTTTAAAACTTCCCTGGGCTTTCACAAATAATTCAAAACCAAAATTAGCCAAATCAGTCCAGCCGTTCTCGAGTTTTAGCGAGTCTAACGAACAGCAATTGATATATATATATGTATGTAGATTTAAACACTATGCTCATGCAGACAGAGTTGGATATGTTTTGAAGTTTTTCGTTAATACTTCAAATTTCGTGTTTTAAAGCTTAAATATATTATAACGATATAATATATGAAATGTGACGTCACGAAATTTAGAATCCCTCCCACACTTTGTTTCACTTCTACTGCGTATTTTTTACTAGCTGTGCCCGTGACTTCGTTCGCGTGGAATTTGTTTTCAACATTTTGAAACATTCTTCATTGGCGCTCCGCTCTTATTGGTCTTAACGTGATGATATATAGCCTATAGCCTTCCTCAATAAATGGGCTATTTAAAACTGAAAGAATTTTTCAAATCAGATCAGTAGTTCCTGAGATTCGCGCGTTCAAACAAACAAACTCTTCAGCTTTATATATTAGTATAAGATTACATGTGTCTCATACCAATTCAATCATCATCCTCTCAATTTTTTGTCAGTGGGAGGAGATTTTGGCGAGAACTGAAAGGAGATGTTGTGCTGTGCAGTTTTTTTTTTCTAAAAATGTATAAAATTACTCTAAAATGAACAGTAGTTGTAGGATATTGATAATTATTGAGTAGTAATTATGTGTTTTTGTGAGAAATGTGAACTGCATAGTCAGATATGACCTTTCGAGTTGTCACAAGCACTCCGTTGGATGGCATCAGTTGATAATCTACAGTTCAGCTGAGGTATAAATAGGCTTAAGAAAATTTAGAACCTATATTGTAATCTAAAATCTGGCTTAAAGGCCTAGCTGCCAAACCGTAATCCCAAATAAATAAATTTGTCAGTGGGACGCTTTTGGGTTTGTTTGTTTGTTTGCTTGAACGCGCTAATCTCAGGAACTACTGGTCTGATTTGAAAAGTTCTTTAAGTGTTAGATAGCCCATTTATCGAGGAAGGCTATACGCTATACATCATCACGTTAAGGCCAACAGAAGAGAAACACCAATGAAGAATGTTTCAAAATGGGGGGTATTTTTAACCTCCTTTTTTTACTATTCCACGCGGACGAAGTCGCGGACAGAAGCTAGTTATTTTATATTTTTAAAACTTTATATACCGTTTCAAAACATTATTATACAGCGTGCAACATGCGAGGAATGCAGCTCTATTAAAATATATTGTTTAATGTTTATTTTATTGCATCTGAAGTTTATTTACAATATTATTATTATAGGCAATATATTTTTTATGAAACAGAGTTCGGATTTGGGTTTTATGATTGAAAGATGTGTTAAAAAACGAGTTTTATTAATCTGTGAATTATGTAATCGAATATTTACGTAGAAGTTGGTATAGTTACTGTACTGTAATGCCGTACTGCCCGTAAGATGTCGCATCAACCACTAATGACTAGCCTTGGCGGTAGCGTATTGACTTATAATGTCCTTACTATCCCAGTGAATCTCCCGTACATAATCGAAAAATAAATGTACGGAAACTAGCGCCATCAAGTGGTCCAGGAACATCAAAAATTATAATTAGTTTCCATTTAGTCCACTTAACTTCACTTAAGATGGGCGATGGCGCTGTGCAATATCGTTGAATAAATACATCGCGCAGCCGAGATCTTAAGAGCATAAATTAAACCACAAGTTATGGTCGTATTGTGAATCTCGCACATTTTTACATGAAGTTTTATGTGAACGATTTTTTACTTTTGGCATAAATTATAGTGTTATATATAAGTTTTTTAAATTATTTTTATTCTGTCTTTCCCTTTATTCCAATTAGAACAAGTTATATCTTATTAGTACTAATCTAGTGGAATTTAAATAAATAATCGGCAGACAAACACACAAATTGTATATCCCCAAATTATGCAAGTTACGCTTGTGTTATGGGTAATATACAACGTACTACTACTCTGGGGCCGATCCCAGACACCCAGACCATAGTAAATAACGGAGAAAATACGTTTCCGCAATTTACTATACCAGGAATCGAACCCGGAGCCTCTGCGTTGCAGTGAGGTAGGCCGGCAAAGGCTTAGCCCACTCCACCACAGAGGCCGTTATTTATAGAATTATCGAATGTAGCTCCATCTAGTGGTATATAGATAGTAATATAATACCGATTGTAACGCCATCTATCGGACAGGGTAAATGATATTTTGTTATTTTATTCCAGAGAGGTTCATCCATTTTATATAGATAGTGTATTGTCTATGGTCCTTACTTTCAAAAGTACCCTATATAAGAAATAAAATTCGCTTCTACCCGCGCATATTATTACGTATTGCGCGTGTCCAATCGCATGTCGATTGGAACATTACGAACTTTATTCATAACACCTACAAACAAACATAGATGCAACAAGTCAAAATTGTAATCAATCAAGCGAAACCGTCAAATGCTTGGTGATGTTTCTGTCACAAACGAAATACAATATAACTGATTCCCGAATCTCCGAGCCAGCTCCATTTATTCGCACAACATCTGAATGGAAACACCGACAATGTAAAGCTCTAAAGAACAGAAACTAAAATACCTTTGATGCTAGCTGCACGCAGTAACAATACAGCGGTTTTAGATAATTAAATCCGCGTGTCGGCATTATAAAGAAGTCCTTTAGATTTTTGCGACTAACATACATATTAAAACTACGTTTTAACGGTTTTGGAGAAGATGGTTGGAATGTATCACCTGTTTGGGATCCGATCATCAAAACTATTAGACCCAAACCCAGCTAAAACCAACTGCCAGATCACAAGACTCTGTGAGCTCTTTCTGCGTGCAACGGAACACAAACCAACTTGATTGATAAATTCTTTTTATTTTTCCTCCCACCTATTTTAATATTATATAAAATTATTAGAGTTAGGCATGTGTTTTCTGAAGAGTTTCTTGCGCCGCTTCTTCTCTTCAAGCCACAACATGTTCTGAAGGGGTGGTAAATTAGATTAAGCTACCATAGAGTAAATAATTAAAATTAACAAGTTGGCGGCAATCTAAATAAAACTAACAATACTGATTGATACTTTACATCTTTGTCTTGTGATCATGGCTACTGAAAAGTGGCCGAAACGTCGGAATAATAAAAATCAAATAAATTACCACGCTTAAAACCGTTAAAATATAGTTTTATTATACATTTCTTAGAATTTTCATGATTAGAACCTTGCGTTATAAAAGATTTTTTTTTATTGCTGGAGTACAACAGACAGACTTACGGCCCAACTGTGATGGAAAGTGGTTACCGTTGTCTATGAACATTTGCAACACTAAAGAATGTGCTGCCGGACTCGTAGATGGGGCTGGAACCTGGCCACTAAAGCCGGAACACAAGCCAAGGTTGTTATGGCGGCATGCTCTAGGCCAGGGGTCGTAGCCATCCAGACGGGCAAATGCCCTACCACCTAGCTGTGGGTTGTTTTGTCGCCTCTTACGACAGGCCGCCTGGCCGCAGGAATTTGTATTCTATCTCCGTTCCTACATGGATATATTCTGGCGTAGCTCACTGGAACGCAGAGGCTGCGGGTTCGATTCTCGGTCTAGAAAATTTTGCAATCAAACTTATCGTTAGTTGCTATGGTCTGGGTATTGGTGCTGGTCACAGATTGGATCGTTGTATTCTATTTTTTTTTTTTTTTTTTTAATATTTGGCAGACAAACATACACATTGTATATCCCCAAATTAAGCAAGTTACGCTTGTGTTATGTGTAATATACAACGGATTACTCTGGGGCCTATCCCAGACACCCAGACCATAGTAAATAACGGAGAAAATACGTTTAAGAAATTTACTATACCAGGAATCGAACCCGGAACCTCTGCGTTGCAGTGAGATACGCCGACAAAGGCTTATCCCGCTCAACCACAGAGGCCGTCAAACATTACCTATATCACAAGCATAACTTTCTTAGCTTGGGGCTATACAATATACGTGTTTTGGGTGGGGTATAGTTATACGGCACATTCATATATTATGAACAGATCCGAACTTTTTAATATAGTTTAGAAGGCCTTAGCCTTCGTGGTTAGTTTTTTAATAACCACCCAGAGTTAATTTTATATCTCAAATTATAAATTGCCAGGCTGCTAATTTAATAAATTGCTGCCAATTTGCCAGGTGGTAGGGCATTTGCCCATCTGGATGGCTACCACCCCTGGTCTAAAGTATGTCGCCATAACAACCTTGAGTTGTGTTCCGGCATTAGTAACCAGGTTCCAGTCTCCCTTAAGAGAGCAGCAGCGCATTTGTAGCACCTTCGGTGTTACAAATGTACATAGGCGATGGTAACAGCGTTCCACCAAGTGGGCCGTCTGCCTCTCTGCTGAACTCCTGCTATTAAAAAAACACCCCTTGTTTTTCTGCCTGCTATTTATTTATTTGTGATTCTACGAAGCTCGAGTATATATGCTTCTTCGTAATAACGTAATTTGTCTTTTTATTCTTACTATGTTTTAGCGCTTTATTTCGAAATACATCCCAATCTAGCGCTTTTTAGGCGCTGACACAGCGCCCTTTACCAATATGTGTTGGTCACATTTTCCGAGCTGATGTCGTAGAAATAATCTTGAACTATATTACAGTATGTACGTAGTAAGGAACCGCGAAACCCAAGTAGACCTAATTTATTTTCCTAGAAAATATAAAAGCATACCATTTTTTCTTTTTCTAATTTATTCTGTCAGCTTGACACACTGACGTTTCAGTAGGACGACAGAACGCCAATTACGGGATGTGTCAAATAGTTTTAAACTATGGCGGACTTTCGACTAGACTATTTGGGGCGGCGTGACTTATAGAAATTTCATTACAGACTAGCTTAGGAGTTCACGAAATGTAAAATTGATCAAATGGAATTTTATTTGTTAACTTATTGCTTGAGTTTAATTCTTGTTGAAGATACCATAATTGATTGTAACCATTGTTTTGATTGGAAAATGCAAATGAATGTATTTATTACAAAATGGAATCATGAGTCTACTACCGTTTTCAACGTAATTTTGGTTACTGTTAAAGGAGAAGAAGTGGCGCTACAAACTCCCCAGCAACGTATTTTGACTAGAGATGTGCCGATTATGACTTTGGCCGACTAGCCGATTAGTCGGTTGTAAAGAGGCCGACTAGTCGGCCAACTAGTCGGCTAAGCCGATCAGGCTTTCGGCCATTTCCGTGACACATCGTATATATATAGCTGATTCGCGTGCAAGTCGCAAACTGTTTGGTTTGCTTCGCATAATTTCTTGATTTTTACTTTTGTAAGGGGTCTCAGGGCGGTGTTTTTGTGTAAAAATAAAAAATATATATTTAAAGATAATACTGTTATTGTTCATAAAAGTAAAAGAGCTCAATTAAAATTTAATCATATCAAAAATAAAGTCTCGTGTGTGGATTACAATGTACTAGTAAAATATACGATTATAAAATACAAAGTAAGAAGCCGAATAGTCGCGCTCTTTGCCGAATAGTCGCCGACTACGGTAGTGGCCGGATAGTCGGCTTTACCGACTAGTCGGCACATCTCTAATTTTTAAATTATAATTATTAATATTCGTGGTTTTTTGGCGGGAACTGAAAGGAGATGTTGTGCTGTGCAGTTTTATTTTCTAAAAATGTGTAAAATTACTCTAAAATGAACAATAGTTGTAGGATATTGATAGTTTTTGAGTAGTAATTATTTAGGGGTTTTGTGAGAAATGTGAACTGTATAGTCAAATGTGGCCTTACGAGTTTTCACAAGAACTCCGTTGAATGGTGTGGATTGTAGCCTCCAATACAACTACGCCTGGCTTAAAGGCCTAGTTGCCAAGCCATAAACTTAAAAAAAATATTTCTAATTAAGTTCGGTATTCTTCGTTCTGAATTCAAATAAAACAGTACTCAAAGTTCTACGTGTTTCGTTATATCAATGCCTAACTAACACTATACAATGTAAAAACGGTATATATATATATATATATATCTTGCTTTACATTATACCAATTTTTTCCGTCGCTGTTGCCAACCTCCTCTAAATGTCGTGATGAAAGATCTCGTCAAGTAACGAGAGTAATCATAAGTCGTGACTTGCGTTTACCAGAGGGATATTAGGATGAGCTTCGGGCATTTAAGCAAATCCCGTCACGGAAGTACTTTCCGTCTGATATCATTAATCACGTGAAACGAGTTCGTAGCATTATTGTTGCTTAGAATACTAATAAAAAGTAATTCTGATAAGAAAAATAGTTCTGGGATTTGTCTTAAGGAATAGCATAATACAGTGTAAACTCCATGTAACGTCACTCGATTTAACGACAAACTTCCTTAATCATGGAAAACACTTGACTTTTTAGTTTAGCTTGTGTTCCACACATCCCCCTGGGGGTGCCGCCATGGACTCGTCTCCGTCCAGGAAGCGATACAAAGGGATGCGTCCTCGGGGCCCTTAGCGGCTACTGTCAGATTCCCCCCTTCACTCCGTGACAATGGTGTCCCACCTATCCACTCCAAATCCTTGTATTCCTTCCCCTTCCTCCCAAACCTCCTCCCCAAACACCCCTCCCTTCCGACGACGACCGCCAGCGTCGAGCTCTGCTCCGCCCAACGCGGTTCTGCTAATCTTGGTCGGTAGAGTTGGAAAACCCTATGGCCGGCGTTGATACGGTAGAGGCGACTCGACCGCAGCTGTTGCGATGGCTTTCGCGGAAACGCGAGACTCTGACCTTCAGATTGCGGGCTGTCAGCCTTCACGCCAATGCCACCAGTGTGGCGCGCTTGCCACGCCGTTTCATACGCTAGTCGAGTGCGCAGCCTGGGCACCACAGAGGTTTGAACTCGAGACAATAGTAGGTCCGATTGATTCGCTTGCCAGCCTGGTGCAAGCTATGCTGCAGAGCGATGATCATTACCGCTTCAGGGGTCCTCATGCATCAAGGGAGCAGAGGAGTCTTCACCCCTGTCGTCGAAGTGAGTTAGCTTTACCAGGGGCTTTCTCAGGCACTTATTGCGTGGGCGTAACTACGTTCTAAGTTTCATGCCTTTCCTGCCATAAGCGAGGGGCATCGAAGGAGAGTGGTTTTAATGGGTATTAGCCATTTAGGTTCGAGTCTCCACACAAGCCGGTCGATTACTGTTTGGATTGCCCCTTTTGGGAATGCCTCCATGATCGACTATGGTCTAAACCCTTGCAAATGACCCGGTACTGTGCGTAAATAGCATTTCACCCGCCTGAAAAAAAAAAGGTTAAAAAAACTCCTGCAATAAAAAAATAAAAAAAACACCCACTCTCAATAACGACAACAATTAAATAATAATAAATAGCTTTTAAGTTGCCAAAATTGGTAAAAACTGCGCAGCTGTGTACGTTCTTTTATCGCTTTAATATCCTAGCCCGTAATAAACTCGACTATCGGCATCACACATACCGAAATTTCTAAGAAATTCCAAATTATCGAATTTTCTAAGTACTTCTTTTATCACGAAAATGCCTCAACATCGCAAGATATGAATAAAATAACTAAAAAAATACAACTACAAATTACTGGTGCAGCAAAAGACGTCAGACAAAAATAACAGAAAAGGTTTTTGTGGCGTCTTTTATTTACTGAGCACAGGGTAAAAAAAACATCATGTATCCAGAAAAGATTAATTTATTTCCAAATCGACTCTCTGGAGACACGTCGAACTAGTTTAGATGCCATGTTTGCTTATAATTTGTTTCATAATAATATAGATTCCGCTCAATTGTTAAGCCAATTCCGCCTAAGAGTCCCTTCAAAACCTCCGCAACAACCTATAGTCTTTCCTCCCTTAAAAACAATACTACTAAGTGCTAACTCTCCTATCTCTTGAATGTGTAGAATCCTCAATAGCAGCAGTCATGTTACGGACTATACGGATATTTAAATGACAAAAATTCATTTACATAGCACCTAGCTCCAACCTCTTATACTAAATTTTTGTATAACGTTTTTATTTTTTATTTTGCCATGCTTGTAAGGAATTTGTGGAGACATATTGCAGCATAACATTTTAGCACGTCATGTCATTATTATAACTATAATATTATTTTTCTTTCCTTTTATTGTCTTGGTCTTATTGAGTATGCATTGTTTGTTACAACTCCATTAATTCTTCAAAAAGTGATTCTGTAACATACTTCTGTACAATACTTATTAAAAAAAAGAATTTGAGCTATAAATAGAATATGAAATATAAAGAAAATCAATATTTAGCTAGACGTGTTGCTGGGGAGTTTCTTGCCGCTTCTTCTCCTTTACAGCATCAACACGTTGCGAAGCGGTGTATATAGAATATGAAGTAGAAAAAAAAAATTTTAACTTACATGTATGACCTTCAAAAAGTGTTCTCCAGTGGAACTTATTTTGAATAAAAACTTTTGAATTTGAATTTGACTTTGAATTTGGACATTTACTTTGACTCGAAAAATTCATTTTATAAATAGATTATTTTAGCAAAAAAGACATTAATTTGACATAGACAGACGGACGGACAAATTTCAATATCTTACACTTTTTTGTTAACTTCATTATTAAAGTTTTTTTTAACATCAATAATATTTTAATTATATCTTGTATAAGACAATGTAATACTTACACATCCTGTAGATAGTGACATGTGGACTTTTATATGTATAATTTAAGACCTGTATAACCCAAATATATTGTTACAACTTAGGCCCCGACAAAGACAAATTCCACGTACAGATCTGTAAAAGCACATTTTTTAACTGATTGTAATCCTTTTATGATCGTCTTCTTTTGTTCACTTATTTACGCATACGTTTCTAGTTATTGTGGAGAACAGCCTATTGTACTCGCTCAGGAGTATCATTAGCCAGATGTTGCGGATTACAATTACAAGCTAATTCTAGAAAATTGTGTCAACGTTGCCGGGCGGGCACATTTGCATTTGTGAAGTATAAAACGACGGTCTGATTTAGAGAGGAGTCAGTTGAGCTACAACTACGATATGGGCGTGACGTACGTACATTCGGGAATCTAATAGTGACGGACTTTGCGCGTTTTATTGAATTAAGACCTTTTGCATTACGTTTGGATTTGTTATATTCAGTTATATTTGTCCCTGTGTTATACATGTTTGTATAGTTCTAATAAGCTCTATAATAATTCTAACGGCATTTTAATTCGAGTCGAGTCGCTAACTCGTAACAATATAAACTAAACTATACTATAAATAAAACTACATACATACATACATACATAACTTCACGCCAGTTCCCTTGCGGGGTAGGCACGAACAACAGAGTGCCATTTAGGCTTAGTCTTACACACCTCACTTGCCTCTTTGACATTCATAACTCTTGTCATGCAAGCTCGTCTGTTCTTAAGGCTTCTGACATCACCTTCTGCTAGTACACGATCAATTTGATCATGGAAGGTGTGTCGTGGCCTTCCACGACTTCTGCATCCATCCACTTTTGCATTGTATATCTGTTTAGTCATTCTTTCATCATGCATTCTTTCCACATGCCCGAACCACCGGAGCATTCCTTTCCTTACCTTCACCCCGACACTCTCTTTCAGACCAACTCTCTTTCTTACTTCGGTATTACGAACGCGGTCCGCGAGCGTCACTCCGCAGATTTTGCGCAGTGCTCGCATCTCGACCGCGTTTACTCTACTTTCATGCTCTTTCTTCCATACCCAACTCTCGCTTCCATACGTGAGCGTAGGTACCAGCACCGCGTTGTGTTGTTGTATAAATAAAACTATACTTACAAAATAACATAAGCCTATAAGTAAAAAAATGTCTCCAAATCGCTGTCGGCGGGGAGCGTGCCCAAAATGCTAGCTCTAGATGCAAGCCAGCCTTTTGGTCACGCGAGACCTCAATTAAACGCGTTAAGAGGTCTCGATAGAGGTGATGAGCTCCAGGCCGCCACGGTCCCAGAGTTTCAACCCCGAAAGCCAGAGATATGTATCCATTATCAATGGACACATATTTGCAGCGTCTCAGCGCCTCCTGGTGTGCAGCAGCAGCCCCGGCTGTCACGGCTGTGTCTGGAAGATAGGGCGCCGCCAAAGTATCGACACAAGTTGCGTCCCATATTCCATGGCACCAACGACATTCCGTCTGTGCTCTTACCAGCGTCGCGGCACAGTCCATTTACAGTTTAATTAAATAACAGTGAAGAAATTAAATTGCAAGCTATGTTCGCCTATAGATAGATCTACATCGCATTGTAAATCTTCGTCATAAGTCCATTAATTGATCAAATGTAAAAAAACTAGTGGTGATATTTATTACATATATACATACATAACTTCACGCCAGTTCCCTTACGGGGTAGGCACGAACAACAGAGTGCCATTTAGGCTTATTCTTACACACCTCACTTGCCTCTTTGACATTCATAACTCTTGTCATGCAAGCTCCTCTGTTCTTAAGGCTCCTGACATCACCTTCTGCTAGTACACGATCAATTTGATCATGGAAGGTGTGTCGTGGCCTTCCACGACTTCTGCATCCATCCACTTTTGCATTGTATATCTGTTTAGTCATTCTTTCATCATGCATTCTTTCCACTAGCCCGAACCACCGGAGCATTCCTTTCCTTACCTTCACCCCGACACTCTCTTTCAGACCAACTCTCTTTCTTACTTCGGTATTACGAACGCGGTCCGCGAGCGTCACTCCGCAGATTTTGCGCAGTGCTCGCATCTCGACCGCGTTTACTCTACTTTCATGCTCTCTCTTCCATACCCAACTCTCGCATCCATACGTGAGCGTAGCTACCAGCACCGCATTATGTATGGCGAGCTAGGCCTTCTGGCTGAGGTTCTTAGCGCCTAGAAGTTTACCTAACGCTCCATTCACACTATTCCCCAAATTCACTCTTCTTTCTATAGAATTTAGACGAAGGGGGTATAACCCTAACTACTATTATAAATAGGAATATGAGTTTGTTTATGACGTCTTCTAAGCAACAGATCATAGATTATGTTATTATTGTGCAAATATAAGAATGTTCTCTAGGAAATGTGGTGTTGTAGGCGTACGGAAGCGTGTGTCACTAGATCCTCTTTCAATCCACAACGTTCCCTTATCACACTGTTTCTTCTCATATCACTTACATTAACCTTACATATACTTCTAAAACGTCTCATTTCAACTGCATTTATCCTACTTTCATACTTCTTTTGCCATACCCAACTGTCACTGCTATACATTAGCGTTGGTTATAACACTCCTTGATGGACAGCTAGGCGTGCCTTTACAGATTTCTTCCGGCTTTTTTTATAGAAGAGTTTAGCGCTCCGTTCACCTTATTACTTACTCTTCTTTCAATATCACTCTTGAGCTTTCCATTTCTTGGTAACATACCCATACAAACTCTATCCGTGCAGGAACGGAGAAAGAATACGATTTCCTGCGGCCGGGCGGCCTGTCATAAGAGGCAACTTAACAACCCACAGCCAGGTGGTAGGGCATTTGCCCGAGTAGATGGCTACCACCCCTGGTCTAAAGTATGTCGCCATAACAACCTTGAGTTGTGTTCCGGCATTAGTGACCAGGTTCCAGTCTCCATTAAGAGAGCAGCAGCGCATTTGTAGCAACTTTGCTGTTGCAAATGTCCATAGGAGATGGTAACCGCTTTCCATCAAGTGGGCCGTCTGCCTGTCTGCTGATCTCCTGCAATAAAAAAAGAACTCTTTAAATTGCTCTTACTCTTGCATTTACGCCACTTAACTCACTTTTTAAATTATTATTATCACGTGAAGCTTTAGTAATCACTTTCGATCCACTACGTCAATTTGTTACCGTAAAATCAATGATCCAAAAACAACATTGCAACAACTCACCGTTAACACAGGGATTCTACTCGCTAATTTATTCGAATAATTAACACGAAACGTGTTAGCACAGGGCCAAGTGTGTACTGTAGAAAATGGCTCGATGGGGCGTACCACGAGCTTCAAAAGCGGAATGAGCCCGTGTTAACGTTGAAATGGCGGAAGTTTTCGCGTAAACACCTCCTCAGTTGCCGCCCAATTACCCCAGAGTATACGCTGTGCTTATTTCACATTGTTGTTTCTAAAGTTTTTTTTTTTAATCCATACTTATATTTTTATTTATTTATCTTATACTAATATATAAAGCTGAAGAGTTTGTCTCAGGAACTACTGGTCTGGTTTGAAAAATTCTTTTTTTTTTATTGCAGGAATTCTGCAGACAGGCAGACGGCCCACTTGACGGAAAGCGGTTACCACCGCCTATAGACATTTGCAACACCAAAGGTGCTACAAATGCGCTGCTGCTCTCTTAATGGAGACAGGAACCTGGTCACTAATGCCGGAACACAACTCAAGGTTGTTATGGCAACATACTTTAGACCAGGGGTGGTAGCCATCCAGTCGGGCAAATGCTCTACCACCTGGCTGTGGGTTGTTTTGTCGCCTCTTACGACAGGCCGCCCGGCCGCAGGAAATTGTATTCTTTCTCCGTTCCTGCACGGATGTTTTCTGAAGTTTCACTTATATTGCGTGTGAACTGCAACACACACAAATTTTTTTTGGTGTTGCCGCCGCGCCTTAGCTATTTATTAACAAAGACGTCGTCATCATGGTAACGTGAACGAAGATTCTCTGACAGTAGTATTACATATTTTTATTTTATCCGTGCGGGAACGGAGAAAGAATACAATTTCCTGCGGCCGGGCGGCCTGTCGTAAGAGGCGACTTAACAACCCACAGCCAGGTGGTAGGGCATTTGCCCGACTGGATAGCTACCACCCCTGGTCTAAAGTATGTCACCATAACAACCTTGACTTGTGTTCCGGCATTAGTGACTAGGTTCCAGTCTCCCTTAAGAGAGCAGCAGCGCATTTGTAGCAACTTTGGTGTTGAAAATGTCCACAGGCGATGGTAACCGCTTTCCATCAAGTGGTCTGTCTGCTTGTCTGCTGACCTCCTGCAATAAAAAAAAAAACATTAATGCGAATGATAAGTCTGTTTGTTATGCTTCTGGCACTGTTATTGCAAAAATGACTACAGAACCTTATAAATTAGTTGAAAAAAGAACTTGGTAGTAATAAGCATTGCACTGTCCGTCACGGCCCGTGGATGTCGCGTATTTAGTGTTATTGCAATATAAAATCCCATCACAATGAGTAATCAAACGGAAGTGCAATGATTGTCGAGATATTTGGACGTTTGCCATTTTTACCTTTACTCGTCATATTATTATTTAGGTATATATGGATGGATTGTGTGAAGCATGATATAATGATATGTGGTGTAACGAAGATTTCTACGTATAATGTACTATAGGTGTAGTAGCGGCTATCTCCTATACTCTCATTTATTACTTAAATATAACCTACTATCACTCTCTAATAGACGTCTTTTACTGGGTGCTATGTTGCTTTATAAACTTTGTCACAATTATATAGACTGCTTGCGTCTTACTAATACTATATTTACTGCGTCCCAAGGACAGTGCTTAGACGCGCGGTAAAAATTGGGCGGCTTTTTTCTACGACTTCCTGTCGTACTAACGCAGGACTTCGTGCCCCAATGTACCAACTCGTCAACAACTACAATATATATTTTGAAAACATCGACATCTTTGCACTTTCCTTGGGTGCTTTTAAAAAATATGTTATTAACGCCATTAATAATAATAATAATATCCCGCAGGGGGGCTTTGTGGCGAAGCCTTAGGTGAGTAGCGACACCTCGTACCCGCCTCCGTGCTTGCCTTAGCTAGCCGGCATGGAGTGGAGATCGCTAGAGCTAAGACTCAAGCTCCAGGGGTGAAAGTGATACATGGCCTAAAGTCAGAAGTAGCTTCGGTAAACCTGCAGCCCACCTCTCGATACCCCTTAGCCACTCGCACCCATGTTGCCCCTGTCTTCTATGGCATTTTTTGGGGCCCATGCAGGGAGTGGTGAGTCACCGTCTGCCCATTTTTCCATGTTCCCCGAACATTGCGACGGGCAGACGCCATAGTCCCCATAGTCCCAGACCCCTAGTACCACTAGCAGTTCAGCCCAATAGCCCGGTACTTTTTGTCCTCATTTCCCGCAATAGTCCTACACTGGCCGGGGCTTGTCCTTGGGTGCATACTATATGGTGTAGACAGGGATAATCGCCGGTCAGTGTCACGCCACATTTACATTAAATTTGTCAAAGGGCCTCTACGTGTTGGCCTTCCCATGGCCCCACGCAAGCCATCCAAATGTCCGGGTCATTTTTATGGCCCGTGGTCTTGAAAGACATACAGTATAATAATATATGTATATAATATGTATATAAGCGTATTGATGTGTGTGTTTGGTTGCGGGGGTGCGTGCGCGTGCATGTTCGTGTGTGTGTGTGAGTGTCAGTGCGCGCGTGTGTGGGTGAGCGTGAGTTTTGTATATGTCTCGTATTCTTTTAAAGTATTGTACACTACCATCTGTTAGTTCGTGGATAATGTAGTTGGATAAGCACTGATTTAATACTATATATATATATATTTATTATGCAACTTTATTGTATGTCTGTTTATTATCGTAAATAAATATAATAAAAAAAACAGAAGATGTATGTCAGAGTAGAGGAGTGTGGAAGGAAAAGACATATTGTGCCGACCCCAAATAATTGGATTATGGTGAAAGAAAAAAAATCTACATAGGATACTTTTTACGTATTAACGCCACCGCAGCATAAGTTGCGCTTAGGTTAGGTTAGACTTTAAACCAAAGCGCTGCGGTGGCGTTAATACGTAACTACCCTACATACTTTTTGGATGATTACGAGAAATATGCGTATATCTGATTGAATACAGTGCAATAGTATGAAGTAAGTATTTAGTGGGCTTGATTTTTTTCCGCCAATTTTACTTATTTCAAACTATTACACATTTTAAGTAAATTCTATCCATATAAAGGCAGACGAAAACACGAATAGAGGGACGGACAAAATTATTTCAGAAAAGTTTCAGTTATGCTAAAATGGCCACGGAACCCTACAAATGGGCCAAATATTATAGAAACTTGGCATTAATAAATAACATTGCAATATGCGTCACGGACAACGTATATTCCGTACTAGCTGTGCCCACGACGCCGTCCGTGTGGAATTTGTTTTTAAAGCCCCCCCGATTTTGAAACATTTTTCATTGCTGCTCCGCTCCTATTGGTCTTAGCGTGATGATATATAGCATATAGCTTTCCTCGATAAATGGGCTATCCAACACTGAAAAAAATTTTCAAATCAGTCTGGACTGAGATTAGCGCGTTTAAACAAACAAACAAACTGTTCAGCTTTATATTAATATAAGATTCATTATTACCACAATGTGAAAACCCACTGCGTTGCATAATCAAACGAAAGTGCAACGATTTTCAAGATATGTAGGCTTTCGTTGGTTTTACGTCGTTCATAAATTTAGATATTTGCAGGAAATACGAGTATATCTTATTAAGGGGTTATAGGTAGGTCATAATATAGTTGGAAGCGAGAGTTGGGTATGGAAGAAAGAGCATGAAAGTAGAGTAAACGCGGTCGAGATGCGAGCACTGCGCAAAATCTGCGGAGTGACGCTCGCGGACCGCGTTCGTAATACCGAAGTAAGAAAGAGAGTTGGTCTGAAAGAGAGTGTCGGGGTGAAGGTAAGGAAAGGAATGCTCCGGTGGTTCGGGCATGTGGAAAGAATGCATGATGAAAGAATGACTAAACAGATATACAATGCAAAAGTGGATGGATGCAGAAGTCGTGGAAGGCCACGACACACCTTCCATGATCAAATTGATCGTGTACTAGCAGAAGGTGATGTCAGGAGCCTTAAGAACAGACGAGCTTGCATGACAAGAGTTATGAATGTCAAAGAGGCAAGTGAGGTGTGTAAGAATAAGCCTAAATGGTACTCTGTTGTTCGTGCCTACCCCGCAAGGGAACTGGCGTGAAGTTATGTATGTATGTATGTATAATATAGTTAAGTTATCATTGAACTGATTTATAATTCTTATTATATTTTGATTTAAATAAATACAGTTTTTCGTATGTAGTGCATTGTAGACTCAATTTATTTATATTTTGCAATTTTTACTAAGCGAGATAATTATAATAAATTATATTCATATAAAGGAAGACGAACAGATGAATAGACGGACGGATATGTTTTTTTTTAAGATAACTATTTTGCCAAAATGGCTTCGACTCGTTAAAAATGGACAGCATGTAAAAACTTGTCAGTCAACAGCATTGCAATGTCCATCACGGCCTATGGATGTCCCGTTTTCATATTCGTAATCTGCTTTAATAATAAAAAAAAACAAATAGAAAAGACTTTCCATGTCAGAATTTTTTTTATAGTTATCTAGCAACACTGCTTCAACATCTGAAGCTGAAAACGGCACAAACATAGAACCTAAGAACGGGGTTACATATCAGGTCCATGGAGTCTATGTCTGACTAACACAATATAATCATGCTAATACATTCATTATAAACTAGTTGAAGCCCGCGACTTCGTCCGCGTGGTGCGATTTTTTAACTATCCCACGGGAACTCTTTAATTTTTCGGGATAAAAAGTATCCTATATGTTGACCAGGGATATAAGCTACCACCATACAAAATTTCACTTAAATCGGTCCAGTCGTTTCGGAGATTAGCCGGTACAAACAGACAGACAAATAGAGAAACAAAAAAAATGAAAAAAATATAAATTAGTTCTATTTCACTTCCTACATCCCCCTGACTCGGTTTTTAGCATGTTTTTCATTGTACAGAAATTCGACCTCTACAGTTTTAATATAATATTAGGCAGACAAACACACATTGTATATCCCCAAATTAAGCAAGTTACGCTTGTGTTATGGGTAATATACAACGGACTACTCTGGGGCCGATCCCAGACACCCAGACCATAGTAAATAACGGAGAAAATACGTTTCCGAAATTTACTATACCAGGAATCGAACCCGGAACCTCTGCGTTGCTGTGAGGTACGCCGGCAAAGGCTTAGCCCGCTCAACCACAGAGGCTGTCAATATTATGTATAGAAGACAGATAACTAATGTATTCTGAAATATATTATTGTATATGTGTATATATATGAGTATGTATATATTTGTATATTTATTAAATTAGTTTGAGTATTTATGTATCTAATATTTTCTTAAGTTTTCGCGACTTGTATACATAATAAAACTACGTTTTAACGGTTTTAAGCGCGGTAATTTTATTTGATTTTGGTTTTTCCGACGTTTCGGCCACTTTTCAATGGCCGTGATCACGGAAGACAAAGATGTCAAGAGTCAACGAGTATTGTTAAAGTTTTATTTAGCCTACCGCCAACTTATTAATTTTGATTATTTAATTTTAATTTTGTTTATGGTTATTATTTAATCTATGGGAGCCTAATCTAATTTACTACCGCTTCGCAACATGTTATGGCTTGAAGAGAAGAAGCGGCGCAAGAAACTCTTCAGCAAACATGCCTAGCTCTAATAATTTTATATAATATTAAAATGGGTGGAAGGAAAAATAAAGGCTAAATAAAACTTTAACAATACTCGTTGACACTTGACATCTTTGTCTTCCGTGATCACGGCCACTGAAAAGTGGCCGAAACGTCGGAAAAACCGAAATCAAATAAAATTACCGCGCTTAAAACCGTTAAAACGTAGTTTTATTATTTATGTATCTATTGCCTTTTTCCTGCACCACCTACATCGCTTAATTCATTTTTTTTTAGGTTGCCTGGAAGAGATCGCTTTGAGCGCTAAGACCGCCTATTGTATTGCCAAGAAAATATTGTAAATATGTTCTGTTTTTGTACTTGTATATTTTGGTGTGCGATAAAGTGATATATATCTCTCTTGCTCTTTCTATCAATAAAGAATTTCTTTAGGGAAACTAGCAAGAAACTCTTTGATGCTACCTATGATCACAAGGCTGGCCCATATTTCTCTCAGTAAATTAGCATTGTAACAGCGTGGCAATGAAGCCTGGGCACGCCTGCCTCTGGCAGCTATTTGATAAATAGTTTATACTAACTTATTTACAACTTAGTTCATTTTGAGTATTTTTATCCGTGCAGGAACGGAGAAAGAATTCAATTTCCTGCGGCCGGGCGGCCTGTCATAAGAGGCGATAAAACAACTGGATGGCTACCACCCCTGGTCTAAAGTATGTCGCCATAACAACCTTGAGTTGTGTTCCGGCATTAGTCGCCAGGTTCCAGTTTCCCTTAAGAAAGCAGCAGCGCATTTGTAGCAACTTTGGTGTTGCAAATGTCCATAGGCGATGGTAACCGCTTTCCATCAAGTGAGCCGTCTAAAAAGTATTTTAAGTATGTTTAGTTTTCTGTATATAAAAAAAAAAATTTACATACATACATACATAACTTCACGCCAGTTCCCTTGCGGGGTAGGCACGAACAACAGAGTGCCATTTAGGCTTATTCTTACACACCTCACTTGCCTCTTTGACATTCATAACTCTTGTCATGCAAGCTCGTCTGTTCTTAAGGCTCCTGACATCACCTTCTGCTAGTACACGATCAATTTGATCATGGAAGGTGTGTCGTGGCCTTCCACGACTTCTGCATCCATCCACTTTTGCATTGTATATCTGTTTAGTCATTCTTTCATCATGCATTCTTTCCACATGCCCGAACCACCGAAGCATTCCTTTCCTTACCTTCACCCCGACACTCTCTTTCAGACCAACTCTCTCAAAAAAGTTTTTCACGCAAATATTTATAATTTTCGTAAAAAATTAAAAACTTGCAACATTCTTATCCAGAAAACCATTTCACTAATTGACCACCATGACTGAGTATTAAGTAAATTTATGTTAATTATACGCTTCCTGCTGTTTTAGTTGACGTTTTTATACACAAACTGAATGTATGGGCGAATAAATTATTTTATTTCGGTATAAATTATCTAAAAATATAAAACAAAGACTTTGAAACACGATTAGACAGATTAATGGTTGTATACTTAAACGTCTCATAAAGGAATCTTAATATCGTGTTCAGTGTTGCTATTTCTGTTTCTTTAATAATTTGATTTAATGACCCTATAAATTTAAATAAGTTTTTCTTCATTTTTAATATTCAACATTTCATACTCTATGTTTCTAACGCGAACAATATTTGCCTGACATATGCTAATGTATAATATTGTTACGACCTACATGCCGACAAAAGTGGATTCACACATGCATACCGTAAAAACATACCTTTCCGCATTTGGACTCCGTTTGTTAACTTTTTGTTTAAAATTTGTGATTAGAAAACAGTCCATTGTGTATTGTAATATTTTATGGGAGTCATTAGCCAGGTGTGTCGGACTGATTCTAAGAAATTCTGCCACGCGGGCGGTCAGACATATTGTATCTGTGCAGTATAAAGCAATGACCCAATGGAGAGATGGCAGTCGAGCGACTTGTGTGCATTCGGTAATCTATTTAGTGACGGACTTTGCGCGTGTTATTGAAGCGTGCATTACGTTTGGACTGGTTGTGTTCAGTTATATTTGTACATGTGTTAAACAATAAACTCTATAATAATTCCAACGGCATTTTAATTCGAGTCCTGCAACTCGTAACGATATTATAAAATTCGAAAAATATTTAAAAAAAACAATTGGAATACTGTATATAAAAGTTTGTCTGATTGTTTTTTCGTTCGGGATTTATGTTCAGGATTTCAATGCAGTTTTTGCTAGTCGACATAGAATTCTTAGACTTAAAATCCGCACTACATTTTTTCCTAGGTATCCCGCGAGATTTTTTCTGGGAATAATTTAAAAGGGCCAGATAAAAAAATCGAATCCAATGTGATTCTTTTTACTGATTTATCAAAATTTTATGTAATAAAATGTGTGATATTTTTATCCCGGTAGTTCCACGGGAATTTTCGTATGGTTTGTAGTTGTCTGGGTGTATACAAATTAGCTTGTTCTGAGACAGTTTTATTTTTTATTTTATTTATTTGGTTTACCAACAATTACTTGCATTAATACCAAGGATGTACATAGCTTTATAAAAAAAAACATGACAAATGCAGTATTTACTTATAGGCAAACACTATATATAATTTGATATTTTGTAGTTTGAATAATTATAATATAACTAGCTGACCCGGCAAACTTCGTACCACCTCAGAATCAATCAATAAAAAACGTTGATTTCTGAACGACGGGACCAACTTCAAATGTTTGACAGGTAGGAATAGTTTCTACGGGAAAGCGAAATTGTTGTTTTTACTATGTTCCAAGCATTTTTTTCACATTTACTCATCTTTTAAACCTTCCCTGGATTTCCACAAATAATTCAAAACCAAAATTAGCCAAATCAGTCCAGCCACTCTCGAGTTTTAGCGAGACTAACAAACAGCAATTGATTTATGTATATATATATATATATACATATATATATATATATATATACATATATATATATACATATATATATATATATATATATATATATATATATACTAGCTGTCCCGGCAGACGTTGTTCTGCCCTGAAGAAAATTTAGAACCCGATTGCCGCGCCACCTACCGGGTCCAATTGTGAATATAAACCATCCTCGAATCCACTTGAACACACACACTAAAATTCATTCAAATCGGTCCAGCCGTTTAGGAGGAGTTCACTGTCAACACACGTACAGAAGAATTATATATATAAAGATACATACATATATATATACTAGCTGTCCCGGCAGACGTTCTGCCCTGAAGAAATAAAATTTAGAACCCGATTCCAGCGCCACCTACTCGATCCAAATGTAAGCTATCCTCTTTCAAGTCGGATCAAACTGCACACGGTGTGCAAATTTGATTAAAATCCGTCAAGTAGTTTAGGAGTCCATCGCGGACAAATAACGTGACACGTAAAGGAAAAAATAAGGTTTTAATAGCTATTGACTTTCAAACATAGAATATTTTTTTTTATTGCAGGAGATCAGCAGATAGGCAGACGGCCCACTTGATGGAAAGCGGTTACCATCGCCTATGGACATATGCAACAGCAAAGCTGCTACAAATGCGCTGCTGCTCTCTTAAGGGAGACTGGAACCTGGTCACTAATGCCGGAACACAACTCAAGGTTGTTATGGCGACATACTTTAGACCAGCGGTGGTAGCCATCCAGTTGGGCAAATGCCCTACCACCTGGCAGAATATGAAGAATATGAAGAAATCGTTTTATTAAACGATAGCTGCGGCACTTTGTGTCTCGGGTATCCCGCGAGAATTTCAAGTCAAACGTGGACAAAGTTGCGGGCATATCCTAGCTATAAATAAAACCAACGGCTTACAGAAATCAGCACAAATAATAATTGCAGTTAATTAACGGTATGGACTATTAAAAATGTTATGGGGATACCTGGAAAAAACCATCAAAACGTAGCAATAAAACTTGCAGATGTATGTTATTACCCAATCGCCCGCAACGTTGCGAACTGGTTCTGGAAATTAATGATGTTATTCAAAATGAAATGCTTTATCCTAATAATATTTTAAACGCGAAAGTATGTAAGAATCTACGGATGTATATATGGATGCACGTGTGGATGTATGTAAGGACGTATGTATGTTTGTTACTCTTTCACGCAAAAACTACTGAATGGATTTTGATGAAACTTTACAATAATATAGCTTACACATCAGATTAACACATACACTATCCTATATCCTATTCCTATAAATATTACAAACGCGAAAGTTTGTAAGAATGTATGTTTGGATGTATAGATGTATGTTTGTTACTCTTTCTCTCAAAAACTAACTAGTAATTTATAAAGATAGCGCCTAGCTGTGCCCGCGACTTCACCCGCGTGGTAATGGAAAATCGTTATATTTTGGATTACACTATATCTTTATGAATTATAGCCTAGAACATATATTGTCATATGTTCATAGTCCGACACAGTACTGGTTTTCAGTGCTCACCTCATAAATTACAAATGTCATGCGACCCATGGTAAAGCAAGCAAAATTAAAGTCTATATATTAATACATACATACATACATAACTTCACGCCAGTTCCCTTGCGGGGTAGGCACGAACAACAGAGTGCCATTTAGGCTTATTCTTACACACCTCACTTGCCTCTTTGTCATTCATAACTCTTGTCATGCACGCTCGTCTGTTCTTAAGGCTCCTGACATCACCTTCTGCTAGTACACGATCAATTTGATCATGGGAGGTGTGTCGTGGCCTTCCACGACTTCTGCAACCATCCACTTTTGCATTGTATATCTGTTTAGTCATTCTTTCATCATGCATTCTTTCCACATGCCCGAACCACCGGAGCATTCCTTTCCTTACCCTCACCCCGACATTCTCTTTCAGACCAACTCTCTTTCTTACTTCGGTATTACGAACGCGAACTATATATTAATACGTGAAGCAAAAACTTTGTACCTTGTACCCCTTTTTACGAAAATTGCGCGGATGGCTGAGTGTGAAATTTCGCACACTTATAGTTTATATAGAGAATGCTAATATTTTTTAAAAATTATGCATAAAAATACATTAAATCAAAAAAAAAAAAACATTACACACACTACCATGTATTTGACACATACACGAATGTAATATACTATTTTATTTATTGTTCAAGTCAAATATAAATAAATAACAGCGTAGCCTTTGCGAAATCTGTGTTTATAGAAATTATAGTCTTTGACATTAATTATTGTTACAATTTGGGCCAGCTGCATACATGTAAACAAAGCACATTTATTACCCGCCGGCGTTTGAGCTAATAACATTGAAGCGCTTTTATGACCGCCTTCTTTTGTTTACTTTGTGTTTAAAAAATTTGATTGGAAAAATAGCCTATTGTATATTGTAATATTTATGGTAGTCATTAGCCAGGTGTGAGGGAATGGGGGTTAGAAATTCAGTCTACAGACATATTGTATTTGTACAGTATAAAGCAATGCCACAAGGGAGGGGTGAGGCAGTCAAGCGATAACCACAAGCGTGGCAAGACGTATGTACATTCGATAATATATTTAGTGACGGACTTTGCGCGTGTTATTGAATCGTGCATTACGTTTGGACTGATTGTGTTCAGTTATATTTGTACCTGTGTTATACGTGCTTGTGTAGTTCTAATAAATTCTATAGTAATTCTAACGGCATTTTAATTCGAGTCCTGCAACTCGTAACATTATTAGTGTCGAATTTCGAGGACGGGCGACCACTAGTTATAGTAAATGTATAAGTGAAAGAAATAAAAAAAAACTTGAGAGGTGTCAAGGGACACCCGGATGGAACGAAGTTCCTTTCGATTAATTAGTGAAGGAATTGTAATTGGAATTGAGAGAGAGAGACAGACAGACAGACAGAGAAACATGCGACGCCGCACAGCTTACAATAGCTTACTATAGCAAAAAGTGTCGTGACAACTTTTCGTAAGAATTTTTTCCGTCTAGCCCCCTTTCACAACGCGCGATAAGGAACTTCGTTCCAAAACTTCGTTCCAATAACAAAAATCAGTGATATGTTAATTATTAAATAAGAGTAAAGATAAGTATCTAAAACTTAGGCACTTGTGCACACAACGCGTTAAAGAAGCTAAACTGACAATTTGACCGGTAAATTGTAAGAAATCTGCAACTATACACGTGCCATAGTGATAGTGCGTTTTTTATTTTAATTTGACAAACTATCAAACATTCCAAATGCCTCGACAGTCCTTTGCATTCTCGAAGTCACAATGACTCATTAAGAATACTCATGCTGCATCAATGAGATTTATCATGTAGCTAGAATTTTCTGAATGAGTTCTCATCTATATTTAACATTTGGCAAACGTTTTAATTAGAAAATGAATGTATCTTGAGTATATTTTAAGAGAATTGTATAATTGTTAGGAATTGTTATTGTTGAATCATAATAAGAATTCTGTATTAACAAAAACGTGGTTTTAGGAATGCGTATAGTTTTTGGAACCTAATATAGACATCATGGCCGTTTCATTTTGCGGCTGTTGTTGTGTATCACAGTAATTATTCTTGGAAACTTCTGGAGTTTTTCATTCAAATTCGGTTGAACGTTCTTTCTCACTCCCTGGAGTCGCTTTGCTCATATACGCAACGTTTTTATCCAAGCAGGAACGGAGAAAGAATACAATTTCCTGCGGCCGGGCGGTCTGTCGTAAGAGGTGACAAAACAACCCACAGCTAAGTATATAGGGCATTTGCCCGACTGGATGGCTACCACCCCTGGTCTAGAGTATGCCGCCATAGCATCCTTGAGTTGTGTTCCAGCATTATTGACCGGGTTCCAGTCTCCCTTAAGAGCGCATTTGTAGCAGTTTTGGTGTTGCAAATGTCCATAAGCGATGGTAACCGCTTTCCATCAAGTGGGCCGTCTGCCTGTCTGCTGAACTCCTGCAATAAAAAAAAGTTTCATGAACGTTTCTCTTGCGCATCATGAGGATTTGGAATGAACTTATGGTGTGTACACAAATAACTTACACGTGTTTCGATAATTCACGTATATTTTTATTTTATCAAACACACATAGATTGTCTTATCACTAAATTAGCTTCTGCCCGCAACTAGTCCGCGTGGAATAGTTTAAAAAAAAGTAAGTTAAAAAATCCCCCCGATTTTGAAACATTCTTCATTGGTGCTCCGCTCCTATTGGTCTTAGCTTGATGATATATAGCCTATATATAGCCTTCCTCGATAAATCGGCTATCTAACACTGAAAGAATTTTTCATATCCTCCTGAGATTAGCGCGTTCAAGCAAGCAAACAAACAAACAAATTTTTCAGCTTTATATATGTATAGCCTTAAGAACAGACGAGCGTGCATGACAAGAGTTATGAATGTCAAAGAAGCAAGTGAGGTGTGTAAGAATAAGCCTGAATGGCGCTCTGTTGTCCGTGCCTATCCCGCAAGGGAACTGGCGTGAAGTTATGTATATATGTATATATGCTACAAACTCCCAGCTGAGATTTCCCACAGCGCTATGACATGGATTTTTTTCAAAAAGGATGTAATAAAATTCCTTCTAATCTGGCAGGGCGTCGGTGACATCTCCGATGTTGCAAATGTCCATAGGCGACGGTACCAGTGTTCCATTAGGCAGCCCGTCAGCTTATCTGATGTACTCCAACTGTTGTGGTCGTTGAAGAGAGGTATAATTATCTTAAATAGAAATATTCTGCTTTTTGTGTAATTTCTTATCCGTGCAGGAACGGAGAAAGAATACAATTTCCTGCGGCCGGGCGGCCTGTCGTAAGAGGCGACTACACAACCCACAACCAGGTGGTAGGGCACTTCCCCGACTGGATGGCTACCACCCCTGGTCTAAAGCATGTCGCCATAACAACCTTGAGTTGTGTTCCGGCATTAGTGACCAGGTTCCAGTGACCCTTAAGAGAGCAGCAGTGCATTTGTAGCAACTTTGGTGTTGCAAATGTCCATAGGCGATGGTAACCACTTTCCATTAAGTGGGCCGTCTGCCTGTCTGCTGAACTCCTGCAATAAAAAAAAAAATTCAAATAAATAAAGTCAATAAACACAACAATGGATATTTCTACGTGTATTCCTCTCAAAAACAGTTTGACATAAAAAGTAAAATCACATTCAAAATTATATTCTATGAGAAAAATAGGTTTTAAACTAATGAGTCTGCAACAGCAACTATAAAAAAATCCATAAACTATTTTCCACAATATATACTACGCCGTTTACTATAAACGTTTAATATATAAGTATATTGTTTACCACAAAAATAGCTGGTTCATATCAAAGTCGTGGCAGGCTTATTCTTTCACGCAACAATTCTTTGTAAGTTTACCAAGAGATATGTGTTTACGGCATATTTTTATGAAATATAACATTAATATTACATGAATCATCTTAACGGTACGTAAATGATTGGATATTAACAAAAGAGCTCTTGATGGAAACTGGAATGTTGTTTCGCTATGCACTTTTAGAAAGAAACAATGTTTATCGTCGCAAATAACGAGACATTATACATGTAAAGCATGTAATAAGTACATAATTATAAAAATACATATATACATGCATAACTTCACGCCAGTTCCCTTGCGGGGTAGACACGAATAACAGAGCGCTATTCAGGCTTATTCTTAGACACCTCACTTGCTTCTTTGACATTCATAACTCTTGTCATGCACGCTCGTCTGTTCTTAAGGCTCCTGACATCACCTTCTGCTAGTACACGATCAATTTGAACATGGAAGGTGTGTCGTGGCCTTCCACGACTTCTGCATCCATCCACTTTTGTATTGTATATCTGTTTAGTCATTCTTTCCACATGCCCGAACCACCGGAGCATTCCTTTCCTTACCTTCACCCCGACACTCTCTTTCAGACCAACTCTCTTTCTTACTTCGGTATTACGAACGCGGTCCGCGAGCATCACTCCGCAGATTTTGTACAGTGCTCGCATCTCGACCGCGTTTACTCTACTTTCATGCTCTCTCTTCCATACCCAACTCTCGCTTCCATACGTGAGCGTAAGTACCAGCACCGCGTTGTGTATGGCAAGCTGGGCCTTCTGGCTGAGGTTCTTAGCGCCTAGAAGTTTACCTAACGCTCCATTCACAATTATAAAAATAGACCTAAGAAAATCATTTACTATTGTTTTCATTACTAGCTTGTTCCCGCGGTTTCACACGCATTAATGTAAACTTTGTAAACAGAGGCAGACGGCCGGAGTTCAACAGACAGGTAGACGGCCCACTTAATGGAAAGCGGTTATTATCGCCTATGGACATTTGCAACACCATAGGTGCTACAAATGCGCTGCTGCTCTCTTAAGGGTCACTGGAACCTAGTCACTAATGCCGGAACACAACAGAAGGTTGTGATGGCGACATGCTTTAGACCCGGGGTGGTAGCTATCCAGTCGGGTAAATGCGCTACCACCTGACTGTGGGTTGTTTAGTCGCCTCTTACGACAGGCCGCCCGGCCGCAGGAAATTGTATTCTTTCTCCGTTCCTGCACGGCAGAAATTCTCTGTAGTTAAGCAGGCTAAGTCTGAGCCGGCCGAGCTCGCTGGAACGCAGGAGCTGCGAGTTCGATTCCTGGGATTATTTACTATGGTCTGGGTGCCTGGGATCGGCCCAGAATGGTCCGATGTATATCATCCGTAACACAAGCGTAACTTGCTGAGTTTCGGGATATACAATGGCTGTATTTGTCTGCGGTTATTTTAAAAAGATAAAAAAAAGAGTGGAGGATCAGTCGTTGAGAGACCCACACGCCTTCCTTAGAAATATTAAGCTTAATTTTTAATTCAAAATACTGCCATCTAGCGAAGGTGGAACTAACCATGAGAGCAACATTTTAAAGTTGTCATTGCCGTTACCATGACAATGTATTTGTTAGTGTATTGCAGCGATAGCGCCAATAAAACACGATCGACTTCTAGATGTTATAAAAATATTGATTTTTGAATTAAAACTACGTTTGAACTGTTTTAAGCGCGTCTTATTCTATTTTTATTAAACGTAAAAACCGTGCTTAATCATATTGTGTACGAGTCGCGAAAACTAAAAAAAAAATGTTTTTTAATTACTTTCGAAGCCGGTTTCTTTTTCGCTAGAAAGTTTATTACAGAAAAAAAGTAGCCTAAGTTACTCCCTATAATATCAGCTATCTCCCAGTGAAAGTCCCGTCAAAATCAGTCTAGCTGTTTCAGAGATTAGCTGGAACATCCAGACAGACAAATATTAAAAAAGAAATATTTAATGAAATATTTTTCATATTTTTATTTTGAAATTACATACAGACACTTCAATTTTATTTATCAGTATAGAAGACGATTACAAGACGTGTACTCCTGCCTAAATAAATAATCAAGAATTTGTCTTTTTTAGGACAAGATGAGCGTCGCAACCGAGGAGCCTGCTCTGGCTCCAGAACCTGGAGGCGGCGCCCTCCCATCTCAGGATTCAGGCACGTTGCTCCCAGTTCCACCACCTCCAAGGAAACCGCCGAGACGAGGCCAAAAGGCGCAGCAGGAGCGACCGAAGAGGGCCCTCTTCTGCTTATCCTTGAAGAACCCTATAAGGAAACTTTGCATCGACATTGTGGAGTGGAAGTATCCTTTTTGTAGAATATTGAGGATCAGCAGTGCTCTGGTCTTTGTAGGTAAAGAGCTTGTAAAAGACATGAAAGCATTGAAAATATTTTTATCCGTGGAGGACCGGAGAAAGAATACAATTACCTGCGTTGGGGCGGTTTGTCGTAAGAGGCGACATAACAACCCACAGCCAGGTGGTAGGGCATTTGCTCATCTGGATGGCTACCAGCCCTGTTCTAGATTATGCCGCCATAGCAACCTTAAGTGTGTTCTGGCATAAGTAGCCAGTCTCCCTTTCGAGAGCGGCAGCATATAGAGAGATAGCATATCAGGTGGACCTTCAGGTGACAGTCTGCTCAACTTATGCAATAAAAAGTCTTTTATTCACAGCAGGAGGCTCTAAAACGCTGCAAATATTTAGCCATCAGAAATGGCTATATATTTGCGGCTTTTGGGGTCGAGATCGTGGAACCCTTGATGTCTAAGACGCACCGTCTGGATGGCTACCACCCATGGTCTAGAATATGCCAGTATTTAAAGAAAATCTTTTATTCATAACAGGAGGCCCTAAAACGCCGCAAATATTCAGCCATCGGAAATAGTTATATACTTGCGGCTTTCAAACCGTACCCAAAGCGGTTATATCGTGTGTAGCGCTCATATGTCAAATGTCTCGGTCGTATCTAAGAGTCTCTTTAATAAAACTACATACAAACCACTGAAACTAAAAGGTCAAATATACGACCAGTCATGCTATACGGGTCCGAATGTTGGGCCACTAAAGTGATAAACCACAAGCGTCTCCACTCAGCTGAGAGGAGAATGTTGAGATGGATGTGTGGTGTTACGAGAATGGATAAGGTGAGAAATGAGTACATAAGGGGATCTTTGAATCTTGCATCCGTGAGTGAAAAATTGAGACGAAGAAGACTAAGTTGGTATGGCCATATAAAGAGGAGGGATGAAAGTCAAGTGACAAAAAGAATGTTAAACTACAAGATGGATGGATTGTGTGAACGATGATATGATGATTTGTGGTGTGACAGAAGATGTATGTCAGAATAGAGGAGTGTAGAAGGAAAAGACGTATTGTGCGGACCCCAATTAATTGGGATATGGACATAGACAACACTTTATTGTTCACCAAAACAGAAAATACAAAAAAAAAATGTACAACAAGACAATAGTTACTTGGTAAAACAAAAAGCGGCCTTATCGCTAAAAGCGATCTCTTCTTCTTAATTCTTAAATTATCTGTAATTATTATGCAACAAAGAAAAGAAAAAAAAAGACAAATATGACATATACGGACAGCAAATTACAGTCTATTGTAAACTAGCACATACATATTTTATTTTTTAATTATTTTTTATTGCAGGAGATCAGCGGACAGGCAAACGGCCCACTTGATGGAAAGCGGTTTTTATTGCAGGAGATCAGCGGACAGGCAAACGGCCCACTTGATGGAAAGCGGTTACCATCGCCTATGGACATTTGCAACAGCAAAGTTGCTACAAATGCGCTGCTGCTCTCTTAAGGGAAACTGGAACCTGGTCACTAATGCCGGAACACAACTCAAGGTTGTTATGGCGACATACTTTAGACCAGGGGTGGTAGCCATCCAGTCGGGCAAATGCCCTACCACCTGGCTGTGGGTTGTTAAGTCACCTCTTACGACAGGCCGCCCGGCCGCAGGAAATTGTATTCTGTCTCCGTTCCTGCACGGATAGAAATTATTGCGTAAGACTTACATAATGATTCCTAAGTGAATTTTTAAATACGGCAAAGGATTTAGCTTTTCTGACATCAGTGGGCAAAGAGTTCCAAAGTAAGACATGCATGGCGAAGGAGTTGGAATAAAATGTTGAAGAGTGTGCAGGTGCCATTAACAGGAGATTATTAGTGGAGCGCAAATCGAGTGTATATGGTGAAAGAAAAGAGAAAGAGAGATATTATAACAGTGTAAAACACTCTTTAGACTGATTATATCATTAATATTAATAGTTCAACAGAAAATTACCAACCTTTCAAAGTAAACTAAACAGAATAACAAAAGGTTTTTTCTATGTAAACGACTAGACTTATAATCATATCAAACCGACATGATAACATAAACTTTTTAAAATAACACATAGTTACGTACATTATTTAATTTTTAACTTGTTAAATGAAATTTTACATACTTATTGGATGTTAGTTTACGTGATTGGAATGTTTTGAGAAGTTTTTAGTAGACGAACTATTTATATTCATTTGATATTGGCAAAGCTAGGCAAAAAACATGCTTTGCTTTAATTGAAATATAAATTACAAAATACAAACGATACACCTTCCATGGTCAAGTTGATCGTGTACTAGTAGAAGGTGATGTCAGGAGCCTTAAGAACAGACGAGCGTACATGACAAGAGCTATGAATGTCAAAGAAGCAAGTGAGGTGTGTAAGAATAAGCCTGAATGGCGCTCTGTTGTTCGTGCCTACCCCGCAAGGGAACTGGCGTGAAGTTATGTACGTATGTAAATTACAAAATACTATGTATCTCGCATGTTTTTATATTATAATACGAAATATTTTTAAGTCGTAAATTTGAAATATAAAATATACTTAGGTGTTAGGTTATATCAATTCACTACTCACAAAAATTAAAATATATTTTAAAAAATTTAAATTTTTGAGTGATTTTCCATAGGCAGGCATTTTATCCGTGCAAGAACGGAGAAAGAATACAATTTCCTGCGGCCGGGCGGCCTATCGTAAGAGACGACTTAACAACCCGCAGACAGGTGGTAGGGCATTTGCCCGACTAGATGGCTACCACCCCTGTTCTAAAGTATGTCGCCATAACAACCTTGACTTGTGTTCCGTCATTAGTGACCAGGTTCCAGTCTTCCTTAAGAGAGCAGCAGCGCATCTGTAGCAACTTTGATGTTGCAAATTTCCATAGGCGATGGTAACCGCTTTCCATCGAGTGGGCCGTCTGCATGTCTGCTGATCTCCTGCATTAAAAAAAAGGCCGTAACTCTGAGGAAAATAGCCGTAATCTTAAAAATCTGAGGAAAATAAAAAAAACAAATTGCAGGTTTAAATTTATGTAGTTTTCGGATCTGACTGTGAAAAAATTAAAGATACATAGTTCCAGAGTTATCCTAAGGAAACTATGGGGAAAAAATTGCTTACGAAAACTATCGAGCGCTTTTTTCTGAAGAACACACCCATCAATACGATAGCTAAATGTATTGTTGCGTGAGCGAGACTCGAATTGAAAATGCCGTTAGAATTACTATAGAGTTTATTAGAACTATACAAACACGTATAACACAGGTACAAATATAACTGAACACAACAAATACAAACGTAATGCAGAAGATCGTAATTCAATAAAACGCGCAAATTCCGTCACTGATAGATTACCGATTGTAGTACACACGTCTCGCTTCAATCGTGGTTCTCGCTCGACTGCCTCTCCCTCCTTCAGGCCATCGCTTTATACTGCACAAATGCAATATGTCCGCTCGGCAACGTGGACAGAATTTCGTAGAATCTGCTTGTACTTTAAAATCGGTAACACCTAGCTAATGACTACAGCCGCAGACGGCTGTAAACGTTTACAATACAACAATAGGCCGTATGCCAATAAATAAGTAAACAAAAGAAGACGATTATAAAAGAATCACAATAGTTTCAATGTTATTAATTATTAGTTCAAATGCCGACAGGTAATAAATGTGCTTTTACAGATATGCAGGTGTAAATTTGTTTTTGTCGACGCCTAGGTTGTAACAGTATTTATGTTCAAATGTATTTTGAAAACATAAGTATTTGAAATACTAAGTACAAAATACTTCGACATCAGTCGTATCTGAAATACAAATACATACATACATACATAACTTCACGCCAGTTCCCTTCCGGGGTAGGCACGAACAACAGCGCCATTCGCGCTTATTCTTACACACCTCACTTGCTTCTTTGACATTCATAACTCTTGTCATGCACGCTCGTCTGTTCTTAAAGCTCCTGGCATCAAACTGCATTATACTGTATATATTGTTGATGTTTGTGTTGTATTATCCACCGTGACTTCACTTTATGGTCCCAGACAGAAGAAGAGCTCTGGTCCTTGTTGGCTAGCATTATGCTGAGACTGGGTCCAATTTGGGACTTATTTTGTTTCTATTGTCTTTCTATTAGTATTAACTTAGTTTTTGTCCTAAATAAAATATTTTTCTTTCTTTCTTTCTTCCCTTTTTTCCTTGGTAATCGTGTTTCGTGCGATGAGTGCGGGTTTCGATGGCCCGCTCCCCCAATCCTGTATCATATTGTCTATATTCCATCTCTTTCTTTCTGTCTGATCCCCCCTCTACACTAAGGTGACCAACTATTTTTTGTTCAAAAAGAGTACACTTTGCAAGTATTTCATAGGTGAAAAAAAAATAAGCAAAAACGATACAAACTTTATTTTCTTTTAAAAACATACTTTTCTTCGGTGTGGATTTTTTCTGCTAAATGAGGATGTTCGTCTAATAATGTAGCCACATCCGAACAACTTTCATTTTGCATATTAAATTTGACTGTTAAGACGGCAGATAATGTTTTTACAGAAATTTGCGACTTTTCACTGCTCCAATAATCATTCCCTAATTAAAATACCCTTTCAACAGCAGCATTAGTGCCTGGACAACATAAGGAAATTTCTATTAAAACTTTTAAATTTTCATGTGGGATATGTTCTACTCTAAAATGCCGAAAGATTTCTACCCATCTTTTGTCAAGTTCTATTTTCTCATCGTTCCATTTCTTCAATTTTTCTTCATTTAAATATAAATTTACTGTTCGAATTTGTTCAAAGAGAAAATTGTCATTAATAACAATATCTATTACTTCCTTCATTACAAATTCGACTGCTGAAGAAACTTCTTTCCATTCAATTTTACTATTTAGAAGGGTCCATTTGAAACAATTTAATGCTCTAAAGTTCACTATCCATTCTTCGATATAATTAATTTAATTAAATAAATAAATTAATTCTGGGATTGGAATCTTCCAAAACAGTCAGTTTATTCTTTCGAATTAGTGATAAGAATCCATAATTAAATCTTGATTTACATTGCAGTATGAAATCGTTTAATACAATACAAACTTCTGCTGCTGAAATTTTATCTCCTTCAATTTGTAGAGTAATTTTATGAAACAACGACGCCCGATTGTGAATAAAATAAATCATAGGTTCTGACATATAGTTTTGAAAGAATTTCTTCAAAATTGTAGGACGTGCCGGAAACGGCAAGCAATATGAGCGCGTGAAACTCAAATCACTGTCAAAATAATGTTAAATATTTAATTAATATACAAATGAGTACTTTCAGAGTACAGGATTTGAAAATTCCTTCCGCGTTCGTAATACCGAAGTAAGAAAGAGAGTTGGTCTGAAAGAGAGTGTCGGGGTGAAGGTAAGGAAAGGAATGCTCCGGTGGTTCGGGCATGTGGAAAGAATGCATGATGAAAGAATGACTAAACAGATATACAATGCAAAAGTGGATGGATGCAGAAGTCGTGGAAGGCCACGACACACCTTCCATGATCAAATTGATCGTGTACTAGCAGAAGGTGATGTCATGAGCCTTAAGAACAGACGAGCTTGCATGACAAGAGTTATGAATGTCAAAGAGGCAAGTGAGGTGTGTAAGAATAAGCCTAAATGGCACTCTGTTGTTCGTGCCTACCCCGCAAGGGAACTAGCGTGAAGTTATGTATGTAGGATTTGAAAATAGTACGGCTTGCGAAAAAAGAGTACAAAACTCAGTAAATGAGTACAGTTGGTCATCTTATCTATGCCATCCTAAAGCCTGGCAACGCGTTGGCTTCGCTATTGGTGTCGCGAACGCCTGTAGGCGATGGCAACCACTTTCAATAAGCTGGGCCACCTGCCTGTTTGTCAGCTGCGTCATAGTCTCTCATCACGGTCGACACGGCAGAGTATCGAATCGCAAATCTGTTACGATCGCATTTAAGAAACTTACCGCTACGGTCGGTGTACAATAAATAAATGTGGCATGATCGACATTACGTTTAATATGCGGTGCGTGCAGGGTTGCCAGGACATAAAATGTACATGGAAATATTTTGTATTATTACATTTACCCAATATCTTTTGTTATAGATTGCTATCCGTGCAGAAACGGAGAAAGAATACAATTGTCGTAAGAGGCGACAAAGCACCCACAGCCAGCTGGTCGGGCATTTGCCCGTCTGGGTGGCTACCAGCCCTGGTCTAGAGTATGCAGCCATAACAACCTTAAGTGTGTTCCGGCATAAGTAGCCAGGTTCCAATCTCCCTTTAGAGAGCGGCAACATATAGATAGATAGCATATCAGGTGGACCTTCTGATAATCTGCTCAACTTATGCAATAAAAAAGTATTTTATTCACAGCAGGCGGCCCTAAAACGCTGCAAATATTTAGCCATCAGAAATGGCTATATATTTGCGGGTTTTTGGGGTCGAGAACCTGGGACCCTTGATGTCTAAGACGCACAAACTTTATCGAGACATAGCCAAATGTCGGTCTATACCTCGGAAAACGTATTAGCGTTGCCAATAAAAGAGGGTAACGAGGCCAGTCTTTTGGGAACGTTCCCACCTGATAGCGGTCTGGCCGTGTCTATGAAGTATTTGCGCCTCCGGTCCCCATGGTGCCAGGGTGAGTGCCGTAAAATTCCTTCGAGGTCGACAGCGCGTTAGTGACATCTCTGGTGTTGCAAACGTCCATAAGTGACGGTAACCGCTTTCCATCAGGTGGGCTGTCTGCCTGCCTGCTGTACTCCTGCGATAAAAAAAGGTACCCCAGAAGCCGCAAATACTGCCATTGGCGATGTCTGAATATTTAAGATTTTAATTCTGCTTGTAGTTATACTTTATACGAGTTTTATTTAATATTTGTAAAATAAAATTACTATGAATTAACTAATTTTAATACAACAAATAAGCATCGCCATACAGCGCGGCAATGCAGCCAGCCTTCTGGGCACGCTCCCATCTGGCAGCGATTTGTTACACAGTCTCTATGATCGCTTGTACTTTATAACTTAGTTTATTTTAGTTTTTAAAAGACAATGTCATGTCAAATTTAATTTCTTAGTGAAGTACTACTTGTCAACCTTTTGTATAATGTCCCACTAACTTTATAAAAAACTACAATTAAAATTAAAGTAAGTAGTAAATAAATTAATATAAAATATGTAATAAATCGCTGTGCAGGGGGAAGCGTGCCCAGACGGCTGGCTGCATTGCCAGGCTGTAAGTCAATGTTGATGTTTGCGCGAAATACGAACCAGACTTCTCATTACGGGTGGGCATCAAAAAGTTTCTTACATATTAATGTTATGTATGTAAACCAAAAAAAGGTTATAACAAGTAGGTATATACAAAAATCATATACATTCATTCTCGCAATAGAAAGTATTACGCACAGTTGTTGTTTTTATTAAAAGCCCTAAAAAGTATTTAGAAATATCTCTCAGTGTCTGGTGGCCAAATCTGGACAAGGATATAGAAAATATATGTCAGAGTTGCGAGACTTGCGCGGCAGAGGCAAGTGCTCCCCCACGCGCTCCGCCGCAACCCTGGCCATTCCACGCACAGCCATGGAGTAAGCTACATATCGACTTTCTAGGACCCATAAGGGGTAAGACCTTTATGGTAATAATTGACACGTCTTCGAAATGGTTAGAAGTGTATGAAATGTTACGAACGACAGCATCTCAGGTTATAACAAGTACGTAGATACAAAAATCATGTACATTCATTCTCGCAATAGAAAGTATTACGCACAGTTGTTGTTTTTATTAAAAGCCCTAAAAAGTATTTAGAAATCGCCTGTCCCTATTAACAATGTAGGATATGCAATTTTCGACATTTTGGTTTTATTTCACTAATGACCCTAAAAAAGCATTGTTTTTCAATAGCAGCAACAAAAAGGTAATTTTTCCTCATAGTTTTTAAAATAGCCACATTAACAATGTCATATATGCCACCATCTCCCATTAACAATGACGAATGTTAACTCCCGACGTTATTAGCGGGGCGCGAGGGGGGTATGCGGGGTATATTTTTGTAAGAAAGAAATTACTAAGACTGATTATCTAAGCTAATGAAACCTGAAATGTGATTATTAAGTGCCATTCATACAGGTAGACTTTATAATTAATGATTTTAACAAATTTTATGGCAAAGATTGTTTTCATTTTGTCCCTAAATTGTCAATTATGTTTGATTATTTGTTATTTGTGAAACAAATTTATTAAAAATTGGATTTAATTTATAATATCAATTTAAATACGACATAAACTTAAACAGGATTTACTAATGACAATGTTGTATGTGGCACTTCTTACAAAGAATAAATATGTTTGTCCATGTAACTTTGTTGGATGTGACAGATCCGACAAATCATGATGACCCATGTACGGATAACAAAGCCATTACTAGCTTTTCAAACATTTAGATAAGTAAAAATGTTATTTAATTGCATTGCAAATAAGCTCTCGAACATATATTAACATATAATATTTTTTTTGAAAATTTAATTCTTGTAGTAAAAAAAATATAAGCAATTCAAAGTTCAGAGCGCTCTCCTGTAAAGTTGCTGATTTGCAGATCTGACTCTGTTAATCCCGCCGGGGAGACTTCGGCGGGGGAGTGTGGGACTCGCTGGCTAGAGAAGCCGGAATACCCACTAAAACCCCTTGGTGCCACCTGACGCCATGAGCCCGGGTCACGGGATATGCGTGAGCTTTTCTTCCGCGACCCCGGCTGGCGTGGGCCCACCCCAGCAAGGGGCGGGCCTCTCCCTTATTGGGTAGGTCTGAGAATCGGACAACATCTATTTTTCATCCCCCTAAATGTTAAGGGTAGTCCACCCCTAATCTTTTTTTACGTTTTAGATTATTTTTATTTTTTTAGGATACAGCATTAAAAAATACATACAATCCTAAATTTTCACCCCTCTACGATCAACTCCTTTTTTTTTTGTTAATTATAAACTTTAATTTTTTGGCAAGATTTTTAATCTTATTTTGTCATGACTTAGAATAAAAAAAAAATATATTACTCTTTTAGATTCACAATTATAACCGGTAGGTGGCGCTGAGATCGGGTTCTGGAATCCTCTTAATCACCTGAAGCGATTTTGGTGATTTTGTTTTTGTGTGTTTGAGTGGGTACCCGGATGGTTTAGATTCGCAATTAGAACCGGTACGTGGCTCTGGGATCGGGTTCTAGAATTTTATTTTTTAAAGGCAGGACAACGTCTGCCGGGGTCGCTAGTATATGTATATATATTTATTTATTTATTTATAATTACAGCCCATAAATGTCCCACTGCTGGGCTCGAGCCTCCCGTTATGGGGGGAAACAGACAGTATACCCGCTACGCTTGTCCAAAGCGGCTTGGCAGGTTTGACACATCGGTTATCCCGATGTGCAGGTCGCATCACGATGTTTTCCTTCACCGTTATTAGCACGTGGTAATTGTAACAATATGCACGTTAGGTTATAAAACTGCCTAAGTGGTGCATGCGTTCCAGCTAGGTTCGAACCCGCGCCATTTGAGTTTGGGACGCGTGCGCTTGCCCTTACGCTACCACGACTTACCGTTTGATGTTATGAGTGCCTAATTCGGGAGTTTCTGATGCAATCACTCACAACTATCTGAGACACATCATCAGTCATTTGCAGTCTACTCCTAGACTTCACGAAGTCAACGCCACACATCCTGATCTTTCGTCTTCCTCATCCAGCGACCTTACGAATACAATTTGCTGCTGCCCGGCGGCCTGTCGTAAGAGGTGACAAAACCACCTACAGCCAGTATTTGCCTGTCTGGATGGCTACCACCCCTGGTTTAGAGCGTGCCGCCATAACAACCTTGAATTTTGTCTCGGCATATTTAAACTTTTTTTTATTTTTTTATTGCAGGAGTTCAGCAGACAAGCAGAGGGCCCACTTGATGGAGAGCGGTTACCATCGCCTATGGACATTTGTAACACCAAAGGTGCTGCTGCTCTCTTAAGGGAGACTGGAACCTGGTCACTAATGCCGGAACACAACACAAGGTTGTTATGGCGGCATACTCTAGACCAGGGTTGGTCGCCATCCAGTCGAGCAAATACCCTACCACCTGGCTGTGGGTTGTTTTGTCGCCTCTTACGACAGTCCGCCTGGCCGCAGGAAATTGTATTCTTCCTCCGTTCTTGCACGGATGGAAGATGGAAACTCACGTGATAGTCGAAAAAGTGACAACGGAGCAAACAAAACTCAGAAACGGATAAATCGACGATGAATAACATAGTAGTACTCGCGCTGTGATAGTGTACAAATAGGCACAGTACATCGCTGGTGATGTTGCGATAATATTGGCATACATCCAGACATTTCCGTGAATGTATGAATGGAAGGCGGAAATACCGAAAGTGGGTGCCAGGATATTGACATTTGTAAGGGGGTTAGGGGTGACTTGTTTGTTGTTTACTTCGTGTATGAAAGTAACATTTACTCTCATACACGAAGTGATTAACCGATTTCAAATAAAATACTTTATATAATATTTTTTCAACTAGTATTTATAATAAGTACTACAATACAGACTAGTAAACATAATAGCCGTGATCACGGAAGACGGCTACTAAAAATGAATAAAAGAAATCAAATAAATTACCGCGCTCAAAATCTAAATTTTATTAAGAAAACCTTACTATAAAAATAAGGCTTTCATTTATAATAGGCTAGTGGATACGACACTTTATCATCTAACAAAAGTCTAAAGCCTTACTACATTTTGTACGAGAATAGCAAGTTATGACGTCATATCAATAGCATATTAATTCTTGTATAAAGCTTAATATAACCATTTTTATAATTGACATTTTAAAATAAGATAACGGTCTGATATTTAGCGCCTGCTTGTTAAATAAATTCAAAAACGATCGTTTTCTGATTTTGCTGAAATTTTCTGTGTGTGTGTGTCTGAGTGGGATTCCCGGATGGCTTATATTCACAACTGGAACCGATAGATGGTGCTGAGATCGGGTTCTAGGATCCTCCTAGTCTCCTCGACCTATTTTGATGTTTTTTTTATATCTTTGAGGATGGTTCCCGGGATGGTTTAAATTCACAATTGAAACCTGCAGGAGGCACTAGAATCGGATGCTAAAATTTATTTTTTCAAGGCAGGACAACGTCTGCCGAAGAATAAAATTTCCTGCGGCCTGGCGGCCTATCGTAAGAGGCGACTAAACAACCCACAGCCAGGTGGTAAGGTATTTGCTCGACTAAATGGAGACCACCCCTGGTCTAGAGTATGCCGCTATAACAACCTTGTGTTGTGTTCCGGCATTAGTGACCAGGTTCCAGTCTCCTTTAAGAGAGCAGCAGCGTATTTGTAGCACCTTTGGTGTTGCAAATGTCCATAGGCGATGGTAACCGCTCTCCATCAAGTGGGCCATCTGCCTGTCTGCTGAACTCCTGTAATAAAAAAAATATATAAATATATATATTTATATATATATATATCTAGTTAGTACTATTTCCTGAACTAATTTGAATGCCAGACCATTCGAATGGATGATACTGACCACGATTTTTGCGAACTGCATAGCTCTCGCGGTCTACACGCCCTACCCTGCCAGTGATTCCAACTACACTAACTGGGTTCTTGTAAGTATTTATCAACTATTATCATTAATACTGCATATACTATGGGGCACAAGTCTGCCCTACTAATTGCACTTGGTGTAATCTTCATTTTTGTGTTTTTCACTTTTTTGCAGGAATAGTATCCCAAGGCGCTAATCTATACATAACGCTTGGAGTTCTTTCCTTGTATTTTTGATACATCATCATTATCATCCAAGCGTTAAATCCCGGTTGTGTTCGGAGCATTCACTCCGATGCCCACGGTCCGCTTTCCTACTTTTTCTAATCCACTTCGCGCGGTCTTCAGCATCCCCCGTTTTGAGACCATTGGTACGCATGTCATCCTTCACAACGTCAAGCAAGCATTTCATGGGCCTTCCCCTTCGACCGAGACCTGGCGGAGGCTGCATGGCTAGACATCTGTTCCCCACATAATTAGCCGGTCTGCGTAAAAGCCGTCGTCTCCGTGCGGTCGTCTCCGTACCAGCGTAAGCGACACTCTAGCAGTCTGTCTACTATGTCACGAACATGAAGACAGGCGCGGATGCGGGAGTTTCTGTCACGGTCTTTCCACGTCACTGCACACATCCATCACAGCATATTCATCTCCGTGACACGCAGTTCTTGCTTGTCTCGGTCAAGTATAGGGTTTTTTGATACACTAAAAAGTTATTTAACATGGATTTTTTGTTTAGATATCTAAAAATGTGTTTACCTCGTTCTTATCGAAACCGCCATTTTGCAAGTACTGCGTTTGCTATAACAAGGGCAGAAATGTCTAGCCATGCCTCCTCCGCCCGGATGTAGGAGAAGGCCCAAGAAATGTTGGCTTGACTTTATGAAGGATGACATGGTTGGGAAGGCAACACGTAAGGACTCTTGACAAATTTAATCTAAATGTGGCGTGAAACTGACCGATGATTACCCTTGTCTACGCCATATAAAAATGCACCCAAGATCCAGCCCCAGTCAGTGTAGGACTATTATAGGAACTGACAACAAAAGATACCGGGCTATTGGACTATGGAGACTATAACATCTGTCTGTTGCAATGTTGGGGGAACGTGGATAAAATGGGTTGACGGTGACTCGTCACTCCCTGCATAGGCCCGAGAAAAATGCCGTACAAGATTGGCAAGGAGCAACATGGGTATGAACGGCTAAGGGGTGTGGAGAGGTGGTCTACAGATTCACTTCCACATCTGGAGCTTGAGTCTTAGCTCTAGCGATCTCCATTCTTTTCCAGCTGGCTAATACAAGCACGGAGGCGGAAGTCTTGCCTTGGCCCCTTGAAGTTGTGGTTTTTTATTGTAGTATAAACGATAGACGTGATTATAATAAACAAACTTTTTTGATTCTTAAAGGATTATTTTTACAATTTGAAAATTTGTCTAAATAGAGACATTTTTGAATAGATTCGAATTATATTTAACTCTTAAAAGAACCTTAACATACATTATGACTCTCTGCTTTTTGTATAATATATAATAAAATAATGAAATTACTTAATGTGTGATTGCAGGAAAAAATAGAGTACGTATTTCTAGTTATATTTACGGGAGAGTGTGTGATGAAGATTATAGCATATGGGTTCGTGATGCATCCAGGGTCGTATCTGCGTAACGGGTGGAATCTGCTGGATTTCACCATTGTTGTTATTGGGTACGTACACCATTTACTTAAAGTACCATGGAGTAAAATTTCCACCTTAAATAGATAGGTAAATCTATCCATCTATGCGAGAATAAAGAGCTATCTATCTATCGGTAGATAGACTTGATGCTGACAGTGGCGCAGTCTTTCAATAATGATAAGTATTTACAGTGCAAGTACAAAAAATATAATTACACTAGTTTATTTTGCGAAGCTGGCAAGTACACATGACCCAACTGATGGAAAGCACTTAACATCGCTAGACGCTTGCATCACCAGGGGCGAAGTAAACGAGTTACTAGCCTTTAAGATGGGATAAAAGGATGAAATAAAGAGAGGAGAATCGGAATGGTGGACGATTTAGAGAGAGGAGGAAGTAGACCATCGGAACTCAAAGTTAGCCTCATTGTCCATACATAACGTAGCAGATAAAACATACTAGAGTTTCATAAAATCGCATTCATTTAAGAAGGCGTCAAAGCTACGATATGTAATATGTCGTTAAAGTATTAGAAACCAATAAGTACATACATTTAATGATTACTTATCAAGGTGATGTCAGGAGCCTTAAGAACAGACGAGCGTGCATGACAAGAGTTATGATTGTCAAAGAAGCAAGTGAGGTGTGTAAAAATAAGCCTGAATGGCGCTCTGTTGTTCGTGCCTACCCCGCAAGGGAACTGGCGTGAAGTTACGTATGTATGTAATTATCAAAAAGGGTACTGAAATCCTAACACCTTCAAGCAAGGAGAAAGTAAATATAATTAAGGTAGATAATTTTATGAAACTTCTTATTGACTTCATGTAAATCATTTTCAGGATGGTGAGCACAGTGCTGTCGAGTATATTCAAAGACGCGTTCGATGTAAAAGCTTTGAGGGCATTCAGGGTGTTGAGGCCATTGCGACTCGTCTCTGGAGTTCCAAGTAAGTTGTAATAGAAAGAAGTAGAGTTCGTGCAATTGACAAAGGCGAGCGTGCTTTACTTGTGGTAAGCACGTATCTGTAAGTGAGTGAGATCAAAAACGGGTATGATTGGAAAGCATGCTCGCAGCTGATCATTCCGTTAGAGATGGACACAATCGCAATGTGCATATACACGTTCAACCACGAATAAAGCACACTGGTCTTCGTGGATTACAAGAATTCATAAATTCTTTTCTTTTCATAATTTATTAAAATAAGCTTTAATATATCGGCCGTGAACTTCTAAGATCTTCTAACTACTACAAACAAAATTTTACAGGAAGGACATAAAACCAAATTATTCTGACCTTTGCCAAAAGATGGCATCAAAATAAAGTTTTGCGCAAAAATGCTAGTTAGGAGGTATCAGAAGTTCACGGACGCTGTAACCTTTATGATGATCAACATACTCGTACCTGATTTTAACTGCTTTGTAATTTATGTTGTTCGACGTTGTCGTTGAAAAACGACGTAAAATTTTAATCGTGTTTTTTTTCACTATTGACGGAGTTGCAGCTATCAGAACAAGTAAAGCCTGGTTTCATAGTTATGCTAAGTAATAAAAATAAAACTTGCCTACTTTCAGGTCTACAAATAGTCTTAAATTCAATACTCAAAGCCATGGTTCCATTACTTCACATCGCTCTGCTAGTGATATTCGTCATCATTATCTACGCTATAATCGGCTTAGAGTTGTTCTCAGGGAAGATGCACAAGAGCTGCTATAACAAATACACAGGTACGTTTAGAATAGGACAGAAATTATAAAGACAATTTTTTTGTTGCATGCTCCAGAGAAACACCCACTTGCTTAGCATAGATACTACTGGCGGGGAAACACTTTGCTTGGCTCAAAAACAATTATTCTTTTTAAATAGCCCCATATCATAACGCATGAGAAAACCTCGGCGGGAAGTTCAGCCCTAGCTAAAGGCCTGCAATTTTTTTATCACCTGTAGCATACAAATGCTGTATATCTAGTTACCAATGTTTATAGGCGTGGATAACGCGAGTCTATCTCAAAAAAAAAATATGATCGTTTTGAAAACCTCGCAGGGAAGTTCCCTCCAGATCGTTCTTCTTTGGTTAATAATGTAAACTTCTCCATTGATTAAGAAATAATTGAAAGCCAGACCACCGCGATCCTTGTTGAACGATTTTGGGGTGTCGAAAAAATATCGCCTGCATTAAAAAATCGTGACACGGTAAAGTAATAAAAGATTATTATTTCTAATACTGATTTCAGATGAAATTATGGAGACTCCACATCCATGTGATTTGGATAATGGCTTCAACTGCTCAATTATCGGCGAAGAAATGGAGTGTAGAGAAGGCTGGATCGGTCCTAATTTTGGGATCACCAACTTCGACAATTTTGGTCTTTCCATGCTCACTGTCTTCCAATGCATCACCCTTGAAGGATGGACTGATGTTATGTATAATGTAAGTTGTTTGTAACTTTTTAATTAATTTTATCTAGGAAACTGGCTGAAGCAGTATAACCCTCAGTGAGAGTTATTTATGTGTATCATATGCTGTTGAGAAGCTTGCATCGTGCATCGGTGAGGCCATGAGTCTCTACAAAGAGCTATCACAACGGCTCACCGACTTTTCGGAAGATCAGAGGACTGGTGCCTACCTCAGACGACGGATTAGTATGGCAATCTAGTGTGATAACGTAGCTAGCCTTCTGGGTACCTCACCCACAGAAGACGGTTACCTAGGCTTTACATATAATCTTAAAGGATTATCGGTAGTTAAAGCTAGGGTTTAACGGTTTTAAGTTCGGCATTTTATTTGATTTTTATTGACGTTTCGGCCATTTTTCAGTAGCCGTGATCACGGAAAACAAGAATTACGTAGAATACAATATAACTAAGTTACGTGTTTTTTTATTGTTATTCTGTCATTTTTTATAAAATACCTAAAATTGATTGTATGTATAAACAATTGAATGAATACGCTTTATTGTTTTAAAAGATACAGTTAAGAGGAATAAAATTATACAATACTGTTACGAGTTGCAGGACTCGAATTAAAATGGCATTGGAATTATTTATAAAATATAATAGAACTATACAAACGCGTATAACACATGTACAAATATAACTGTACACAACCAGTCCAAACGTAATGCACGATTCAATCACACGCGCAAATCCGTCACTAACGTCTAGCTTCGCTTGTGGCTATCACTAGACTGCCGATCTCTCCATTGGACCATTGCTTTATACTGCACCGATAGCTGCCCGACCGCCTAGACCGAATTTCTTAGAATCAGTTCGACACACCTGGCTAATGACTGCCATAAAAGATTACAATACACAATGGGCTGTTTTCTAATGACACATTTTAAACATAAAGTAAACAAAAGAAGTCCAAATGCGGAAAGGTGTGCTTTTATGGTATGTAGGTGTGAATCTACTTTTGTCGGCGTGTAGGTCGTAACAATACAATAGATGGTCTTATCGCTGTTAGCGATTTCTTCCAGACAACCTTTGGATGGACAAGAAATTTGATAAGAACAGACGTGAAGTTAGACTCGAAATACTTTGAGTAATGTATTTTGTCATAGTTTAGGAAATTTGGACATTGTAATATCTCCCACTGTAGACATTGAAGAATCATTCCATTTTGTTGTCGTTGAAGCTAAATCAAACAATTAACAAAAGTGTATTTCGTCTTTCAGATACAAGATGCAATGGGAAACAGCTGGGAGTGGATATATTTTGTATCGATGGTCATATTGGGAGCTTTTTTCGTGATGAACCTTATTCTTGGTGTGTTGTCGGGGTAAGTCTAATAAACTTATACGGTTCGCACATCTGAGGATATATTGAACGATAGATAATTTAAAGATGAGATATTTAATTAATACTAGATAGATATGAGAACACGTACGCGAACCGTGGGTTTGTTGCGTTAGCAATTAGTATGATTGCTAAAATCGTGTGCTCGCGTAAGTGCTAATTGTGCGATCTGTACGGTTATAACCCTACTAAACTCTTATGGACCAAGTCTTTTTATTTTTTAAACAATGATAAAAATACAAATTAGCTAAATGAGATAAAACTGTCTATTTATTATGAAAGTACAAGATAAGGATTACAATTTTTATAAATTACATCATCCATATATGACCCTTGATTATTTTGACACTGCTGTAACCTGGAGCGGAAATTTTCAATGACATCTTTATAGCTGTTTTGTGAACGGTTCTGTATTCCCTCGCTAATATATTCTTTTAATTCCTCAAGAGACACTGGATTGCTTTTGAAAAATTTACTTTTCTGGTAACCCCAAAGATTTTTTTTTATTGAAGTTAAATCTGGGCTACGAGGTGGCCAGTTAATGTCACCTCTTTTAGATATCACTTTTTGCCCAAAAATGTAACGAACTGCACCCAATGAGCCATTGGAGGTGTGAAATGTTACCCCATCTTGCTGAAACTACGATCGTTGGTTGTAAACCTTTGTGAAGAATATGATATAAAGATGTTCTGGACACATTTAAGACATTAAACCGCTTTCGAGTAGTGAGGCCAAGTTGTGCACCAACACGCTCTTACACGTTTTCGACATCTCTTGAAGTTCTAGGTCAGCCGCATCGTGGCTGATTCATTGTTGAGCTTGTCTCCTCGAACTTCTGCATCCATTTTCCATTCATTGAATCGATTAAGCTTCATTTCTATGCCATACGTTGTAATGAGTGCAAAATTTTCGTTGCGCTATAGTCGAAGTCTCGTTGTTTCGTTAATACCCGCGTCCGCAGAACGCACGTTGTGCTCTGCTGAATGACGCCATGGTACTAAATTCTCATTGGCTGCTCTTGCATTGCGTAACCCCTTCTCCCCAATCCGAAGTCGTTGCTCGACGCAGTTACCGATTCAAAAGTAAACGGACTTTTAGTCCACTCTGTATAAAAAATTACCAAGTTAAGCATAATCAACAACTATATCATTTGATCGATTCAATATTTGCTGTGTTGCATTATTTATAGTAGAAATCGAGACATCTGCGTTTTAGTGAAACTAGAAAGGAAGGTCTAACACTTTGCCAACTACACTACACAAGTGCTATTTCTATTGTTATAAGTATTGTAACGATTTAACCATCGATTCTAAAGCAATGTCAGATTAAAGAATCGGCGTCGACGCAACAAACCCCCTTCAGAGTTATAAAGTGCATAATAAATTTAAATTACCATTAAATAATCATCTACCAATTTTCAGAGAATTTTCGAAAGAAAGAGAGAAAGCGAAGAATCGAGGTGACTTCCAGAAGCTAAGAGAGAAGCAGCAGTTAGAAGAAGACTTGAAAGGCTATTTGGACTGGATCACCCAGGCTGAATACCTGGAACCTCTTGCGGATCAGCATGACACTGTTGACCAGAAGAGGGATTATGGTATTGGTAAAGAATTAAAATTTAGCAGAAAATTTAATAAGTCTTAAACGGTGGTCTATTACAAGCGCAGTAGACTGCGTCAGACGTGATGTTATACGCGACCGATAAATGCTTATTAGGAAAATGCATTATAGTCGCTATCTACGTGCCCCTAAAAATCAATCAACACAACTGTTAAAAAATCGAATAACAATATCTTTCGAAGCTTTATTTATTACATACATACATAACTTCACGCCAGTTCCCTTGCGGGGTAGGCACGAATAACAGAGTGCCATTTAGGCTTATTCTTACACACCTCACTTGCCTCTTTGACATTCATAACTCTTGTCATGCAAGCTCGTCTGTTCTTAAGGCTCCTGATATCACCTTCTGCTAGTACACAATCAATTTGATCATGGAAGCTTTATTTATTAATATTTAAATATAAATTTTACCAAGAAAGAAACTTGTTTTAATTTTTACATTTATATGTTTCGAAGCAAATTTTGAATCCAACGACAGCTTATAAATGTCAAAATTATAAAAACACTATGAAACAATCAAAACTGTTGCATTATTCGGAGGATGTTCCAAACATGCAGAAACTTAAACTTTCATTCCGAACAACAACATAACTAAAAAACATTGTTATCCGTGCAGGAACGGAGAAAGAATACAATTTCCTGCGGCCGGGCGGCCTGTCGTAAGAGGTGACTTAACAACCTACAGCCAGGTGGTAGGGCATTTGCCCGACTGGATGGCTATCACCACTGGTCTTGAGCATGCCGCCATAACAACTTTGAGTTGTGTTCCGGCATTAGTGACCAAGTTCCAGACTCACTTAAGAGAGCAGCAGCGCATTTGTAGCACCTTTGGTATTGCAAATTTCCATAGACGATGGTAACCGCTTTCCATCCAGTAGGCCGTCTGCCTGTCTGCTGAACTCCTGCAATAAAAAAAAATAAAAAAAATGTTGTATTGATTCATGAGCAACAACGGTTTTGGTCCATATTCTATTTTAAAAAATTAAAACGCTTCACTTCTTTCTCTTTTTGAAATGTGGCCTTACATGATTTGTGTATCCAACCAGTTTAAATTAAAATACAATCAAACAACAAAACTATAAATACAATCTTAATTTACAACATCAACATTATTTTGTAACTAAATTGAGCTTTTTGTAGGCATCGAATAAACTACAGCAAGAACCTTAAACTTTTCAGGGCCCGTACCAAATGAACACGACTCGACTGATCACCTTGGGATAGAGATCAATGAACCTCAAAAAGCAACAGTCGGCATTGAGTGGAAGAAGGATTTTGATAAGGTAAAAAGTATTCCACGTGTAAAATTAAACAAACATTTAACACATCGTAGTAAAGAACTAACAACTATAGCATAGGCTGTGCCTAATTTAGCTGTTTTCTGACCTTCTCGTGTACAAAAAACGATGGCACTATACATTTACTTTATACGTGTTATAGACATATATTAAATAACTAGCGGCCCCGACAGACGTTGTCCTGCCTTTAAAAAATAAAATTCTAGAACCCGATCCCAGAGCCACGTAGCGGTTCTAATTGCGAATCTAAACCATCCGGGTACCACCCACTCAAACACACAAAAACAAAATCACCAAAATCGCTCCAGGTGATTAAGAGGATTCCAGAACCCGATCTCAGCGCCACCTACCGGTTCTAATTGTGAATCTAAACCATCCGGGAACCCACTCATCCCTACTCCGTTATGTTTGCTGGATGAGAGGTGACAACGGTAGACATCTAGACGATTCATAACCGATCGATTAATAGTTAAAATAAAATAAAAAAAATCGCGATGGAAAAATAGGGGTTGATAGTAGAGAGGTGAAAAATTAAGAGTAATATAATTTTTTTAATTCTAAGTCATGACAAAATAAGATTAAAAATCTTGCTAAAAATTAAAGTTTACAATTATGAAATAAAAAATAGGGATTGATCGTAGAGGGGTGAAAATTTAGGGTTGTATGTATTTTTGTATGTTGTATCATAAAAAAATAGAAATTAAAAATTTTGTCTAAAAAATAAAAAAAAATATTTAGGGGTGGACTACCCCTAACATTTAGGGGAATGAAAAATAGATGTTGGCCGATTCTCATAGATACCGGATAAGCACAAAAAATTTCATCAAAATCGGTCAAGCCGTTTCGGAGGAGTATGGCAACGAAAACTGTGACACGAGAATTTTATATATTAGATATTTTATTTGTCTTTTTATAGGTCAACCGACGGATGAAACGAGCGTGTAGAAGAGCTGTCAAATCACAAACGTTCTACTGGTTGATTATTGTGTTGGTCTTTCTAAACACGGTGGTGTTAGCCAGTGAACATTATCAGTGAGTACTTAGATAACATCAAAATTATTTACACTTAATAGCATTTCATATACCACCGCATTGCATTACACGCACACTTCACAAACAAACCAAGACACACAAAGAGCCTAAAAATTAATAACCCAGGCACAGAAAAGAAAAAAACAACACACATGGCACTAGATAGGACAATATATATAAGTATAGATATAAGTCCCACACTGCACATGCACTTCCTCCCAACACCAGCATGTAACAGATACACTCTACATTAGTATAAGTTTAATATTAAAACTAGAATAAATTAATATAATAAGTTATTCGTAAGATACATACACCTCAACACAAAAATCAATAAATTAATGTCACATACAAGAACCAGAATAACTAATAAGCGTGTTAAATTCAAAAAATTAAGTTATAAAAAAGGGTACGGAACTCGAGTCCGTAGAGTTGTTAATAATAATGAAAAAAATCACATACCAACAGAAAGGATATAAATATAATAATATTAGTTCATAAATGTCCCATGTTTAAGCACGAGCTTTCGAATTTTAATAAAAGGAATATATGATATGCTTACAAACCATTCCCATGGCCCATCATTACCTGTCATTGCAATAACACAAGATTGCCTTAAACATTGAGCCGTCACTACTTGTTAAACATAATAGGAGTAAAGAAATAAAGTCTCACATCCATTCGCTTGATCACGTAAAATGAATGGAGGTGCATCGGAGTGCGAAGAAACACATTTAGAAGAAACACCCACAATCCACAAGCAATTGCTCATTAAGTAGAACGATAAAGTGGACAGTGAACTGAACGAACTTCAGGCATGCAATTAGCAAGAAACTGAACACAACTGAACTTATTATTTCCTGAATTCTAATATAAATATCAAATAAAGAAGTCACACATAAAAAATTACATGAATTTCGTAATGTAGCTTCTAGAAAAAGCAATGTTCAAGATCATTTAGTAGGTACTTTAGCTTATAGTAATAATTATTTATTTGTTCCAGACAGCCGCCGTGGCTCGACTACTTCCAAGAGTACGGCAACGCTTTCTTCGTTGCTTTATTTACTTTAGAAATGTTAGTCAAAATGTACAGTTTAGGATTACAAGTAAGTTTAAACTTTCTTTTATGTGGTATACAATATTAGAGCCAATATCTTATTAACTCCCAATACCTACTACTACTAGTCGGCCGACCTATTTTGACTATAGCGTGGATAGCGGCATCCCCTCCCGCATACGGCGTATCTCCAAGTACTGTTCGCAGCTTCGATAAGTTTGCACATGTGAAGCTCGTCATTTCTTTACTTGTTCTGTTATAATCTTTTTGTTGGTTATTAAGTCTTTTTTACTAGTTTTTGTTTGTTATCTTGTCATCTTTACATATAATAAAATTGTAAAGGTCAAATTTCTGTACAATGAAAAATATGCTAAAAACCGAGTCAGGGGGATGTAAGAAGTGAAATAGAAATAATTTAGATATTTTTCAAATTTTTGTTTCTCTGTTTGTCTGTCTGTTTGTACCGGCTACTCTCCGAAACGACTAGACCGATCTAAATGATATTTCGTATGGTGGTAGCTTATATCCCTGGTCAACATATAGGATACGTTTGATCCCAAAAAATTAATGAGTTCCCGTGGGATAGTTAAAAACCGCACCACGCGAAAAAAGTCGCGGGCATCAGCTAGTTATTACATATTCATTTATTTTTTGCGATTTATGTCCTATTTTTACTATCCTTTACAAATATATTATTTATTTATTCATTTCAAAAAATTAAGTAAAAGAAATATTACAAAACCTTAATTTTTGACCTTTATTGAGTTATTTCATAAATTAGCATTAGAAGCGAACAATACAATTAGAGGAACAAATTAAATTTAATGATCGTCATCATATTGGTATATTTAGATTTTTTGCAATCAGTAGGTACTTGACACGGTCGACTGCACATCTGGCATTCGTCTACTTGGCTTGGTCGGGTAGTAAAACGTTTAAGGTATTAGGGGAGCCCAACAAAGAAAAAGCGACCAGCCTCTTCTCTCAACTTCGGAATTAAAAGCCTACCTAAATTTATGAAAAAATTTCTATGATTTGCCTGTTTATATAGCCCTTACTTCTCTTAAAAGCTTAACAATATATAAAGTCTAACGTATTGTATGATCATCGTATTCTATATTTTCTGATGGTAGGTATTATAAAATTTATATTTTAGATAGAAAGAGAACGTATATATTTTTACAATACCTTCTTGACAAAATAGCCTTATCGTTAAAAGCGATCTCTTCCAGCCTACCTAATTTAGAAAATTCTAACTAATCTAATGATGTTGGTAGAGCAGAAAATGAGACAGATATTATATTATATTATATTTTCAGGGTTATTTCGTATCTCTTTTCAACCGCTTCGATTGTTTTGTGGTTATCGGGTCGATCAGCGAGATGGTGCTCACGAAGACCGGGGTAATGCCACCTTTGGGTATATCCGTACTGCGGTGTGTCAGACTACTCAGAGTGTTCAAGGTTACCAAGTAAGACCCAACGATGATTTTCTTATTTCTATTAATGTAATGTTCTCCTTTAACAGTAACTACAATTGCCTTGGAAGCGGCGGTAGACTCATGACTTTCAATAAGTAATCTATCAGATTCTATTTTGAAATAAATACATTCATTTTCATTTGTATTACTTACTTAAAACTAACATAGCTAGCAAAATTACCAAACCAAAATGCCAATGGGCTGGTCACATTTATCACAGAACCCTACGGCCGATAGAGAAGACGGGTACTGAAGTGAGCAGTTAGTTAGCTAGTTTATAAAGTTGCGCTAATTTATTAATTTTGGTTAAATTACTGGTATCCATTTTGACTTTTGACCTGACAGATCGTCAGGAAGAGGGGCTGGTAATAAATTTCATGAAATCCGAGAGGCATGTTACCTGTTTAGTTTCCTGCAAGCACTTACACATTTCTAAATACAAATGTAAATATGATATATGATCTTGTTTGTTTATTTGAACCTTCTGTCGCTTTATATAAAACTTCGTATGCATACTTTTGGAGAACGACCAAGAACACAAGTTTATATTTAAAGGACGCCGAATAAATGCAAACGCAGCTGCACGAGAGTCAATTTTATACTACATTAATTTAGTATTAATTTGTCATTAACAGGTACTGGCGTTCGCTTTCCAACTTGGTAGCATCCCTCTTAAACTCGATCCAGTCGATTGCGTCTCTCTTGTTACTGCTGTTTCTGTTCATCATGATCTTCGCACTTCTCGGGATGCAGGTCTTCGGTGGCAAATTCAACTATGATCCAGTGGAGGAGAAGGATCGTCATAACTTCGATTGCTTTTGGCAGGCGCTCTTGACCGTCTTCCAGGTAAACAACTACGCTAATATGTTCATCGGTTTCCATTGCTAAATTTTCATTTTTAATAATAGAACCAGAAATTACTATAGTTAATTTATTAATGCTTAGATGTTTAATTTCAGATACTTACAGGTGAAGATTGGAATGCTGTTATGTACGAAGGAATCAAAGCGTATGGTGGTGTGGGTTCTGTTGGAATTCTGGCTTGCATTTATTTCATCATTCTATTCATCTGCGGCAACTGTATCCTTACCAATTTCTTTTTCCTAGAATGCTTTTTCAAATAGATAAATTCATAATATTACATGTTAATATACCAATACCAATATATAAAAATATATTTGGATTTTTATGTATTTGTAGTCAGTCAGTATCACAGCCACAGCTATGAACGATTTTAGCCAAAGTTAATAAATACATAAGTACTTTAGAAAAAATAAAATTGAATACTTCGAGGCCTTAAAAATTGTAGATTAAGTCTCTTTATATAAGTGTCTTTCCGTAGTACTATATATTCTTTGATAATTTCTATAACTAACAAACAGACATCCTGCTAAATGTATTCTTGGCTATTGCCGTAGATAATTTAGCAGATGCTGAGTCTTTGACCAATATTGAAAAAGAAGAAGGGGTAAGATTTTAATTCAATTATTACTTGTATACTATATAATTCTGAAGATTCCTTTCAAAAAAATCTCTATGTTCAATATATAGTATGGTTGATTTAGTAAAAGTAAAGTATGGACATTCCTGTTTTCAGGCTGCCGAAGAAAAAGAAGGTGGTAGTGTAATTGCAACAGAAGGTGGACACGCAGAAACGGATGATGAATATATTCACGACGACGATGCATATACAACAGATAAGTAAGTAGATTGTGCTTCTATCAATATGAGCAAAAAAGGCCGTGGAAATTGTCTTCCCAGTCTTGTTAAGTGCATATAGAGTATAAGTCTGTCAATAGTTTGTAAAATATCAAAAGTACTTTTTCACATTATAAGCTTTTCATATCAAATCGAGAATCTACTCACCAACATTACTAACCGTTTTGTGTGATAGGTGAATAAAACATAATGATAGAAAAATGTACTTGCGACAATAATGTTGTATGAAAGATTAGAATTATTATGCAGTTATATATTTAGTAGTTATTAAACTGTATTATGTTCGATTATGTCTAGACGGACAAAACGTCTACTATCTCAACTTTTCTTCTAGTTCTGATAGAGAGTATGAGGAAACCGGTTCTGAAGGTGAAGTTCCTGAAGAAATCGATGGTGATATCGAAGAAGGTCTTGAAGATTGCGAACGAATAGAAGAAGAAGAAGAAGAACAGGAGAGAGATGAAGAAGATATGGTGGATAGTCATCAGAGAAATCATATAGGTATGTTTATATTATTTAAAAGTGTAATAGATATCGGGACAAATTGGAATATTAACAGTCTACAAAATTTGTTTAGAAACAATACTTTAAACATATTAGATTGTCTAATCAAATTAATGTTTAATTAAATTAATATCTAGACGTCGAATTTTAAGTTTTAAGAGAATTATTAACAACACGATTTTACGTTTGTTACTCAGAAAACTATATAAATATTGTAAATGCAATATGATGATCATGTTATAAATTGACTCTAGTAATGAATTTAGCAACCATATCACAAATTGTTTAATAGGGTCTGTACGTAAAAAAGTAAATGTTGTAACAGACATAAACAATGTAGCTAATCAACCAAAAACAGTGAACAGAGATTTGGATGAGGAGCCACGCCTGAAAAGAAAACCAACAACGTCTTCAGCAAGACCGAGGCGTCTATCCGAGGTCGATATTCACGACTCAAAGAAACCAATACCGGAAGCAACATCTTTCTTCATATTTAAGAAAGAGAACAGGTTAGGGCACAAAGACAGGATTAACAGCTGTAACCAAATTTAGATGTCAAATTTTAAGTATCTTGTATTTTAATTTTACGAGTTGGTTTTGATTCTGTAACCAGTGTCTAATTCACTTAGGCCGGTGTGCATAGATATTTAACAGACGGTTAAAATAAAATAATCGCTGTTTAGTCGTATAGTTTTAGTGATTATTTTATTTTAACCATCAGTTAAATGTCTATGCACACCAGCAATAGATATTTAACGTAATTTTTGTAAAATTCGACATTTATTTCAGTTAATTCGAGAAATTAATTTAGGGTTGTTGTCTGACCTGATTAATAATGAATAGCCAATGTTATAGCCAGTGATAAATATTTAGAGCAACACTTGAGTCTTACCACTCCAAGAGTTATTTAATAGAAAACGACATACCTCGCTGGCTAAGGACCTAATAGACCGGTTCCTATATTCTATTCATTCACTTGCATTATAAGTGGTAGAAATTTGACATTACTTGTATGGAGATTATGTTAAATTTTAACCAGTAGAAAGGCAACTGAACGATTATTAAGACGTAAGAACCGGCCGTTAGTCTTCCCTGTTCGAATTTGTAATCTAGCAACAACTCTGCAACTATCATCTTATGATGCCAATTATAAAAATGTTATGAATTATTTCTAGTTATCAGTCGCTTAATAATTCATTTTCAAATGTTTGGAGTTCATAAAATTTCTAGTTATCCTTTGACATTAGCAAAAATACTCACATTTGCTTGGAATTTTTTCTTAGTTCCTATGTATGTATTTGATTTCGCATTCAAGCGCAATATTGATTTTATCCAATTTTTAAAGTGTTTTGAATACTGGTCTATATTATCAAATCAACTCTACTGGCGCCTTTGGTCTATGTAATTAATATTTTAACTGATTTTTAATCGTATATTTTTATTTATTGTTCTTACACAAATACTTGCTAATCACATTTTTATTGTTTTTGCATTATAATATTTAAAAATATATTATTTTTATGTACTTAATTTAAATCAGGCAGGTTTAGACCCTTAGCCAAATCTCCCAAGTCACAACTTGGAGATTAGGCATGTTGAAATAAAAACTATACTACAGTTCTTCAAAGTTTCTTTAATAGTGCAAGGTAGATAATAATTATTCCTGACACTTCCAAGTTTAGATAAATCTATTTTTTTAACGGCCAAGCCACTATCCCAAGAAAAAAATATAATAAAACCTTTTATAAAATTTTACGAAAAACGTACTTGCTTATATAATGATTAAGATTCATAATTTCATCCCCATATTTTATAAGGAACATAAAATTCTTATAAAATAAATGGATTTATCAGTTCACATTCAGTAAAATTCAAAGCAGATTTCTTTCGATCTAAATACTTTTATTTTAATAATATTATGTTATATTAATAAATTATTTAACTATGGACTTATAAAAGATACGATCTCTTTGATACAATTTCGCTGAGAAAGGACGTGCAATATATGCAGATATGTACAAGCAAACAAATATTCGTTTCACAGCAGAAAATTGTATTTAAAATATTGAATAGCAGAACTACAAAATCAATGCATATTTCTCCCACAAAGATGGCGGGCAGAGTGAAGAAGAGGGGAACCTGGTCACAGCCAGACCCCGAAGGATATCAGAACTGAATATGCCAAATCAAACACCACCAATACCCAACGCTAGTAGTTTCTTCATATTCTCACCGACTAACAGGTGATTGGTGATACCGACAGTTGTTGTTGTACATCACCAATTGGTACCAGTGTCTCATTGTTCAATTGGCGTTTGTGTTGTCCAAAGTTTGATTAGTATCATCAGACTAATTAATCACCATCTGTGACTGCTCCTACAAGTGTTTTAAATTTAATAATACCCGACTACGGTCAGCTCTAATGTTCCAATACAGGACACGAGTTTTTCATTACAAATGCTTTGATATAATATTGAGAAATATCTGTCCATAAAATCTCCATATATGGAAATTCCCACAGAGTACATTATTCTAAGTCAGTCATTCCTTATCTTGAAATATTTTCCTCTCTTGAAGATTCGACTTCTTATGCTTCACTCAGTACATGGTAGGTTCATTACCTTCTAATAGATTTCAATCATCAGCTTTTGGATGTATAGCTGTAACCAATAAAACTTCAACTTTACCGTAGTCGGGTGATTGCATGAAGATCTCGAATTCATCACGTGAGTCAAAATCAAAATTCATCATCAATGAGTCTGCTGGGTACCTTGCGAGAACTGTGCTCCCCTCTGTTTAGCAGTTAGGTTTTGTGTCAATAGTTAAACAAGGTTGTAGCCAACATATGCCCTGATTTCTTTTGATGTCTAGAACTAATAAGATTTTAATTTACTTTACTTGCACAAGAGTTTTAAAAGAATTATTTAAATAAATATCTGCATTGTGTCGTTGAGTCAGGTCTGTCTTTGGTTTGAATGTCAAAAAACTACTCTTAAATGCTAAAATATTCTTCTAAATGTACATTTTAAGAAACATTAGGACTAGACTTATCATCTTTAACGTTTTAAATCTGGCTACGACCTTGAGTTTTAGGACTCCAGAGCATGTCGACAAATCCCTAGATTTAGTGATTTTACGAGTATCAATTTTGTTTACTTATGTAATTTATGTATTTGCATGGTATGAATTTTGTGATTTGCGTTGTGGTATGAAAAGCAAATTTGCATGAGCTTGTTTGCTGCATTTTGGTGTATTTATTTATTACTTGTAGCAAGTTTATTGAAACAACTATAACGCCATAAATGGCAATCAAGTTTTATTTGCTCTATTTTTTTCCAAAATTATTTATGTATTATCAATTGTGTAATTTATGTAAATAAAACCCTGTAAAATTTGTTATTTTAACCGAGTGCTTAGAAACTCTAATCTATTACTAAAATATAGTACTTAATACATAATTTAAAATTATATCAAGATATTTATTTCAAATATTTCCCTTAATTATTTTTCAAAATTAACAACCTTTTGTTATTTGTCATCAAAGCTGTAAATGTTATTGCACATTAACACAATATCGACACTTCTGATGACTTTCTTATGTCCAGGTTTCGGGTGTTCTGCTACAAGATGTCATCTTCGTCAATGTTTGGGAATATCATATTGGTTTGCATCATGCTTTCATCGGCGATGTTGGCAGCTGAAGACCCCCTTGACGCCTCCCAGAAGGGGTTTCGGAATTGGGTAAGGCCACCATGAAAGAATAATATGTAATTCCTGATGTATTCTTACAACACAGGTGACACCATTAGACCATTCATGTTTTACATAATAAAACTACGTTTTAACGGCTTTAAGCGCGGTTTTTATTTGATTTTTATGCCGAAGTTTTGGCTACTTTTCAGTAGCCATTATCGCGGAAGGCAAAGATTTCAAGTGTCAATGAGTAAGTAATATTAAAGTTTTTATTTAGCCTACCGCCAACTTGTTCATTTTAATGATTTACTTTCATTATTTTTTATGGTTATTATATGTACTCTATGGGAACCTAATCTAATTTACCACCACATCTCAACATGCTGTGGCTTGAAGAGAAGAAGCGGTGCAAGACGTGTTTCAGCAACATCTCTCTAATATTTTTAAATAATATTAAAGATCAAACAAAATACCGCGCTTAAAACCGTTAAAACGTAGTTTTATTACGTGTACTAGTCGCGAAGACTTAAGAAAATACCATTCTATAAGAAATGTCAATTAAAGTTTTCACTCAATCTGTTATTATTTAAAACGTATTTTTTAAGCTTAAATCAGTTAAAAAGTCCTAATCAGCTCAGTTAAATTCCATAAATTTCATAAAATTGTTAAGGAGTAGTTGACTTGACTGTAAGTGCTATCCAGGAACATGCGTAGGTACATATATAGGTACATTGCTTCTACCTATAAGATCACTCCGGTACAACGCTCACGCGATTTATTTAAATCAAATTACACTATATAATAATTATTAAATATCTTAGCCAACTTAAGGCACTTTTACAATTAGATACTAAAGTAGAAAATGTTTTAAATTAAACTTATATAAACAATATTTAACGAATATATTCAAAACTTTATCTCATACGAAAAGCAAGTTATAAATACAAATGTACAAAGACTGCTACAAATGTAATCCGTTGCTGTAATAGAGTAAAAATAAATAATTCTCATGTGAATGTTTACCCTTGTTGACAGCTGCTGAGCCAGTTCGACCTGTTCTTCACGGGCATCTTCACGCTGGAGTTGTTCCTGAAGCTGGTCACGTACGGCTTGATCCTGCACCAAGGCGCATTCCTGCGCTCCGCGTTCAACGTCCTCGACATGCTGGTCGTTTGCGTGTCGCTTATTTCTATGAATTTAAAGTGAGTGTGTGAAATTTAAAGTGCCTGCTTTTACCAAAAGTGGTTTTTTTTATTGCAGGATTTCAGCAGACAGGCAAACAATTTGCAACACCAAAGCTGCTACAAATGCGCTGCTGCTCTCTTAAAGGAGACTGGAACCTGATCACTAATGCCGGAACACAACACAAGATTGTTATGGCGGCATACTCTAGACCAGGGGTGGTCGCCATCCAGTCGAGCAAATACCCTACCACCTGACTGTGGGTTGTTTTGTCGCCTCTTACGACAGGCCGCCTGGCTGCAGGAAATTGTATTCTTTCTCCGTTCCTGCACGGATGAAATGAATGTCTCTCTAAGGGTGTTTACAAACAGCCTCAATTAAGGCCAAGAATTTTTGACCCTATCTAGACGCTTCGTCGAACGATTGAATGATTCTTTATGGCGAACGCCAATGAGCAATCTGTTAGGAACTTAGCATATGGCACGTTAGAATCCTCTTTAAGAGACGTACACTTCTCCATGGTTAAAACATTATTACCTTTATTACACACGTTTCGCCCGAACTGCTGATAAATAACAATTTGTTTGCTACAAATAATAACGCTAGACAGAATTTTAAATATACACATTTTTATAACAAATCATGAATTCTATGTGTAGAAGTCCTTACTCTTGTCTTTGATTTTATACGTCACTCCATGATATCAAGTTTAAATTTAAATTTAACTTGCTCTAGTCTTTCAATTCCTATCTGTACGTTATGCTCTAACATAATCGTGATATCTATCTGTCTGATAGATCTAACAATAATTTTTGAGAAAAATGTCTGTCAGACACTTGTATATAGACTTGTATAAGGATTCCAGTTTTGCTATTTAGGTACGGACACTAAAAAGTTAAGTAATCGTACATTTTGGTGTGTATATGTAAGCAGTGGCGTAGCTTGCCTTAGACGGGCCCTGTATCAAAATCTGTTCTATATGCTACCCCCCATGTTATCAGTATAAAAAATATTAAATTAAGCACTTCGATAATCGTGATAAATTTCTTTTCTAATCTCTAGCCACAATAATTCCTCACCAAATCAGATATAAAACACAAAAAGAGAGTAAGCATCTAAACCCCTACAATTATGTCGCAAATAACTCTCCTATTGGAGAGACGTTCTACAGAATTATAACAATATTGTAGTTAGGGAAAAATTTACTTGTGTAATAATGAAAACCATTGTCATCAGGTCTGGTAGTATATCGGTGGTGAAAATATTGCGAGTGTTCAGGGTGCTGAGGCCTCTTAGGGCCATCAATAGGGCCAAGGGCCTTAAGGTCAGTACTTATTCATATTTTATTTCACCTATATCCACTAGAGGCAGCCTCGGGTCGAGCAGCCACTACTTGAGGCAGACTGAGGCTGCTCAATTTTAAGGCAAAGGATTGAGGCAAAACCGCGTTGGCACCAGACGCGTGTAGACTAGCTGCTCCTTTAATAATCGTTCACACTATTAATAAAACGGATTGCAACAATAATAATACTTTTTTCAACACACTTGCTCATAAAGTGGCTCTATGGTCACCGCAATTAGGCACAGAATGACACCCATTATCAAACTTTGAGTAAAAAACATTATAACTCACTAGTGAGTTATAGATTTTTTTTTTTGAAATTTTATTGGTTGAGTTGCTTTGTTCTTAAAAAAGTTTTTATTCAAAAAAAAAAGATCGTGTTCTATAGAAAAAATAAATTAATGTTCCTATTGCTTGCTCATTTCATGCAACTTCTTATTTTAATAGATAATTTTAACTCGTACGTGTTTAATAAATAAAACTTTCACTCATATATAACTTTTTTTTATCTACTAAATAAAATGAGTTTTTGTTGTTATTTTATTCACAAGTGTGTTGAAAAACGTCGTATGATACACGTGTGTATTGATGATTACCGTCCTCGGCTCTCTTAAGACCCTCGCCTACAGCTCGAGTCTCAATGGCGCCTCGGCGGTAATCACCAATGTTACACACTAGTACCATAATGTACTATTATTTAACGGATCCCAAAGAACGATGATTCTTGTATAATTTTATTAATTTAACTGCAGTTTTATTGTCGATATCGAGTAGCGACTTGAGACGACACACCCATTTCCACTAAACACACGGCTCAGACTGAAGCTCCTTTGAATGCGCATAAAAACCAACATAATATAGCTAGGCCCGCAGCGACGAAATTTGCCTCATGGCGCGGCGTGCCTCAGGTTGAGGCAGAGTCTCCTTTTGCACTGCTTCGGGTCGAGGCTTGACCCGAGGCTGCCTCTAATGGATAAAAAGCTTAAGACTTTATATTTAATTTTGTCATAAGTACTCTAAATGTTACTATAAAGTTTTTCGAATGAATCGATGGTGACCCTTTATGTAAAATCTTTGATATATATATAGATCTGCGCGAGCTTCAAGCCTATGATTTTCAGATGACAGCGCTAAACAGAAATGAGTGGAGCATTCCCATTTCGGAGGCCAGGACTAATTTTGGGTCGATAAGCCGCAGTAGTTAGTTATTTTAACGGTTTTAAGCGGTGCATTTCATTTAATTTTTAGTATTCCGATGTTTCGGCCACTTTTCAATTGCTGGTGATCACGGAAAAAAAGATGTATGAGTATTGTTCAAGTTTTATTTCGCCTACCGCCAACTTTTAAATTTTAATTCTTAAGTTTTAATTTTGGTTTATGGTCAAAACCGTTAAAATGTAGTTTTACTATGTGTACTACTTGTGAGCCTTAAGAACAGACGAGCGTACATGACAAGAGCTATGAATGTCAAAGAAGCAAATGAGGTGTGTAAGAATAAGCCTGAATGGCGCTCTGTTGTTCGTGCCTACCCCGCAAGGGAACTGGCGTGAAGTTATGTATCTATGTACTACTTGTGAAAACTTAAGAAAATATTTCTTGCAAATTTCTTTGTGGACTGATGTTATTTTTTAATGATTATAGCACGTTGTACAATGCGTGATAGTTGCGATCAAAACTATCGGCAACATACTGTTGGTAACATCTTTACTGCAGTTCATGTTCGCCGTAATGGGAGTCCAAATGTTCAAGGTAGGGGGCATATCGACCTGATTGCGGTGAATTTAAACCAGATTTTTCCCCCTTTTTTGTCCACCTACCACGAGTGATCACTTCTTACTGCTACATACACTTCGATTCTTGGAAAGGATGCAATGTAATAAGTCTACAGAGGGCGAGGAGGGTAAAGTAAAAAAAAAAGCGCCACACACAAGACTAATTGTAACATAATAGAATAGTAAATATATTTGCCAGGTGGTAGGGCATTTGCCCGACTGGATGGCTACCACCCCTGGTCTACAATATGTCGCCATAACAACCTTGATTTGTGTTCCGGCATTAGTGACCAGGTTCCAGTCTCCCTTAAGAGAGCTGCAGCGCATTTGTAGCACCTTTGGTGTTGCAAACGTCCATAGGCGATGGTAACCGCTTTGCATCAAGTGGGCCGTCTGCCTGTCTGCTGAACTCCTGCAATAAAAAAATATACAAAAATTATATATCGCAATTTGAGATACAAGTTTGGCCATCCGTATTTTGCTGTGCCGCAGCGTAGTCCGACACATCACTGATTTTCAGTGCCTACCTCCTAAATCACATATATCATGCGACCTGTGTTACAACATAAAGACATTATTATATAGAAATAAGATAAAATGAATTATAAAAATGAGAAAGACATCCGAAGAGCTAACTCGGAGCAGCACATTTTACAAATGAAAGAAAGAAAAAGATTTACTTAGAACTACAATAAAACTCACTTAAACTATTTAAATCAAATATTTAATTGTATATACTTAATTTATACAATTGAATACAATGCAAGAAAACTTATTTGTATTGTATTCTACTCATAGTCCCTCAAGACTATAAGTAGAATACTGAGCCTAGATCACCGTCTTCTATGGGTAAGGTGCGCAGAAGGCTGGCTACGTTTCCTCGCTGGATCGCCATACTGATCCGTTGGCCGAGGTAAGAACCAGCCCTCTGATCACCTGAAGAGTCAATGAGTCGTTTCGATAAATTTTGGTAGAGGCCCATGGCCTCAGGACCCCACGGTCCAAGCGTCTTGACAGCAAACGGCAGAAATATATAACTCTCACTGAGGGTTGCATAGTTGCGCCGCTGAACCGGCTGATCGAGACGTGTTTGGTAAATGGGATGCGGCCAACGTGTCTACGCAAGTCGCATCCCACACCAAAGGCTTGCCACGCTTTAAATAAAACACAATAAGTAAATGTAGCCCTAAATTGGTCTTAGCTCAGCAAAATTGCTGGTTAATATAACCAGCGCTGATCTTCCGCTAGGGCCATAGCAACATATACGAACACAGGCAAATAAAATAAAGATATGAAGTGAATATACAACATTTAAAAAATTAGAAAAAGAAAACCATAACGCAACTTTTAGAATTTTGTCTCTCTGCTCATCTGTCAGAGTATCACGTGAAAACTACAGAAATCAGAAATCTTTTATTCATAACAAAGCTACACGTCAAATTCTACATTATTATAATTATGGTCACACATGAAATTAAAATGAGGTCGTATCATAAGATATAAACTCCTCATGACTATAAAAGGGGTGCTCGACTAACCATTTTCTGAGCCGTGTTTTAAATGAGCCGACGGATGGTGACTCCGTTATCCTACTAGGTAGTTTATTGTATATAACGGTCCCATGAGATGCGTCAATCTCCACGATTTATTGTGTTTTATATGTTTCTTTTTTTTAAGTTTAAGGCTTGGCAACTAGGCCTTTAAGCCAGACGCAGTTGTATCGTAGGCTGCAACCGACATCATTCAACGGAGTTCTTGTGAAAACTGGAAAGGTCACATTTGGCTATATAGTTCACATTTCTCGCAAAACCACATAATTACTACTCAAAAATATCATATCAATAGCCTACAACTATTGTTCATTTTAGGGTAATTTTACACATTTTTAGAAAATAAAACTGCACAACACAACGTCCCCTTACAGTTCCCGCCAAGAACTCTTTTATATGTTTCTTATTTTATTTAAGTTTATGGCTTGGCAGCTAGGCCTTTAAGCCAGATCTTAGTTTACAATATAGTTTCTTCATTTTCTTAAGCCTATGTGTAGCACAGCTGAAACATCAAAATCAATGCCGAAGGCGTTGGAGCCTTCATTAAAAAAAAAGCCTCATCGACTCTTCGGGTGATCAGTGCAATACCTACCTTTTATCTATGGATCAGGGGGCTGGTGCCTACCTCGGACTACATATCAGTATGGCGATACAGCCAAGTAACTTATAAGATACCACTTAATGGAAAGTGTTTATTGCCAGCTGTATAACATTTACAATACTAGGGCAATCGTTAACAAACTGCTAGCTTTGAAACTATATATGGCACCTTGCATTTTTTTTAATGATCTCAATCGTAGTGCAAGAAGAAAACCTCGACAGGCAGTTTCTAATCGTTTTCAATGTTTAATACTATATATATTTTATAGATTCATAGGGTACAGAACTAAACTCCAATCTTGAAGGGAATCGAAGTGTAAAAGCCAATGGCAGGTTATCTTTCACAAATATTAATACACCTTTGGGCCAATCTTTCCTATTATCTTCTTCTATTGCTCATTTCTCATGATTCTTTATAACGTATGTCTATAAGGTTTCTTTTTTTAATAAATATAATTTTGTGTCCCAATTTTAACTGGTAAGTGTCAAAACTAAAAACACATGACAGAATTAGTTAATAACTTATCATTCCTTTAATATTTTTACATAGATTTAAGCATTTCCTCTTTAGGGCCTGCGATACTTACCTTTTATTCTAAGATATAAAAAAATCAATTTTCTGATATTCATGACATAATAACATTTCTTGCCATTTTAACCAATAATCGTAATTTCATACGAGTTGATAAATTACTAAAAATATTGTATGAATCACAGAGCAGTTGTGCTGCAGTTGCAGCTCATTTATTATTAGGCATTATACCTAATAATAAATTAGCTGCAACCCCATCCAGTTTTCCTGTAACATTTTCTTATTGTCATCGAACCCAAAGGTGTAAAAACAGACCTACCTAACCTCAAGTAATTCATAGTACGCATAACAACCCCCCCTACCTTGGAGTTTATTAGAGCCTACATCCGAAACTAATTATAAAAGCCCCTTTCAGTTTGACTACGTATAGCAGATAGTTTAACATTCAAGATGGTCTAAAAATTAGATTCTTATGTTGGAAATAAATCGTTTTGTAATAGATTTTGTGGCGTTAATGTTGGAAATCGTTTAGCAAATGTAACTTTGATAGTGCTCCTAAATTATTTCTAGAGGAATCCACAAGTGCTTGCCTTTACTTCTCTTGTGTTTAGATATTGCAAAACGCCACAGAACTTCCAACGAACAAAAATAAAACTGAGTCAAAATTCGGTTCATTGAATTCCAGTCTCGACTGATCTAGTTTAAAAAAAATATTTAAATAATATGTTGCTTGTAAGTCTAGTGATGCTTTGTTATATAAACACGCAAATGAAAATAGACTTCTAGGAACCTCTAGAAATCTAGGATCTAGGAGCTTTTTCATAGTTACATCCTTTACTGGGCGATTATATTCATTGTGTTCTTCTGCCTCGGTATAACTTAATACAATATTTAGTTCTTCTTCGTCTACTACTTAAAGTTATTAATTGTATTAGATGTACTAATTAAAGGCTATTTTGATTGTCAGAATTTTTATATTTTGCTAAACGTTGTCAGATTCCAACCACAGCTATGTCGATAAGACAGCCCGGTATTTTCACACTCCATTGTACAAAATCCTTATGTGATTAAAATTTTGCTTGTCCCCTTTATGTTCTGATGCTGCCTGCGTGTTTGGACTTCCGGATCCTTGCCCTTTGGTAACGTATACCTGGACTAACAATTCCTGGAGATAGTATGTGGTTAAATGTGTGATAGTAGCAATTAAGACTATAGGAAATATAATGCTAGTTACGTATTTATTACAATTTATGTTCGCTGTCGTCGGTGTACAGTTATTTAAGGTGAGCTTTGAAGATTAGCTTTCATAAGAGCTTGAATATTGCTATGCTATGTCAAGAATGACCGTTGATGTAATGTCGGTAAAGTAGTATGAAACATATTGTCAATGTGATAACATTGCTTTAGCATTTTCTATAAATTTAATTATGTGTATAAATAAATAAAAACGTATCTAATATGAAAAATATCAATTATATATTTACTAAAAATATCTAAATATTTAGGTATGATTTTTCTGTAAATTTTATTAGATAAATAATTATAATGTATAGTGCATGACTGAGAAATTTAATAAAAGAAAACCATATTAGCCGTCATATGCGAATTAAACAATAGCTTACATGCCATTTAATCATGAGAAATGATGCGCACAAAATTTAATTTATCATCACTCTTCACAATAATATTGTATGCAATGTTATTGATTGCATGGTTATTAAATGGAAAAGATTATGTGTCGTTTAATGTTATAGATTAATCGCTGAGTTTCTCTTTCAGGGCAAATTTTTTAGGTGTAATGATATTTCCAAAATGACAGAGGATGAATGCCAGTAAGTAGCTTTATTTGTAATTTACCTTAAGTAGTGTTACGTAATACAGGCATTGAATTAAATGCCTATTGAAAGATCACATACTTGTTTACAGTGCTTAGAAAGAGTGAGAAGCAAAAGAAGTCCAAATTCTTTGCGATCAATACCGTTAAACGTGTACTAATCGTAATAGATTATTGCTCCAATTTGCAATGCTTCGCCTCGCGGTCTAGACTCTGCTGGTCCTACTCTCCAAGCTAGCCCCATTTACTTACACAATATCTGAATAGAAACACTTATATTAAATAAAGAGCAACAATGAGAATTTACCGAATACCGCCTTCATGAAATAACAGCGGATTAAGGTTATATGATCTACATGGCGGCATTGTAAAGACATTCCTTAATTTTTTGTTATAACTTATATAACTAGCTCACTAAAGAAAGTGTATAAAAGTCAAGGTGGGCAAGTCCATCAGTGGGATAAGTTCGTACACCTTTCATTTTTTACCTTTTTTAAACGGAATTTAACGCGAACTACAAATCGAACATAGAGTTAAATGGTGTCTTAGCTTTACTCAATGATTTGTTGTCGTCCTAGATATTAAATAGCTAGGATACGGAAATAACGAGAGATGTTCGAAGTTCCCCCACTGATGGACTTCCCTATCTTGACTATATACAAGCTGCAGGTGTGCCTGTTGGCGCAACAATAGTGATAAATGTAATTATACATGTATTAAAAGTAATTGTATATTATATTATCATGAATGTTGACGTATTCGTAATCATTAAAATTGTTTACAGGGGGACATATTTAGTGTTCGAAAATCGCAATTACGTGGTGAGAGAAAGAGAATGGAAAAGAAATGACTTCCATTTTGATAATGTTATGAAAGGGATGCTTACTTTGTTTACCGTTTCTACATTTGAAGGATGGCCTGGGTGAGTTACATTTTTTTATACTTAGCCAGCTCCAAAAAGGAATAAACTTTATTACGTAAAACTAATGCCAAATATTATTAGTTTAAAGCTTATATTTCCTTTTGCATATAATAAGTTCAATATGTTTGATTTCAGATTGTTGTATGTGTCTATAGATTCGAACGCTGAGGATCGTGGTCCCATTACTAACTTCCGTCCAATTGTTGCAGCCTACTATATTATTTATATTATTATAATTGCCTTCTTTATGGTAAGTTGTTTAATTGCTAACGAGTAGTCTCTTCGGGTAGGTGCGTCCTTTATAAAGGGCACGCAAAATCGGTACATAATCAGTTTATACTCAACCGCCAAGGCGGTAGTCATAATACGGGAGCGAGCCGTTCTAATGATAAAAAAAAGGATATTGTGTAGATGACATTGTAAAAATAGAACTACATAATACTACAGACCTGAAGCTTACGCAGGTCAGCCTCCACCATGTTACCCCAGCGTTATCTGAGGCGATTAACCTGGTAGACGTCTAGTCGACTAAGATAGGCTCCCTTTAATCTATAACCCTCTCTCAATCTTTGTATGGGTCCAGGTGACCAAGCGCCTTATAATTTAGTTGATTAATGAAAAATCAGATCTAAAAAACATTATGTAAAATATTTCAGGTAAATATATTCGTCGGTTTCGTCATAGTGACATTCCAAAATGAGGGTGAGCAAGAGTATAAAAACTGTGAATTAGATAAGAATCAGAGGAATTGTATTGAGTTCGCGTTGAAAGCTAAGCCAATTAGAAGGTAAGATAGAGTTATAGTCCTTGCAATCCACGAACGCGGGCGTGCTTTGCTCGTGGTTAAACTTGTATATGCACATTGCTATAAAGGTTTTTAAATGATTTATTTCTTAAACAACAATACAGTTCCCTTAAAGAGAAACGTACATTATTATAAATCTAGTAAAATACATGGAGTTTACGTAATACATATAAGCCAACTTCATTAAAAATTATGTATACTATTACGATAGTGTGTTCTAATTGGGACATAGGTGGACTGTATATATCCATAAGTCGCTGGTTCATATCCGGCTCGAAGGATCATATGATCGGGACATAGGCCGATAAAACTTGTAAGGGAAGATTAGGAATAGAACGAAGAGAAATATTTAATGATTTATTTTTATTTGTACTGTCACATTTTATATGAGAAAAATTATATGACAAAGTCAATCAATTATTGGTGTTACCAACACGTGCCTGACGGAGCGATCAGTCGCGAACGTGGCATCCAATCAAACCCGCTTTTGTCGTCACTCACACTTTGACACGTGATGTAAAGCCGGCACGATTTCGTCAACTGCAAGAACTAAATATAACTAAATAACTTTTTTTTTATTTTTTTTTATTGCAGGATATCAGCAGACAGGCAGACGGCCCACTTGATGGACAGCGGTTACCATCGCCTATGCACATTTGCAACAGCAAAGTTGCTATAAATGCGCTGCTGCTCTCTTAAGAGAAACTGGAACCTGGTCACTAATGCCGGAACACAACGCAAGGTTGTTATGGCGACATACTTTAGACCAGGGGTGGTAGCCATCCAGTCGGGCAAATGCCCTACCACCTGGCTGTGGGTTGTTAAGTCGCCTCTTACGACAGGCCGCCCGGCCGCAGGAAATTGTATTCTTTCTCCGTTCCTGCACGGATCAGACTGATACATAACTGTGCCCAAACCAACTATGAATTCCGAAAGAAAGTCTATCTCATTTTGTTTATTGTTTAATGAATTTTATATTTTACTAACAAGTCTCAAGGGCTATCTCTGATTTTCAATAAAAAAATAAAAAATACTGAGCTACCCGTCTCTTTGTTATCGACAATAATAGTTTTGTATATATTTTCAGGTACATCCCTAAACACCGTATCCAGTACAAAGTTTGGTGGTTTGTGACTTCGCAGCCATTCGAATATGCGATATTTGTTCTCATCATGATCAACACCATCACTTTAGCGATGAAATACCACAATCAGCCACCAGAGTACAGTAAAGCTTTGGACATGCTGAACATGCTATTCACTGCCGTATTTGCTTTAGAGTTCATTTTCAAACTAGCTGCGTTTAGATTTAAGGTAATAATCTTTATCATACAATCCTTACTCTCTTTTCTTTCACTATATCTCAATCATTTGACATTCTCACAATATATCTTTTACTTTCATATTCCTCTATTATACTTCACGTCTACTGACACACTACAAATCCATACTTCAATCCATATTAACATCATGTAAAAATATATTATACTTTCTTCCATGCTAATATTAGAAATTTAAATTCTATCTGTTATGATGTACCTACCGTAACGAGACGTGAACACTGACGATAGGGCTGGTCTATAAGCTTTAAGTCGACTAGCGAACTCTGGAGTGAACTATGTCAGGTATTTCACAGTTAGAAACAAGGTAACCGATGGAGTCGCAAATTTTTAAGCTGAAGTAATAATGGACTGGTCACGTCGCAGGACCAATGACTAATGAAGTAGACGAGTCCTGGGAGTATAGACCGCGTCTCTATGTCGTAATGTAGAACGCCCTCCAGTCGGGTGAAACGTCTAACTGCGCTAGGTCACTGGTGGAGGCTAAATAAAAACAGAGGGCTAAATGACAATGCCTTTTAGGCATAGAAGGCGGATAAACTTGGAGTGGAGAACTAAAATAAACTAGTCTAGCAGTCTCTTCGTTAGTGAACTGCCTAACTCTTGACTGCATATGCAGCAGAACTAAGTTTTCCCCAGAGATTAAATATATGGGCGCCTCACTGGAGCTTCTGATCTAGGTTAATGCCTAACAATATAATTGAATCTACTAGGTTAAGCCTAGTGTCGTTAAGAGTAATATTAATATCGTATTCTTTTATATTGGGCATAACAAACTTAACACACCTAGTTTTGTTCGGATTATGTAATAAATTATTTATTGTAAACCACTTAGATATTTGAGTCAAGGCGTTGCTGTTCTGTAAAGTTCTGTTTAATTCACAACTTTAAGTATGAGTGACGTGTCATCAGTAAACAACACTACCTCATACATATCATTAATAAAATATAGAAAATCATAAATATATATCAAAAATAAGAAGGGACCTAGAACAGAGCCCTGGGGCACACCCATAGACATACCAGTCCTACGAGATTGACATTGTTAATTTCTACGCTCTGGGATCTGTTGCTTAAGTCGCTAATAGTTTGTGGGAAGGGATGGAGGCCTAAGTCTATAAGATCTGGGAAAAGATATAGGCTACATTCGTTTTATCTCAGAAAACAATCCTGAAGGAGTTGAAATAGTGGATGAAAAATTATATCGAAAAACCACCATTCCTCAAGTTAGAGATATAAAATTCATATTTAGACTTTTGTTAAAAACTAAAGAAATGCATTTATGCAAAATAATCACTGGAAAAGGTAAAGTAAGAATTAAATTTATGATATATTCATTACATGCACTCCTTATAAATGTAAATAAATTAATTCGGATCAAGTTGCATTCACAGTTAACTTGTAAATAAAACTGCATAAGAAGACATCACCCCTCAAATAAAGACTTACTTGTTCTTCCTGATCTAGAACTACTTCGGGGATGCCTGGAACACGTTTGACTTCATCATAGTATTGGGCAGCATCATCGACATCGTAGTCTCACAAGTAAACGAACTCAAAAACCAGGTAACACAATAGTGATGCACTCTACTAGTAACACTTCTGTAGGTCACTATCACTTTGTGGTTAAAGGTTGTGGAATCGCAAATCTATATTGAAATATATTTAAAAAATATTCTCTGCAGTCACAAGAACGAAGTCTCTTACGATACAGCGAAAAATACTTATTTATTGAAAAATTAAATATATAATAGTAAATTATATAAAAACATATGAATGTGCGCGGTAACAGTGCCCAAAGTATTATGTATGACAGCGCCCGAAAGCGGCCGAATACGAGCGGTTGCAAGACCTTCTAATTTCAAAACACTGTTTCTTACGCTGATGGATATTATTTTATTTTAGATCTTATTTCATTTCATTAAAGTTCGAAATTGTACAATAAAAATTACATTAAAGGTCGATTGGAGGGGCAATACGCTTTTTCCTTACTCCTTACTCTTATAAGCCGCGTTAACTTCCTTCCAAAAAGCCTTCTACACAACGTAATGTAATAGTACTCAAAGCTTGACACATTTATCGGGTATAGTCAGCGCTAAACTTTATGGCTGCGCGCAATACGTTCTTTTGCAACACGACCCATCACTGCTAGCTATGGTGGGAAAATCGATCAATGACAGAAGCTTTCACAATATAACGTCCAATATGATGCCTTAGAAAATCGTAAGATTGTAAAACTAGACGTTCATTGCTTTAAAGTTCATATTTGTTTGCAATTTAACGATTGCAACTGCAAAGTAGCCAATGGACCAAGTGGACCCCAAAACGATGAATGGAATATGAATTATGTATCCTACATTAAACAATTTTCTTTTTTGGTGATGTATTAAGTAAAACTATGTATAAACGGTTTTAAGTGCAGCATTTTATTTGATATTTATTACGACGTTTCGGCCACTTTCTAGTAGCCGTGGTCATGGAAGACAACGACATATTTATTGAAATCATACAAAATAGTTTGGAAGAAACTAAATAATAAAGAATTGAAAGATTTCTGCCTAAAAGTAGAATCACTAATTTAATAACACCATCAACAGAAGTTAAATTGAGAGGACAATTTGCGATTCCAAAACCACACCACAGTTACTGTCCCAAGCATGGGTATCGATGTTGTAATAACAGTATCTATACGCTAGCTAATTCAGTCGTACAACTATTCGGTGGTGAAACTATGCATGTTGATTTCAGGGCAGTGGGATTGCCAGGCCTCACGTCGTCAAGGTAATACACGCTTACACGCTACTTAATACTGTTTACGGATGTTGTTTAAGTAATAAATTTACATGTATACGGGGGTAACGGTGGATCTTTACTTACTTACCTCTGCTGTACGTAGTAGTACAATCCTGCTCCCCGGGGTTACACCAATCTTGCATACTAGAACGTCACGGTGCAGTAATGTTCTAGATCCAGTGGCGTTCTTACAAGGTGTATCAGCGTCAGGTCGTTGATTAGGTTTAGTGGGTAGTTCGTCCGCTGTCCCTTCATGGAGGGTTACCAAAAGACGCCATACGAGAGTTTCAAACCCACTCGTGCGTATTAGGTGCTGCAGTTGTCCTCCTTCGGTATTTACGACCCAAGTGTGTGTCGCAAGAAAAGACATTCCCATGCCTTGTCAAAAAAAGTAATAAGTTGTAAAATAAAAAAAAATCTTTTAAAAAACCGACTTCAAAAACTAAAAAGTATAAAATAGCTTACTTCTAAAGTTATTATTATTAATATATATTATCTAAAACATCTTAAGTCGGTGCTTAGTAATTTTCAAAAAAAATGTAATTTTTATGTTTTACTTTGCACCAACTTCAAAATGTTTTAGATATTATATATTAATAATAATAGCTTTAGAAATAAGTTATTTTATACTTTTTAGTTTTTGAAGTCTCCTTTTTTAAACTAAGTTTTTTTTATTTTATTTATTACTTTTTAGTGTCTAGCTATGTATGGGTAGATCTACGAAAGGTGCCGCGCTCCTTAAAAAAATATAGGTCCCAAGAAACGGGAACAAAAAAATGTTTGTACAATGAAAACTACTGGGCCAAACTATGTTAAATTTTTAGGGGACCAAATGGAAGCTATTCCGCGTCGAACAAAAAAGAATCACTTAAATCGGATCATAAATCTCGGAGTAATCGGTGAACATACATAAAAAAAAAGATCCCGACAAAAATATGAGAAAAGTCAGTAGGTAGTAGTAATATTAAACCTATGCAATAAAAAATCGTAAATAGCATAATAATTATGTAAATGGCATCCGTAAACATCGTACGTAAAATATTAAATGTATGTCAACTTAAAATCACTAAACGATCTCAAATACCACTAGATCAATACATTTCTCAAATTAAATAGCACTAACTTAGCAAAATAGACCTAAAAGCAAAAGCTTTTAATGTTGTTAAAGAAATTAAACATATTATAGAAACTTAGTAAGCTTTTAATGTAAATAATAATATGTTTCTTCAATAAGGGGCAGTAACCAGAATAAAGCAAATAATGTACAAATATATAAAGAGAGATCACAGTGGTAGCACAAAGCACTGTTTTAGCAAATTATTTAAGCATATGAAGATCTTAGATTTAGATAGAAGCACTATAGTCTTAACGTGGAAGAATGATTTCATATTACTTCATAGACTACAAATACGAAGTCTTTGACACCTTTTACTTTATTAGAAGCTTTTTGATCTTCTGTTAACTTGAACTCAACATTTCTCTAAATTTAAATTCCCAAAAAATAATTAAAGGATCATACATACAATTAGATAAATATGTTGCTTCTGAAAAATATGTTAATATATTTAATTCATGTTTGTTATTGAATTTATTAAAATTTTGGTCGAGAACGAAATTCAGTCGAGGTCGAGTTTCTTTGGTTCAAGCGACAATTTTTGGAAAAGAAAAAATATGATTTGCATTTGTGTAAAAGAACACAGCTAATAACAGTATTTGATAATCATTATTTGTCAGACTTTTCTAACAGCCTCTATAACATGTTGAAATACCATATTGTATTTGGGAGTATTTCGACAATCAGAGTTTAGTATGTCTTGATTCTCTTTCTACCACTCCAACACTTACCATCAGTTAGATGGTTACCATTTACTACGTACTAAACAATTCTCAAAAACTTTTCTCACGCCAGATTTAAGAATTTTGAATAAGCTCATAGATGAGGTTCCTCAGTACTAGATATGTAGTTTTCTGATAGATCTTATAAAATTCTCTTTAGGTCAGCATTACGTTGAGTACCTCTAATGTTACAGATGTCTCTTAGTCATGATGACTACTCTACATCAGGTGGGTCTGCTGTTCACCGGCAACAAATACCTATCTACAAGAACAAAAACTTAATGTCTATCTCAAAATGTCGCTTATATCAAGTAGCTTTCGAGATGTTCTTTAACTAATTGCGCTTCTGTTTCCAAATTCGGCAGGAAAGCTCGATACCCTCAATTAACTTTTTCCGCCTTTTTCGTGTGATGAGACTGGTAAAACTACTATCGCGAGGAGAAGGGATCAGAACTTTGCTGTGGACGTTCATCAAGTCCTTTCAAGCACTGCCATACGTCGCCTTGTTGATTTTGATGCTCTTCTTCATCTATGCTGTTGTTGGGATGCAGGTAATGAATAATGAATTGGATAAACGCATAGTAGTCAAATTAATAATTAAACAACGTAATCAAGTTAGTTTTTAACTATTTATACACATAGAAATAGATTTACATGTATATAAAAGTACTTGAATAGACAAAAAATAAATAAAATTAATGTGTAATAAATAAGTAGTTAAATAGATATGTTCATAACAATGTCATACATAGTTATATATATTAAGTCTTTAGCGTCTGCGGAGTGACGCTCGCGGACCGCGTTCGTAATACCGAAGTAAGAAAGAGAGTTGGTCTGAAAGAGAGTGTCGGGGTGAAGGTAAGGAAAGGAATGCTCCGGTGGTTCGGGCATGTGGAAAGAATGCATGATGAAAGAATGACTAAACAGATATACAATGCAAAAGTGGATGGATGCAGAAGTCGTGGAAGGCCACGACACACCTTCCATGATCAAATTGATCGTGTACTAACAGAAGGTGATGTCAGGAGCCTTAAGAACAGACGAGCGTGCATGACAAGAGTTATGAATGTCAAAGAAGCAAGTGAGGTGTGTAAGAATAAGCCTAAATGGCGCTCTGTTGCTCGTGCCTACCCCGCAAGGGAAATGGCGTGAAGTTATGTATGTATGTATGTATGTAAGTCTTTAGATACCTCTTATTTTCCCAAATAGTACATAAACATAAATAAAACATAAACGAAAAGATAATCTTCTATCTTAGATCATGTTGGAGGAGGTGGCGAAAAAAAGTAGTAAAATCAAACTGAACTTAATATTTAGATAAGTAAAGATTCTATATTAATAAAAAATCTGAAACTGTCTGTGATTTAAAAAAATCTAATTAATCAACATGTATATAATGACAATAAGTTTATACCCAACACACTGGAAGAAGTAAAGAAATATGCAAATAAACTGACTTCACTATGGATAATTTGATAAATTTGTTACAGGTATTTGGAAAAATAGCAATAGATGACGACTCACCCATCACAAGGAATAATCACTTCCAAACATTTCCTCAAGCTATCCTCGTGTTGTTTCGATCGGCTACAGGTAAAACTTCAATTGATATAAACATACATTAGAGGAGATTATACGAAGTGGATGAGGTGAATATGTATGCCAGGGTCATAGCAAGTGGAGAGCCATCGTCTCTTCCTACCCCTAAGGTAGACAGACGTGATTTTATGTATGTATATCCATACATAGACTTACAAACAAGCGGACTGACAGACATAACGATTTAATAAGGATTTTTTCAACACACTTGCTCATAAAGTGGCTCTATGGTCACCGCAATTAGGCACAGAATGACACCCATTATCAAACTGTGAGTAAAAAACATTATAACTCACTAGTGAGTTATAGATATTTTTTTTAATTTTATTGGTTGAGTTGCTTTGTTCTTAAAAAAGTTTTTATTCAAAAAAAAAAGATCGTGTTCTATAGAACAAATAAATTAATGCCTATTGCTTGCTCATTTCATGCAACTTCTTATTTAAATAGATAATTTTAACTCGTACGTGTTTAACAAATAAAACTTTCACTCATATATAACTTTTTTATCTACTAAATAAAATGAGTTTTTGTTGTTATTTTATTCACAAGTGTGTTGAAAAACGTCGTATGATACACGTGTGTATTGATGATTGCCGTCCTCGGCTCTCTTAAGACCCTCGCCTACGGCTCGAGTCTCAATGGCGCCTCGGCGGTAATCACCAATGTTACACACTAGTACCATAATGTACTATTAATAAAAGTGGCTATGAAACTTGAAAAGTATAATAATTTTCTTTCAGGCGAAGCATGGCAAGATATAATGATGGGTGTGTCTCCTGAACCTGAAGTCAAATGTGATAAGAATTACGATGAGGAGGGTGACGAAAACAACGGCACCTGTGGCAGTGTGCTAGCTTTTCCATACTTCATCTCCTTTTATGTTTTGTGTTCGTTTTTGGTAAGATACCTCACAAAAGATGATATACAAATTGATACAAATGACTAACTCTTCAAGCTTTTCGTCGATAAGAGGTCTAATAATTTCTTTACAAATAATTTTATGTTTCAGATAATAAATTTGTTTGTCGCTGTCATTATGGATAATTTTGACTATTTAACTAGAGACTGGTCAATATTGGGACCACACCACTTAGATGAATTTATAAGGTAAATAAATACAATTATACAATTACATTTAGTAATATTTAATACCGTTTGGATTCTGGGAGTGCGTGATCTAACGGTATTTCTAAGCATATTAAGGCTACACATGAATCGTGCAAGAACGGAGAAAGAATACAATTTCCTGAGGCCGAGCGACTTGTCGCAAGAGGCGACAAATAACCCACAGCTCTGGTCTAGAATATGCCACCTTGAGTTGTGTTCCGGCATTAGTGGCCAGGTTCCAGACTCCTTTTTTAAGAGCGGCAGCACATTAGTAACGCCTTTGACGTCCAAAGGCGACGGTAACCGCTTTCCATTAGGTGGGTCGTCTGCCGGTCTGCTGAACTCATGCAATAAATAAAAAACCAGTATAAATTATTAGCTAATATCAAGAAATATTCTATGCAGGGAAATCTTCTAAAATCTCATATCTTGAGCTATAAGCTATCAATGCTGTACTGATGGGCTACCAGTAACCAATTAAATATAACATGAGAATGATATTTCTGATTTGTTGAAACAAATATATGTATATTTTTAGCCTAACTACTATTACTTGTCCTTCCAATAACATCGTGTTAAATTTTCATATTGATTTCTTTAGATTATGGAGTGAATACGACCCTGACGCTAAGGGTAGAATAAAACACTTAGATGTAGTAACTTTATTAAGGAAAATTAGCCCACCATTAGGTGAGTATCAACAATTTAGTAAAATTATTCATACATACATACATACATAACTTCACGCCAGTTCCCTTGCGGGGTAGGCACGAACAACAGAGGGCCTTTTAGACTTATTCTTACACTCCTCACCTGCTTCTTTGACATTCATAACTCTTGTCATGCACGCTCGTCTGTTCTTAAGGCTCCTGACATTATTCATCATATATTATGACAAAATTATTCATCTATGCTCTATATATATATATATATATATATATATATATATATATATATATATATATATATATATATATATATATATATATATATATATATATATATATATATATATATATATTATTTAAAATAAAGGCCATGGTGGCCGGCTTGGCCACCATGGCCTATCGTGTGGCAGAAGCGCAGGCAGAATTCCGCGACATGCCGGCCTCAACGATATAATACGTCGGGCTCTTGTCAGCGCCGACGTGCCAGCCGTTCTCGAACCGAACGGCCTGGTCCACGACGATGGCAAGAGACCCGACGGTATGACTTTAATACCCTGGACCTTGGGAAGGCCGCTTGTGTGGGACGTTACCTGTGTCGACACACTGGCGCCTTCTCATCTCCAGGAGTCCAAAGTTGGGGCTGGTCGCACTGCCACTTCTGCCGAAAACCTCAAACAGCTAAAATATGCAAACCTTGGAACAGGTTACATATTTGAGTCGTTTGGGGTGGAGACTTTGGGCCCATAGGCTTTGTTTAAAGACGAATTATTTAATTACCAGTTTTACAATAAAATACAGAAAATAATGTCGATGGCTAACATAAGAATGACAATGTCAATAAAATGTAAAAAGTGTATAGAAAAACAAACGTATAAAAAGGTTGTCCTACAGGGCTCCCCCCCAGAGACCATCCTAGGATGGGCGATAATAGTTAGGGAACAAAATTCTCCTTCCCGATCGCGTTCTTATCCCAGGTTCCTCTTTTTGCTGTGATAGTGTGACGTCAGAGGTGCGGTGTCCATCAGCAACCATATAAGCTGGCTTCAGCCTTTCTATAGTTACTGTTTGCTCTTTACCTTTCATATCCAGCTTGTAAATCTTGTCGGTCCTGTCTAGAACTTTGTAAGGACCTGAGTAGGCTGGCTGAAGAGCTCCGCGTACAGTGTCATCTCTGACGTAGACATGCGATGCAGTAGGCAAGTCTCTGAAGATGAAGATGTTCCTGTTGCAATGCCTTGAAGTTGGTGTAGGACGAATGTTATTCATAATGGCGCGTAGGCGCGCTGTGAAATCAGTCACATCAGAGGTGAAATGAAGAGTGTTGTCTGGTTGTAGGAACTCACCAGGCAAGCGAAGAGTCTCTCCATAAACAAGCTCGGCAGGTGACGCTTGAATATCATCTTTGAAGGCGGTTCTCATGCCTAATAAGACGAGTGGTAAGCTCTCAGTCCATCTCTGGTTATTATGACACAGAATTGCCGTTTTCAACTGGCGGTGCATTCTTTCAACTAAACCATTACTGGCTGGATGATGTGCTGTAGTCCTGCAACGTTGAAAACCTGCAAGTTCTGATAACTGCTTCATAAGCGCAGACTCGAACTGTTTGCCAGGATCCGTCACTATCTGCTGTGGGCATCCATAACGAGCGATCCAGTGAGTGACGAACGCTTTCGCTACAGTTTCAGCGCTAATATCTTGTAAAGCTATCGCCTCAGGCCAGCGCGTGAATCTATCGACGGCGGTGAGGCAGTAGCGGAAACCATCTGATATCGGCAAAGGCCCGATTAAGTCAATATGAATTACCTGAAATCTTCCGCGAGGTAGTTTAAAATTGCCCAGCGGTGATGAAACATGTCTTGAGACTTTGGTCCCTTGACATGAATGACAGGCTCTGGCCCACTCACGACAGTCTTTGTTCATTCCTGGCCAAACGTAACGCTGTGCCACTAATTTTAAGGTGGTATTGGCGCCTGGGTGGCTGAGGGAATGAAAACTATTAAAAACTTGTCTCCTTAAGTCAGCTGGAACATACGGGCGAGGTGGCTGCATCTTCTGATCGCAGTATAACTCCGTCCGTGTGCCTGGTATATTAACCTTGATGAGATCAAGGGCTGTATTGCCTTGTAAAATTGTTTGAAGCTCAGTGTCGGTTTGCTGAGATTCCGCCAAGATGTTAAGATCGACAGGCTGAGCTATCTCCTCAATTCTGGAGAGAAGATCAGCGACGATATTGTTTTTTCCCGATATATGCTGGATATCCGTCGTAAATTGCGAAATAAAATCCAGATGTCGGAATTGGCGTGGAGAGCATTTGTCTTTGCGTTGTTGAAATGCAAAGCAGAGAGGTTTATGATCAGTAAACACAGTGAAATGACGAGCTTCAACGAAATGTCGAAAGTGACGAATGGCTTCATAAATGGCCAGCAGTTCTCGATCGTAAGGTGAGTAATTCTTCTGCGTCATGCTAAGCTTACGACTGAAGAAAGCTAGAGGCTGCGTTTCGCCATTACGATGCTGCTCTAATACGCCACCAATGGCAACGTCCGATGCGTCTGTCACTAAGGCTAGTTTTGCGTCGATATCCGGGTGTGCTAAAAGTGTTGCGTTGCATAGACTTTGTTTGCACGCTTCAAATGCCTGTAGTGTATCTCCGGACAAAGTCACAGAATGTGAGCCTTTCACAGAGCCGGTAAGCAGATCGTGAAGTGGAGCTTGTAATTTAGCGGCATCTTTGAGAAACCGACGATAAAAGTTGAGCATTCCCAAGAAACATCTCAACTCCTTGACAGTCTTTGGAGGAGGGAAATTCTTAATGGCTTCGATGCTTTCGCCGGTAGGTTTGATGCCAGCTACTGAAACATTACAGCCAAGAAAAGTGACTTCTGAGGCTCCAAAAACGCATTTGCTGGTGTTAATGACCATGCCATATTCTTTCAATCTAGCGAAAATTAGACGTAGATGTTGAAAGTGAGTGGTGGAATCTGGTGAAAATATTAAAAAGTCATCAAGATAACAGTAGCAAAAATCGAAATCTCTGGTCATTTCATCCACAAACCTCTGAAATGTCTGACCTGCGTTACGTAAGCCAAATGACATATATGGAAATTCATACATTCCAAAAGGTGTGGTAATCGCCGTTTTTGGAATATCTTCCGGGTTTACTGGAATCTGGTTGTAAGCCTTAACGAGATCAATTTTGGAAAAGATAGTACAACCAGATATACAATGCGTAAAATCTTGAATATGCCTGACCGGATAGCGGTCGGGTATTGTGCGAGCATTCAACATACGATAGTCTCCGCATGGACGCCAACCATGATCTTTTTTAGGAACGAGATGCAATGGTGACGACCACGGGCTCTCCGATGGCCTGGCAGTTCCGTTTTTGATCATCTCACTAAACTCCTGTTTGGCAATCTTCAGCATTTCTGGCGATAATCTTCTTGGCGTGCAGTGAACGGGTGGTCCAGGTGTAGTCCTGATGAAATGGACTGTGCTATGGCTAATGACTCGTTCGGTGCCTGCTGGTCGACTTATGTCTGGAAATTCTCGAAGAAGGTTTATATACTCAGATTTGCCAAAGACAGTTTTAACAGATGAAATTGAATCTGATGTAGGAGCTGGAGATGCAGAGGATGTGAGCGTCGTCATATTGTCAATAAGGCGGCGGTTCCGACAGTCGATAATCAAGCCATAATGCGAAAGAAAGTCGGCGCCAATTATTGCCTTACTAACTTCCGCAACGATGAAACGCCATGAAAATGCGCGACGGAGGCCTAAGTCAAGTTATAATTGAGCGAAACCGTATGTATGAATAGGTGTTCCGTTCGCAGCAAAAAGATTATAGCTCGTTCTTGGTCGTCTGGGTTTGGCAGCGGAAAGTGGAAAGACACAGAGATCGCTACCTGTATCGACCAGGAACTGCGTCTTTGTCTTACGATCCGTTACGTAAAGGCGACCTGAGGAACTTGGGCAGTCATTCGTCGCCATCAATGAGCGCCCCTCTCGTTTCCCTGCTGATAGTCGCAAGGTTTCAAACATATCCTGGCTTTATCGCCGTATCTATGGTGATAAAAGCAATTGGGAAACTTACGGTAACTTGAGAGAGACCTGGTACAACTTCTACTGCGACGATTTCTTGAGCTACGAGAGCGTTGACTATCTCTGGTGTTCCTCTTAGAAAGTTCTTTAACTTCAAGTTTGAGTTCTGCTATTTCTCTAGTAAGCTGCTCGAAATATAATCTAGGTGCGTCAGTTGATGCAACTTGTGGTGATGACGGCACTAAGTCATGAACTTTATCGGCGAGATCCGCGAGCGCTTCCAGTTTAGACTCAGATTGCGATGCGATGACTGCTTGCAAGCTGGTCGGCAATCGGCTGGTCCATACGGTTCGAATAAAATCATCCGAAACATCTTTGCCCGCTAGATGGCGTAAGTGTCTCAAAAACTGTGAAGGCCTTCTGTCACCAAGTTCTTCATGCATGAGAAGTTGTGTTAATTCTTTTTCTCGCGAAGCTGACAGGCGTTTGATGAGCTCATTTTTCAAAAACTCGTATTTGCCGGTCGCTGGAGGGTTAATTATAATGTCTTTGACTTCTGCAGCAAAACGATGTTCAAGTTGCGCCGAGACGTGAAAGTACTTGGTATTGTCGTCTTTAATACCAGAAAGAGCAAAGCTGCCTTCTATTTGCGCAAACCATACCGCTGGTTCTTCAGCCCAAAAGGGTGGTAGTCGCACTCCGACTCGGCATAAATCGGGTGGTGTGATATCACCTTTATTTTCGTGCTCCATTATCGATAAGGTCACCAATATGTGGCGGATTGATGCAATGACGAAGATAGGCTTTGTTTAAAGACGAATTATTTAATTACCAGTTTTACAATAAAATACAGAAAATAATTTCGATGGCTAACATAAGAATGACAATGTCAATAAAATGCCTTATCCGAATTCTTGAGATTCTTCTTGGAAAAATTCTTGAAATCTCGTGTACAGTACCAGCACAGTAGTCCAAGCAAACCCTGACAATCGGCTCAGTGATAGAAAGAGCCCATTCTATCATGTACAGTAAACTTAAAATTTATGTCAGCTTTGAATAACTCCTTCGCTCAGTCGGTCTGCGTATCAATTTCTTGTATATCTCTATAGCTTTCAAAAGCTTCAAATGTGAATAACTCCTTATAGAGAGATATTGTGACAGCAATGGTCCTTGCGCAAAAACTCTTTTATATAGATTTAAATATAATATTGTTTGAGATTGCAATGTGAAACTTATGTGTGTATAAAGAAAACTCAGTACAAAAATTAATATTTCCTCTACAGGTTTTGGTAAATTATGTCCACACCGAGTGGCATGTAAGAGACTAGTGTCGATGAATATGCCATTGAATTCTGATGGCACCGTACTATTTAATGCTACTTTGTTTGCTGTAGTAAGGACCTCACTTAAGATTAAAACTGATGGTAAGTGTTCATTAGTACTAGAAGTTAAAACAGATCAAAAACTGTGAATAGAAGAAGCAGCACTGAAAACAAATTAGGGACTCTGTTTTAAATATGAATATAATAATTATATTTATGTCTATCTCTGCAAACCACGGACCATAAAAATGGCCCGGATTTTTGAAGGGCGTGGGGCCATGGGAAGACCAGCACGTAAAGGCCCCTTAGACAAATTTAATCTAAATGTGGCGTAACCATGACCAGCGATTATCCCTCTCTACACCATATAACAATACACCCAAGGACAAGCCTCGGCCAATGTAGGACTATTCTGGGAAATGAGAACAAAAAGTACCGGACTATTGGGGTGAACTGCTAGTGGTACTAGGGGTCTGGGAATATGGGGACTATGGCGTCTGCCCGTCTGAATTTTCGGGGAACATGGAAAGATGGGCAGACGGTGACTTGCCACTCACTGCATGGGCCCCTAAAAATGCCGTACAAAACTGGTAAGGGACGACATGGGTGTGTGTGGCTAAGGAGTGTCGAGAGGTGGACTGGAGTTTCACCGAAGCTACTTCTGACGTTATGTCATTTATCACTACCACTCCGGGAGCTTGGGGAGCTTGAGCTTAGCTCTAGCGATCTCCACTCCGTGCCGGCTGCCTAAGGCAAGCACGGAAACAGGGACCTTGTCTTGACCCCCAAAGTCAGGTCCAATTAGATGCATCCTCTAAAAATGTAACTGTATCATCTGTTATTTTGCTGGCTATTGCATACAACAAAGTGGTTCCTAGAATTCCACTCTGAAAGATCAATACCATAAAATAATCATGAATTGTACAGGAAACATAGACGACTGCAATACAGAACTCCGAGCAGTAATAAAGAAGATTTGGAAGCGAACTTCCCCGAAACTATTAGATCAAGTCGTACCACCGCCAGGTGACCCCAACGAGATTACTGTCGGAAAGTTCTACGCAACATTCCTCATACAGGATTACTTTAGACGGTCAGTATATTAACAAAATTTTTGAACCACAAGCAATCAATGTTGTAATTAGGAATAATTATTTAACAATGTCATGTGTCTCATCATTGATTCAATTACTAGATTAGATGTCTCCTAACAAATGTGCGATAAGTATTATAAGATTTGGGACATGGCAACAACTATTAGAAAATTTATAGATATAACAGTATTTTAAATAAATCATGATAGGCATGCGTGAGAAACTTTAGAAAAAGAATCAATCGTGATAGAAAATTCCTAAAGAAGAGTACTCAGTTATATAATGAAATCAGTGCTACCGTCGATGAAATATATCAGAGATTTGATATAATAATAGACATCATAGAGCATCAGCAAACCAAATAATCACCGTAAAAGCTTATTCGTCCGATTGATAATCACGGAGTAAAAGAATTATTCAAATAAAATACTTGTTTATAAAAGAAAAAAAATACAGCTTGTATTAATAACTGTTTGAAATTCACATATATTAACCAAATATAATATTTTCCAAAGGAAATAAGTTTGGAAAATGATCTGCAATTTACCTTTTCTTCCTTTACAACTTTCCGTTTTAATTTTTGTTTCGGTAACACTGACACGAAGTTTTCTTTTCCTAGGAATCACGCGTAAGTAAAAACCTTAAGGTTACGTATGTTAAATAGACAAGAATGTACCCTTATTAGTGTTTTAATAAAAGTAATGAATTTTAAATCCTATAAAATAGATCTAATTTATAGTAAAAGCGATGATGCAATAGATCCAAAAGTCGGTAAATCTATACCAAAAGTCATTTATCACAATGTTTTGCCCTTGCATGGTTCCATTGGTTTCCCGAAAATTTTTATAATCTGTTTCGATTCAAGTTGTTTTGGAATTTTCTATATCTAAATAATTTCATAGATCATTATTACAAAATAGTTTGAGCTTTTATATTTGACGAATCAACATTTAGCTTTTTTGTTTTTTATTAATACGTAATTGAAAATGTCCCAAAGTAATATATTACTATGAGCAAATAATCTACTCTCCTTGCAAATCACGGAGCTGCCATGTCCCTAACAATCTTTAATTGTTTGTTTAACATTCTTAGAATAAAAGTGTTAACCAAAAGGAATAGTATTGCATATAGAGAGGGTACTAACAACTTTATTTTAACCATATTCCTCTGAGAATGCTTAAAAATTTCTTTACTAATTCGTTATATTCTAATCCTTCATTCGTTGATACTCATACGCACGTTGACCTACAAAATGATGTACATCTTGTCATTCTTGTCTACACAGTATCTGGAGCATTATTTAAGAATGTTTATATAAGTAAACTTCTTATGATGATCTGAAAAGCATTAATAATTCATCAACACGATTTTTGGATACATTTTGACGAGTTCACCCCTTTCTTGTTAAAAATTGGCCCATCTGATACAAAATGGTTACCATCAATGAGAATGTTTACAACAACACTAGCCCTGAATTTTATGATCACTTTCATAAAAAAGTCATGTCGTGTGACGTCGTCAAATACAAGACCAGGCAACCTTTAGTTTCATGCTGTAACATTGTTACTCTCAAAGAGATCCATTTAAGTTATTGGCGCGAACTAGTCTAGTTGACACTATTTTAACAACGTCTAAACGCATAGAATCCGACATTCACGTTGGTTGACGTAGAAGGCTTCGCCCTAAAACCACCTATTTGTCCTCCCACATTGAAACGCAAGGAGATGTCACACCTTCGTTTACCAACAACGCGTAAAAAACGGTCCGTTAGTTCAAGATCCTTTCGGCGTTTTCGATTATCTAAAATCTACTGAACTTTTTAGGCAGTTTGGGTCAGTTTGTCTTTTCCCTCGATATATTTATTAATCACAGTCGTAGCGCAGAGGGAAAACCTCGGTGATAAGTTCTCTCACCAAATATTTATTATGCGCGGAATAAACGTTCTTGAGAGAATTGTTGTTCATAAAATGTAGATTGAAAATTCCAATTGTACTTTTAACGGATAAGATTCGGGAATTTTCGGGAGCACCTTTTGCAATTCCATGAAAGATTACTTATTTATCTGACTATATTTTAATTATTGAATAGCATGCAAATGTTATAACACCCCGAACCATGTAAATTATACCTGTTGTTTTGGAATTAAAATAATTCAATTTTGTTAACTCTTTTCGTTTTAGTTAACGTCTAAATAGCATAGGGTAAATAGATTCCTCTGGTATAAAAATGGTATTTAGATTTTTTTTATTGAAAATATCAAGTATTTAATAACATAAAAATAGTTTTGGAATTTAATCCTAATAAACATGTGAATAAGTTCTATAATGTATGTAGATGAGTAGTCCCAAATTTCTGTTAGAACTTAAATAAATGTAAAATACTTTTGAGTTTAATAAATTATTTAGAGATTTTATAACTTTGACATATTAATAGAACGCATTTAAACTAATTTTATACCAATCAAATATGAAATAATCTGTATGTCTTTTGGTATGTGTACAAACATCTCCAACGACGAAGTCTTGGCGAGAATCTCGCCATATCATTTCGAAGATATAAACTTTTTCAATGTATCATTATCGCTTAGATTTTAGCCTAAACCAATGTACACATATGGATTTTTTCTCTAAGCCATATATACGTTTATAAATTATCTCTACGTGATTAGTTAAAATGCGTTAGTTTTCAAATTTTGAAAAACCACTTCAATAGCTTAGTTGCACATAATTTTATTAAAATAATCTGGATGAAAAAATCGATTTAAAACTTAATTCTCCAAATTATAAGGTTTAAAAAACGAAAAGAACAAGAGATGAGGCAGACCGATGAGCAGACTCACCAGATGACGCTGCAAGCTGGACTGAGAACGTTACACGAAGCTGGGCCGGAGCTAAAGAGGGCGATATCTGGAAATCTCGATGATATAACAGCAGAAGCCGATGTACCTATGCATAGGGTGAGAAATATTAGTCTGTGGAACTCACCCTTAATGCTGTTAGTTAATGGATAAGTTCCATACTAACATAAAATATGTGACAGTGATTTTGTTTGCTCTTTGTTCGCTGCTTTGCGAATAAATCCATCAATATAAAACTTGTTTTGGAAATATGTACCTACTTGATTGCTGAATTCATTCGTTGCCTGTGTGGAAAAATGATTTCAAGTTTTTGATAAACTCGCACTAGTATTTTACCACAGTGGGTATGAATACGAAAACTGCTTTGAAATTAATTATTTATCAAGCAAAACTATCATTAAGATAACTCAAAATGACGACGAAAGATGAACGTAAATTGTTTATTGGTTGCAAACCTTGAAATTTTTTTGTTAATATTAATCTAAAGATGTGCTGATGCTAATTTAGAAAGTCAATACTCACGATGATAATATTGCTTTTTTACATGCAGAGAAATCATTCGCTATTCGGCGGTGTCTGGTCGAGTATAAGAAGACATGGTCCAAACAGGCATTTCCAGAGGCACAAAAAACACACTGAAGGTGATGCAGGTAAAATTGGGTTGTCTAGCTTTTTATGTTAAAAATAAAATTACTTGCATAGAAATATTGAATGTCAGAGATAATAATATTGTAATTAACGACGATATTGTTAATACACACATACGTATTGTAAAGCTGGTATTAGATTATGAGTTAATTTAGAAGAAATACATAAATCACCTATTTTTGTAGATGGTGTTGGAAATCATTTAAGCACAATGATGCAGAAAGAATATGGAGTTGGACCATTACCTCTTACACCTAATCTGTAAGTTGAGTAACGATTTATTAGTTCTAAAGCTAATAGCATTATTTTAACAACTTTCTAAGAGTATTACTTTTTTTTATAAAAATTGTAGAGCAAACGGACAACCGAAAGAGCAGATACCATTAAGACCGCTGATATTCAATGGTGAATCGGAGAAAATATATCAAGTTCTTGAGTGAGTATAAAAGAATAACTTGAAAATTCTCTGAACACCATCATCATTTTCATTTTAATTAATATTAAGTTTATTGTTTAACTCAAATGCTGTTAAATAAACAAATAACGCATAATAATACTGTTGAAAAGTAAATATTCTGAAATAAACTTATTTATCTAGATAACCATAAGATGATTTTTGTTTAACATCGGTATATCAGATCAAATTTTAAAGCTAAAAATATTAACTTGTATTACAGAAGAACTACAAATGACATTAAGAACGCTAATTACCAAGGTAGCCGTGTGTGGTTTTATAGATTTTTGAATTTCTCATACATCCCCTAGTTTAATCACGAGCACTAATATAATTAACGATACTGTGTGTTTGGCTCACAATTATGTTACTTTTAAACACTAATTTAAAACCACACTTATTAATATTTAGTTTGGGATGATATACTTCATTGAAGATTTACCGACATGATATGTCATCTTTAGTACATTTACTTCTTTCATATTTAGAAGTAAGATAATTGTGATTAGCACCTTCAACTAATTCACACTATTTTCTATTTCACTTGCTTCTGTGTGGATTATGGTACGTACTAATAGTAACCAAAAATCTAACTACCCTGAGATGCTCGGCCAAATTGGACTCGCGTTCGGTTGCGTTAATTACCTCTCGACACCAAGCGAGAGCGTAACTAAACCAACCGCGACGGTTTCACGCCAAAAGGTTCATCCTGAGGACTCTACTTCTTCAAAGGAGAAGTTGTCTGTGCCGAGAAAGGCGTCACCAGAGGACAAGACGCCATCGCCGAGCGCGTTCGAGACGATACAGCCGAAGATATCTCCGCTATTGGCCAGCGAGTGTACACCGACGACTGAGTCGCGGACGATGACGCTGTATGGCTACAATGCGGCCGCGAAGCTGCCTTTCGCGTTCTCCCACGCGAAGGAGAGGAGCGCGAGGGGAGGGGAGCGGCGGAGCCTCCGCACGATTCGGCCGGCGCCGCCGTTGGGCACAGGTCGGATGGTGCGCAGCGCCTCCTCGGGCGCAGCCCCCACGCATGCGCGGCCAACGCTTTTAGATCGCCCACACTCGCCAGGTCCGCACATACAAGAGATTGCTTCCTTACTGACTCCAAACTCAACTGCTGACTCTCAGGCTCGTATTTTTGAACAATGCCGGGGGACAAATGTCCTGAATAAGGTTGCTGGTAGAAGCTGGATGCGGCAAGTGGGGCACCGGGATACGAGGCGCGAATTTGACGCTTGATTTAATCATCTATCTGGATGAAAAAGTTATTACAAATTTATGATGTCACAGGACCGCATGACAATAATATTAATTTATTGAACATTGTTCAGACTACGAGCTTTAGATGAAAGAATAATTATAATTTAATCGTTGGATTATAATTTGTTGAAACAAATTTTCTTTGACATAAAAATTGAGTAGAATTTATTACATTATATTCTACAGTAAAGTTAATTATTTTCATTAATCTATCGTAACGTTCAAATATTTTGCCATTTTTAATAGACTTATTGAATTTTTCAGAATTATAGATAACATAATTTATTCTTATATCCGTTTATTTCATTGTTTTTTCTTAATTGAATAGAAGGAAGTTACCTCTAACATAGAGTATTTTTAATCAGCAAAACTTTAAAATTTCAGGTTAGCAAACAGATCGAATTTTTGGTATCAATTCGAAATCAACACGATCGCATCACTTGAAGCTTTTGCAATTCCATATATCTGCAAAATCACTCGAATTTATTATACACTAAATGCACTTTAATTCGATTACAATATATCATTCAAAAGTATATAACTATAACACACTAACCATTCATGGGCATGAAAACTGACATTATCGAAATATTAATACATAGTTGCATAGGAAATAGTGAGCTTTTAGAAATATAATCGTTTTGGTTTTGATATTTTAATTTTGTTTGCACGACGCCATCAAGAACTATTCAAGAGAGCATCTATTGATTTAGAAACGTATAGGAAGTGGAAACATTCAAGTTCATTGCTTTTGAAATGTTTAGAATATACAAGCTAGCTTTATAAAGCTTCGAGACTAGAATTAGTTGATGAAACAATAGCAGTTGATGAATTAATTGGATCTTTGATAATTCAATTTTGAAGCAAAACTACCTGATATTATTCATACAAATAAACAATAACTGTCGTGAATTAGTAACAAATGCCCAACACTCAAGCAAAAACTGCTATTCACACGATGTCTAATTGTAAAAGACCGGTTTTAGAATTATCTTGAACAGACTCCAAAAAGGCTTACAGATTTCGTAAAAGTTCAGTTTTAGTCAAAAAGGCTACGGGATCTAGAAAAGGTATCTGAATCCTACATTCCTTATTCAATTCTGCTATTACTGTCTTTTCAAAATCGCCGAACACTATCGGCTCAATAGTAAATTTGCCTGATTTCGGTATTCATTCTAATGGCGTGACCGTGGCACGCCACTCTATCTTTATAAAATTTTTGCTAACGCCGTTTCTGCTAATCGTGATACCTCTTTTTTCCTATTATTATTCTTCCGCGACGATATCGAGAGGATATTGTGAATTTAGTAGAGTATACATTTTAGACACTATCGCAATGGAATAGTACTTTGAAAATCTTCTCGACACCAAGATATTGAAATAGCAGAATTGGGCCCCTGAATGAGAATTGTCAGCGAAGCGATAACACTACTCTGGCTTATGTTTGATGTGTGGTTTACGTCTAAGCAATAGCTGTAGATCTAATTCCAGGAGGCGATAGTTCTGGACGAAGTGTGATGTCGTTGCCAGGGAGTCCTCGTGGCAACAACTCCTCGGTTCCTGTAGTGGGATCAGCGGAGAGCTTAGTCACGAGGGTTTGTTTCATTTTTATATGAAAGTCGAAATAGAATCTTACAAATAAATTAATCGGTCTCCATGAGCTACTGCTGTTACAACAAATTGACATCAGCTGAAGACTGGACCTATAGTCCTATCTTACCCTGAGTCAAATTTCAGGTCTTTGAGTAGGGACAAAAACAAAGTTCTTGTTGCAACTCGTTATAAGTCACATTTCACTAAACAAGCTATTCACAATAAATTTGTGATCTTATTTCATCATAATCTATTTGTGTTGGTATCACACTAAAAGAAAGTTTTGCAACTGAAATCACAGTTGTGTCGGATATAATTCCGACACAGCAATAAGTCGAGTACTAGCCTTGTTTACTGAAAATAGGCGTATATATTCTTAATGTATGCTGTATTTTCAAATCATAATTATGTAAGTATATAAGTACATAAGTGGCTATTTCTACTGAGGGGGGTGCCCCGTATAGGGTGGAGGAGCGAGATAGAATGCCCTTCCGTCTCAAAGGAAGATCTTCCAGTGAGCCCATCTGTTATAGTTGAAATTTTGTATATATTCTTATACAAAATTATGTATGTTTCGGGAAACGTTTGTGAACTCAATTATTGCACAGCGCCATCTATTGGCTTGTAAATGTTCCACTACACTACAAATAAAATCTTTTCATTTCTTTCAAAATAATGTTTAACAACTCAGACTCGCAGTTCCTAAAATTCTCATTTAAAAAACTAGCTAAAAAAATACGGATGGGCCGAAATTCGTTTTACATTCAGTTTGACCGAATTTCGGCAGCTTGAGCCGAACTTCGGCATACGGCCGAAAATCGGTTTAAATGCCGAACATCAACCTTAACGTGCAATGTGATAAAAAATAAATAAAATTAGTTCTTGATTGAGTCTTTGCCTAATTAAATAGACATCAAATTAGAACAAAAATAAAATACGCCTATTATTCCTCTAAGAAACATCAGTAAGTAGTGCAACTGCTTAATTATAATGCGTAACTTGAATTTTAAAAAACACGTCTAAGGGACATCAGCAATTACAACTTTAATTTTGATTGAAATCACTTTTTATGAATTTAGAATTATGAAATGGTGATTTTTTTCAATCAAAGATCTAAAAATCTATTCTTTTATCAACCTACTCATACTTAAAATTTACTAGAGACAGGTTATGGTGTAAAAAAGCCAAAATTCGGCGTTATTAAGTCACGAGGTGTTGCTCTTAAGCGTGGCGAAATCAAACCGAACTTCGGCCGAATTTTTTATTTTAACCGAATGTTCGGTCGAAGTTCGTATTCGGTTCAAACCACATTCGGCCCATCCCTACTAATTTTTTTTTTGTTGTGTTTGCATGTTTATAAAACATAATACTTTAAACAGGTGCTTGCCGAACAAGGTCTCGGGGAATACTGTGATCCAGAATTTGTGCGAAATACATCAAGGGAAATGCAAGAGGCGCTCGAAATGACTCAAGAGCAAATGGACAGGTATGATTTGATTACCTATGAAACTAACTCGAGTTTTAGAATAAAGCTTTGACGATATAAGGTATTAAAGTCCTTATAATTTTACTCAAAATAAGCTAAAGCTTTAAGTTGTCGACAATTAAGTTCCTGTTAATTTAATGTTTCTTAAATGTTTTTAAATTTTTTATCTTCCGCACCTATTATGATTCTAGCATTATCTTTTAAATTATTCTAAAGAGGTTGTGTTATTCTGCCGAAATCTGTTTTGTTTGAGAGTTTTGAGTAAATGTTTTTTAATTTAGAGAACTTTATATTGTCTTTATGTATAGTGAACATACATACATAACTTCACGCCAGTTCCCTTGCGGGGTGGACACGAATGTATAGTGAAGTTGAGTAAAATTAACATTCTCGATACCTTCTTGCTTTTGCAATATTATTCTAAGGCCACTGTGTATGGTGAACGTACCGTAGTTGAAAGAACCGCTGATGATTTGTTTGCTAGTTCAAATATAGAAATAATAACCTTAAAGATCCAAAAAAACTATGTAACTGCAGGAACTTGTTGCTAACTCAATGATAAATAAAATGCAGACGTTTAGTGTGGCTGTGGTGTTCTATATTAATTGTGTCATGTAGGTAGTTGTGAAATAAACAGTTACATCGCTGATTCGGTCTTGTTTTATTGTTCGCCTACGATAAAACCTTTAAATGTCCTACTGGCGACGAGGATTAACGCGAAATAGTGTTATATTTTATAGTTTAGTTCCGTTAATTAGTTAAAATGCTTGAATTTGACCTTTCAAGCATAAAGTGGGCAGCTTATGTTCGCCGGGTCGAACAGTTCATAACTTTAAACGAAATTAAACCCAGTTTACAAGTTGCTACGTTAGTGATATTGGTTGGCGAGGCCACCTATGATCTTATGTGTAATCTGTGTGCACCTAACCATCCGGAGGAGAAAAACTTTAATCAATTAGTGACATTAATGCCAACATTATAAGCAAGCGCGAAGCTATTGTTAATCTGTATAGCATGCAAAACAGCGCGTCTTTTTATGACAGCGCGGGCTCACAACCCTCGCGCCGATTCTCTTGGCGCGAAAACACCATCCATCAAAAAACCGAACGACAGTTCGGGACAGTTCGACACACGCCTTCAACGCGGATACACGAAATTCGTGGTCGTGTATATCTCAGTTCTCGCGGTCGCTGCTTGCCCTAATAACCTAAACAAAAATCTTTCTGATTTGTAAATAACATATAGAGTGTGTGTGAATTAAAAGTGTACGATACGTAGTTATCTTTTATTCCCTGTTCACTGCTCAACGGATAACCGACAACCATCCACACATCATCCTCAATGTAATAGAACCATAGAGGAGGGAATTGATATTTAATTATTTTATCAAGTCATTCAATAATAATATATAGCGAAAGACTAAGCATATATAACAATAATAACGTTTCTTTTACAGAGCGGCACATCAGTTGATGATACAAGAGAGGAATTTAAAACAAGTCCAAAATCAGCAACCTCAGGTTGTAAGTATAATTATCACATAATTTTCACTTTCTCGGCTATCTTACACATTCTAATCTCTTCATAAAACTAAAGACAAATTAATTTAAAAAAAAAACGATATAGATATCAAAACGTTGCTTTGTAAAGTCAAATTGCGTATGGTATAATCATAATAGACGAATAAATTGATATAGATATTGTAAAGAAGTGGTGGTCAAATGATTATCGTTTGTGACGCCACGGTCCTATTAAACAATCACGATCGTGGCGTCTATGGCCAACCAATGGTTTCCGCTTAAATTCAAAGCAAAAACAGTTACGAAGTAATTTTCGTGTCGTACAGTGTTGCGTTATTAGTTTTTCATATCCGACAATGGTGCTGTACCTTTCGTAACTATTATTTTCGAGATTCCAGTAGCAAGGAATCCAGCCGGAGTGTGTTGAGCAAGCAACACATCCCTAACAAGAAGGTTGGAAGGTAACCGTAAGGTTGTAGTTAGACTATCCAGCGTACAAATTCAACAGGAACTAGACCATAATCTTTGTTTTGTCCACTTCGGGACCCAAAGATAACTCAATCTACTACATTTGTTTCTTTCGCCTTTAAATCAATAGATTTTTATAATCTTTGAACTATACAGTTCACACTTAACAGATATTGTTAAATAGAAAGTAAATGAGAATAGCAACAATTTAAATTTTGCTCATAGAATTACACTAGTTCTAGCAGGAGCAATCAACTCAACGAAAGAACTATCTTAATAAACCAAGAAAGCTCTCTATAGTTGAACAAAAGACAACGATCAGCGTACTTTAAAATTGTAAATCACACTTACTCGTTGAAGTACAAGCTCGATAAAGTGCGACAGTGACATTTAAGAAGTTTCACCATACCATAGATTAAATTACATATCTTCTAAATATAAACTCTGCAGATTTAAGTGTTACCACACTGTCAATACTGTTACGACTTACTACAGCATTTTGCAAATTATTTAGGCATAGTCCGAAATTAATGTGTTTTTGTTATCTACATTTCTATATCTTCATTCTAAACATTCTTAATTAATATAATTCAAATAAACAGATTTATTCTGGAACAAAACACATGTACGTATAAATATTGATAATAGCACCGTAACCAATCGTGTATAAGGGCTATAAAACTAATCTGATCCGATCACATTATGTTGCAAACTCGAGCCGTTGTTTCTAACTTTTACCGATTGCAGACTGTACAAAAATGCACAGAATGTATTCCTGGTTGTTGCAGTCAACTGTACTTTGCCTTAGCTATCATATTGAATCTCGATTTAAAACAATAAAATTGACCAACAGTGAAAAACATATTCATTTATTAAAAAAATTTAAGACTGAACGCAAAAGGAAAAATATTTTGTTCTAAATTTAAATTAATGTTGGTATTGCCAACGCAGACAATAAATTCTTAATTTAAATTTATTTATATAATGCTTAATGTACATTTACATAAAATATAATGATAAATTAACCCTCTTAAGGTATACGTCATTTAACAAATATTATTATGAATATAATACTACATACTAAAAAAGCCAATTACCCTGCTGAATATAATCATTCAATTTTATATTTAGCAAAATAACTATAACCTTTATTACCTGTCCAGCGTGGACAAAATCGTGGGCAAGTACCTACATATTGTTACGAGTTACGCAGGACTCGAATTAAAATGCCTTTGAAATTACTATGGAATTTATTAGAACTGTACAAACACGTATAACATAGGTACAAATATAACTAGACACTACTAGTACAAACGGTAAAGTCCGTCACTATATCGCTTGTCGAATGTACGTCTTACTCGTATCGTAATCCTCGCACGACTGCCCCACCTCTCCGTTCAGACATTGTTTTATACTAAACTGTATAATACCGACAAAGGGCCGCGTTCACTGAGTTAATCCGCACATCTAGCAAGCTTCGACGTAATGCAATAACAACAAAGATTAGTTCAACACTAATGACGGCCATAAAACAAGTACGATAACAATAGGATGTTTTTCTTTATTACAAATTCTAAACATCAAATAAACAAAAGAATTCTTAAATCCGGGAAGGCAATAGACTGCGTTTTATGACAGCCAGGTGTGCGCATTTCTTTGTCGGTATGTAACAATATAAATACAAAATCAATAAATACAGTTTAGAAAATATTGAGATAGTACAATGTCTAATTAAATTAATGAAAGTAATCTATTGTCTTACTTCTTCTCTCTTCGTTATTTCTATCACTTTCCTTCCTTCATTATATGGTAGATGAGGTATCGGCGCGTGTTTATAGTGTATAATGAATGTATAGGGTACAATTTGGGTTATAGGGCGACATGCTTGCCCGCCAGTACCACCCGTTGCACCAGCCCTTGGCCCCGCAGCCGCTCAAGCGGTTATAGCACCAGCTGCCACTGCTCGAGCGCACCGCACCACTCGCCGCAGGAAACGGAGACCAGTGCTCGTGTAACTACCAGGCGAATATTAGGATATGCTTGTCGTTTCTTTCCTAATTGAGGGTTGATTTTGAGAGTTCTACCAATGTTTTGTTCGTTTGTTACACCCTGACTTGCTTTGGGTATACCCGAAACATAGTCGGCCATATGACTACCGATCGTCGTATCAATGCAACGACGACGATCATTGTAACCAAAACTGTGAAAGAAATTAAATTCTAATTTTCGTAGTTTTTATTCAAATTATGGCAACATTTTAATAGACGACTTGTATACCAATATTTACCATAATAAACAATCCATTAGTTTTAAAATATCTTTGCTGTTTAGGAGCTAATAAATGATTTGGCAACAAAGATAAAATATATGATACAATATTTTTTTTTTGTTCTTCATACTTCTGTGGCTCAAAAAGTTAAAGTACCTACGCCTCCTATAAAGAAAAAAAAATAACACAACACTGCCACTTAAAAATAATTGGTAGAATTCTCAAAAAATTTGAAGGCTGCTCAATATATTAAATTTTAATTTAAATTCGACCAGTCGTAACAAGATTAGGGTACATTGTGTACTTATTACTTATTCCTGTGACTAACACAGTTTCAAGTGAGATTCGATTAGCCCTAGCATATTGGTTTGATAGGAGTTAAAGGGTCATTTTAATCTTTAACATGTCGTATAACAAATCTGTTAACTCCAAAACAGATGTTTCAATAGACAAACTAAAATATAATATTTAAACTTTGCTACCACATTCGTAGTGAGTAGTAGCAAATGATTACTCGAACACGATTTAGAACTAAAAAAAACACTTTCAGCTAAAATTATTTAGAACAAAATGTGTGGTAGTAGTTTTTGCAAGATAAAGTTTTTTTTGTTACCCTCTTTTTTAGAGTTTTGGTGGCATATGACAGAAACTATCACTACGTCAGCAATATAAAGATTGGCGATATTTAAAATAATATTCTACTTACTTGTAGTAATATTTACTACCAATCGCTCAATACTGGTAATAGATTATTGGTAGTAACTATTGGTTATTACCAATAATAATTGTGTACCAGTCGTTATTATTTTACTACCAATATTATCCGCAAGAGTTAACTTGAGACCTGAGCGGAATGCGCGCTCCCCTCCCGACCCCCGCCTTCTTACTGCTGTGAGGTAAAAGGGTACGCACCTTGCACAAATTTGTCGTATCCTTCGATAGCTATGAGCAAGCACCAGTAGAAACACTCTCACATCTTCTAAGTTTAATATATATAAGTTTTATACACGTCGCGGCGCGGTTGGATTGATTTTGAGATTTTATTTTTAAATATTTTTGAGTAGAAACTTTTAGTACGTGTACGTGCGTAGCGAGCGGATTTGGCAACGTCTCGTTTTTTTTGCGGGAAGAGGGAAGAGGGGGAGATTTTGGGTATGGAATGGGAAGGAATGAACGAATGGAATGAATGGCGCGTACACTGCTCTCGCCATCGACGCGTCAGTACCCCGCGCTTACATCCAAGCGAAGTCTCAAGTTAACTCTTGCGGGTTGTAATAATTTACTATCAGCCGCTACCGGTTACTACCAATAATAATTTACTACCAGTCGCTACTGGATAGTAATTATTACTATTGTAGCGACAATATTTTTGCAGAAAAGGAGTTAACAGATGAAATAGAACGGGAAAAATAAGTCTAGTTACCTTAGTCAGATGACAGAATTTGATACTTATAAGTATTACCAATTATTAAAGAATGTCGTGTGTCCCTTTACTATAAATTTATAAAAAATCTAGAGTTCTAAGAGAGAGTTAAATTAAACTCGAACAATAAATAGTTAGTTGTAATTTTACTATAATTTGAAATTATAGGTTTTAGATTTAGGAATTTCAATGGTTTGTCCAAAGTATTGTTGTGAATGTTTGGGCTGTGTAAAATGGATTTAATTTATATGCAGTAGTGAAAGTCACTTCAGTTAGTTTAAATATAAATGATAAAGTTATAGATTATGTAGCAGATCACTGCCAGCCGAAAGCGTGCTCAGCAGGCTGGCTGCATTCCCACGCTGTATGGAAATGCTAATTCGCTGGGCAAAATATCAGCCAGCCTTCTGATCACCTAGTAAGTCGCAGGGCGAGCCAGCGAAATAAGATGTATATCTATGGAGCACAATTAACAAACAAACTAGTAATACTTGAACAGTTTACTGTCTATTTTTATGATGCAAGAATTTATTATACGATTTATTTTACACTGTCATTTAACTATTGCGCCATAGGGGCAACAGGACGAACCACTGAACTTGAAGTGATTTGTCGGGGACGAAGATTGAATTAGATATTTATACAAACAATAGGGTTACCAACATGTTCCAGCTTCCAATGATTCTAAGGAAATAAAATATTAATTATTTTGTCTGTGAGACTTGAGTCCCACACAGAGTTGCAGTTTATTAAGCTGTAACTATTTTAGGCGAAAAATAATACATTAGTTTGAGTCAATTGCAATTTTATGTATTTTCTAATACAGTGACAGAAGGAATAAAAATTAAGTCAAAGTCAATACTTGAATACTTTTCCACAAGTCGCCAGTGCTTTGATTATAAGAAAACATATGTTTTAACATTGTGCTTAAAACTTCAACAAGTATCAAAGATCGTACAAATATCTTTAAAGAAACTCTTTGATAATGGACACCACGGCCCCGTGTTTCAATCCTAAGCGGCACAAATATTTAACCTCTTCTTGAGGATCCATATTTTGTTGTTTGTTGTTTGACATCTTCAATTAAAGCGGCGGCGTTGCCAGCCCTCGACTCCGCCAACGAGTAAGTTAGTAAATCACAACTTTAATTACTTAAACTGAAAAAAAAACACCTACTACCTAAAACGTTTGAAAGTCTGCTGGTGTTTTTCTATACTAAGACGCAAGAAAATGATGACTTGTGGCTAGAATTAACCATACGTCCGGATTTTTCAGTTCAGGTTTTTGTTCATCATGCGGCGGGAATGCCAAGCCGTCCGGAATTTCCACAAATCGATAAAGAAATAAATATAAATAGAAATAAACTTAATATTTTTGTTAATAAAAAACCAGTGTTACATACATTATTGTGAGCGGCAAGGGAAAGAGAATTGCATCGGTTCGCGTTCATTTAAATACACACAGTGTGGAGTGTACCTACGCGCACAAGAAAGTTCTAGGGTTAGCTTCGATTTTTTTTTCAAATAATGAAATTAACTGAAATTCAAAGAAAGGCCAGAATAAATTCAGGATTTTGGAGGTAATCTTTTAAATCCTGAATTTATTCCGGAGTTTTGATTTTTTTGATCTGGTAACCCTAGCTAGGACGCCCTTTAGAAATGTAGGAAAGGGAACTTTTTACAATCACATTTTTACCGGCCTGTTGTCATTTTTAAGTAGAATTCTTCTCTTATGATGCTATCCCACCTGGGTATGTATCAGAATGAGCTTTTGTCCGATTATGAATTATATGTATAATGTGTAAAATCTTTTTACACAGCCCTACCAAACGAACTGCCTTATATCTTGTAAATAAAATAAGGCAAACATTTATGAATGGTCAGTTTAAAACATTTCAGTATAATAGTCGGCAAATAACTTGAGCACAATACGCGCATTTACTGCTGTAAACAATCACGTAAGTCTGGGCAGTCTTGCTCCTCGCCCATTGGTCGCAACTACGCGCCCATACCCCACTAAGGCTGAGGCTTCATTAGTGCGTTGCGTTACGTCGTCGCAACAGATCAACGCATTGTATGCCACACTTGCATTGCAACGCGTACGAAATCTCAGCATCTCAGTGTGGAGTATGGATTTCAGTAGTCATGGGAAAAATCACTCACCAAGAAGAAAAGAGTGATATATATCTTTTTGATACAAAGATCGACAGCCTCTTTGGTTGAGCGGGCTAAGCCTTTGCCGGCGTACCTCACTGCAACGCAGAGGTTCCGGGTTCGATTCCTGGTATAGTAAATTTCGGAAATGTATTTTCTCCGTTATTTACTATGGTCTGGGTGTCTGGGATCGGCCCCAGAGTAGTCCGTTGTATATAACCCATAACACAAGCGTGTAACTTGCTTAATTTGGGGATATACAATGTGTGTGTTTGTCTGCCGATTATTATTAACTTAGAAGTGATATTTGGCTGATATATATCACTCTTTTATATCTTTAACTCTTTATCCTTACAGTGAATAGTGTCAGTGTCAATTGCGGACAATATGAGTTATTATCTGTGAGTGATATACTGAATACTGATAAATTGATATGAATAAAATATAAACAAATAGAGTGAAAAATATAATAACATTAATTACATTAAAACAAAATTACACCATAAAACTATAGTGTTACGATTAATTTTGGCTTGCTATTATTTTCGGTTTCCTCGTTCACTTACTACGCATGCGCAGTGCGCGGGCTAATCATTCTTTCTCTTTTCTTTCTAGTCTAGTTTCTTCTCATTCGGATCTATAGCATCGCGTGGAACAAGAATGAACTAAAAAGTTAAAGATATAAAGACTCATTTTGAACGCACGTGATATACAGATCTAATCACTCTTCACGTCGGATGTATATCTTTTGAGTTAATCACTCAGGAGTTACACACCGCTAGATTTCAGTCGATTTTAGACAATGGATCGGAACGAACGTATTCTATGTCGCTTTTATTACGTCACCACCAAAACAAACGTAGAAGCAATAAGATTCTGGATAACTCCTTTGATTGCATTGTCGCACCGGCGCGGCGCGGAGCACCGAGAATTCAGCGCATCACCCTCCTCTGCTTATTTTCTCGTCCGTTGACCCGAAACTTCGAGTGCCAGGACGCAACGCGCAATGTGGCATGTCACTAAAAATATTTTTAAAACGCCGCAGCGTTGACGTTGCGACGACGCGACGCAACGCACTGTGTCCAATTTCTTCGCCCGCTATTATACTTGTATACCTACTACAGACAGTACTAAATTTTTAAGCGTAAATTAACGTATATATTGCCCTTTTAAAAAATGATTTAAAAAATAATTTTAAATTAGTTAAGATTTTCGACTTAGATTATTGTAAATTTTATTACAGTCAGTATTACCTAAGTAGTATGTGAAGTTATTTTTAAGAATAACTTATTATAATTACCTTTAAAAGAACTATCTGTTTCATCAAATGACAATACAGTGTATAGACTAACTTACAATACCCATTTTGCGGGTATGAAACAATTTTTCAGTAGTTTACAAAATATAGCTGTTTTTATAATACCTTCAAAACGTCCTACATCGTTACTTATAGGAAATTAATAACAAATACACTAAAATGCTAAAATCTTACAGGCTTCTTTAGATTGTATAATTTATATTTTATCTGTAGCCTGTTTAATTTTATATTTCTTTTGAGTTTTTGGCGGGAACCGAAACGGGACGTTGTGCTGTGCAGTTTTATTTTCTAAAAATGTGTAAAATTACTTTAAAATGAACAATAGTTGTAGGATATTGATAGTTTTTGAGTAGTCATTATGTGTTTTTGCGAGAAATGTGAACTATATATAGCCAAATGTGGCCTTTCGAGTTTACACAAGAACTCCGTTGAATGACGTTGATTGTAGCCTACAATACACATGCGCCTGGCTTAAAGGCCTAGTTTCCAAGCCATAAACATAAAAAAAATATGTTTCTTTCGTTTCTTGTAAAATTCGTAACTATGATATCTTAGTTATTACAGCTCGCTTTTTTGAAGGTAAGTGTACGTCAGCATTGTATAAGTTGGCTACCTGACAGACATATAATGATTTTATAACATATTTCGGCACGGCTTTGATTTTTGATACATTAATTATCTCATTAAAAGACAGTAGGGCAATGTAGTTGATTTTATAAACTGGTAACTTCAGAATTAAAAATTCAGAGTTATAAGGAATTTGCCCTGAACTTCAGAGAATTTATAAAAATAAGTAAAATCAGTTTTAAATGAATTTCACAGTTCACTAACAGTTGCTGCGGCTTTGTTTACATAATTTTATTAATCCAGCTGAAATCACGGATATATAACGTGTTATATCTCTTAATTCAGATAGATTCATATCCAAGACCGTAAAGAGGGGAGCACAAACAATCCAATTCTTTTCACATTAAATCTGATATAACACGGCTCAACCAAATTGAATCAATTCGGTTGAAAGGTGTCTAACAGGAATAATATAATACATTTAGTGATACAATTATTATGTTCACATGGCTCACTTTGGTTGCTTCATCCAAATTTAAATACAGAAGTGAATCGTGTAATATCAGCATTAAGATATTCATAATCTGTTTTATTACCTAGTCATTTTAATATTGTCATGTTATTTTTCGGTTAAGAATATTATGGCTTTTCTTCCTTGTCTTTATTGTAAGAACTGTTTAGTTTAGTTTGATTAAACCCTACTTAAGATACATTTAAATATAAAAGTTACTTTTTCAATGTTTGTGTTTCTTCTTCGGGGCATTAAGAATGAATCAATTACTTTAGTTCATTTTAATGTTCCTATATCTTACAGATCGGTCACTGGCTTTACTATCGGTTAAAATTTGTCATAAACTCCATACAAATAATGCCAAAATTCACCCGATGGTAAGACAAGTGAATGAATAGTAAGATATAAGAACTGGCCATCCGACAGTCTTGTGTAGTTCATGAACATTGAACTATTAAAAACCGTGATTCGATTGCCATTAAAGACGATAGATAAGGATGTTACTATTAAGGTGAACTAGTTCAGTGACCGAATTGTGCTAAAAAGGAGCGCTCACTTGGATGACCGGATTGTGCTAGAAAGGAGCGCTCACTTGGATGACCGAATTGTGCTAGAAAAGAGCGCTCACTTGGATGACCGAATTGTGCTAGAAAGTAGCGCTCACTTGGATGACCGAATTGTGCTAGAAAGGAGCGCTCACTTGGATGACCGAATTGTGCTAGAAAGGAGCGCTCACTTGGATGCCCGAATTGTACTAAAAAGGAGCGCTCACTTGGATGACCGAATTGTGCTAGAAAGGAGCACTCGCTTGGATGACAGAGTTGTGTTAAAAAGGAGCGCTCACTTGGATGACCGAATTGTACTAAAAAGGAGCGCTCACTTGGATGACCGAATTGTGCTAGAAAGGAGCGCTCACTTGGATGACCGAATTGTGCTAGAAAAGAGCGCTCACTTGGATGACCGAATTGTGCTAGAAAGTAGCGCTCACTTGGATGACCGAATTGTGCTAGAAAGGAGCGCTCACTTGGATGACCGAATTGTGCTAGAAAGGAGCGCTCACTTGGATGCCCGAATTGTACTAAAAAGGAGCGCTCACTTGGATGACCGAATTGTGCTAGAAAGGAGCACTCGCTTGGATGACAGAGTTGTGTTAAAAAGGAGCGCTCACTTGGATGACCGAATTGTACTAAAAAGGAGCGCTCACTTAGATGACCGAATTGTGCTAGAAAGAAGCGCTCTTTTGGATGACCGAATTGTGCTAGAAAGGAGCGCTCACTTGGATGACCGAATTGTGCTAGAAAGTAGCGCTCACTTGGATGACCGAATTGTGCTAGAAAGGAGCGCTCACTTGGATGACCGAATTGTGCTAGAAAGGAGCGCTCACTTGGATAACCGAATTGTGTTAGAAAGGAGCGCTCACTTGGATGACCGAATTGTACTAGAAAGGAGCGCTCACTTGGATGACCGAATTGTACTAAAAAGGAGCGCTCACTTGGATGACCGAATTGTGCTAGAAAGAAGCGCTCTTTTGGATGACCGAATTGTGCTAGAAAGGAGCGCTCACTTGGATGACCGAATTGTGCTAGAAAAGAGCGCTCACTTGGATGACCGAATTGTGCTAGAAAGGAGCGCTCACTTGGATGACCGAATTGTGCTAGAAAGGAGCGCTCACTTGGATGACCGAATTGTGCTAGAAAGGAGCGCTCACTTGGATAACCGAATTGTGTTAGAAAGGAGCGCTCACTTGGATGACCGAATTGTACTAGAAAGGAGCGCTCACTTGGATGACCGAATTGTACTAGAAAAGAGCGCTCACTTGGATAACCGAATTGTGTTAGAAAGAAGCGCTCACTTGGATGACCAAATTGTTTTAGAAAGGAGCGCTCACTTGGATGACCGAATTGTGCTAGAAAGTAGCGCTCACGTCGATGACCGAATAATACCAATACTGCATAACTCAAGCAATAAACTGATTCATAGATAAACATTGTCACACATACGCACAATTATACAATTTCTATACAATTGATGTTTCTATATGAATCTGGTTTGTGCTGAGTCATACGTGTGTAAACTTGAATTTTATTACAGAAAAATACGCTACAGTTATACAAATTTCAAAATTTATTTTAAATTCTAAAACGTCTTAAGGAATTTCAGTGCGAATGCAATAAGGATATTGATTTCAAAATGCTGATATTAAACAGTTCTTTTTCAACTTTCCACCACATTTGACTATACAGTTCACATTTCTCACAAAAACACATAATTACTACTCAAAAACTATCATTAACCTACAACTATTGTTCATTTTAGAGTAATTTTACACATTTTTAGAAAATAAAACTGCACAGCACATCTCCTTTCAGTTCCTGCCAAAAACTCTATTTTCAACACAGAGGTGGTAGTTCTTACCTCTACCTTCCATAACAAATATGCAGGTGAGATTTTTTTTTCAAAATTTGTAACCTATGGAACTAGCACCGCGTTCTATTTGTATCTCACAACGCCCAAAATGCTCCGTCTGCTGTTCCACTAGGCGGCCGCGGTCGTTGTGATCGTGGCGAAAACATCACTAATGACGTCATCATTTTCGATCACACTACGACCCATGTCAAGAGGTGGGTCGAATAGCCGTTCCACTTGGGTTTACGATTGCAACGCCGGCAAACGAGTGGAACGGGATAAATCGCGGTCGTTGTAAGTCCGTAATGAACGTAGCCTATAAAGAAGCGCGCGCACCACGTCATTGATTCAATTCTGAAGATTACTACAGATTCGATGCACACTAGGCCAAATTTTCGAAATCGAAATATTAGATAAGTTACATGTTTTTATCTTTAATTATATTAAATTGAAAATAAAATAATTAAAATAAAATTTAGATAATGGTTTTGCAAATCTCATATACATTAAAGCCGTATATATGTTTATATTATACAATTAAGCCGAAATTAGATGTATACATTTCTGAGTTTCAATTCGTATAGAAATGAGACATAAAAAATTAAATTAATTGTCAAAAAAATTTCATAACTGAGTTTTTTAATCGCTTTTCGTTTTTTATTTTAACAAGTTCAAATTTGACATTTATTTGTTTTATTTTATTTTATTTGGGGGGCTAACAGCTATCATTAATAATAACTAAAAATAAGATAGATTTAAAGAAGCTTTTTTTTAATGTTTATGGCTTGGCAACTAGGTCTTTAAGCCAGGCGCAGTTGTATTGTAGGCTACAATCCACACCATTCAACGGAGTTCTTGTGACAACTGGAAAAGCCACATTTGACTATACAGTTCACATTTATCACAAAAACACATAATTATTACTCAAAAACTATCAATATCCTACAACTATTGTTCATTTTAGAGTAATTTTACACATTTTTAGATAATAAAACCGCACAGCACAACATCTTCTTTCAGTTCCCGCCAAAAACTCCATTTAGAGAAGCTAATAAAAAGCCTCCACAGATAAAACATATAATACATATTTTTATTTCGATTATAAACAACAAGATTTTATATATATAACACGAATTCGTCCTTGAAAATGTTCCATAATCTAAGAAACCCCCTTTTAAATAACAGATAAGCAGTTAAAAAGTCTCATATTTATGGAATTTTTTTAACAATTAAATTAGTTTCTTTCGAAAGCCAGAAATGAATCTTTTATTTTCGGCATTGCTACTTATCCATCTTTTTACTTTACCATTGGTAGAAAGTGACATTACTTGGATAGTAATTTTTAGTTATTAGGCAAGTGAATGGATGGATGATATAGGAACCGGCCTAAACTTAAGGTCTCCCCTTGTAAGTGCCCTTGATAAATAAAGTGTAGTCTACTCATCATCTACTCCCGCTCATCACCAAAATCCACATTCCTCTAGTGATAAGTAAAATGACATTTGTATTTTTTGTTCTTTATTTGAAAATTATTTAGAACCGCAACATTTATGGCGCGTATTCCAGGGATGATAATCGGTAAAATTAAAATGTCGTACGGGTCTATGAGGTGTGCTAGATTTTAAAATACTCTTCAATTCTATCAGTTTATAGTTCTATAGAATACGAACCTTTTCTGTGCACGTTCGGTTGAAAAATGATTTTAATAAAGATTTTTGTTAGCAGTTGGTGAGTTTTAATAATTAAGAATAAGTAGAAAAAAAATATTTTCTTTCTAAAATTCAATTTGTATAGTTGCTTATTGTTTAAAATTGCAGGTATAGAAGGCTACACAGTAATTGATTTTAAATGCAAAACATTATTATATGCCAGGCTATAAAGTTTGGTGCAGTATAGTCCGCACTATAGTTTGATACCATATAGCCCGGTTGACAATATTGACAGCCATATTGATCGAAACTTTACGTATTGTTTAAAAATACAATTAAAAAGAAAAATATCAACAAACTATTTTTGTAACATCAAAAATTTACTAGTGACTAACTATTACTCTTTACAAACATGCCATAATTAAATTTTAGGTAAAGTTGTTTTTATTTTAAAAAATCTCCAACTGCTAATAATATTTTTAAAATGCTTCCGTGAACCTCATTTCAAGTGCCAATTTCTTCAAAGTAATTTCATTTAGTAAAATTAGAATTTTATATCTTAGTTCAAATTACTTAAAGTAATAATTTAAACTAATATATTAATTATATATATATTTAAATAAATATTTACCTTATTAAATAAAATTCTGTCATTTTTGCAATTACGTGGCATATTTTAAATTAGGTGAAATATCTCGGTGAATGTAAAACAAGTGTAAATAATGTATAAAAGTCGGAACATTAAAAGTCATCAATTATAAGATTTTATATATTTCTAGCGCAGAACGCTAGACATAACTTTTAAATGCGAATCGATTGTAAATACTTGTGTATATATTGAAAAAAAAAAACAAAAATTGTAAAAGATATATTTATTCCGTCAAGCGTATCAAATTGAGACATTATTATTATTATAATATCCTATTTATTGTTTAAAAAGGAACATTGTAAAATTGTTTTCATATAAATAAAAAATTTGAAAAACTGACGTATTTTTTATTTTTTAACCAGCTGCTCACGATTTCGTCTGCTTTTGTTCGCAATATGGAGTAGTCGTCACCAAGATTTGCCTGCTATCGGGTTGCGCACCCGACGATGATGCGTGTTATTTGTGCGGGGTCACCGGATGCTCATGACGCCAGCGTTATTAACACATAAGTAGAGAAGTTAATGCACTCCCGACCCAAACTCAAAGGGCGCGGATTCAAATCCAGCTAGAAAAAGTGTGGTATAAGGGCTTTGGCTCGCAGTTTCTAGGTTGTAGTATTAAAAGTACATTATTTCAATCTCAGATATGTTTATTCTGTGTATTTTACAGTGATAAAAACTTTATATACTTGTGGAGGTTGTAGACACCTCCGGGTCGTCAGTTTTGGATGAATAAAAATCCAGAGCACATGGATAATTAAAACTTATTTATTCCCACAGGCTGAACGGCACAGAAAACGCATTAATCTATAATATTAAGGTTTAAGTGTTTACAACAGTTTTTGCCGAGAAGAAAGTTCTTTTTTTTGGTTAGTGATGTGATGCGCAACTAGTGTGTGCACAAAGTGCCGCCACATACTATATTTAGATACGTGTGCAGATTTTCAATTCAATGAAGTTTTAGAAATATTAAATGGCTCATGCTTAGGTACATACTACAAAATCATGCACCGCACAGGCCCGGCTCCTGTATCTTTTTTTTTATTGCATGAGTTCAGCAGACAGGCAGACGGCCCACTTGACGAAAAGTGGTTACTATCGCCTATGGACATTTGCCACACCAAAGGTGCTACAAATGCGCTGCTACTCTCTTAAGGGAGACTGGAACCTGGTCACTAATGCCGGAACACAACTCAAGGTTGTTATGGCGACATACTCTAGACCAGGGGTGGTAGCCATCCAGTCGGGCAAACGCCCTACCACCTGGCTGTGGGTTGTTTTGTCGCCTCTTACGACAGGCCGCCCGGACGCAGGAAATTGTATTCTTTCTCCGTTCCTGCACGGATAAAAAATAAATATCTTACCGACAGTTCATTTGGCTTACTGTCGGTTGAAATTTGAGATAAGCTCCATACAAGTAATGTCAAAATTCAATCCATGACCAAGCAGCAATTTAATGTGTGTGTAGTTGCCCAGCACATCGAGGTAAGCGATATTTTAAACCTGCTAAGCCGCCTTTGACAAGCGTGGCAGGTACAATATCCGTTTCCCTGAGAAATTGGGAGGTCCGAGCTTCAGTCGGAAATGTCAAACGTCAAAGTAATGCTCATATTAAACGGCTCAAACAAATCGAATCGATTTAGTTGAAACGCACAGAACTGAAAGGACATTGAGATGGATGTGTGGTGTTACAAGAATGGATAAGGTGAGAAATGATTACTTAAGGGGATCTTTGAAAGTTGCACCCGTGACTGAAAAATTGAGAGGAAGAAGATTAAGGTGGTATGGGCATGTATTGAGGAGGGACGAAAGTCGCGTGACAAGAAGAATGTCATGAATGGGTACAAACGTAAAGGTATAGCAAAAAAGAGATGGATGGATTGTGTGAAAGAATAGAATAGAAAACACTTTATTGTTCACCAAATAAACAATTACAGAATAAATAATTACAATAATTGCTTAAAGCGATCTCTTCCAGGCAACCTGACTGAGAGGGTACATTTAACAACTTATGTCTAGGTATAATGAAATTAATAAGAAATAAAATAAAAAAGGAAGAACAGTATAATGTGGACAGTAAACAGCTAAGTTAAGAAGAATAGAAAAATGTATATTTTATTATAAACTAAGGTAATGGTTTTCGACGGATTTTTTTAAATATGACAACTGATTTAGCTTTTCTGACATCTGCGGGTAAAGAGTTCCAAAGGCAGACAGCCTGCACAGCGAAGCATTTGGAAGGATAATATGATGATTTGTGGTGTGACACAAGATGTATGTCAGAATAGTGGTGTGTGGAAGGAAATGGCATATTGTGCCGACCACTGAAGTAAATTACATGGTGCCGACCCGAAATAACTGGGATATAATGAAAGTAAAAGAGAGTATTTAATATTCATTCCATGTGAATGGTGCAAGTTTATATGGCTCACCTTGACTAATCTAATAACATCGTCAAAAATTACGTTTAGCTTGCTTGCTTTTTGGTGTTATAAATAATAAAACACCTTTATATCTTTACGAAAAGCTTTCGTGGATGTCAACAAGAAGGTCACTCGGTTGTAGGCAAGGCTCGGTGCAGCTCGCTACTCAGCAGCATTGTTCGGCTGCCTTCAGGGGGAGTTTTCGTTACGCTGCGTCGAAGTGCTGGAATAATATACCGCCGCCGATAAGGAATCTGCAGTCTGTTTTTGGGTTCCGAACTTAAAAAAATTCTTAATTGACCATCAATTTCGCCAGAGAGACCTTAAATACGACACAAGTATTTTATAATATTATAATACGTCGATTATTACGTTATGACAAACCATTACGAAGTTATTATTATTTTTGTCATGTTCGCCATTTCTGTCCGGTTTTTTTTTTTGTTATTTTCTTTTATTTGTAATTAGAATAATGTTCATATAAACTAGTAATTTATTTTGCATAATTTTATAAAGAATGTTTATTGTTTTAATTTGCTTTGTGGAGCTAAGCCGTGGCATCACTTACAGGTACTTGCGGAAGATCAGCGCTGGGTGTGAAACTAGCAATATGCTGAGCAAGAGCCTTTTTAGGACATCACAATTAAATGTTACATATATTATCATATAAGACTTTTTGTATCTTGTCCTAAATAAATATTTTTTCTTTCTTCTTCTTCTTTCTTTCTAATCCAAATTGAAAAACAGTAATGAACAGTCTATATCAGCTTTTGACGTGGTAGAGCTACACTTATTACTCATCATCAGGAATCATCTTGATTACAGCTCGCTGGGCCGACTCAATCGGTGCGATATCACGCTCTTACAGAAATCGGCGTGAAACATATAGCTTTGAGCTAATCATGTTTTCTTTCTGATCTCAACCCCGTCTCTCCTGTCCTAACCTAAAAGCTGGCAACTGTATATATTTTTCTTTATTATCCTTTCCAACAGAAATGTGCAATGCAGCTATGATGCGAGAATGTTTTCACTGATACTAAGCTAAGTAGCGGAGCAAGATGTGCTATGAAAATACGCCGTCGCATTTTCATGACAAACGCGCCTACTGTAGTAGTAGTAGGGTTGCCAACCGTACTATATTTTTAGCCAGTTGTACTATATTCTCATCGCTAATTCAATTGTCGCACTTTTTGTTCAGATACTTAGGATTATTTTAAAAATAATAGATCTTTGCTGGCCCAAGTAAAAAGTAGTGATAAATACACATGGAAAATGCAATAATAAAATATATAATAAACAATGAAAGATAAATATGCACTCTTTTGTTCATCTAAATTTTCCAAAAGTACCTACGATACCACCATTGACCAATACAATGTTTTATTCCTGCCAGGGGTTGTCTGGAAGAGATCGCTTCTTAGCGATAAGACCGCCCATTGTGCACATTTAGAATATTTTTAGGCTATAAGATTTTCTGTGTTTTCTGTAATGGTGTACAATAAAGTGTTATCTATTTATCTACGATATTTTTGCTTAACTTAAATACAAAATTACTATATTTTCTTTAAAAAAAGGTGGCAACCCTAACTATAGGTACACTGCTCTGCAGATAGCTACAGCACTAGTGCTATGCTATATGAACCAATGAATGTGATTGGTGGATATCAAACGCATCCGTCAACTAGCCCGCCGACAAAAAGTTGCCGACATACGTCGGTGGCTTTGGTGTGTATTGCGCTTAAGGGAAATACGTAATAAAATCAAAATTTTATAAACTTTATTTATCAATTAATGTTCCTCTAACTCGTTTCTCAGCATTTTGCGTTGGTAATTCCGCTTGTCGTTTATTCATGCCCTTTCTTTCAAGTTGTTTTTCAATAATCCTTGCATTATTCGCATAACTGTCGGCCACTTCTCGAGCCTCGATCTCGTCTTCCTCTTCATCTATTGTGGACACCGTAACTGAACTGAATTTACCCATGTTCTTCGTGTGCTTCGTCACCATGATCTTCTTTGGTTGAGCCATTGCCACCTGGGAACAAAGTACGAGTTGTTTAGACCACAGCAGACATGTTCGTCCATCTGTCTGATATAACATAATGTGGCGACGTTAGTGCCAACATCATAAGCAAGCACGCAAGCGCGAAGCTAATATTAATCTGTGTAGCATTCAAAACAGCGCGCCGTTATATGACAGCGCGCGCTCAACGTTCCCGCCGATTCTCTTGGCGCGAACACTATCAAAAATCGAACGACAGTTCAGAGTAGTTCGACACACGCCTTCAACGAGGGCACACGAAATTAGTGGACGTGTAAAAACTCGGTTCTCGCGCGTGCTACTTGCATTCATCTAAGCAAAAATCCTTCTGATTAACTTTGTAAATAACATGTACAGTGTGCGATTAAATTGTTCGATACAAGTTATCTTTCATTCCCTGTACATCGCTCAACAGACACAACATAACAAACAACAACCTCAATAACATTCGAAGGAAGGTGTCTTCTAAACATAAGTCATTTCACTATGAAACTCTAAAAAGAGCATTAAATCGAAAATAATACATATCTCAGAGACTACTCGAATAATCTTGTTCAACCAACTTTATTGATAGAATATACGCACCCTTAGAATTATAGCGACCTAATTAAAAATATCAAGTTCTTCAATGTTATACCTTATTTTTATGTACTAGATATTAAAATCCAATTACTCACAATTTTGATTTACGTATAATTTCGTTGCGTATGTTCTATAGAAATAAAAATGAACAACAAAATGTATGCACGCGCATAACCTGATAATAACTATCGATTTTGATAATAAAATTGTGTGTGTTTAAATGGGTCCCCGGATGGTTTAGATTCACAATTGGAACTAGTAGAAGGCACTAGAATCTGGTCCTAGATTTTTATTTTTTCAGAGCAGCTTTAGCTTTTACTAATTTCTACTGATAATTTTATTTTATTTTATTGTATTAGATTTCAAGTATTATATAATATTTGAAATCTTGATGTGGTATAGCCACGTTCATTATCGTGATTACATTATGATACCACATTCTCACACAGAATATAGACATGAAACGACTACGACACATGAGATGGCTTCGCCCCTGATGTTACGACCAGTCTCTATATAATGCCACATTTACATTAAATTTGTCAAAGGGCCTCTACGTGTTGGCCTTTCCATGGCCCCACGCAAGCCCTCTAAATGTCTGGGCCATTTTTATGGCCTGTGGTCTTGAAAGACATTATAATAATAATATCAGCCCATAAATATCCCACTGCTGGGCTTGGGCCTTCCACTATAGAGGAAACAACCATCTATAGGTGACAGTAACTATTTTCCAATTGCTGAGCCGTCTGACTGGAATGTGAATGTTTTAGAATTTTTCAATCTAGTTTAAAATTTAGAAATAAAGTCACAGTATTTACGATCTTGAAAGAGTGCAGTTTTATTTTTAAGGATAGGTTGATATAGGAATTGTAGCATCTGCCAGGGTTTGCGGAGGGGCTAGGTCATGTATCAGGAGCCCTGGCATAAGGCGAAGGATGCAACACCCAGTGGTTGTATATCCCTGACTGTGGTGTGGCAATAGTAGTTCTAGTTCGGGCTAGAGGTGCTAGCGCTTACAACCTAACGACTCCCACACACAGGTCGCGACTTTTCAAGCCCTTGCATGGCCTATGGTCCTCAAACAGATTTCCCTTGGCTTAAAAAGAAGAGGAGTTGTAGCATATTGACTGTTTTTGATAAGAAATTATGAATATGTGTTGAAAATCTCAAATCTTTACAAGAACTGCCTTATCTGGTCTCAGTCAAAAATCTACAATTTGGCTAAAATTTGCTTTTTTTTTTTATTGCAGGAGATCAGCAGACAGGCAGACGGCCCACTTGATGAAAAGCGGTTACCATCGCCTATGGACATTTGCAACACCAAAGGTGCTACAAATGCGCTGCTGCTCTCTTAAGGGAGTCTGGAACCTGGTCACTAATGCCGGAACACAACTCAAGGTTGTTATGGCGACATACTTTAGACCAGGGGTGGTAGCCATCCAGTCGGGCAAATGCCCTACCACCTGGCTGTGGGTTGTTAAGTCGCCTCTTACGACAGGCCGCCCGGCCGCAGGAAATTGTATTCTTTCTCCGTTCCTGCAGGATAAACTGCTTGTAGGTTAGGGTCTTCAAATTTTCCAGCCTTAGATCCATACTGATTACTCCAATATGTTCCAAGGGCAAAAACTGATTTTTTATATAAATCTCATTAATCTTTTTAAAAGGTTTACAATACTAATGGGATTTTTTATGGGTGAAGTATAGTTATAGGGCACATTTATTTATTATGAACCGGCCTGAACTTTTTTAATATTTGTTAGAAAGCTACGGTTAGCCTTCGTGGTTATTTTTTTATAACCACCTAAAATTCACTTTATATCTCAAACTAGCTGTGCCCGTGACATTGTCTGTATCAAATTTATTTTCAAAACCCCTGATTTTAAAACATTCTTCATCAGCTCCTATTGGTCTTAGCGTGATGATATATAGCCTATAGTCTTCCTCAATAAATGGGCTATCTGACACTGAAAGAATTTTTCAAATCAAACCAGTATTTCCTGAGATTATTGCATTCAATCAAACAAACAAACTCTTCAGCTTTATATATTAGTATAAGATAATAAATAAATGTGCTGCATAACAATACTGCAGCCTTTTTTACTTATGCGCAAGTTTAACTTGCTATTTATTAACAAGTTAATAAAGCTAAGTAATTATCATTCTGTATTTTATCCACTTTGTTACAGCAACAGTAACAATAACACACTATAACTGTTCCAGGCTGGATTGATGCCATTTGCAGGCCCTATATTTTGAAGACCCCTGTCGCTAATTATTCTAAAACTTGAACATTTTTTGTAAAATAGACACTGGCTAGCAATTCATTCAGGGCCATATTGAAAAAGAGAAGAGGTCTTACCTGTTTAAACAGGTTAGTGACTCCGCCTTCACCTGCAGTCTGCACGAGGGCACCTTTCATTATGAATACCACATTGGCCTCCTGATCATGTTTGTAGTAAATTGGCAATGCACACTTTTTACATTTCAATCTGTATAAAGAAATATTTTTGTTTATAAACCATACATGTATATGTAAAAACTAACTGACTATGTTCATGTACAACTTATAAAAACATTGCATGCATTGTGAATAGAGCTGCTAAAGGGCTAAATGAGGGTAAGGTATAGACATGTGGGAGGCAAATTTAATATGAATTTAATGGTGATGTATTTAGGAATATATTTATAGGCTTATCTATATAAAGAATTATTTATAATAATTAAAACAATTTTTGAGTGTAGAAAAAAGCAGTGACCAGAACAGTAAGTTAGGTCTAGTTAGTTTCAGACCAAAGCACACAAGCCAAGCGAGTGCTAAAACAGTTTAAGTGCAATATCAGTGAAAAACATAAGTTAGGTTATGTTTACAAAAAAAAGAATACCTCAAGAACATATTTAGACATAGGTGTTGCAGGGGTATATATTCCTCCCCCCTACCCCACTACTTAAAATTCACCTACCACATGTCTATACCTCACCCCTAAATAAATTTAAGGGCCTATCGAAATGAAGATCACTATCTTGCTTGCAAATTTCTAAAGATATAAATGGACAGAATTTGCTTATGATATATCTGTATTACATAAATCTCAACAATAATATTATGAATATTTATTATTTATAATTGTTGCTAATTTCAAGATGATATATTTATTTTCTTAGGACCTTAGTTATTGGTTAGGTTAAACTTTAGATTAATGGTCACTGATGTTTAAGAAGTGATGGGGCAGAGGAGCGAAGGGGGAGGAGTACTTCTCCCTTCTGCAACCCCTACATCTAGGAGACATGTAGTTCTTGAGATATTAATTTTTTTCATTTGTTCATTTCGTTATATTGAGACAATGGTGACCAGTCTGTCCTGGTTTAAAGTCTAACATAATACCCTAAGTCACCATTCTAGTTACTGGTCGCAACTTTTGACTAAAGCCCACAGTCAAGCGAGTGTGCCATGGCAGCAGTCAGGGAGTGTCACAATCGATTTGTAACCATTGTTGCAATATATAAGCAAAAAAAATTATTTTCATATTTAAAAATCAATAAACTGATTCAAAACTTGTTTACTAAACTTGAAAAACAGTATGAGTGTATATATATTAATTAGTGTAAGTGTATTCCTAAACACAAATCACACTTTGTTATCAACAAAAGTGGTGTCGTAATCTTGTTTATTGAACATATTTTTGTTTTTCTCATTATTCATTCAAAACTTGTCAGTGGATCCTAAAAACATGTTTCCTAACCCAAATAACAGGTCTAGTGTCTATATATAGAAGGCGTATGTATACTCCTTAACTCGATTTCCCTTAATCATCATCATGCTACCTGTGTAAAAGCGCAGCCATTGGTTACTGTTTACAAACCTGTACTGTCTTTCAATTCCTTTCTCCCTTTTTAAATAGATGGTATCATCAGGATCCGATGTGAGTTTATGTGCGTGCTTCGAGCCATCTATCACACGGGCTCCGTCTCTAGGTCTCAACGGCAATCGGTCTATTGTACAGTCCAAAATCAAGGACATCTGACCACATATGCAATAATATGTATGAAGAGGTTTAGTTTCATTATACTCTTCTTGGTCTTTTGTATCAGAACAAACTATGCTGCGAGATACTACTTTTGGCATGTTTTTGAAGTTTTTAAGCGTATTTTATTGTTTTCTATAAGAGCTCTTGTATTTACACTTTGTTTCACCGGAAACCAAATTTCTGTACGTATATTATAGTTTTTAAATTAATATAATCACAATTTTAGACAAGAGATAAATGAAACTGAATCAATAAATAAACATTTTGTTTTGATTTGATGGCTCAAATTTATATTATTTTCAAAATTATCTAGAATGTAAAAACGTCAGAGATTGACGTATTGTTAACTATTGTTGTTCTTTAATTTTCCACCTTGATACACAAAGGAATTAAGTTTGAACAAATGAAATTTCCTTTTTTTAACCGAACTGTTTTAAATTTTACACAATATTGGATCTTACGTTTCTTTATGATTTTTACCCAAAATTTAAAATTTTACAAAATAAAATTGTACATCCTGAGATTTTTGAGTCTGTGCCCAGCCTATAAAGCTGCACAGAAATCACCGGACGTGGCTGACAGCCGCGACTTAGGCTATATAAAGAATGTACATTATACAATATACTGTGCAAACTATCAGACGTAAACTCGGGCTGACCTTGAGCGTTAGGATGTTTAGTAAAAATCCATATATTTCACTATTGAGAACTGTAGTAAGAGAAAAGACGCTGTATCAACTCGAAAAAGAAGCTAAATGGATACTTTTTTCGAAATATAAGCTCTAAATATACAGTAAGAACATAAATATAAATTATATTGTTAACTGTATTCTTCGCGGGCGGAGAACCCTGTGACGCAAAGCATCGAAGAAACACGTGCGCTACTCACGCACCATTATATGGAGAACATCCCAGAGGTCGACGTGGACGAGATTAGTGCGGCTCTCGGGCAACTTAAAAATAGCAAGACTCCGGGTGATGACGAAATTAGAACTGAGCTCCTTAAGGTAGGAGGAATGCCAATCCTCAAGGCCTTGGTTGAGCTCTTCAATTCCGTTATGCACCGGGGCACTGTGCCGAAAGCGTGAAATAAGAGTGTGGTGGTCTTGTTTTTCAAGAACGGTGATAAGCTAAGACTCTCTTGAAGAACTATAGGCCAATCTCATTCTTGAGCCACGTCTACAAATTGTTTTTGAGCGCCGTCACGAATTGTCCCGCCAGAAGACTTGAGACATGGACACTGATGGCAAATTTGGTCCACAAATTCCAATTTGCTCACTGGGCTATGGAGCGAACTATGTTGGGTTTCATCTTATGGATAGAATTAAAAATGAGGATATCCGTAAGAGAACCAAGGTAACCGACATAGCTCGTAAAGTTGAAGTGGCAGTGGGCCGGTCTCGTCTGCCGCAAGATCGATGGCCGATGCAGCAGACGAGTCCTGGAGTGGAGACCGCGTCTCGGTAAACGTAGTCTCAGAGGGCCTCCACCCTGATGGACCGACAACTTGTGCAAGGTAGCCGGTAGGCGCTGGATGAGGAAGTCAGAGGACAGGGATGAGTGACACTGATTTGCGGACGCCTACGTCCAGCACTGGGCTGCGAATGGCTGACGACGACGATATTGTTAAAAGTGTTTGTTTTTTTATGATACATACACGACGATATTTCAGTAAAAAAAGTGCGTTTTCTCTAACTAGAGTATACAGAGGTAACAGTAGGGTTAGTCACGTCCGAAACGACCTTGCATACTTATTAGTCGCGGCTTAAGTACGAGCGCATCTGACAATATGTTTGATGCTTTAAATGTTACTCTGATGCTGTGTACACATTGGCCCAATGTAAGGAGTGCGTTGAGCGTCTTATTTTTTTTTTGTATGTTTTGTCAAGCCCTCAAATGTATGGGTTCCTTTGATGTTTTTTTTTTTTTTTTTTTTTGAGGCGAGGGAAAATGCTTAACCGATTTACGCACAAACTGGGTCGTTGCTAGGGGAACGACACGCGTCGGTCGGGGGCGATAACACTGCAGCAATAGTATGCTCTTGGCAGCGCTCCGTCCGCGATCGACGTCACAGAATAGTGTGGAAGACTCCGAGCGTTGCTGCACGGGCGAGCAACCCCAATACCCACTAAAAACCCCCTCCTCCCTGACGACCCTGCGCTTTGAATGTGTTGGAAAGGCTGAGATTTATAACATAGTTACGCCCAGCCGATCCAGCGCAATAAAGTGCCTGGAGTGTGCCCTGGGAGAACACACCCCACTTCGTTGTGCGGGGGTAGAAGGTCCTTTGCTCTCCTAGCAAGCTAAAGGCCCCCCGCGGTAAACGGAACCTAACTCAGGGAGGGAAGTAATGCGCGTACCTGCCTCTCCGGGTGCCAGCTGAAGGCCGGCGACCTCGAGAAGACGCATTGGCACGCGCTGCAGGACTTCTCTCCCTGTCTCGTTCTGCGGCCTCCTTGAGTGACATTACTGTCTCGCAAAAAGTAACCGCAGCCCCCCAATTGTCGCTGCTCTGCAGCATGGCCTTGACCAAGTCGCAGAGCGAGTCGACTGGACCTACGTGCGTCTCAAGTTCGAAACGCTGCGGCGCCCATGCGGCGCACTCGACAAGCGTGTGTAACGCCGTGTCGGGCGCGCCGCACTGGCGGCAGTCCGGGGAAGGCAAGCAGCCCACAATGCGACACAGATACTTATCGAAACATCCGTGTCCGGTAAGTATCTGTGTCGTCCTGAAGGTCAGGGTGCCGCTGGTGCGGTTGACCCATTCCGTCAGCTGTGGCCTGATTGCATCCACCGTGTAGCCGCCATAGGCCGCAGGGTTGTCGAGCTCTTGAGACCAGACGGCGATCATGGAGGCGGTTTCCCGCTTCCTGATCGCTGGGTTCCTTTGATGTTACTGCAATGCCAGCAAACATTCGTTAGCCAATGTGTACGCGGTAATAAAAACATTTTTAAAATTGTGGGACTTGAGTCCCACACAGAGTTGCAGTTTATTAAGCTGTACTAATTTAGGAGAAAAATAATAGATTAAGCTAAGCAAGATTCAATTTATGTATTCGCTAACACGACAACAGAAGAAATAAAAATAGTTAAAGTCAATGGAATATTTAAATTTTTTCTAAAAGTCGCCAGTGCTTTGATGATAAGAAAACATAGGTTTTAACAGTTTTATCAAAAAATTAAATTAAATACATATTTAGTCGATTACAAAAAAGTATCAGGATGTTATAGCAGCATTCACTATCACTACACTATTACTCCCGTCACATTGGTAGTATTTACTGTCATCTTCATTACTTCACGCCATAGCGATTGTCTTTTATTCTGCAGAGTTGTGTTCTACTGCACATGCTTCTTGATATTTGTGAAATATTAGGGAAAGTATAGGAAATTATCTCATAAAATGGGTGCTATAGCAAGCAGGTACCGTGTCTCCAACTCAGGTCTCACAAGCACCGATATTAAAAACCTAGAAAGCGAAAACCAACGTGAAAACCCAGGGACATTGGATGAACTTCATAAAAAGACCAAAGGTACTTTATTCCTATGTATATCTCCATTTTATTCTCGTTCAACGTAATTTTGATGATATTTTATAGTATAATATACCATTTACACACAATATTCAGTCAGAAAAGTGCTGTAAATAAACACCAGATTACAGCAAAAAGTTTGGTTATACTGTGATGTAATATAATTAAATTCTTTATTAATTACTATTACAATCGTCACCTTGAAAACAAGAATATGTTGTTGTCCATAAAACTTTGTAATATTGAAATTATTCCTTTTAAACTGGGCTGTTAAAATCTTGTAACATTAGTGAGACAGCATGATATTTGTTTTGTGATAACTTATCTATCGCCCTAGCTAAGATTAGGGTCCCTTAACAGAAATTATCTTTAGAGTTTAGGATATAAATTTTTATTTGCAAACCTATTTGTACTTAGGTCAGTTTTCTAGAATAACCTTGTGACCTCATTTTTAATCATTAAATAAATGAACCATATTCTAGTATGGTAATATAAAAGTTCGAAAATTTTGGTTAATAAACTCTAAAGTAAGTAGTTTATAGGATTTAAAAAATGATTTAGCTAAATACAATGTTGAACTGATTGAAAAACTGATTTAAACCTGATTGATTATTCATGTACATGATTTATATAATTTACTGTTACAGATGTAATGCCTGTTAACTTTGAGGGTGGGAAATTAATGGTCAATAGAGGTCTGTCAAATCATTTTCAGGTTGGTATTAAGACTTATGTTAATCCTTAGTTTCAATAAACTATTTTAAGTATTTGTAAAAATATATTGTCTATTGCACATGTAGATACTGTAGAAGAACGTGACATAGTTAAAAAACTAAATGACTAATGTAAAAATTTATGAATGTAGTGGTGAAACTAGTAGGTGTTTCAATTTCTTAAACAAATCTTTAATTTTCCTTTAACATCTTAATAACATTTTATTTAAAACATCTCAACAGCATCTTCAAATAACATGTTTCACTATTTATAATACCATTGCTCTTCACCAGCTCTCAATGCATGCTCCCATTTGATTGTGTCTTGCCTCTTCTTATTGCCATCATCTATCTTTCTTGCTCACACATTGTTCGGCAACACTCAATTACTTTATGGAAAACCACTCATACATTCAGATATATTCACAATTCCACATGAATATGTAATCCGCTTTTTTTAATTTATTTTTTATTATTATTAACATATCTACGGACTCGAGTTCCATACCTTTTTTTACTACTTAATTTCTATGAAAACTTTTAGAGTCCATACACACTTATTGTTTATTTTTGGTACTGTGTTTGACATTAATTTAGTGATTTTTATGTTGTGGTGTACCTTAAGAATAACTTATTATATTAATTTATTCTAATTTTAATACTAAACTTATACTAATGTAGAGTGTATCTGTTACATGCTGGTGTTGTGAGGAAGTGCATGTGCAGTGTTGGCCTTATATCTATATTTATATATAGTCCTATCTAGTGCCATGTGTGTTGGTTTTTTTCTTTTCTGTGTCTGGGTTATTAATTTTTAGGCTCTGTGTGTCTTGGTTTGTTTGTGAAGTGTGCGTGTAATGCAATGCGATGGTAGTGCGCGTTGGTTTGAGTATGTGTATAAGTTTTATTGTTAGTTACGTGTTTGTGACTTTGTGTGGTGTCATAATTTATTGTTTAATTGTTGTCACATGAAATCCGCTATTTAATAATTTTGAAATTAGTAAATATTGTAAAATTGGTATCTATACAATAAATTGATCATGTACTAGCAGAAGGTGATGTCAGGAGCCTTAAGAACAGATGAGCGTGCATGACAAGACCTATGAATGTCAAAGGAGCAATTGAGGTGTGTAAGAATAAGCCTGAATGGCGCTCTGTCGTTCGTGCCTACCCCGCAAGGGAACTGGCGTGAAGTTATGTATGTATGTGTACAATAAACAAGAAAGTTTGGATGGATGTCTGTAACTCAATCACAGCGGAATGGATATGGATGAAATTTGGCACAGAAATCGATTATAGTCTGATATATTTCATAGGCTACTTTCTGTCCCAGTAAACACGGTCCCTGTGGGATAAACTTGACATGAATGAAGCAGTGGGCAAAAGTTTATAATATTTCTATAGTGTAATCTGAGGTGATAATACCGCTCATTGTACCTTAATGCATCTGCAACAAAGCTACTACACAAATATTAGAGGATCCAAAGTGGTCATCTTTGGAGAATTGCTTAGTGGAATTGATGTGTCTAGATACACTGGTAGTTGTAAGATATAGCATAAAGCTCCACTTTATGCCGATACTTGTTATGTTTGTTAAATGAATCTGCGAAAGCTACTTCTATAGGCCTTCTTGATCTTTTTTTTGCAGGAGTTGTGCAGACAGGCAGAAGGCCCACTTGATGGAAAGCAGTTACCATTGCCTATGGTCATTTGCAACACCGAAGGTGCTACAAATGCACTGCTGCTCTTAAGGGAGACTAAAACCTGGTCACTAATGCCAGAACACAACTCAAGTTTGTTATGGCGACATACTTTAGACCAGGGGTAGTAGCCATCCAGATGGGCAAATGCCCTACCACCTGGCTGTCGGTTGATTTGTCGCCTCTTACGACAGGACGCCAGGCCACAGGAAATTGTATTCTTTCTCCATTCCTGCACTGATAAAAACAGACCTACTAAAAAAACTTAAAAATATTTCTTTTGGGCACATTTATAAAGCAAGACATTTGCTCCGAAGACTTGAATTGAATTTATAAGTATCTTTTATGTCTTTAGACACATAACTACAAAAACAACTTATGGAAGCCCAGTAGCATGTAAAGTAAAAATAATAATAATTTCATAACATTCTTTTCCAGATGTCTCACACTTTAACCATGAGTTCGGCTCAAAATGGTTATAAGTTAGGTGCAACTTACATTGGCACCAAACAGATATCACCCACAGAAGCATTCCCGGTCATATTGGGTGATGTGGACCCATCGGGGAATATAAACTTTAGTCTAATCCATCAGCTCTCACCGGAAGTTAGATTAAAAGGAGCTGCTCAGGTGAGTTGCCAGCTTCTTCATGATTATATATATATATAATTGAAATCCATGTATATATAGTGACTCATACCGATATCTCAGGAACTATAATACCTGTAGACTTGTTTGGTATGGTCCTTCCTTTCTCCAAGTAGGGGTTAGCTAAGAACCGATTTTACGAAATTCCTTTACGGCACGCAAAGCGGGCTGATATCAGCTAGTGTTTTATATGATTATGTAGGGTATTAACTTTAATATTAATATTAATTTAATATACTTGAGCAAATTAAAAATGGACATTTTTCAAAATGTAAAGTAAGAAATGGGCCTTTCATGTATTTATTTACTTTTTTTAATTATTCTCTCCGGAAGAACGGCATTGTCTGAGCTTTTTACATTTTTAGGGGTTTTGTATGTCTGTTTCATCTTAATTCCAAAGAGTTTTTACTAAAAGTTCTTATTGAAATGAAATTAAATGAAATTTATTAGCATGTAAGTAAGCAGTACAGGGTACATATAAATGACTAAAATACAGAGAACAGTTCAAATGGCGTCCCAAGGGAAACCCTGTTTCCTGCGCTAGCTCTTCTTAGAGCCTGTGTGGTTTATTATATCTTACTGTGTTAGTTTTACATGTTATCTTATACATAGGCACTTATTGATTACACATTTGTATCTTGCTGGGCCATTCATGTTTGTTACTGGATGATTGATAGAGCAGACAAATCTTGGAGTGGAAATTGTGGCTCTGCAAATGGAGTGCATTACACCCTCCATGATGGGGAAAGATGAGAACCAGCATATGTGGAGTAAATTTAGGAAGGCCAGGTTCAGCAGTGGACTATGATTGGCTTCATCTAAACTTTAACTTATTACATTTTTTTTTAGATTTTTAAGGCTATTATAACTAGGTTTTCAGTTTGACAGTGACTAGACTACATAAAAGAACAAACAGAAACAGAACTAAATTTGGCACCCAACGGCCACATACACCAATCTGAAACCCATACATTTTATATTGCGGCTAGTTGTTTATTGCTACAATACATCCATGCCATCCAATGAGATGCTACGTACGGGACGCCGATTTGGCGAACCCAGTCTTGCCTCGGACGGATGGGGGTGTGTACATCGTGCAGCTATGTCTTAGAAGTATGTGCACTTGGTGTGCACACCAACCTTCTACTTGTTAAATGTCCCGGACTATGATTAAGCTAAGGGGTCATCCACAAATTAAGTGGAAAGAATTTCATAATATTTGACCCCTCCTTGTCACACTTGGTCACATTCGTGATATTCCTGCCTTCCTAGTGTAATATCACATATTTTGCAATTTTACATCAAGAAGCAGCAGTTCCGTAATTAGTTTTATTTATATTTAAATTATATTTAATAATCTAAACACTATGCTCATATAGATAATATTGTTAATAGTTCAAATTTCGTATTTTAAAGTTTACGGGCCCCTTGCATTAGATCGCCTTTAAATAAAATTAGTTAATCATATTAATCTGCCTAAAATACGTTTTACACAAAACGTATTGACAGTTCTTTAAACGTATTTAGCAGCAAATTTTGCGTTGTGCAAGACGCTAATTGTATTTAAGGGTGCTAAATACGTTTTGTGTTTCTTAAATAAATTTAAGGAACCTTCTGTAAGCGGCCCTTAATGTATTAGATTTTAAATGTGACGTCACAAAATTTAGGGCCCCTTACACCCTTTTTTTAATTTATTAAGCTTGCCAACAACTGATACATTGATATGCTTAAATTAAATTATATATACATATTAATGGTCTTATACTAAACTAGCTGTGCCCGCGACGTCGTCCGCTTGGATTTTGCTTTCAAAACCCTCCGATTTTGAAACATTCTTCATTGGTGCTCCGCTCCTATTAGTCGTAGCGTGATGATATATAGCCTATAGTCTTCCTCGATAAATGGGCTATCCAACACTGAAAGTAGTAGTAGTCAGTAGTTCGTGAGATTAGCACGTTCAATCAAACAATATTAGTATATTTGGCTACAACACTAATACTTACATTTTAAATATCGCGATATCTTTTGAATGAAACGTCCGAATTGAATAATTCAAAAAGTTCTAGAAAGGTATTGAATTCGTCTTGAATATGAAGTAATTTATTTTGATAAGGATTAATACCAAGGTACGAAATAAAGAGTTTTTGAAGCGACGGCATTTTAATTATTTAAAAAAATAAAAGAAAACACTTATTGTCAGATAACTACAATAGTTAGACATATGGTTACGCGATACTTTTTGTAGACAATTATATGTTCTGCAAAGTGGTAGTACATTGTTTTGTTCTATAATCAATAGTTTTCGCAGCGCACGCCGTGTAAGGATTTTTTCGGGTCATTTTTTTACACCTTGGGTTACATTATTGGACTTTTAATAAGGATCCCTAATTTTTTTGAAAATATAATATAGCCTATAGCCTTCCTCGACAAATTTAATATTCAACACTGAAAGAAATTTTCAAATCGGACTAGCGGTTCCTGAGATTAGCGCGTTTAAACAAACAAACAAACTCTTCAGCTTTATAATATTAGTATAGATGTACAGTCTCTCACAGGCAAACGTAGCTTGCTTAATATAAGGAAAGTATACAAAACAAATCAGGGTAAAACGCTATATTTAAATTTTATTAATTAATAAGTAATGACGTCATTAAGTCATGATGTATGACTATTCATTTTATTGTATAACCTGCATATACGAGGAATAGGCGAGTTAAAACCAAGAGCCGTTTTGCGCAATGGCGGTACAATGGGATTGATATGATTACGCGGAATCCTAGCGGGGGCAGTAAAGTTTAAAAGTCCCCTTTGTTACACAATGTCACACTTTATCCGTGCAGGAACGGAGAAAGAATACAATTTTCTGCGGCCGGGCGGCCTGTCGTAAGAGGCGACTAAACAACCCACAGCCAGGTGGTAGGGCATTTGCCCGACTGGATGGCTACCACCCCTGTTCTAGAGCATGCCGCCATAACATTTACACATTTACATTTAACATTCCGGCATTAGGGACCAGGTTCCAGACTCACTTAAGAGAGCAGTAGCGATTTGTAGCACCTTTGGTGTTGCAAATGTCCATAGGCGACGGTAACCGCTTCCCATCCAGTGGGCCGTCTGCCTGTCTGCTGTACTCCAGCAATAAAAAAAAAAAAAAACACACTTCAAGCAGGGCGTTCCATTTGTAGCTCACAACTCCCAAAATGCTCAGTTAGCCGTTCCACAAGGCGACCGCGGTCGTTGTGGTCGTGGTGGTCGTGGCGAAAACGTCACTAATGACGTTATCATTTTCGATCACACAACGCTCACAATGACCCATGTCAATAGGCGGGTCGAATAGCCGCTCCACTTGGGTTTACAATTGTAGCGCGGGCAAGCATACTTGCTTGCCCGCGAACGGGATAAATTGCGGTCGTGAACGTGGTCGTTGTGAGTCCCTAATGGAACGTAGCCAAGGACAAATAACCTGTGACGTGATTACGGATGGCCCCTAATGTAGTTCTCCTATATTTATTGGTTTGTAGTTTGTTTGTAACTCAAGAACGGTTGCAACAATTTTTATGATTTTTGGGTTTTTTGGAATTGTCTTCTTCCGGAATAGGATAATAAGTATTAAAATGTGATATTCATTAAAAAAAATCATTAAAAAAACGTCAGTCACAACATCAGTCTAGTCATTCATTTGTTATGATCTCTCCCGGCCGATTTCGGCAATGGTGACAATATTTAAACTCATTTTCATTTGTTTGAACTATTTTTGTGTGTGTTCAAATGGGTCACACGGGATGGTTTAGATTCAAATTTGAACCAGGTAGATGGCGCTGCAATCGAATTCCAGAATTTGGGTGAAATTATTTTTGTGTGTCTTCAAGTGGATTCCGGGATGGTTTATATTTACGATTGGACCCGGCAGGTGGTGCCGCTGAACACATCTAACGGTGGGACCGATTTTGATAATTTTTTTGTGTTTTTGCAAGTAGATTCGAGAATGGTTTAGATTAATTGGTTCCAGTTGGTGGTGCTGCAGTCGGTTTCTGGATTTTTATTTTTTAAGTGCAAAACAATGTCTGCCGGGTACAGCTAGTTTGTTATAATACAAGGCTCATAACAATATTAATACAAGACTAGCCAACTAGCCAAGAAGATAATAAAATATATCATAATTGGAACGAAGTTCCTTATCGCGCGTTGCGGAAGGGGGCTAGACGGAAAAAATGAAGAGCAAAAGTTGTAACGACACTTTTTGCTATAGTTGTAAGCCGTGCGGCGTGCGCGTGTTTCTCTGTCTGTCTCTCTCTCTCTCATAGAAAGCAAGCCAGTTATTTTCGTTTCGTCTTTCTATTTCGCATTGAACAGTGTGGTGTCGCGACGATTATTTTTGTTGAGTGTATACAGGTTTTTTGTACATAATAAATAATAATAAAAATATTATTATAACTTTAAAAAAATATTTTTTTTTTACAATTCCTTCACTAATTAATCGACAGGAACTTCGTTTCGTCCGGGTGTCCCTCCTCAAGGTTTTTTTTTATCATCAATGACCCACTTACAGGTGCAAGAATGCAAGTTGACAGCAACGCAAGGAACACTCGAATTCAAAGGCCCCGACTACACACTGGCAATGGCGGTTGGCAAACCTGACTTCAACGAGAAATCTTCTGTGTTTGTCGGACATTATTTACAAGTATGTCAATCTTATATAATAAAATTCAGCTTGCGTACGTTTATGTCTGCAAAAATAGTCCAATGGACTGATTTGATTTTTTTAAATAACGCATTTTAATAGAAGAGTGCTTTTATATATAGCATTATAGCTTTACTAATTTGATCATTATGAAAATTGATGTACTTAAATATTTGGCAATATAAATATATTAAATTATTATGAATTCCAAGTGAGCATTTATTAACCACAACTTTATACCACTAGTGACAAGAAATACTTAATAATGTCTTTAATTTATGACGTCACAACTTGCTACTCTCTTATAAAATTTTAAGGGGCTTCAGTGTTTAACCCTTTTGAGGGTACTTTGCAAGTTAATATTATTTTTGTCCAAAGCTGCCATCAGAATTGCCGCGTCAAAACCAAGAGAATTATATCATCTCTTTTACTCTAATACAAATTCTATGTAGTTAGAGGGAGAAAGCATCAGCTCAACGTTCATTTCAATTATCTATATTTGACCACAAATTTGTGGTGCTTCCCAATTAGCATGTGTGACAGTTCGACCAAAAATTTGTGGTGCTTCCCAATTAGCATGTGTGAAATTTGGACCAAAAATTTGTGGTGCTTCCCAATTAACATGTGTGACAGTTCGACCAAAAATTTGTGGTGCTTCCCAATTAGCATGTGTGAAATTTGGACCAAAAATTTGTGGTGCTTCCCAATTAACATGTGTGACAGTTCGACCAAAAATTTGTGGTGCTTCCCAATTAGCATGTGTGACAGTTCGACCACAAATTTGTGGTGTTTCCCAATTAGCATGTGTGACAGTTCGACCAAAAATTTGTGGTGCTTCCCAATTAGCATGTGTGACAGTGCGACCACAAATTTATGGTGTTTCCCAATTAGCATGTGTGTGACAGTTCGACCAAAAATTTGTGGTGCTTCCCAATTAGCATGTGTGACATTTCGACCACAAATTTGTGGTGCTTCCCAATTAGCATGTGTGACAGTTCGACCACAAATTTGTGGTGCTTCCCAATTAGCATGTGTGACAGTTCGACCAAAAATTTGTGGTGCTTCCCAATTAGCATGTGTGAAATTTGGACCAAAAATTTGTGGTGCTTCCCAATTAGCATGTGTGACAGTTCGGCCACAAATTTGTGGTGCTTCCCAATTAGCATGTGTGACAGTGCGACCACAAATTTATGGTGTTTCCCAATTAGCATGTGTGTGACAGTTCGACCAAAAATTTGTGGTGCTTCCCAATTAGCATGTGTGACAGTTCGGCCACAAATTTATGGTGTTTCCTAATTAGCATGTGTGTGACAGTTCGACCAAAAATTTGTGGTGCTTCCCAATTAGCATGTGTGACAGTTCGGCCACAAATTTGTGGTGCTTCCCAATTAGCATGTGTGACAGTGCGACCACAAATTTATGGTGTTTCCCAATTAGCATGTGTGTGACAGTTCGACCAAAAATTTGTGGTGCTTCCCAATTAGCATGTGTGACAGTTCGGCCACAAATTTGTGGTGCTTCCCAATTAGCATGTGTGACAGTTTGAGCAAAAATTTGTGGTTGTTCCGTCTTAAAGGGTTAACTTTTTAACCAATTGAATCAACTTTACATTTTAATAGCTATTTTTTTGTTCAATTTGTTAACTTTATTTTTTATTACTTTGCAGTCAGTGACGAAACGTCTGGCGTTAGGAACGGAGCTGGTGTATCAATCGGGAGCACGCGTCATGGGTGGGGAAATTGCTATCACCTCCGCCGCAGCGCGATACACTATGGATGGTAATTTTTTTTAAATTTTGAATAATTTATATGGAGGTTTTATAATTATGAATAATTAAAATAAAAGTCGTGGTAGCGTAATGGCTAGCGCACGCGTCCCAAACTCAAAGGGCGCGGGTTCGATCCTGGCCGCAACGCATGCACCGCTTAGGCAGTTTTCTGGCATATTGTTACAATTACCACATGCTAACCGATGAAATAAAACATCGTGATGCAACCTGCACATCGAGATAACCCATGTGCCAAACCTGCCAAGCCGTCTTGGACAAGTATGTTGGGTATACTGTCCGTTCCCTCTATAATGGGGGAGCTCAAGCCCAGCAGTGGGACATATGGGCTGTTATCTATACTAATATTATAAAGAGGAAAGATTTGATTGTTTGTTTGCATTGAATAGGCTCCGAAACTACTGAACTGATTTGAAAAATTCTTTCACTGTTGATAAGCTACACTATCCTCGGGTGACATAGGCTATATTATATTTTCAAAAAAATTAGGGATCCTTACTAAAAGTCCAATAATGTAACCCAAGGTGTAAAAAAATTACCTAAAACCGCGTCCGCTGCGCAAACCATTGATGACAGAATGAAATAATGTACTACGACTTTACAGAACACATCAATATTTACAAAAAGTGTCGCGACAACATATGTCTAACTATTATAGTTATGCCACAATAAGTGTTCTTTTATTTTAAAAATTTAATTAAAACGCCGCCGCTAGAAAAGGCTCTTTATTTGTATCTTAGTATTCATCCTTATCAAAATAAATTACTTCATATTCAAGACTGCTTCAATACTTTTACATAACTTTTTGAATTATTCAATTCGGAGATTCCATTCGAAAGATATCACGAGTTTAAAAATGTAAGTATTAGAATAAAATGCGTGGTCGCCGCTAACCCTGCCCGGCTAGCTAGGCAGCACCTTATGCGATGTAGGCGTCACTGGGGTACGGGCAGTACGGGAGGGGAAATATTTTGAATTCGCTTAGTAGGTAATTAAACGCAACAAAAAAGTTCTTTTTAGATACCGCTAGTTATATTTATAATATAAAGTTTGTAAAAATTATGGTCATTAAAGATACGTAATTTTGGCAAAAATGGACCCCTTATGTTTTGGGATTTAGAAACGAAGGATAAACTCGGCTGCATAGTTTAAGCTTCTATTGATCTTATGGGCCTAAGTCATTTCATCCAGAAACTGGCTGGTGGCTGGCACCCAACAGCTAAAGCTCTGCGCTCACTTCATGTCCGGTTGTCTTTGAGCCCTATTGTTTCTTGTGCCCTTCATTTGTAGTGCAAATGGTCATTAGAACTTATCAACAGCAGGATAAACCCGAATAAATTTCTAATTACAAATATTGTAGCTGGATGAAGAATTTTCATATCATTTTCTTATTTTCAGATTCTGAAATATCAGCGACATTGAGCACGGCTAACCTCCATTTGTGTTATTTCAAACAGGCCAGTGAACAATTACAGGTAATTATTGATATACATACATATTATCATGCCTGTTTCCTATAGTGGTAGGTAGAGACAATGGATTTCCACTTGCTACGATCTTGACATACATATTTTGCTTCTTCTACATTCATCAATCTCTTCATACATGCTCATTTATTATAGGTGCGTCACCTTTGTGTCACTTTTTATGACACTAGTTTGTGTCACCTTTCGTGACACTGGCTTGTGTCACCTTTCGTGACACTGGTTTGGGTCACCTTTCATGACACTGGTTTGGGTCACCTTTCGTGACACTGGTTTGTGTCACCGTTCGTGACACTGGTTTGTGTCACCGTTCGTGACACTGGTTTGTGTCACCTTTTGTGACACTGGTTTGTGTCACCTTTCATGACACTGGCTTGTGTCACCTTTTGTGACACTGGTTTGTGTCACCTTTCGTGACACTGGCTTGTGTCACCTTTTGTGACACTGGTTTGTGTCACCTTTCATGACACTGGTTTGGGTCACCTTTCGTGACACTGGTTTGTGTCACCGTTCGTGACACTGGTTTGTGTCACCGTTCGTGACACTGGTTTGTGTCACCTTTCGTGACACTGGTTTGTGTCACCTTTCGTGACACTGGTTTGTGTCACCTTTCGTGACACTAGTTTGTGTCACCTTTTGTCATAAAAACAAATGTTTTTTAAGACCTACTAATTAAAATAACTGCTTAGTCTATACATCATCGATCTTAAAACTATGTGATAGCTTGGAGTAACTTTTACTCAGAGAGTAAAGTCGAATTAGTATACTACAAGTTTACTTCGAGTTTATTAATACTGAATTTGGTTAATATTGACATAATACTCGAAGTACAGTTAGTCTAGCTTTAACCTACGTTTATTAATAAGACGGATTGATTGTTACATCCTGCTCTACTCTGTAGTAACTGAGTGATCAAAAGGTATTTAACCTGTAAGACGGAACCATCACAAATTTGTTGCCGAACTGTCATACATGGCTCATTGGGAAGTCCCACAAATTTGTGGTCAAATACAGATAATTGAAACGAACGTTGAACTGATGCTCTCTCCCTCTAACTATATATAATTTTTATTAGAATAAAAGAGACGACATCATTCTTTTGGTTTTGGTGCTGCAACTTTGATGGCAGTTGGCAGCTTGTGGAAAAAATAATATTGAATTTGGCCCCTATAGAAGGTTAAATAGTTAACTAGAATTTTAAATGTAATTTTCAGATTGTTGCGGAGATGGACACGTCGTTCCGGGGAATGGAGTCAGTGGGTACCATTGGCTACCAAGTGACTATTCCGAAGGCTGACCTCGTCTTTAGAGGTAAAGTTTACTACAAACAATGATAATCAGATGTTTCCAATAATAATAACAACAGTGCATAAATGTCCCACTGCTTCATCTGAGCCTCCCGTTGTTTCTTTTTTTTTATTGCATGAGTTCAGCAGACAGGCAGACGGCCCACGTGATGGAAAGCAGTTACCATCGCCTATGGACATTTGCAATACCAAAAGTGCTACAAATGCGCTGCTGCTCTCTTAAGGGAAACTGGAACCTGGTCACTAATGCCGGAATACAACTCAAGGTTGTTATGGCGGCATACTCTAGACCAGGGGTGGTAGTTATCCAGTCCGGCAAATGCCCTACCACCTGGCTGTGGGTTGTTAAGTCGCCTTTTACGACAGGCCGCCCCAACGCAGGAAATTGTATTCTTTCTCCGTTCCTGCACTGATAAAAATTATTATTGTGAATTAAATTAATTATTATGGTCGAATTTCGACCACGGGCGACCACTAGTGAGAGTAATTATATGTGGCGCTTTCGACCTTTTAGTCGCTAGTCGAATGTATGAAGTCCACGCCACTGGTATCTATTTTATCCTATTTTTGGCAATTTGGCTCCAACGCCATTGGCCACTGATTTGGTCGATGTCGCAGTGGAGTATAAGAATGTCAGCTCTTGTATTATATTTGTATCGATTATATCTCCTCCTATCTGACTTTTAAATAATGTGTAGGAAAAATTGTTTGGGATTTTTTTTTTATTGCAGGAGTTCAGCAGACAGGCAGACGGCTCACTTGATGGAAAGCAGTTACCATCGACTATGGACATTTGCAACACCAAAGTTGCTACGAATGCGCTGCTGCTCTCTTAAATGAGACTGGAACCTGATCACTAATGCCAGAACACAACACAAGGTTGTTATGGCGGCATACTCTATACCAGAGGTGGTCGCCATCCAGTCGAGCAAATACCCTACCACCTGGCTGTGGGTTGTTTTGTCGCTTCTTAAGACAGGCCACTAGGCCACAGGAAATCACCAGACTATCTATTATAACTGTTGTTTAAAAAAGTTGCTTTTCATTTTAAAATATGAAGTATTTCCAATTAAATTTTTTTAGCCAAATGAAGAAAATGGTGAATGTTGGTCACATCTACAGAATGTATCATTGTGTCTCTACACTGACACGCTATTGACCGATGTAGTGTATTTAAAAAAAACTTTTTTGCAGGTATGGTCGACTCAAATTGGAATATAGGAGCGGTGTTGGAGAAGAAACTCCAACCGCTGCCTCTGACCTTCGCCCTGTCCGGAATGGCGAATCAGGCGAAGCAGCAGTTCAAGTTCGGATGCGGACTTATCATTGGTTAAACAGTGTGTGTGTGAAGTGACATTATTATTTGTGACAGTTATAGTGACATGTATGGTGATTAGTTTGTCTATGGTATGTTTGTTTTTAATCTATGTCTCTCAATGTATAAACTTTAACTGCCTCCACTTTACTATGGAAGGTAAAGGTAATGAGGATCATTTCTATGTTAGAAAATTTCAATCAAAATGCATTCAATTGGAGCTACAAGGTAAATTTAAAATATATATACAGTGTAAATTCTATATAACGATACCGAAGGGACTGTGCATTTTATGGCGTTATAGAGAATTGTCGTTAAATGGAGAGAAGTCTGTTATTTTTGTCTGACGTCTTTTGCTGCTATAGTAATTTTGTTGCATTTTTTTACTTATTTTATTCATATCTTGCGATATTGAGGCATCTTGGTGATAAAGAAAGTACTTAGAAATTACGGTATGCATGACGCCGACAGTCAAGTTTATTACTGGCTAGGATAATAAAGCAATAGAATATACACACAGCTGTGTAGTTTTTACTAATTTTGGCAACTTAAAAGGTATTTTTTATTACTTAATTGTTGTCGTTATTAAGAGTGGGTGTAATGCTATATAGAGTGTATCATTGTATGGAAAACAAACTAAACAAACCAAAGCCAAGTGATTTCGACACTTAAATTCCCTATTTGTCGTTAAATCGAGTGACATTACATAGAGTTAACACTGTGTATATATATATATATATATATATAATCACTTCAAAGTAATAATAAACATTCATAACAAGTAAATAACTTCATTGTGAACATGAAAAATTCATACATACATACATAATTTCACACCAGTTCCCTTGCAGGGTAGGCACGAATAATAGAGCGCCATTCAGGCTTATTCTTACACACCTCACTTGCTTCTTTCACATTCATAGGTCTTGTCATGCACGCTCGTCTGTTCTTAAGGCTCCTGACATCACCTTCTGCTGGTACACAATCAATTTGATCATGGAAGGTGTGTTGTGGCCTTCCACGACTTCTGCATCCATCCACTTTTGCATTGTATATCTGTTTAGTCATTCTTTCATCATGCATTCTTTCCACATGCCCGAACCACCGGAGCATTCCTTTCCTTACCTTCACCCCGACACTCTCTTTCAGACCGACTCTCTTTCTTACTTCGGTATTACGAAAAATTGTCAAGTAAATAACTCACTGCACTCCTTCAATAAATGCTAAGCTAAGATGGTCTCTCTGTAGTATTCTGGTCAGTTTATTAACTATTATTTAGTGTTTTCCTAAGTTTTCGTGACTGTTACACATAATTAAAACTACGTTTTAACAGTTTTAATCAATGTCATTTTGTTTTGATGTTTTGATCACTTTTCAGTAGCCAGGATTGCAGCTTCATAGCTATTGAAAAGTGGCCAAATCGTTGAAATAAAAAATAACAGTTTTCATTAATTACTTATACTCACCTCTAGACGTCTTTTCAATTTAACCCTGTACAAGTGATCCTCTTTGCATCTAACTTCTATGTATCTTCTCTCTTCTCCATTGTTTTACTTCTAGAAGACATTAAAAATTTCTTAGAATTTATTGTAATGGCTTTTGTGGTGTAGTGATAGTAGAATGGATGAATATGAAGAAAGACAATCATGCCCTATAAGATATGCAAGTCTGACAAAGCTTTTAAAAGTAAAAAACATGTATGAAGAGCTCTACGAGTAATTCATCTCTTGTGTTTTTTGTTAGACAAATACTAAACTCCGGACGCGAAGCAGGAAGAATTTCGTACGTTAACCTGTTATTACCTATCTCTGTCACTCCCGCGTAAATATAATGTGTCTCGCTCGCACAGATGCAATGGCCGCCGTCCTCAGGGATTGTATCCCTTTTACCTGTGACTGTAAGGTTTGTTCTTGTTTGTATGTGATTTTTTGGTTAGCCTTGACTCACGACAAAAATTCCTTGGCTTGCTTGACATAATTTTTAAATACGAACGAACGACATTCCATCTTGGGATGCGCTAGTGATCGCTCAGTTTTCGGACACCGTTATCTCAGTTGTAGACAAAACTGTTGATTCTTTTGTAATAAATGTGATAGGTGAGACGTCGTCGGAAAGCAGTCACTGCGATACAGAGCAATCGGATTCTGATTTATGAATTTTCATTTTTTATTTCTATCCGAGTTAGTAATTGTGACTCGATTGTTATAACTGTTATAATATAAAATCTAAATAAATAATTTATTTAATAAGTTAGTAAATTTTTTTCTCCTTCAAACATTTTATGTAAACCGCACTTAATACAAAAATGTTTGTGACCACTGGCAGTAGCAAAAGAGGTCATTGTACGAAATTCTCCCTGCTCCGCAACCGCACTTTACTAGACTGCACTTCAACTCTAGGAGAAAATTTGTTTAATTTTTTACATTCTTTGTTGCACTATTACTACTCTTTTATAACTGTAGCTAATATACCCAATCGCCTGACGCACCAGAGAAGCATTTATTTAACCCTTTTCAGGGTACAAAGTTAATATTATTTTTGTCCAAAGCTGCCATCAAAATTGCCACGCAACCAAGAGAATTATATCGTCTCTTTTACTCTAATACGAATTCTATGTAGTTAAAGGGAGAAAGTATCAGTTCTACATTCGTTTCAATTGTCTGTATTTGACCACAAATTTGTGGTGGTTTCGTCTTAAAGGGTTAAAGTTGCGTGTGCAAATTTAAACTTCATTTTCAGATATATATCACTATCAGAATGCAAACATGAATTATTCAATATTTTGTACCAGTGAAAGTCATACAAAATTGAGACTTGACATCAAATGCTACATTGGTTATGAGTTTTCTTTCTTCACGCTGTATATAAATGACGCTTGTCAATCGTGGCTGACTTCACATCGGTCAAAACTCACTGCACACAGTATGAGCATTTTCCTTTCGAAATACTAAGGCGCCTGTAATATTATGTACTCTGGATGTAAGACACTTGATAAGTTATCTAACGATGATATTCATTTTCTCACATCGTGAGAATATTAATGATTATTTATTCATGATATTATTATCCTGTGAAGTGACAGATGGAACAACTGTCATTCCGTCACACGATTCTGAAGTTTGCCATCAATTTTTACTTTTGATTCCGTTTTCAACTCTTCTCTATATTATGATAAATTAACCAATAGTCGGTAGATTTTAAGTTCTTTAACATTCAGAAAGGAATAGGCCTGTAGCAGAGGTAGGTAGTTAAATAATACTTCAGATCGGAAACTATTATTCACTGGTATGTGAACTAGTTTATTTCTAGAATTGAACGGGTAATGTACAAATATCAACAAGCGGTATAGCTAGTGTGTGAAAAGGACAGGTGATGTGGAAGTGAGATGGAGCAACTATGGTGCGTTTTGGTGTTGCACTAGTCTGTTGTTCGTTGACCTTTTCAATGCCTTTGCGTATGTAACTCCCATAAGCCATTTCAAACCTATTTTTCTATGATTACCTGTGTATATTTCGCTATTTCTGTTAATGGGTATATGGTGAAAGTTATCGAGTTGTGTCCAATATATATTCAAAAAAATAAAGTAGGGCTATGTAACTGACTAAATCCGACATGTCGGTCTGGGCTGTCAAATGCCAATTGTTAGCCTCTTAAAATTTAGGTGTGTTCTATGTATCAATGTGTTGTGTATCATACTTATGTACTTGTTTAATACATTCGGAGTATTTGATTTATATGTGTGTAGATAAATATGGCGTAATGTACATAGGGCCTGTTGTTAAACGTTTATTTTTAATAGACTTATGTTAATTAATCGATATTTGGTTTTAATTATTACCTTTTATCCTACAGAATATCGATATATACTAGCTAGCATATAATGAATGATACTGCTTGTTATTGTCTTCTTACTTCTTGGCTCAGGTTAAAGTGTTTATCTAAAAGGTTGAGCAAACAGCTAATATTGGCATTTTTTTTAATTGCAGGAGTTCACCAGACAGGAAGACAGTACACTTGATGGAAAGCGGTTACCATCGCTTATGGACATTAGCAACACCAAAGGTGCTACAAATGCGCTGCTGCTCTCTTAAGAGAGACTGGAACCTGGTCACTAATGCCGGAATAGAACTCAAGGTTGTTATGGCGATATACTTTAGACCAGGGGTGGTTGCCATCCAATCGGGCATATGCCCTACCGACTGGCGTGGCATACCCGCCCAAATGTGACTTTAGCGTTAATAATTAACGCCGTTAATAATTATTGTAGGATCATGTATGTATTAGTTAGTTATCTGTCAATGTTGACTATGTTATGCCCGACTGGATGGCTACCACCCCTGGTCTAGAGTATGCCGCCATAACAACCTTGCGTTGTGTTCCGGCATTAGTGACCAGGTTTCAGTCTCCCTTAAGAGAGCAGCAACGCATTTGTGGCACCTTTGGTGTTGCAAATGCCCATAGGCGATGGTAACCGCTTTCCATCAAGTGGGCCCTCTGCCTGTTTGCCGAACTCCTGCTATAAAAAACAAATAACACATTGAACCCTAGTCGCTATCATTATTCCAGGTGGAGCTAGGAGCATAAGGAATAATTCAGAAATTGAAGTAATTAAGCTCAAATAATAGTGTCAACGGAAATTGGTCTGAATATGATCGGGTTTATTTGAAATGTTATATTTGAGATTAAACGCTTTTTGAGTTCCATAAACAAACTACTAAACAGTTGACTTCCGTCGTCTCTACGTAACCTTTACTCTCCGTGGAAAATCACGCACTTGCCAGACTTCAAAAAATAAAATGACAGCCTAACCTAACTTCAAGGTCCTTCAAAATACGATGTTACACAAAAAAAGAAAACTATCGGAATAAAACACAAATTAGTTTAAAAATAACGTAAGTTTATTGTTACATTTAATGAAATGAAAATAGATTTGTGGACTTTTATTATTTAACGTGTATATATTATTAATTATTAATCGATTTCCCAATGAGCGGATCGATTTGAAACCGCGACGATTCGTTATAGTACACCACCTTTATCATTCACCGATTAAATTCAAACACCGAACAATAGTGATGTGACAATGTTTATACATAGTTTATAGATGTCCAATAAAATCGATTATTTTTACATCTGTCAATAGACAATCGGTAAGTTTTACAATGATAATGTAACCTCACTATTGTTTTCTTATTTGCAAAGGTTTTAAAATGTACAAAAGTTTATTATTTAAACTAAAGAATTTACAAAATTGCGACTAATACATTGAAATTCAAGTAATATTAACTTAAAAATCTTTATATTATTATTCCAAACAGCATAAGGTCAAAATTGTCTATGCTCTCCGAACTGTCAAAATTGACCAAAATTGAAGTTATTTCTATTTATCCCGAATTTAGACAAATAATAATTGCACATTAATTGATAAGTAAAAAGTCGAAATCATATTTGTACTTGCTTCTTGGTGTTGCCATTTACCAAATATAGTGTTTGAACCTAATAAATTACAAAAAGTAATACCAGGTGAAAAATGTACAGTTTAAAACATTTGCATCTCACCCACATTACGAATACAAACTAGACATCGATACCGCAAAGATATATATCTAAATTATGGTGCATTCAAAAGCTGGGTGGACATCGACAAATACGAAAAAACTACCGAAAATCTCAAATTCTACCGAGAATGTTTCCGTCGACCCAACTTTACCGTAATAGAAACTAAAAAAATCTTTTAATTTTCTTATACCAAAATATATTATTATGGCTTCAGTTATCATTTGAAAGATACATATATAACGTTTTTTTTTCTCAATTAATATATTCTTCGTGTTTAATATCTATTTTAACCTAGACTTAAATTAAGACGATTGCAACACTTTTAGTACGCAATATGTCATTTAGGAGATCTGTTCTTGATTTCATTTAAAAACTGTTCTCATTTTACAAGTTTTAGAATTTATATTTCGTTTGTTTTTGTTAAAGAATCACTGTTCAATTGATATGTAAGTAAATCGCTAAAGAACTAAATGTTAATAACAAATAGACTGGTGTTTGAAATAGGAGTAAAATGTCGTTTTCAACATGCCCAACTACTACGGCAGGAAGCACAAAAATGGGCAACACCAACACGATCTCCAGATTGTGACAAAATGTCCCCAAAATTATTGCTTGAGATTTAAAAAAAATCGTATAGGTAAAAAATTATATCTTGTAATTAACAAATTCGAGTTAAGCTTTAAAAATATATCTAATAATGACAATGGTCTATATGTTATGTGATTTCGGGCATAAAAAATCATTAAATTGCTAAAACTCAATCTGGAAACCCTGAACACCATGTACACAACATACTTCGAACATAGCACACTTGCGCTGCCCACTTCCCAAGCTTGCTGCTGTAACAATGGACACGGATACATTGGATTTGTAGATTTTAAATTCATGCTTATGTTTGCTTAATAATATAGAAAAATAAATTACTTCAAGCGAAAGGACGTCACAAAATAGGCGAAACAAAAACACCATCAGGCATATACAAACACCACCAGTCTCACTATAAAATGCTTTTTATATTTGGTGTCATTCCGGATTTAGCTTTAAAAGCTTTGAACACCGCCTCTATGATATTATCTCAAATAGTAATTATTATATGTTGGGCCACTAAAGTGATTGACAAAAAACGCCTCCACTCAGCTGCAATGAGAATACACCCGAGACTGATTAATGAGAGGAAGAAGAGTAAGGTGGTATAGGCCTGTAATGAGGAGTGATGGAAAGTCACGTAACAAAAAGAATGTTAAATTAGAAGATTAACAGGGTACCAAAACAGGGATGGACTGTGTGAAGGATGCCATGATCGTTTGTGATGTGACATAGGACGCACGTCAGAATAGAGAACCACGGAAGAAAAAGACATATTGTGCCATCCCCAAAAAATTAGAAGTAGAGTAAGTATTTAACCACAAAATTTGTCACGACTTAATTGAACTCCTTATAAACAGTATTAACCAGACACGTTTGCATACGTAATTAGTAATAAAAAAAATTAATCATCTTGGTGTTATTATTAATTCGAAATTTAAATAATTTTTGCAGTTAATCCTAGCCATAGTTAAAAATTACTACTGTTTTGGTAATTTTTAGGCGGTGTCCACAAACAAACAATTATAATAATGAAGACAAAATATACTGATTGTGCTAACAAAAGTATCTAGAAGCGTTAAAACAGCAATTATACTAAGTACACAATGTTATTATTATTATTAATAATATATTCTTTAATTCTCTCAACCTCTAATGACAAATTGACATTATTACAAGTGATAAACCACTTTGTACTGAAACGTCACCAAAGTAACTGACACACTAAAAACCACATTTCAGAATTTACAATGATTAAAAAGTATTTTCATATGTGTGATAGGGTCATGTGAACTATCTATTAGAATGAATACCATTTAAATTATTATATATCTTAATATATATAATTTACGTGTCACGTTGTTTGTCCGTGTTGGACTCCTAAACTACTTGACTGATTTTAATCAAATTTGCACACCGTGTGCAGTTTGATCCGACTTGAAAGATAGGATAGCTTACCCTGGTGGCGCTGGAATCGGGTTCTAAATTTTATTTCCTTAGGGCAGAACGTCTGCCGGGACAGCTAGTAGCATATATAATATTGAATTTAAGTTGTGTTTACTTTTTAAAATGGTTATAAAAGCCAAGACTAATTAGTATAGTATATATACTAGCGGCCCGGCGCGGTTTCACTCGCGCTCTGTCCCGCTCCCGTGGTATACAGCGTCAGGTTATATAGCCTATGACACCCCCTGTTAACGTAGCTTTCCAACAGTAAAAGAATTTATAAAATCGGTTTAGTAGACACAGAGATTACCCCCTACAGCGTCACAAACTTTACCTCTTTATAATATTAGTATAGATCAAGTAGTATAGTATTTAAATCAAAGATGACGATCGTTAAATCAAAATGATGCGGTATATATGTCTAGGCAACTTAGGAAAACAAAATGAATTTTTCAATGTTCACAAATAATTGTTTTTATTTTAAACAATATGTTACGTTAATCACTTCAATCCTGTATGCACTATGGTGACTTCAAACCGTAATTATAAAAAAACAAATTTAGATAGAATAACTGATGTTACTTACAATAAATATTTAAAATTCTAAAATTACAAGTTCTATTTTGTAGATGTGTCAATTACAAACTTCTAGAGACGTTCCGGTACACAGCACAAAAATAAGGAAGAAAACAGATCACAGTTTATGTATTACCAAATAAGATTTTTCAATAATAATAATTATTACTTGCATAATTCTTTACTTCTGCCAGTAATCGATACTGTATTTTTTGCGAGCTTAAAACACTTTATTAATTTGATTTTTTAGTCTGACGCTACTACTTTTCTGTAATTGTAATCGCAAAACTAATAATCGTGTGTCGATGGTTAAAATCCCTGTAAAATACAGTCTCAAAAATGGCAATATCATTAAAAAGATACAACCTACGCAAAATAACATTGAAAGCATAGACAATGTAGATGTTTCAGTGTTGCCATCTTCGAGTATATTACCAAATTAGTAACATGTCAGAGAGGGAGACTTGACATACAAAAAAATCACTTAAAACCATGACACATCATTTGTTTAAAAATTAACACTAAAAATTAAAAAAATTAAATACCTATGAGATATTAAAGTATATGACTGCTGTCCGACACGACGGGCTCTTTTTATTTTATATATATATGTATATCTTGGATTTATGCTATGGGGACAGATTAATAGATATTATTGTATTTACAATAATGCTATAACACTCACTCAAACTCCCGCAGTGTTGCCAGGGTTATATTATTTTACTAGAATGCTGCAATTTTAAAGGATTATTCTTTTAATATTTAGAATGTAAATAGATGTTTGTCGGTCGATGAGTTTGTAATATTCTGATACAAATATATAAAACAAACTTTTATTTTATAGTTTAAAAAAACAAACATACGAAATGGGAACATCTTCCTTTTGGAAGTCGGTTAAAAATACGTTCACTATGTAACAAATAAAGCAAAGAAGTCGGCTTCTTGCTTAATTAAAAAAAGTGCAGTAATCAAGTAACCTATCCTTATAAGTTTGTTATCATCGTTAATTGAATAACAAAAGTTTTAATTGTGACTTTTTTTATTTTACATCTGATTAATCTCAAAATCAAATCTCTTTGCCAACTTAATAAACGACTTCGTGATTTTGAAAAGAAAATCCGTGAGCATGGAAAACAACCCAAAATTGATAACAGCCCAGTAAAAATGCATCTCTGAATCTTACATTTGTAGGGGGCGCCACAAGCTTTTCGTCTCTTGCTTATTGATATAATCAGAAAAACACCAGTACATTTTCAATGAACGTATTATTATTCAAAACATGTTTTTTTAGAGCCAAATCAGTTAAAAAATTATGGCTCAGCCGTAACCCAGATTTAGTAAATAGTGTTGCCCAGTGTGACTGGTAAGTTCGTGTGGACCAAAATCCGGCAAACAAAATTTTTATTTTTATTTTTATTGCAGGAGTTCAGCAGACAGGCAGACGGCCCACTTGATGGAAAGCGGTTACCATCGCCTATGGACATTTGCAACACCAAAGGTGCTACAAATGCGCTGCTGCTCTCTTAAGGGAGACTGGAACCTGGTCACTAATGCCGGAACACAACACAAAGTTGTTATGGCGGCATACTCTAGACCAGGGGTGGTCGCAATCCAGTCGAGCAAATACCCTACCACCTGGCAAAGACAAAAAACATAAAGAGAAAATATTTACTTTTTTTAATAATTTCGTTAATTAAATTTCTAATGATATTCTTCTAAATCAATATACAAGAAAGGAAAGGGTTGCAGCGCCATCTGTAAATGTATGACTATTTATTAAGGATTATTAGAATGGATAAAGAACGAATGCTGTAGTGTTGTGTGTTTAGAGATACAGTTAATAATACAATAGGCGGAGGTAAGACTTACAATAATTATAGTGACGCGGGTGTAACGCCCTAGTATTTGTTTTATTAATTAATTCTTGTGCCGTAAACTAATTTAAAATTTGATGACATTGAAATAATTTATAATATAGAACTGTATAATATGGAAATGTTCAATTTCTGAAATAAATGAATTATTATTATTAGGCTCGTCGCAAACGAGCCAGCGACAAACAGTTCACACTCTTTTGCCTTGCTGTGGCCGGTGGCGTGCAGTGCAACAGTGGCCATGACTCGCCGCTTGTAGCGGCTACGCACACACACACACTGTCGCTGCCGCAAAAGTGGTGGGGGCACGCGGCAACCGCCGGTGTTCGGAAGCCGCCACAATTTTATAATCCGCTACCTGCTATGATGTCTCACGATGGACTCTGATAAGTGTGCTCCATCAGTCAAATGTACAAATATCAGTAATAATCGTGTCAGTGGTGAGTAACGGCGTCTTCTTTGGCTCGTAGGGGCCATCCACAAATTACATACGTCAGACATTAGGATAGGGTAGGTAGGTTTCAACAAAGTGTGATATTGTGTGACAAACTGTGATAGTGTGTGACAACGTGTGATACTATGTGACAAAGTGTGATATTGTGTGACAAGAGGTAGGGCTCCTAAATTTCATGACGTCACATTTCAAAATCTAATATATTTATGGTCTTATTCATAGAGTTAGAGTAAGTTTGAATGCGTTTTTATGGTTCTTAAAGAAACGTTCAAACTTACTTCAACTATCTATGAATAAGACCGTTATAATCTTCAGTGAAATTTGGGCTATTAACGAAAATCTTAAAAATAATCCAACTCTATCTGTAAGAGCAGTGTTTAAATCATTAAAAAATATTTAAATGGATATAAAGTAAATTAATAATTTTTTGAGGTAAAATTGCAAAATATGTGATTACACTAGGGAGGGAGGAGTTTAACAAATGTGACAAGGACGGGGGAGGGGTCAAAAAATCATGAAAATGTGTGTGACATAATTTGTGGATGGCTCCTAGCGGCTGCAAGTCACAGCCACCGCTGTAGCCCGTGGCCGCCACCGGCCACACGTGTATAAATGTATGAAAAAGCGTGTCAACTTTAGAGACTTGTTCAGCTACATTTGTAACATCAAATCAAATTTATTTAATTAAAATATTTTACTGGATGTTTATCATTATTTGTCCCATATTGATAGTAAAGGATTGAAATCAAAATCGATCGACAAACATCACCCACTTAATTACAAATTCAATTAAATCTAACATTTATATGTTCGTTTACATTATTTAAAATCGTAACCTATTATTACATATTTTTCTTTCCTTTTATATACCACGACACGTTTGTTTAAATCCATATTTATCTTCATATCGACAAAAAAAGTGAACACTTTTATCTACCATATTGCTGCTAAATCTTAAGCGTATTACAGTTACATCGCACTCATTCGTAGCGTTTCGCATAGTAAAATGTATTAAAGAAATCTTGGAAGTTAGACAAGCTGGTTACAGACGCTGACTTAGGCTCTATTACCAAGTATCTTTTATCTCTATGTTTCTTTCAAAGACCAAAAAAAAATGTTATGGGTTAGTTGCATTACATGTAAGACTGTGCTGTATCTTATTTTAGAAAAGCATTGCAACTTTTACAAATATAATGTTGCAACTTTTACGAATATATTGTTGCAACTTTTACAAATATATTGTTGCAACTTTTACAAATATATTGTTGCAACTTTTACAAATATAATGTTGCAACTTTTACAAATATATTGTTGCAACTTTTACAAATATAATGTTGCAACTTTTACAAATATATTGTTGCAACTTTTACAAATATAATGTTGCAACTTTTACAAATATATTGTTGCAACTTTTACAATTATAATGTTGCAACTTTTACAAATGTAAGGTCAAAAACATTACCATGTATATTATAGAGTAGGGGGAATGAATGAAAGAATGAAAACAATTTATTGTTCTCTAATAATTTAAACTACGTTCTTAACAATTAGGTATAATAAATATTGAAAAAATAGCGGCCTTATCGCTTAAAGCGATCTCTTCTAGGCAACCAACATAGGGTGTAGTTCGATTTTTAACTTATAACATTACAAAAATGTTATTTGAAAATTATAAAAAAAACAGCAATTCAAATTTGATTTACTCATGAATATTGCTTTATAGTTAAAAACATTTCATAATTTGCGATTGGTTAAGTCTTAAACACCCGCTGAAACAATGACTAACTACCTCTGTAGTCTAAGCATTAACGTACATGGTGGACAGGTTCAATTCCCGGCAGAATTAATATTTTAAACGAATTTCCTGTTACCTATTTCCGGTATGGGTGTCTTTTTATATTGCATGAGCTCAGCAGACAAGCAGACGACCTACCTAATGGAAAGCGGTTACCATCGCCTATGGACATTTGTAACACCAAAGCCGCTACCAATGTGCTGCCGCTCCCTAAAGGGAGACTTGAACCTGGCCACTAATGCCGGAAAAAATACAAGGTTGTTATGGCAGCATACTCAAGGCGTGGTAGCCATCCAGCAGATATCCTACCACCTGGCTGTAGGTTCTTTTGTCACCTCTTAAGACAAATCTTCCGGCATCAGGAAATTGTATTCTTTCTCCGTTCCTACACGGATAAACTATGATCAGCCCCAGAGTTGTCTGTTGGGTATTTATTACCCGCAAAACTATTGCAGTTTATTGTGTTATTTTCTAATTTAAATGAGCTCTTAACATTAATTTAGAGGTGATTTTTCAATCATCACTTAAAAGTTATCAGTCGAGTGAATTTCAAAGTGGAACCATTCAATTGTTTAAGTCATGCAAGTCTATCTATATATATAGTTTCTATCCGTGCAGGAACGGAGAAAGAATACAATTTCCTGCGTTGGGGCGGCCTGTCGTAAGAGGCGACTTAACAACCCACAGCCAGGTGGTAGGGCATTTGCCCGACTGGATGGCTACCACCCCTGGTTTAAAGTATGTCGCCAAACAACCTTGGGTTGTGTTTCGGCATTAGTGACCAGGTTCCAGTCTCCCTTAAGAGAGCAGCAGCGCATTTGTAGCAACTTTGGTGTTGCAAATGTCCATAGGCGATGGTAACCGCTTTCCATCAAGTGGGCCGTCTCTGCCTGCCTGCTGATCTCCTGCAAGAAAAAAAAGAAAGTGCCATTTTTAATTTTTGCATGTAATACTTTATTCTATGAATAACTTTTATCTGGTGATTAAAACACCGGTCAGTGTTTATAATAAAATTCAAAATGAAATCTAGCTGAGGTAATAAAAATGATAAAACCTGTTAATCTTTGACCATTCAAAACGTAACGAATAAGTGCGATTAATATTTCACAAGTTTTCGCTGTCTTCTGAAGGAGTTCACTGTTTCGCTAGCGCAACACCACATTTTTGATAATAAAATTAAGAATGTTTCACATAAAGGAGACTGGCGGGTTTCATAAGAGCCCTCGGCCCGATCGCCTACACGCATAATTACAATGTGTGTAGGCAGCTTATTTCATTACAAATCGATGTGTGATTGTCATTACAAGAACGTGGCTGAAAATAGGAAGTGGCCATAACTGTTTGATATTGACATAACCTCCATTACAATAATACTAATTTTTATCTGGAACTTGAAACGTGATGTTTTATTTTCAAGAAATATTTAACTCTAACTACAAGTGAACAATAGTTGTACGATATTTATTGTTTTTAACGAATAATTATACATTTGTGTTTTATTCGTCACAGTGTCGGACAAAGAAGCCGAATCCATACAGCTTTGTCTGACGTATGACAGACACTTGACAGTGACATAGTAGACGCTTAAATGTATTGTGTTGCCATTAAAAAAACTAAAAACAACAGCAATAACGAATAAATAATCTACTAACCAACTAACAGAATAAAAAAGGGTTTAGAAAGAGCATATTACGCAGGTATATCGATAATTTGACGCGTAATATATCTAGATTCTTATTAATATAATAGTTTAAAGAATCAGACAACAATGATTTTGAATTTTATTATATAGTAAGCGAGTATCGATTCTTAAAACATTCAACATTACTTTTCACTGGTTAGCCTAGTTCTTAAAATATGGTATTACTTTAAAAAAAAAAAAGTAAAAATATACTTTTTTTTTAGTAAAAGTTGTCTTTGTACACGTTCAGGCCGAAAATCGCCAGTCGCCTTTGATTTTAATTTCATTTAAATGAAAAATGATTGGGTGTAAAATCTTATCTGAATCATTTTTTTATGTGAAATATCATCATAATTTTTCTATTAACTTTTGCGTAATACAGATTTGTCGTAGGTAAATTCTGTGAGTTTATATCTTCGAAAATGTGGTGATGCGCAGGCGAGATAGCGCCTCGAGTTAATATTTCAAATTACATATTTTATAATATTTTCTTAAGTTTTCGCGACTTGTATACATAATAAAACTACGTTTTAACGGTTTTAAGCGCGGTAATTTTATTTGATTTTGGTTTTTCCGACGTTTCGGCCACTGTTCAGTGGCCGTGATCACGGAAGACAAAGATGTCAAGTGTCAACGAGTATTGTTAAAAACGTCGGAAAAACCAAAATCAAATAAAATTACCGCGCTTAAAACCGTTAAAACGTAGTTTTATTATACATATTTTATCTTTAAAATCATGGGCATGAGTAACTTTGACATTTTTACAACATATGCAGGTAACTTAGCACACTGCTGTGAATATAGAGTTGTAGTGACAAAGAGGCAACGTATCGTTTACAAGTGAACAGCTTAATTGTCCCGTCAAGTATAATGCTAATTTATAAAACTCAAATTTTATCTTTACATAAGTCACAAAGCTAATTGAGTGAGCACAGTACCAGTAAATGCCAATCAACGCCAACCGGTAAAAAAAACGAGTGAGTTTCGACAACAAGTCGAGTGAGTTCATATAGACTCACTCAATTTAAATTTTCACTCAAATTCTTAAGGCTACATACTAATTTTATGCCATATATGTAGAACTTTAACTCTTTGCCATATTAAAATTGTTAATTAAGTGTGATTACGTACTTTAGTTTACCACTAGGCTTGTGTCATGTCAATATTGCCATTGTCAAAGTTACTAAAAAAAAGAAAAATGTTTTTAAATTGTAGTATTAATGTACTTTAAGGCGTGTAGAGTCATGTTTACTGCCACATAATAATATTCGATCTGAGCATTACTTCTACTTCTATAGTCTACTGCTAAAAAATTTCCATCAGTAAAATTGGCAAATATTATGGTCCTTAAAAATATGAAACTATTTAGATAATTACAATAATCATGGTCAAAGAAAACAAAATTCCTTCTCACATGTATCCTTGAAAATATACCAGTCGCACCTATAGTTGGATAATGGTCAATTAACTTTAATTAGTGTCATCCACAAAACTTTTTTTAATGTTCAAATGACAAAACCATAGATGTTTGTCAAACTAATGACAGCATAGTAAAAAATGACTGTGCAATTGTATACATATCTCTCACACGCTTCCAACATCCTAAATGAAAAAAGTTTAAAAAGAAATACATTATGGATGGCTTAAGATTCTGCGATTCAAACTACCATATTATTATTGTGATGTTATAATGACGTAGTATTAACATATTTTCAATAATCTAACAAGTATTCATTTTGATTTTCTTCGACCACGATATAGACAACCTAGATTTCGCAAAATGGCAGCAAACACGACGGCCTGCATCCGAACACAGATTATTCATGGTAAACGGATTTGTTCACAACAAAATATCTATGGTCTCTAACGTCTATGGGTCGATACTGTTGAATATTTCACAGGAGATTAAATGATTCCTAATTACTATATAAGTCGAAATCTTGAAATCAGACTTGTGATGTGAAACTGTCAAATTATAGGCTTGCAATTGTACAATAAGACATAGTTATACTAGCCGGAATTAATTTAAAAAACAACAGTTTTAAGATATTAACGATGTCCTTAAAAGCTTTCATAGAACCATCAAGAATTCTACTTTCTACAATTTTTTAAAAATAATATAGATTTAAAGCCTGAACCTTTTTCGCATATATAAAACACACGATTTGAAACTGTTCTGCGTGGTTTAATTAATTTTACCAACATTGTAGATTAGATGCGGTTTACATAACTATGTCTAAATGACAAATCACAGATTGGCAAAATACAATACTTGACTTCAGGTACACTTGCAATGTGCAACTGTCAAATTAAAGACTCATAATGTAATCTGTCAAAATTAAGAGACTGCTGAATATTATCTGTCAAACAAGACACTTGTGTGATTAAAGACTCATACAGGGCGTTCCATTAGTAGCTCACAACGCCCAAAACGCTCCGTTAGGCGTTCCACAAGGCGACCGCGGTCGTTGTGCTCGCAGCGAAAACGTCACTAATGACGTCATCATTTTCGATCACACAACGCTCACAACGACCCGTGTCAAGAGGTGGGTCGAATAACCGTTCCACTTGGGTTTACCGGCAAGCAGGTGGACCGGGAAAAATCGCGGTCATTGTGAGTCCCTAATGGAACGTAGCCATAATGCAATCTGTCAAATTAAGAGCATGCATAATGGTATCTGTCAAATAAGACAATTGTCCGTCAAGAACTGTAATCACAATCTTGCCATCTAAATATGTGCGATGAAACTCCAAAAATAGACCCAATACCGACCCATATGCCCCGGGAGAGCCTCATAAAACCCTTGGAACCCCAAAATCAAACACTTACGGCAGTGAGCGAGCTGTCACTTAACTTGTGTTATAACTCCATATCGTGAGCCTCGTCGTCGCTAAAGTCGCTCAGGGAGCTCTCGGTGTCGGAGCCGTTGTCTCCGTTCTTGTTGCCGGAAGACGCGGCGCCTCCAACGCCTGTTATCGCGTCCTTCTCGAGCAACGCCTCTTCGGTTGCGAATCTTCGCACATAATCTGCGAGGTTAAGAATAACAATAAAAGAACACACAGAGACACTTTGTGGGTGCTTTGTTTAGCCCAGGGATTCCCAAACTATTTTGGGTGATAGACCACTTTCCAAAATCAACTGATAACCTCAGACCCCCATAGGCAAATCACTTTTAAAATCCTATCTCCAGTTTTTTTCGTATTGATACAAAAAGCTTACCAATTTAAAAACTTAGCGATTAAGTGAGTAAACTTGACATCACTTTCTCGTCAAAATTTAACAAAATAAATGGACATAAAATATTAATCATTTTTATAATAGGTTGGTACATACACAACTTATACAGTATCTTGAAAATTTCACATAAGAGCTTGTGTTAATTAATAGGGTTCGATTTTTAGACTTCGCCGACCCCCAAAGTCAAGTTTCGTTTATGCCGACCCCTGGGAAACCGATTGCGACCCCAGGGGGTCGATGTCGTCCACTTTGGAAATCCCTGGTTTAATCGATACTACAAATACCCGTCGTAGTTCTTGTATGTATTTAAACACCTCCAGCTTTGCTGCAGTGAATGCCGAGCAGCGAACCGGGAGGGAACCTGTCAATTCGGACACGCTATAAAACCTCAAGTCCTCACTTCCATTATTAGTATTAAAACTTAATAACCCAATTCTGCAGACTGAAACTTGTCATTTTATTGTGAATACAGAGATAACAGTTAACCGGTGTCATGCTATATTAAGATTTACACTGCCAAAAGAGACTCTACAGCCCTGGCAATTAAAAAACATTACAGAAATAATAGTTTTGGAACCGATTCCAGTAACATCACACACACTGTCACTTTCGAGACAAGACCCGACCCAGCTCAGGACTTAGATTCACATGAAACGAGTTGAAGGGCTTGAATTTAAAACAATTGAATTTTGTTGAATAGGTATGTTAAAGATTGATGATGAATTTGAAAAAATAGTTACAGTTAAAATAGAGTAAACTAAAGGAAAGGAAGGATATAATGATGTTACCTGAGACCTTCTTCTTGTACTCTTCTGGTTTGTGGAGGTACATCGCGGCCGCGTCACCGTTCAGCGGGTCGATTGGGTTCGGATACGTTAAAAGCTGGGGCAGGAACGACTCGAATATGTTTGACAGATCTGCAATGCAAAAATTGCATACTTGATGTATCAGTCTTTCTTCTTCTTGAAGTATCGAAAGAATTCTCATTAGCCAATTTTCCCGTATTTAGAGTACGTTTTGTTACAATTGCACAAGGTGACGATTAAAATTAAACATTGTGAGGAGCACTTTAAGATTACCTATAAGTGGCATTCACTAATATTTGCCTGCCTGGACAGCCTTGGACAGCATGGCGGATATACTATCTGATACCATGAAATTTGACGGTCTAAGCCCAGCTGTAGGTCGTTTAGGCGTAGACATTATAATTTATAAAATATATACTCTGGAACTGAAACCCCAGGGTGGATCAATTATAGTGAAATAAATTAAATTGTTGGATTTTTTAAATATCGGATTACCTAAGACAGAATACATTTTGAAAATTTTACATTGGTATCTAGGATCACGTAATATTGTCAAGTTGTATGACCCATAATAAGTTTGACCCTTCCACAGAAAGACCCTGAAAGTGTTCCAATGCAACATCATAAATGAAGGTTTCAGGAACTTGATCACTTCCCATGACCCGAAAAGCAAGATCATGCTTCTGAAGAATCCGGCAACATTTAAATATAAGGAAAGGAAAACATCCATATAAAAAATGGTATACCATAAAATTGTAAAATGCTCTCACCATACAACGCAGTCCAGGCTTGGTTGATGACGTCAAGGCACACGGTGCCGGAGACCTCGTCGATGTTCGGATGGTAGACCTTGTTCATAAAGCCGATTGAAGGCGACTTAAAGGGGTAATGGTCTGGAAGGTGGACGCGTACACGCCATACGCCGCCTTCGTAAGGGGCTGAAACGCATAATTATCTTGATATCAAAAAATGTTCTTATTAAAAGAAACCCAGCTAGAAGGCCATCAAAAATAGCAATATATACTTACATGGGAAAGCACTTAAACTGATAGACATTACTTTTTGGGTGATCATAATTTATACATACATACATACATACATACATAACTTCACGCCAGTTCCCTTGCGGGGTAGGCACGAACAACAGAGTGCCATTTAGGCTAATTTATACACATAATAATATAGTACGTGCACAGTTTAGTCATATTACGTTTGACGAAGAAAAAAGGCGGACTCCGCCGCGCATACTATTTTAGAAATCATGAGATAGGAAGAGCCGAGAATGGCAGCTCAAGCAAATCTAGGTGCCAACATATCAGCAACTACAGTGCTGGATGTCATGCTCGAAAAAGATGAAAATTGGGACACTTTCAAGAACATAATGACCGACATTATGCTCAGAAAGATAAAAAGGACAAGTTAGAAAACAAAGAAATCCTTGTCTTCCCCGCTGCAGTGATGTAATTGCCTCACGATATAATCGTCGTACTGTGAGATTTGAAAAATAAAACCTTTATGAATATTAATTTTAGTAAGCTACCAGATCTTGCTGCAGTGTCCACGATCGAGCTGCCGAGTAATCCAATCTGGTAATGTAATAGATTAAAGATCCACTGCACACCCAACTCCGAAAGGGTAAAGAAAATACTACGATAGAATTACAATAGTTAAAAAAATTTACTCACTGCCCGGAGGACCGAAGAATTTCACGCAGAACTCGTTCAGTCCGCCCAATATTGTCACTTCATGCTTGCTCTCGATGCTGTTATTATCTTAAGGAATATTAATTTAGATTTTCGGAACGGTAACATTAAGGAAAAATCCTTAGAAATTATTGGAGACACATCAACATTTGCTGAATGTGCTAGAAAGGTAAATTAAAATGGCACTGATCAGGGACTTCAAACTAGATCTTATGCATGTCGCACTTCTTCAAACGATTCTTTCTCGACCCATTTATGTAATATCGCGACAACTTGTCCGACTGCAGCTCTTCATCAGTGACTACCTTTTTAAACACGATGATAACGTATCCCTATGGATAAAATCTTAAGTGAAAGTTTGTTTCTATTAGTGTAGGGTGTTCCTACATAGGATGTTAATGATAAAGGTTTGTAGATGTAAATTGTTTATTGCTAAATTATGGTAATGAAAATGATGGTGCTTATGATTATGCTCTAAGATCAGTGGCTGTTTTGCCGACTGACCGAGTACGGTGCTAAATGAGTACTGATGTGAATATGTTAAAATGCACGTGTCGGCGTAAACCGCTGACATGGCAATGTACGGCTGTTGCTAGCCCGTACAATTAGTTAAGTTTGTTTAGATGAAATGGGAATATATAAGAGAAACATTAGCAAAATGCAGTACAAAATGAAACATTGAAGTACCCTGATCTGAAAACAACACTGATTCATAAATTTAATGTGACATCGAGATTGTTTTGTTTGTGTAACGTCTTGGAGTGCGAAAAAAAACTATCAAAGTTGTTTGTGTAATGTTCAGAACGAAAGCAACGTGACATCAGAATGACGAGATTCTAGCAAATTCTATTTATCTAATCATTATTTTACTTTTTATCATAGCAATTATAAACCAATAAAGAATTATAACGTCTCGACAGCTTGCTATATTACAGTTAACTCTTATTTTTGCAACACGCGAGGCGATATCAATGTTTTGCCAGCCTCTCAGATGGGATACGGTGGATGACACAGGAGGCATAGGATAGTTGGATGAAATAGGAAGGAGAGGATTGGGGGTAGGGAAAGTCAGCGAAACACTCAGTTACTGTACGAAACACGATTAGATCAAGACTAAGAGTTGCGAAGCTGACAAACAGGCAGACGGCCCAGATTATAAAAAGTGATTCGCGTCGTTTCTAGAGGTTTGCAACACCAGCTGTGAAGCCAACACGTTGCCAGGCTTCAAATATGGGAGGGATATGATCATTTAGGGCGTGAGACAGGATCAGTGATGAGATGAGAACTTGGATATCACCGATCGAGGCGACCCTGCGAGCTGTAGTCAAGGTTATAATTACAGCATGGCTCTACCTCTCCGATGTTGTTTTACTATTGATGAAATTTATGATTTAAATCTTGCTTTTAGTGGTGCAGCAAACATTTGTCTGGATGACTACGGAATGCAAAAAGACGATTTATTTATTAAATTCAATTACAAAGATTTAAATCTCCTACGATTTGTAGTCGTCGGTACTTGCTTTGTTTCAATAAATTATGTGATAATGCAGACGGCAATATCGATCGTTCAACAGTCCATTGAAGGAGAATTTTCTTACCAAATGAGACTAGAATTTCGCACGTCATATTATGGTAAGACAAAAGAAAATGGTTAAGACTAGACCTTGTCTTTTCTTATGTATTTGCGTTAGTGTTAAAGATTTAGGTTGTAGCCGAATGAGTCTTACTTAAAGCGTCAAAAATTAATGCCGTTAATGCATAGCCAGCCACATTAGTGTATATACATTAGACTGGGTTAAAATATCGACTGTTTTTATGTTTTCTAAATAAAACGAAAGTATTATTTGCGGTGCCAAAAAATATTATAGTGAGAATTTGAATCCTTAATATTAAGAGGTCTATCATCGCAAATTTAGACTTTTTGGAACGAAGTTCCTTATCGCGCGTTGTGAAAGGGGGCTAGACGGAAAAATTCTTACGAAAAGTTGTCACGACACTTTTTGCTATAGTAAGCTATTGCAAGCCGTGCGGCGTGCGCGTGTTTCTCTGTCTGTCTCTCTCTCTCATAGAAAGCAAGCCAGTTATTTTCGTTTCGTCTTTCTATTCCGCATTGAACAGTGTGGTGTCGCGACGATTATTTTTGTTGAGTGTATACAGGTTTTTTGTACATAATAAATAATAAAAAAAATATTATTATAACTTAAAAATATAAAATTTTATTACAATTCCTTCACTAATTAATCGAAAGGAACTTCGTTCCATCCGGGTGTCCCTTTTTTTACTGATCGGCGTTTTGTCTCAGAACTCCCAAACCATTGACTTAAACGAATTGACTCCGAGACATTTTTTGAAGGAAATTGAATGCTCTATAAAAAAAGGTCCAATTGAAAATTCGCGTCAGATGAACCGTTTCCTTACAATAATGCCTTAAACATTGGTATAGTTTTACAATTTGACTTTCAATTTTGGATATTCTTATGGCAAATCAAATGCTTAACAAAAAGTCTTTTAACATTCTTGGCTACATTGACTCCTTCAAAAGTTATTTGCAATTTCCTAAAGAATAACGTCTGAAGGAGTTTATTTAGCCAAAAATGATAAGAGACTGAGATGTTAAGAGGGACATTTTTCGGAACCCATCTGAGTTCCGAAGATATAGCAGAAAATTTCTTACATCTTGATGAGAATCGGTGAGAAGTAAAACATAAAAATTACTATACTTTACAAATTTATTGTTTTTTATGTTTTCTTGGCACTGACACACCATGATCACACGGCAGGAATATTAAAGAAAGGGCAGGTAAAAAGCACCTCAAATAATCGTGCATGTACGAAGGTTAATTAAAATGAAATGAAGCGAAAGTAGTTTGCCAAGATCGTCGCAAGTGGAGATCAATTATGTCTACCCCCATGAGAAACAGGCGTGATGATATACATGTTTACCTAGTTACGAAAAAGGAAGTGACGTGTAATACTAACATTACTACATCGCTGATAAGATTAAAGCAAAAGACTTCTCGATCTAAAAATAAAATACTTTTAATTCTGGCTAGTCATATTTATCTAGAGGTATTGAAAAAAGAAGCGTTTTATATTAATATACCACCGAAACTGCATTTAAACCTTCAACTGCATACATACATAACTTCACGCCAGTTCCCTTGCGGGGTAGGCACGAACAACAGAGCGCCATTTAGGCTTATTCTTCAACTACTTACAAATATAATACTTATTGACCATTTCACTCAGAAGGAGAATCGACTTTAAAAAAATACAAGAACAATAACTAGCAAATATAAAAAGTATAAAATTAGGGATGGGCCGATATTCGTTTTACATACGGTTTGACCGAATTTCGGCAGCTTGAGCCGAACTTCGGCATTCGGTTTAAATGCCGAACATCGGTGCAAGAAAAAAGTAAAATACCTACTTGCACTATTTTGACTGAAGTTAATAGAAATCATATCTATTATAACCGTAATATAAAAATTGGCATATATATATACTCATGGACATTTATTTTAGTTAGGAACATGTAAATCTTAATGTGCAATGTGATAAAAATAAATAAAATTAGTTTTTAATTGAGTTTTTATCTAATTAAATAGACATGAAATTACAACAAAAATAAAATAAACTTATTATTCCTCTAAGAAATATAAGTAAGTAGTGCAACTGCTTAATAAAAATGCGTAACTTGAATTTAAAAAAAAAACATGTCTAAGAGACATCAGCAATTATAACTTTAATTTTGATTGAAATCACTTTTTACGAATTAAACATTATGAATTTAGAATTATGAAATGATGATTTTTTCAATCAAATCTAAAAATCTGTTCTTTTATCCACCTACTTATACTTAAAATTTACTAGAGGCAGGTTATGGTGTAAAAAGCCAACAATTCGGTGTTATCATGTTGACGTTGTCAACAGGTCACGATGTGTTGCTCTTGAGAAGGCGTGGCGAAATCAAACCGAAGTTCGGCCGAATTTTTTGTTTTAACCGAATGTTTGGCCGCAGTTTGTATTCGGTTCAAACCACATTCGACCCATCCCTATATAAAATAACTTAATAACGATTTTTGACTAAGGATTTATTTAGTTTATTAAGAAATAACATAATATAAAATTTTCTACATCTTGAAGTCGATGCCAAGTAAACCATAAAAATTACAATATTTTACAACATTTTGTTGTTATAACAGTGTATATGGCAATTTTTATTATGGTTTTCTCGTCACCAACTTTAAGATGTAGAAAATTTTATATTATGTTGTCTCTTAATAAACTAAATAAATTCTTAGTCAAAAATCTTTATTAAGTTATTTTATACTTTTTAGGTTTTGAAGTCGGTTTTTTATACGAAGTTTTTTGTATTTGTTACCTTTTAGCGTCTAGCTATGGGTAGGCCTTCGAAAGGTGTCGCGCGCCTTAAAAAATATAGGTCCTAAAAAACGGTAACGGAAAATTTTCATAAAAAAAATGTTCATAAAATGAAAACTACACGACCAAACTTTTAAATTATTAGGGGCTACCAAATGGCAACTATTCCGCATCAAACTAAAGAAGAATAAATTGGACCATAAATCTCAGCGTAATCGGTGTACATATATAAAAAAAAATACCAATCAAGTTAAGAAACTCCTCCTTTTTGAAGTCGATTAAAAACTAAACAAATTATTATTTATCATTTTTCTGTGAGTGTCTAAATTACTTTGTTTATCTGGAATATTTGTCTCCTTTCTATTTACGTCCAGATGTGGATTTTGGCAGAACACCAGCAATGGAATAGCATCATTTAATACAAATTATAAAATTCCTCTCAAATTTTTTGTCAAGACCAATATAGTTGGGTTATGGTATAGAAAATGCATATAGTTGGACTTTGAGCTAGTCAATGTAGTTAGCATATTAATAGTCATACATCAGTAATTATGGATATGGAGCTCTTATTCTTATTACGGAAAGCATGAAAGTAGAATAAATGCAGTTGAAATTAGAGCTTTGAGAAGTATATGTGAGGTAAGCATGAATGATATGATAAGGAATAGTGTAATAAGTAGGAATGGGCCGAATGTGGTTTGATTTCGCCACGCTTTCTCAAGAGCAACATCGTGACCTGATGACAACGTCAACTTGGTAACACCGAATTTTTGCTTTTTTACATCATAACCTGCCTCTAGTAAATTTTAAGTACGAGTAGGTGGATAAAGGAAAAGATTTTTAGACCTTTGATTGAAAAAAAATCACCATTTCATAATGTTTAATTCGTAAAAAGTGATTTCAATCAAAATTAAAGTTATAATTGCTGATGTCCCTTAGACGTGTTTTTTTAAAATTTAATTTACGCATTATAATTAAGCTGTTGCACTACTTACTGATGTTTCTTAGAGAAATAATAAGTTTTTTTTATTTTTGTTTTAATTTCATGTGTATTTTAATTAGGCAAAAACTCAATCAAGAACAATTTTATTTATTTTTATCACATTCCACGTTAAGATTTACATGTTCCTAACTAAAATAAATGTCCATGAGTATTTATATGCCAATTTTTATATTACGGTTATAATAGATATGATTTCTATTAACTTCAGTCAAAGTAGGTATTTTACTTTTTCCTTGCACCGAATGTTCGGCATTTAAACGGAATTCGGCTGAAGCTGCCGAAATTCGGTCAAACCGAATGTAAAACGAATTTCGGCTAATCCCTAGTAATAAGGGAACGTTGTGGATTGGAAGAAGATATAATAACAAGACTCGAAAAAGGAATTTTCAGGTGGTTTGGGCATGTAGAGAGGAGGGATGAAAATAGTATCACAAAACAAGTGTATGACAGTATCGTGAATGGTAGTGCTGGTACCGGTAGACCACAACATACACACAATGATCACATAACAGAAGTGTTAAAAGGAGGTTAGGTAAAAAGGTGGGACTGGGAGGTCGGGGGACCTTCCCGACGAGCCACACCCAGTGCCGTGAGGTGTTCTAGTCTCAGGGACACCCCTCCTTGTCGGCTTGCATCGAGGGGTCACGGCAGTCATACCCATGGTGACGGTCCCATGGCGCCTCATCATAATGCGGAGGGACGCTGGAAGGTTTAGTGGGTAGTCTGGCGGTCGGTGCTTGCAAGCTCTAATGTTGAAGCTTGTATGCAAAACCAGCAGCCGGGAGTCCCTCATACCTCTTGGTGGCATCCCCCGGGGCCTGAGGATATGCGCAAATGCATTCCCCCAGTGTTGACAAAAAAAAGGTAAAAAGCATATCAAATAAATGTGCATATATGAAGAGGTTAATGAAAGCAGATGAAGTGAAAGTTCTTTGTCAGGATTTTTGCAAGTGGAGATCTAGTCTCTGCCTATCCCCATGGGAAAGAGGCGTGATAATATGTATGTCGATATCTATAGATATACCCCTGGAGTGTCAGTGGTATGACTGTCCTGTACCCAAATATTTTTGAAAAATAGGTATAGTCCCTGGCACTCTTCTTAAGCGGACACTTTTTCTTACATACATACATAACTTCACGCCAGTTCCCTTGCGGGGTAGGCACGAACAACAGAGCGCCATTCAGGCTTATTCTTACACACCTCACTTGCTTCATTGACATTCATAGCTCTTGTCATGCACGCTCGTCTGTTCTTAAGGCTCCTGGCATCACCTTCTGCTAGTACACGATCAATTTGATCATGGAAGGTGTGTTGTGGCCTTTCACGACTTCTGCATCCATCCACTTTTACATTTTTCCTACAAACAGCGAAATTTCAATCCTTTTTCAAAGTATGAAATATTGTCCATTTCTAATAAAGAGGCAAAAATTATATTGTTGATAAATCCCATTACATTGGCTATGATTAATACATAAAGTGATCCCTACTGTTCCACCCACCGCTTAAGATTCATGCTGAAAACTACACCTACTTAAAAAATTTAAAAAATACGAAAATATTGAAAAATAAGTCAGTTTTCAGGAAAAGTCTATTATAGGTAAACTCACCTATCCTAGCAGAATGTGGATTCCTGATGGATAGTTACGTTAGTAACTTAAGATCACCGGTCACTATAATTTAGATAATAGTTTTAAATTGTTTTTATTGCACTTTTACCACTATGGCTACATTCCATTAGGGACCACCTTCACGACTGCGATTTATCCCGTTCCACTTGCATGCTGGCGTTACAATCATAAACCCAAGTGGAACGGCTATTCGACCCACCTCTTGACATGGGTCATTGTGTGATCGAAAATGATGATGTCATTAGTCACGTTTTCGCCACAACCACAACGACCGTTTTGTATATGAGAACAACTTTTCAATGACACTGCCAAAAATTGTCTCTGTTACTTTGTAGTTGTACCTATGTAACCAATTTATTTGAATTGAGAACTCTAAAGTTTTTCTATAGGGCCAGCTACAACTCCAACAAAGTCTACATTATATTTCATGTGAAACATAACCGATATAGCATTTCTCATAACACTTTACCATGGTGCAACAGTTGAAACCTAGACATTTATCAGATTAAATGTAGATGTTGCAACTGTTGAAATGTTGATACACTAGGGGTATAAAAGTGAAAGTGAATTTGGATCCTTTTCTCCCTTAAGCCCAACATAGGCAGTTTATTTATGTATTTTAATTTGCATATAAATGGGACAAAAGAAATAGAAAAATATCTAAACATACAAGTTTCAACTATTATCCAATAGGTAACAAAAAATTGTGTATGCAAATACATGTATGTTTTAGGCAGGTGTTAGAACCATGGGGTTTTGACCCCCCACTAAACTAAAATATCCACCACAAAAGGCTTACACTTGCACTCTTTTCTGAGCGTAGCATATTTATGCTTTTGTAGGTGTTCTGCAGAATTAAAAGACAAACTAGCTCCATTTTCAAACTCCTAGTTATGTGGTGATATTGCACATTGTCTACTCAATGTATAGGTAATCAAAGTTATACAATTTATTTTTAATCTTAGTTTCATGTTTTTTCAGATGTCACCAATTCATATTAATAATTATATACTTAATGTCATTTAGATGTTCTATTTGTTTGTATTAATTTAAGAACAGAAAAGAAAACAGTCATATTCTTGATTAAAGAAAAAAAAATTGTTATCAACATATTATAATACCTAATGGTTTTAGAAAAATGTGTGTGATATTTTAATAAACAAATGTATTACATAGTCCTGTAAATAGAGTATACATTGCATTCTTTGTTCTGTAAGCCTTAACAAAATAAGGGATTGAAACAAAGAGATGATAGTAAACCATAATAGTGATTAGCAGCAAACTGTTCACAGATTGTTTGTTAAATGATTATGATTGAGCAAATATGATTAAGATGAAATTAAAATTTATATTACTTTTTATGCTAAAAATATAATCTATTATGTAGGAAAAGAAACTGTATACAATTTAACATATTTAAGAAATAGAACTACTAAATATACCCCAAGGTATAAGGTAACTTTATGAGTGAAAAAAATGCGCAATTGAGACCATGGCCTAGTTAGCGAATTACGAAATAATACAATCTACTAGATACGGAAGAACATAAGGAGCCAACGTAACGTACCTACGTTATATGTTTTATATATAGATTCGTAGGACGTCGCTTACAAAGAATGCACGTTTAACTGATAACTAGCCAGCGTAATAGACATCCCATGGAATATTTAAAACACATATTTTAATATTTCGTAAAGTAATAACGATGTGTTGAAATGACATACAGACAACCAATATCGATTTTACGAAGGGTCGTGACAATCAGCTGATGGCCCTTATAGAACTTATTTACCTACATGATGGCCCTCGAACGCAATTGACTCTTTGTAATCACTACAACAAAGAAAGGATACAGTTTGATGACATCTGTGTCCATGCGACGTTTCCCAGCGCTCGGTGACGACATCTTCGTGATCTATTACTAATAAATCACAATATCGAACACGAACACCAGAAAAAAACTCACACAACACGCAGCTAAACCAATTTTTCTTTCACCAGGAGCAGTCAGAAAAATAACATTGTACTGTAGAAAAACAATGGACTCAACCATAGACTAAAATTTCGAAGATGATGTGTAATAAATGTCGGGTTGCTAGTATTGAAAAATAAAACCATAAATAAAAGCATCTTAATAATCGGCTAAAATGTTAACAACTGAAAGTGTACAGTCTCTTTTATCATAGACAATTCAATATAGAAGGAAATGCGTCAAAAGATTAAAAATAAAAATCAGTTGTCTGTGTTTCATCATCAGCACGGAAACTTCGCGTGTGTGATTGAAAAGATTATTTATAAATTCTTGTTTTAATTATAGATTTCTTTCCCACTAAACATTCCAAAGTTAGTTGGATGAGCGAGTCCGTGAACTGTGACAGCCCATTGGTGCGCCACGAATACGGAAACATGTGTTTTGATGTGCACATCTAATTAGTGATACAAGACAACAAATTGTAATTATCTCTTACTGCCTTCCCAGAAATCTTCCGTTATCGTGTTTAAAACAGTCGTTTACAGCGCTTAGTTATTGTGGTAGTGGTAATTACAGTGAAAATAGTGTATGAAAGTGATAAACTGCATTGATTTCCGGCAGTTAGGATGTGCCTTCGATGAATCGTTTTTAGGTGTTGGCGTATACTCCAGATCCAGGCATGGCGAATCCCGTAATCACAGTGTCTTTTGACCCGAATGACATGACCAGGTTTGTAAATCGTTTAGTAATTTATTTTATATGGCACCAAATAAAAATGGGGAAAACCAGATCAATTGACCAAAGGCCATTTCTGATAAGTACTTATAGTTGGTTAAACTTTACAATCGTTGTCCACTGAATTTTAACTAGTGGGGGGGCGGAAGGAGAGGGGGGAAGAAGTAACAACTAACCTTCTGCCAGCCCCTTGTCTAACAGACATGTAGTTTTTGAAATATGTTTTTTTTTGTAAACATAGCTTTACTTATTTTTTTCACTAATGGTGTACTTATTTCTTATGTCTAAAGATGAGAAATACAGGAGAAAGGTAGTGGTCATAGTAAAAAACATTCAAAACAGTCTAAAAATGCAGACTAAAGCCTACATGCCGAGCGATCAAAGCGAGCGTGCCACTATATTGGTCAGCAAATGTCACAACCGATTTTTAACCATCATTTAAATAGTTAACAAAGAATAAATGCTGACCACTTGGTTCTGGCACTTGGTGGCTGCTACTGTTGGATGCTCGTGCGCTTTAGTCTAAGGACTAACCTAACATAACAAACTTATTGTTTTAATCACCGGACTTTCGATCACCCCTCACAACCTTAGTGGCTATAAATAAACCGTAAGGATATCCCTAACTCAAATCACCATTAATTTACCTCCCATTTATCTATATCACATCCAAAAACTCAAATAGAGGATTTCAGTGGTCGTGGTGATCACAGAAGACCTTTGTCTTATAATCTTTATGTCAAGTGTCAATGATTATTGTTAAAGTTTTATTTAGCCTACCGCCAACTTGTTAATTTTAATTATATATAATATATAAATAAAACTAACAATACTCATTGACACTTGATATATTTGTCTTCCATAACCACGGCCACTGAAAAGTGGTGGAAAAATGTCTGTATAACAAAAATCAAATAACTTTCCGTACTTAAAACTGTTAAAACATAATTTTATTGTGAATACAACCACGAAAACTTAAGAAATTATTCGCAATACATATGAAAAATAAAAACAATTTTTGTATTTAAAAATAGATATTATTGACATATCGAATTGTTAACATTTATCCTAAAGTAAAAAAAAAGGGACAGTACTGTGATTTATTATTATGAACTTTAAAATTATAATAACTAATTCAAAACTAGTTTACTAAACAAAAAACTTTTTTAGTGTTCATATATTAAGTGTAATTGTATTCCTATACACAAATCAAACTTTTTATCAACATTAGTGACATAACCTTGTTTATCAAACATATTTTTGTTTTCCCATTATTCATTCAAAACTTCTTGGTGGACCCTAAAAAAGTGTTTCCTAGCCCAAATAACAGGTCTAGTGTCTATATATAAAGCATACCCCTAAATTTAATTGCCCTTAATCTAAATAAATAAATAGGCAGACAATCACTCTGGGGCCGATCCCAGAAACCCAGACCATAGTAAATAATGGAGAAAATTCATTTCTAAAATTTACCATACCAGGAATCGAACCCGGAGCGTTGCAGTGAGGTAAGCGGGCAAAGGCTTAGCTCTCAAATCTCATGCCACATTGTGTAAAAGTTCAGCCCTATATTTTGATATCACTCTTTCGAGGGACACAATCCCTAAATAATTCAGTATTTGAGTCTTATAAAATAAAATAAGCCTTTATTCTACCATAACTAGTTGTGTTCATAATAATGTTAAAAAGTTAAAAAATATATTGGTAGCTCATTTGGCAGTATGTCCTCGACATAGGCCTCCTTAATAGACACCCATCTTCTCCTATCTTGATCTTCCGAAGTACATAGTGGTTCTACTATCCTTTTCATGTTGTTTTCTCATCTTTGGGCTTGACAACCCCTGCCTCTGTTTCCATCCCGTGGGTACCATTCCAGTACTTTTTTGGTCCATTTTATTCATTTTTTTTCTTAATGTTATTGACTTGGTTTGGTACAAATTTGTATGTTGTGACACTCCCTGTCGCAGCGATGTATTTGGCACAAATTTGTGGTTGAATTTAAAATGAAATGATTTACTGTTGTTGTCTCACTCTGTTGATATAGGATTTGTATTAAATGGGTATATATACAATTAAACATTAAGATTCAGTCATTTGTGGTTTGCACCTGAAACTAGTACCAGGTCTTTATTATGAGACAGGAACATTCTGTGGACAGGGTTAAAGTGTGGCCTATCCATTTTCATTTTAGGTGTTTAATTGTTTCCTATACATCTCGGAACTTTACAGTTCCTTTAATATCATTAAGTCTTTTTTTAGACAGTAAAAGACTTAATGACATTAATTTTATGATAGAATTAGGAGTTTTACTCTTAGCACACTTCTTTCTATTCTGTTTTAGCACCATGCAACCAGTCATTGTATGTGCACTGTGAAATACTTACCCAATCTATCTATAGGTTACTTTAGAAATAAACTTGATAATCTATCAACATCATTTTCCTGGGTTGTGTGGAAGAATTCTGGAACATTCTTTATACACAATTGAATATAGTTCTAGGGGATGTTTGAAAGTTGCACCCCTGGCTGGTAGAGTTGTTAAAAAAAAAAAAACAAATAGTTGTGAGAAGGTGACAGAAAAGACAGACAAACATAGATCTGGTCAGTAAGTTTATTTTTGTAGTGGTCTACAATATAAAGTTTATTTATGTATTTATTTATTTAAGCACAAAACAGATTACAATAAATAAAAATTAAAGATGACAATATAATATACAGGGCCAGATTATAATATAAAACTATGTGCTAATTAGAGGAAAGACAAAATCAATTATTTTTATAAGTAATATAACAAAAGTGAGTGAAAAATCTACAATAGATATTAATACTGTGTGAGAGATTTTTTTTGCATTTATTCCTAAGCTTAAATTGACTAGAATTAAAAATAATAAAACTACGTTTTAAAGGTTTTAAGAGCAGTAATTTTATTTGATTTTGGTTTTTTCGATATCAATATAAATATCAATCTTCACATTTAATTTGCTGAGTTAATTATAAAGGTGACACATTCATCCGTGCAGGAAGGAGAAAGGATACAATTTCCTGCGGCTGGGCGGTCTGTCGTAAGAGGCGACTTAACAACCCACAGCCAGGTGGTAGGGCATTTGCCCGACTGGATGGCTACCACCCCTGGTCTAAAGTATGTCGCCATAACACGGCCACACAATTTTGGACGGCCTCTGTGGTTGAGCGGGCTAAGCCTTTGCCGGCGTACCTCACTGCAATGCAGAGGTTCCGGGTTCGATTCCTGGTATAGTAAATTTCGGAAACGTATTTTCTCCGTTATTTACTATGATCTGGGTGTCTGGGATCGGCCCCAGAGTAGTCCGTTGTATATCACAAGCGTAACTTGCTTAATTTGGGGATATACAATGTGTGTGTTTGTCTGCCGATTATTATTATTATAACAACCTTCGAGTTGTGTTCCGGTATTAGTGACCAGGTTCCAGTTTCCCTTAAGAGAGCTGCAGCGCATTTGTAGCACCTTTGGTGTTGCAAATGTCCATAGGCGATGGTAACCGCTTTCCATCAAGTGGGCCATTTGCCTGTCTGCTGAACTCCTGCAATAAAAATAAAAAAAAAAGTTTTTAAATACAACCTTTTGTGATCTTGGATATCATGTAGCAGCAGAGTGCTAGCCAAGATAAGTAAAACCAGGTCAAACACGATGGGCATATCTTGTTTAGTACAGGAGTTCCTATGGCCACCTTCCGACTCCATCATCAGATCAGCTCCATGGTAGCATATTATTGCATTGTCACGCGATATACATATGCTTGCAAAATTTCAGCTCAATCAGAAATCGGGAAGGTTGGTCAAATTTAACTTGCAAGATTCCACCCGAACTTACATACATACATAGGTACATCCATTGCAAGTTAAATAAAAGTTTGTAAAAACACCGAAAAAGACAGATGGACATGACAATTTGATTAGGATTTCCAGCCATAATGGCTGTAGCAGGTACTTTGAATATGTGCACTACTGCATTTTTACAAGAATTTGATAATCTGAAATTTCACAAACATAACAGATGTTATCATTACCAATTTACTTATCATGAAACAGATAAGTAAATTTAAAGGAACTTGTCACAATTTGTTATCTATTATATTATCTTCTTTAATAAATCCAGTGTGTATTTGCTATTGCAGTGTGTTATAATGTGTTCTTTTTACATTCTTATTTATGTATATTATGATTTTCAGTGAACTAATGAATTAGCAAATTACCTTGAAAGTGAGATAGTAAGAAAAAGATTGTGGGTGATTTTGTGAACATTTTGAGACTAATTATAATAATCAATGACACAGTGGCTAAAGAATAGCATGTAAATATTTTAAAAATATATCATATAATATTATCTATATAATAAAACTACCTTTTAACGGTTTTAAGTCAGGTAATTTATTTGATTTTTGTTATTTCAATGTTTCGGCCACTTTTCAGTGGCTGTGATCACAGGAAACAAAAATGTCAAGTGTCAACGAGTGTTGTTAAAGTTTTATTTAGCCTACCGCCCACTTGTTCATTTTAATTATTTAGTTCCCAACAAGTTGTGGCTTAAAGAGAAGAAGCGGCGCAAGAAACTCTTCAGCAAATCCCCAAATAATAAGTAATAACGAAATAAGAATAACTAAAATCAAATAAATTACCGCGATTAAAACCCTTAAAACGTAGTTTTATTATGTATACAAGTAGCAAAAACTTAAAAAAAAAAATTATTTATAAATAAAATTATATAAGTCCACTTTTGATTTTCTATGTCTATAGATTTTAAGAAATTAGTGAATATTGTCATTAAAACACTTTTTATAAGTTACATTATTAGTTAGTGTTTAGTGTTAGTGTTAGTGTTAGTAGTTATTTAAAGTGTTAAATGAGCAAATCGAGCCTTTACCACCATTTTATTGTAAGCGACTTTTGGACTTAAGTATATTTTTGCTTGTACAGGTGTTTCAAACTATTATTAAACAAAATAATAGTTTGAAGTACCTGTACAAGCAAAAATATACTTAGGTCCAAATGTCGCTTACGTTTGAATCACGTATACAAGCAAAAATATACTTAGGTCCAAATGTCGCTTACGTTTGAATCACCTATACAAGTAAAAATATACTTAGGTCCAAATGTTGCTTACGTTTGAATCACTTGTACAAGCAAAAATATACTTAGGTCCAAATGTCGCTTACGTTTGAATCACCTATACAAGTAAAAATATACTTAGGTCCAAATGTTGCTTACGTTTGAATCACTTGTACAAGCAAAAATATACTTAGGTCCAAATGTCGCTTACGTTTGAATCACCTATACAAGTAAAAATATACTTAGGTCCAAATGTTGCTTACGTTTGAATCACTTGTACAAGCAAAAATATACTTAGGTCCAAATGTCGCTTACGTTTGAATCACCTATACAAGTAAAAATATACTTAGGTCCAAATGTTGCTTACGTTTGAATCACTTGTACAAGCAAAAATATACTTAGGTCCAAATGTCGCTTACATTTGAATCACCTATACAAGTAAAAATATACGTAGGTCCAAATGTTGCTTACGTTTGAATCACTTGTACAAGCAAAAATATACTTAGGTCCAAATGTCGCTTACGTTTGAATCACCTATACAAGTAAAAATATACTTAGGTCCAAATGTTGCTTACGTTTGAATCACTTGTACAAGCAAAAATATACTTAGGTCCAAATGTCGCTTACGTTTGAATCACCTATACAAGTAAAAATATACTTAGGTCCAAATGTTGCTTACGTTTGAATCACTTGTACAAGCAAAAATATACTTGGGTCCAAATGTCGCTTACGTTTGAATCACCTATACAAGCAAAAATATACTTAGGTCCAAATGTCGCTTACGTTTGAATCACCTATACAAGTAAAAATATACTTAGGTCCAAATGTTGCTTACGTTTGAATCACCTATACAAGTAAAAATATACTTAGGTCCAAATGTTGCTTACGTTTGAATCACTTGTACAAGTAAAAATATACTTAGGTCCAAATGTCGCTTACGTTTGTATCACTTGTACAAGCAAAAATATACTTAGGTCCAAATGTCGCTTACGTTTGAATCACCTATACAAGCAAAAATATACTTAGGTCCAAATGTCGCTTACGTTTGAATCACCTATACAAGTAAAAATATACTTAGGTCCAAATGTTGCTTACGTTTGAATCACTTGTACAAGTAAAAATATACTTAGGTCCAAATGTCGCTTACGTTTGAATCACTTGTACAAGCAAAAATATACTTAGGTCCAAATGTCGCTTACGTTTGAATCACCTATACAAGCAAAAATATACTTAGGTCCAAATGTCGCTTACGTTTGAATCACCTATACAAGTAAAAATATACTTAGGTCCAAATGTTGCTTACGTTTGAATCACTTGTAGAAGTAAAAATATACTTAGGTCCAAAGGTCGCTTACGTTTGAATCACTTGTACAAGCAAAAATATACTTAGGTCCAAATGTCGCTTACGTTTGAATCACCTATACAAGCAAAAATATACTTAGGTCCAAATGTCGCTTACGTTTGAATCACCTATACAAGTAAAAATATACTTAGGTCCAAATGTTGCTTACGTTTGAATCACTTGTACAAGTAAAAATATACTTAGGTCCAAATGTCGCTTACGTTTGAATCACCTATACAAGTAAAAATATACTTAGGTCCAAATGTTGCTTACGTTTGAATCACTTGTACAAGCAAAAATATACTTAGGTCCAAATGTCGCTTACGTTTGAATCACCTATACAAGTAAAAATATACTTAGGTCCAAATGTTGCTTACGTTTGAATCACTTGTACAAGTAAAAATATACTTAGGTCCAAATGTCGCTTACGTTTGAATCACCTATACAAGTAAAAATATACTTAGGTCCAAATGTTGCTTACGTTTGAATCACTTGTACAAGCAAAAATATACTTAGGTCCAAATGTCGCTTACGTTTGAATCACCTATACAAGTAAAAATATACTTAGGTCCAAATGTCGCTTACGTTTGAATCACTTGTACAAGCAAAAATATACTTAGGTCCAAATGTCGCTTACGTTTGAATCACCTATACAAGCAAAAATATACTTAGGTCCAAATGTCGCTTACGTTTGAATCACCTATACAAGTAAAAATATACTTAGGTCCAAATGTTGCTTACGTTTGAATCACTTGTAGAAGTAAAAATATACTTAGGTCCAAAGGTCGCTTACGTTTGAATCACTTGTACAAGCAAAAATATACTTAGGTCCAAATGTCGCTTACGTTTGAATCACCTATACAAGCAAAAATATACGTAGGTCCAAATGTCGCTTACGTTTGAATCACCTATACAAGTAAAAATATACTTAGGTCCAAATGTTGCTTACGTTTGAATCACTTGTACAAGTAAAAATATACTTAGGTCCAAATGTCGCTTACGTTTGAATCACCTATACAAGTAAAAATATACTTAGGTCCAAATGTTGCTTACGTTTGAATCACTTGTACAAGCAAAAATATACTTAGGTCCAAATGTCGCTTACGTTTGAATCACCTATACAAGTAAAAATATACTTAGGTCCAAATGTTGCTTACGTTTGAATCACTTGTACAAGTAAAAATATACTTAGGTCCAAATGTCGCTTACGTTTGAATCACCTATACAAGTAAAAATATACTTAGGTCCAAATGTTGCTTACGTTTGAATCACTTGTACAAGCAAAAATATACTTAGGTCCAAATGTCGCTTACGTTTGAATCACCTATACAAGTAAAAATATACTTAGGTCCAAATGTTGCTTACGTTTGAATCACTTGTACAAGCAAAAATATACTTAGGTCCAAATGTCGCTTACGTTTGAATCACCTATACAAGCAAAAATATACTTAGGTCCAAATGTCGCTTACGTTTGAATCACCTATACAAGTAAAAATATACTTAGGTCCAAATGTTGCTTACGTTTGAATCACTTGTACAAGCAAAAATATACTTAGGTCCAAATGTCGCTTACGTTTGAATCACCTATACAAGCAAAAATATACTTAGGTCCAAATGTCGCTTACGTTTGAATCACCTATACAAGCAAAAATATACTTAGGTCCAAATGTCGCTTATGTTTGAATCACCTGTACAAGCAAAAATATACTTAGGTCCAAATGTCGCTTACAATAAAATGGCGGTAAAGGCTCGAAATGTTATACACATTTATCAGCAGTAATAAAGTCACTTATGAAAAATGTTGTAACTTTTAAGTTTGTTTACTATTTTGCCCCATTTCTATCCAGATTGAAAAACAAAATGAATATTAGTTTCTAGTTTAATAGTGCAGCAACAATAGTGTAATTTTTTTTACTACTACAATAATGATATATACACCAAATAATTATAAACATTTTAGGACTGAATACAAAACATTGATATTATATGATATAGCAGGGATGCTCCAATTTAACTGCTGGTGATCTACCTCAACTACCCCTACGGATAACTTAGGCATCAGTAGTCCGCCTGCCAGGGCTGCGGAGAGGCCAGGTCATATACCCGTAGCCCTGGCATAAGGCGAAGGACGGAACACCCAGGGGTTTTAGTGGGTGTCCCTAACCGGGAGTGGCAATAGCATGGCACCAGTTCTGACTGGGCATGCTAGTGCCACCCCCGATCTGGCGAATCCCACACTAGGTCACGAATTATCCCCCCAAGGTTCTGCCCTTGTCGCGGCTTAGTCCTCAATCTGATTTCCCCTGGTTAAAAAAAAAAAAAAAAAAGGCATCAGTAGCCATAAATTATTCAAATTTTGAGGCATACAAAAAAACATAAGTTCATACACATTATTATTTATTGGAGTCCAATCCCATTTCCTTGTTATGGCAATGATCTGATGGGGAATTTTCCAAGGTTTTTTCTCTGATATAATGATACATACCAAGATTATTTTCAACTAGTGAGTTGCATGGCAAAAAATGATCGGTCATGATGCTTCCTCTTCTAGACCCATAGAATTCCTGCTGCACATCATGCTGTGTGAAAATATGGGTGCCAATGAACTCTGACTAAATAGATAGGCAAATATATTATTATGTCTCTACCTTACCTGCATGATTGTGAGTAAATATGACTAATATATAGCTTAGAATATAACGCGTTAATGATTAGGTACATTAAAATCAAATTCAAAAGTTTTTATTCAAAATAAGTTCCACTAGAGAACACTTTTTGAAGATCATACATATAAGTTAAAATTTAATTTTACTTCCTATTCTATGCACACCGCTTCGCAACAACAAAACAACTCTTTCCCTTGGTTTGCCGTTTGAAATTCCTTCACAGATATTGACCCTGACAAGGTATACTTTCATTTGATATAATAATACAGATTGTTTATTTTTTCAAAATTAGCCAGTTTGATTCCTGACGAGGGTAATTCATTTTCCAAAAATCTAATGCTATAGTTTAGGATTTGGCTCTGAAGACGCACCTGAAAATTCACTCTGTATACTTGAATTTCCAGATTATCAAAAGATTAGCTGTGCCCGCGACATCGTCCGCTTGGAATTGGTTGTCAATCCCCCCCCCCCCCCCCAGATTTTGAAACCTTTTTTCATTGGTGCTCCGCTCTTATTGGTCTTAGCGTGATGATATATAGCCTATAGCCCTCCTCGATGAATGGGCTATCTAACACTGAAAGAATTTTCCAAATCAGACCAATAGTTCCTGAGAATAGCGCATTCAATCCAACAAGCAAACTCTTCAGCTTTATATATATTAGTACCAGCTGTGCTCGCGACGTCGTCCGCGTAGAATTTGTTTTCAAAATCTCCCGATTTTGAAATAGTCTTCATTGGTGCTCCGCTCCTATTGGTATTAGCATGAGGATATATAGTCTATAGCCTTGCTCAATAAATGGGCTATCTAACACTGATAGAATTTTTCAAATCAGACCAGTAGTTCCTGAGATTAGTGCGTTCAATCATACAAACAAACTCTTCAGCTTTATATATTACTATAAGATAAGATTAACCCTTCCCTGCACTTAGGTTTTTATTTTCGAATACAGTAAAAAAAATATTATCTTTTCATTTATTGAGAATCAACTGTGAATTGAAATAACTACTTTAGATTATACACAGGCTTATCCTTATCACTAAAGTTAATCTATGCAAGACTAATAAAAATAATACTTAGCCTATTAGTTTAATAACAATTTAAATAAAGTAGTAAATACAATAATAAAAGCCTTGGTAGCTTAATGGTTAAACACACTTGCAATCTAGAAGTACATGGGATCAAATCCTGACTATATAGAGCATACAACTCTTAAGCAGTTTTTCTGACCTAAGTGTATAATATTGTTATAATTACCACATGCTGCTGTTTAAGGAAAACATTATGATGAAACCTGCACATCGAGATAACCGTTGTATGAAACGTGTCAAGCCGCCTTTGACAAGTGTGACGGGTGTACTATCTTCTCCTTTATTAATTGAGAGGCCGGAACGTCTATCAGTGGGATGTAAGGACATTAATCCCTGATTTCCCTTCATAGTAAAAAAGGGCGCGCATGGCTCGTACTTTTTTATCTCACTCGGCCCATTTTGTTGCGCCATAGTGCATTTTCAAGTTATAGCGCTGGCACAATGAATTGCGCAAAATTATTGACTTGATATAAGGAATTTTGCTGAGTTGCCCACGTGTACACCACTAGTTCGTGTCTTGCGTCCTCGCATGGTCCGCCCGCTCCGCCAACATTACTTGATTGTCCTGCGACGAATTTCGCACAGAGGCTCGACCGACGCTTGGTTGGTTCCTATATATTACTATCCTATCATTTACCATTTACTATCCGTGCAGGAACGGAGAAATAATACAATTTCCTGCGGCCTGGCGGCCTGTCGTAAGAGGCGACTAAACAACCCACAGCCAGGTGGTAGGGCATTTGCTCGACTGGATGGCGACAACCCTTGCTCTAGAGTATGCCGTCATAACAACCTTGTGTTGTGTTCCGGCATTAGTGACCAGGTTCCAGTATCCTTTAAGAGAGCAGCAGCGCATTTGTAGCACCTTTGGTGTTGCAAATGTCCATAGGCAATGGTAACCGCTTGTCTTCAAGTAGGCCGTCTGCCTGTCTGCTGAACTTCTGCAATAAAAAAAAATACCATACTCCTGCTTAAAATTTGTCATCAACTTAAAACAATTAATGTCGATTTGCTACATAAAATAAAATGTATTATCAGGCAATGCCTGCGGATCAGCGGATTCCGCTCCCCGCGCCGCTCAGCTCCCACTGTGCATCAAAAACTACGAGTAAAGGAGGCAATGTTAAATTTGAATTCTCGTTCACCATGAGATCAGTAACCAGTTGTTGTTTTAGAATCATGTCCCAAATGCAAGTTAACTACTTCAATATTTACAAGAACATAAAATTGCAACTGGGTCAGTGAATGCATGTCAAATTGTTATTGACGCTCGCTTATGAATTTTCCATTAATAAGGTTGGATTTGTTTACTGATGTTCAAATAACCTACTTTCAGCACCTAAAGAGCGACAAATAACTTGAGAATTATATTGTTTTAGAAAAAAAAATGAAAACCCATAATATTCGAGGGTTGCTTTCGATTTCTCTGGGATCCACTCATCAGATCCTTACATGTTGATAATAGGACCACCTCAGTAGGATACTCTTTCGAATAAAAAATATATTCGGGAAGCAGTCCACAATTGACGGAGAAATCGCGTAACAAACATTTAAAAAAAATCTAAATGTGTGCTGGGACACATATTAGAAGTGAAACTTCAACGGACAAGTGGTAAAACGAATCGTAACAAAAAAATTACTTGAAGTTTTACGGGCAGATTGTTAATATACTGATCCAATTTAAAAACCTGCCAGTAAAACTTCAAGTAAACATTTTGTTGCCATTCGTTTTTCCACTTGTCGTTGAAGTTTCACTTCTACTATGTGTCCCAGCACACATTACGATTTTTCGCAGGTTTACTGCAAATTTTGTTTTGGTTAAGTTAGGTACATTTTAATGAATGATTTTTTTTAAACATATTTTATTTTATCTAACAAAAAAACTGTATTCGATTCGGAACCAAAAAAAAACATCCATAGTCTACTCTAAAATTAGCCGCCTCTCACCACGCGATATACCTTCTACCCTCTCCACGCGGCCGTAACGCTTTTTCGTGACATCAAACGTAAAATCCTAATACCCCCCGTCTACATAGAAGTTTCACTTCAAAAGCATACAGTGAAATTGAACCTCCTCTTTTCCGTAGTCGGTTAAAAAGTGTTGAATTTCGAATAATATCCGATCTACTGCTGGCCTTATTTATGAAAGAATGAAATGTTTTATCCAAGGCAATTAATTACATTAGTCTAAAGCTCTTGCTCCAACAGCGCTCGTGTTAGTATAATATGACCAAATGTGACTTACTTATAGCGTTATAAAATAACTCGTTAACGAGCTAGCTACGATAAGGGCCATACATAAATTACGTCAGACGTAAAGGGGGGAGAGGGTCGACGAAATGTGACATTGTGTGACAGTCCTAAATTTTAAGACGTCACATTTGAAAATTTCATATATCGAGGGTTGAAAGGTTATTTGTTTTAAGCGACATTTTGTGTGAGACTTAATAACACTATGGGTTTGTTTTATCCTAATGTCTCAACTTAAAGAAACATAAAGAATCTCATGTCTAGTTTCAATCTATAGATGTTCTTTTTTTAAGTATGGTACATAGTTCGTTAGTTATGTGTTTTTCTGGGTGATTTGAAACTTCAAACTTTTCTCCCGACAAATTTTAAAAATGTCGTTTAAAACAAATAGCCTTTCCACCCATCGATATGTAAGCTTTAAAATTCGAATTTGAAGTTGTGGTAGCGTAATGGCTAGCGCACTCGTCCCAATCTCAAAGGGCGCGGGTTCGATCCTGGCCGGAACGCATGCATCACTTAGGCAGTTTTCTGACCTAGTGCGCATATTGTTACAATTACCACGTGCTGACAACTGTGAAGGAAAACATCGTGATGCAACCTGCACATCGAGATAACCGATGTGTCAAACCTGCCAGCCAAGCCGCCTTAGACACGCGTGGCGGGTATACTGTCCGAGCCCAACAGTGGGACGTTTATGGGCTGTTATTATTATATTATTAAATTCATCAGCATACCTAATGTTCTTCTCTTCAAGCCATAACATGTTGCGAAGCGGTAGTAAATTAGATTAGGCTCCCATAGAGTAAATAATAACCATAAACAAAATAAAAATTAACAAGTTGGCTGTAGGCTGAATAAAACTTTAACAATACTCGTTGACACTTGACATCTTTGTCTTCCGTGATCACGGCCACTGAAAAGTGGCCGAAACGTCGGAAAAACCAAAATCAAATAAAATTACCGCGCTTAAAACCGTTAAAACGTAGTTTTATTATGTATACAAGTCGCGAAAACGTAAGAAAACATTATACCTAATGTGTTTGTTGTTTCACTCTGCTAATATTTGTGACCTTTCGCAAGGTCGGATTCAGTTTGAGCAATTTGTCATTGATTGCAACGTTTTCTTGTTTTCTAATTAATGTAACAACTTTGTTTTGACAATAAATACACACAACTGTATTTGATACAAAATGTTTCCCATATTATTTCTCTTATCTGCCATTTGACAATAATTTAGGATCATTTGCAAAATTGTAAATTCTTCTGTGTTGTTAGTCTCTATATTGTTCGGTTCAGTTTCATTTGGTGCTCTACTTACATCACCGGATTAGTGAGGAATTCTCTTTAAATCAGATTGTCTGGAAGAAATTGCTTCAAGTTAAGAGACCTATTGTTTTTCCATGAAAGTGTAGTCAATATGCACTTTTGGTGAGCAATCAGTGTCATCTATTGCATCTGTACCTTGCCTGTATACTTTTGTATTCCCTCATATATCTTCCTTCACAGCACAAATCTTCACATCATCCTCCAGACAACCTATTCATCTCTCTATTTATCTACTTTTCCTGTCTTTACTTTCGTATCCAACAGTTTTCTAATTTGTTCAATGCTCTCTCCTTTCTATGCATTCCTGGTAGATTTAGTAGTGTGCTGCATCGTTGGAAGCCAAATACATATTGATACATAAAGTAACTGGTTGTTTTGTTGCTCTTTCACAACTAAATGGCTGAATGGATCTTAATGTTTGGCAAGGAGAAAAAAATAAACACAAAGGAGGTAAAAGAAGATATTAAAATGAATATATATAATACTAGCTGATGCCCGCGATTTAGTCCGCGTGGAGCGGTTTTTTAAACTATCCCACGGGAACTCTTTAATTTTTCTGGATCAAAAGTATCCTATATGTTGACCAGGGATATAAGCTATCACCATACAAAATTTCATTTAAATCGGTCCACTCGTTTCGGAGATTAGGCGGCACAAACAGAGAAACAAAAAAATTTGTAAAAAATCTAAACTAGTTATATTTCACTTCTTACATCGCCCTGACTCGGTTTTTAGCATTTTTTTCATTGTACAGAAATTCGACCTCTACAATTTTATTATATATATATAGATAATATAAATATAATACTTCGAGCATTACCTCAAGTTAGAATATGAATATTCATATTTAGACCTTTTGGTAAAATATTAAGAACTAGCTGCGCCCCGCGGTTTCACCCGCGTGGTAATGGAAAATCGTGATATTTTGGATAATTCACTCTATATCTTTATAAATTATACCCTATGTGTTATTCTGATGTGTAAGCTATATTATTGTAAAGATTCATCAAAATCCATTCAGTAGTTTTTGCGTGAAAGAGTAACAAACGTATATCCTTACATTCTATAAATTTTCACGTTTATAATATTAGTAGGATAGTAGGATTGCGAGGATGCGTTTTTTACTTAATAAGTAAGTAAAAAAATTCAGTTGCAGTAAAATAAAATGGGTATTATGACCATCCTATCTCCTTGTCCTTTTTTTATTCGTAAATATTTTAGTTTTGCCGTCAGATGGTGCTTTCCAAGAAATTAAATACAGGAAAAAGAAGAGTATGCATGAAAAGATAAATAAAATGGGACGTAGTTTAGCAGAAAGGACTCAACCCACATCGTGGTCAAAAATGAGTAGTACATACCAATTTACCAGCAATTTTTATCTAAATTTAAAACCTCAATAACTCAAAAACGACTTTTGTATGTTAGGTCGTTTCTGCTAAACTACGTCCAATTTAAGTTCTTGTTTCTTTTTGCAGCTGGTACTTCCGCGAGCTGTCTCGGCCTGAGGCGACGAGATTGCTGCTCAGCGAGACTGAGAGTGGTGTATTTCTCGTACGGGACTCCAAGACTATCACAGGCGACTACGTGCTGTGCGTCCGGTTGGTTTTCTCGCATTATTACGTAATCTTTTACGTTATATTATTAAGCTAAGTACTATGTTTATTTCGTAACGGGACGGATGAAGGCGGCCGGAATCTTTAGGATTTAAATTCAATATTCTAAAAATTATTATTTATAAAAAATTTGCAGACAGAATACTCGTTTTATATACACGAGTTACGTTTGTGTTACGGATGATATACAACGAACAAGTCTGAGGCTGATCCCAAACATCAAGACCCGAAAAGTCTATGACTGATCACAGAGACCGTCGTACACTGATATTCAATGACTTGGATTCTTATATTCTCTAATTCTACCTTCATTCATTGACTTGTATATTTTAACTTCTACAGTTTCACGTTCATTCAATGACTTGTATGCTTGTCTACTCCTGTATTCATTCGATGACTTGTATTTTTAACTATTATTCTTTTATTACTTCCAAGCTGGCATTCAGGTTGATGACCCACCTAATTGAAAATGGTTATCGTCGCCTATAGATGGTTTTGTAACATCAGAGGCGAAGTCAACGCGTTGCGAGCCTTTAGAGTGTAGTGTAATAGCGGGGATGGGATTCGTCGTCGGCCAATCACAGTTCACTGCTGGACGTGCTCATCTCGGACCTCCGCTTCCTCATCCAGCTCCTACCGGCGACCTTGCGTAGATCGTCAGTCCATCCACTACAAAACATGATTACTAAACAAACCAACTAAAGGCTAATCGTTTTACGCTAATATTATATGAAAGCGTGATTTGATATCGACCACGACGTCAAGGCCCCTATCTCAGCACCTCGGGCCAAGTGGCGTGAGGTGACAGGTGTAATGTGTGACCCCAAAATGCCGGTTAAATTAAAGGGACAGGTCTATAAATCCATCATTAGACCTGTCCTTTCGTATGGCAATGAAGCGTGGTCTGTACTTGAGCGACACGTGCAAGAACTGCGTGTTACGCAGATGAATATGCTGCGATGGATGTGTGGAGTGACGTGGAAATACCGTGTTAGGAACTCTCACACCCACGGCAGTCTTCATCTCCGTGACATAGCAGACAAACTGCAAGAGTGGCGCTTACGTTGTTACGGCCAAGTTTTACGGAGACCGGCTAATTATGTGGGGAACAAATTTCTAGACATGCCGTCTCCGCCAGGTCCCGGTCGAAGGGGCAGGCCCAAGAAAAGCTGGCTTGACGTTGTGAAGGATGACATGCGTATCAATGGTCTCAAAACGGGGGATACTGAAGACTGCGCGAAGTGGAGCTGAGCAATGATGATGATGATTCTATGGAAGCGTGATGTAATACCATTGGACCCGGCACAAAGGGCTGTAATCAAGATAATAATCCATTCGATATGATTTATAACCTTAACTACTCTCCTTTTAACTTTCAGGGAGGATGACCGCGTCTCCCACTATATAATAAATCGCGTGGTGTCCGCCGATGGTACAGTCAGATACAGGATCGGCGATCAGGTCTTCGCCGATATGCCGGCGTTGCTGTCTTTCTACAGACTCCACTATCTGGATACCACGCCGTTGGTAAGGCCGCTGCACCAAGTGCTAGAAGTGGTCATCGCGAAGTACGACTTCCACGGGAATGTGAGTATGAACTTTTATAAAGCAGCTATTGTTTTTTATTTATCTATTATGTAAAAATCCTGTTAGTGGTAGTATATTCTCGTGACACAATGCAGGTTCGAATCCAGACAGGAAAGCAAGCACCGCTCTGGTTTGAGTTTTCTTTTTTGTCTACTATGATGCGTTTTATCTAAAGCGTTAAAAAATAATGTCATTAACAATCTCAAATAACGCAATAAACCTATCTGCATGAAACGGCCTATATCTGTAACCAGAGCTAGACAGAATACATGCTTTGTTTTAATTCAAATACAAATTACAAAATACTATCTCGTATATATTTAAAATACGAAATACAAAATATTTTTAAGTCGTGTATTCGAAATATAAAACAAAATACAAATGATAATGATTTAACTATTTTTATTTAAAATACAATTTCCAAAATACTATCTCCCATGTATTTAAAATACGAAATACAAAATATTTTTAAATTGTGTATTTGAAATATAAAACGGAATTACAAGTGACAGTGTTTTAACTATTTTTATTTCAAGTACAAATTACAAAATACAGTTAAATAGTAAAACAAAGTCAGTTAAAGTAAAAAAGTACAGGCAAAAAGTCGTTCAAATGTATTTTGAAGCCATTATAGTATTTGAAATACTAACTACAAAATTCCTCAGCGCTAGGGTATTTGAAATACCAATTACAAATTACATTTTTAATAAGTGATTCAATTACAAATAACAAACATGTATTTGTATTTCAATTACGTATTTTAATAATAAGTGATTCAAATACTGCCCACCCCACCAATAATAATACATACATACATACATAACTTCACGCCAGTTCCCTTGCGGGGTAGGCACGAACAACAGAGTGCCATTTAGGCTTATTCTTACACACCTCACTTGTAATTTAAGAAATTCAGAAATTTCCATACACAAGTGTTTTACATATAATAATAGCAAAGAAACTAAGTCCATATAGTCTAGACAACTGCCCAGTAAAACATAGAGATGATTCAAAGCCAACTTGATTTGAAGTAATACAACAAATAACATGTTGTTTATGACAACGTAGGTGTTTGTTGATAAATTGAAAAAAAAAACGCGATTGCAACGCCATCTGTTTAGCTGATCCGTCTATTCTATGGAAACGACATCATTTATCGGGATAAAAAGTATCCTAAATGTTGATTCGGGATATAAGCCAACTCTGTGTCAAGTTTCATTCATATACGTTCAGTAGTTAGGGTGCGATTGCAGCACCATCTTTTTCGACATTTTTGTCTATCCCGCGGAAACGACGTTTATCGGGATAAAAGTAACCTAAGTTACGCCCCCGGAGTATGGGCTTGTTGTTTGTCGAGTTTCATTTAAATCCGTTTATTAGTTTTCACGTGATGCTCTAACGGACAGACGATTGCATTTTCGGATTCTCCTGGTCCGAATTATTAACCCTGTTTTTTTTTCACATTTCTAAACCATTGTACAAACTGGAACCATTTATAGATTTATTATATACTAGCTGTGCCCGCGACGCCGTCCGCGTGGAACTTGTTTTTAAAGCCCCCCCGATTTAGAAACATTTTTCATTGCTGCTCCGCTCCTATTGGTCTTAGCGTGATGATATATAGGCCTTCCTCGATAAATGGGCTATCCAACACTGACAGAATTTTTCAAATCAGACCAGTAGTTCCTGAGATTAGCGCGTTTAAACAAACAAACAAACTGTTCAGCTTTATATATTAGTATAAGATTAAATTTATATATGTGTATGTATATATATATATATATATATATATATATATATATATATATATAGAATGACTAAACAGATATACAATGCAAAAGTGGATGGATGCAGAAGTCGTGGAAAGCCACGACACACCTTCCACGATCAAATTGATCGTGTACTAGCAGAAGGTGATGTCAGGAGCCTTAAGAACAGACGAGCTTGCATGACAAGAGTTATGAATGTCAAAGAGGCAAGTGAGGTGTGTAAGAATAAGCCTAAATGGCACTCTGTTGTTCGTGCCTACCCCGCAAGGGAACTGGCGTGAAGTTATGTATGTATGTATGTATATATATGTGTGAATTTAGATTCTGTATTTTTGTGTCGACAAAACTCCAAAAGTAGTTCAAGGACAAGTCCATAGATTGACTTCTCTAATAATTTAATTAATATCAGCTGAACCATTGCGAAGTGTGGCTAGGTTTAAAATAGTTTTTATAAGAAAACATTTGGTTTTTTATGTCGTCAAAACTATAAAGATATAATTATTTATTTATTGCCAAAACTTATATTACACGCGCGTATTACAATTTTACAAATCACAAAATGATAGAACATTTTTGTTCAGTAGTGTACAATAATAGGCGTGATTGTAAATAGGGTTATCGAAATTAATTTTTAATACAACAATGAGACAATGAGATTCAAAGTTTTGGAGGCGATCAAAAAAGGCAAGGAGGCTAATTATTTCAATGATGCGGACTGCGGTAAAGTTTTTTCATTGGCTAATATTAGCACGCCGTGATTAATGTTGCCAGGTTTAGTATTTCTAATATTCGTGGCTTATCTATGACATAAGTAGATAGCTGATAGCTCTTTATCTATATTAATATTATAAAGAGGTAAAGTTTGCGACGTTGTAGGGGATAATCTCTGGAGCTACTAAACCGATTTTAAACATTCTTTTACTGTTGGAAAGCTACGTTAACAGGGAGTGGCATAGGCTATATAACATGACGCTATATGCCACGGGAGCGGGACAGAGCGCGGTTGAAACCGCTAGTGCTAATTATAAAGCTGAAGAGTTTGTTTGTTTGCATGCTTGAACGCGCTAATCTCAGGAACTACTGGTCTGATTTGAAAAATTCTTTCAGTGTTGGATAGCCCATTTATCGAGCAAGGCTATAGGCTATATATCATCACGCTAAGACCAATAGGAGCGGAGTTACAATGAAGAATGTGTCAAAATCGGGGTTTCTTTTAACTATTCCACGCGGACGAAGTCGCGCGCAGAAGCTAGTAGTGTATAACATTATAGAAAACTTACATGCTCGTATTGTAATAGAGAGGGGGGCGGGCAAATCCCAACTGTCTTACTTTTTATCATCTACAAAATTTCGCAGCCTAATGGATATTTGAAACGTTATAAGTTTGTACGACTAGAAGTAGTCAAATAAGGCAATAATATTTTTTTAAACAGTAATTATAATTATTTATATCACAATAATTTAATAAAAAGATATTATGTAAATAATGGTAGAATTTATTATAAAATGTATCCGATTCCTATTATCTAAGTTGCCGCCTGGCTATAAGGACTGCACTGGCAACCCAGAACTGTCACTAAGCGCCAAATCTTTTTTTATTATAAAATTAAATCAAATGTTATAAAATTCTAAATATGCCGTGTCTGTAAATTGAAGCTATTTAAAAAAAAACTACTGGAATAAAACTACATAAACGATGGAGAACACGATGCAATTTTTTTCAGATTTCTTGTCAGTTTGTCTGTTTGTTCGGGATTCACATAAAGGTGACGCAAGTCACAAGTTGACGCAACGCAACTACTGTAAGCGTTACACCGACGTCATTCTTGGTTTAATAGTTTTTCATAAAATTTCAACAGATATTAAAAATCGGGAATTCCCGTGCAATTCGTATCACATGGTACCACTAATTGTTAACATACATATATATATTACATACCGATGTACGTATTATGACGCTATCGCTATAAGTAAACGTGTATGCTCTGTATATGTAACATTTGGATATTTTACGTTTGCAACTATCTCAGTTATGCGGTTTTTAATAGATCGGATACTGATGGTAAAACCTGCTTTTGATTTATATATATATATATATATATATATATATATATATATATATATGTATATAATATACAAAACAGGTGATGTCAGGAGCCTTAAGAACAGACGAGTGTGCATGACAAGAGTTATGAATGTCAAAGAGGCAAGTGAGGTGTGTAAGAATAAGCCTAAATGGCACTCTGTTGTTCGTGCCTACCCCGCAAGGGAACTGGCGTGAAGTTATGTATGTATGTATGTATGTAATATACAAAACAATACAAACATGAACTTAAAGACTAAAATTATATCTAGTTATGTACAAAGGGCGGTCTTATCGCTAAAAAGCGATCTCTTCCAGACAACCCCAATAATAATATATGTTCGTACTATATGGACCTACTTATGCAAAACAGAACCAATCCACAAACATGCCAAAATTATGTTAAGGATGCAGAAGACTTTCAAAATTCACCTTCTATCGACTCAATAAAAATCATAACGAGAAAATATAATATACAATATTCTAAATGTTTTTTTTCCAAAATATAGACATATTTTTTTGTACGCAAAATTTTAATAAAAACGGCTTTTTCTCAAAACTGTCAGTATGTGGGTTGGTTCCATTTTGCATAAGTAGGTCCGTATGATGATATTGTTTGGTTTAATAAGACAGTTTGGGGTGTGTTTATAAACTTTTAATGTATAATCTATAGAAGTTAAATAAATTGTAATATGTGATCTGTGATCTGTGATCTATCTTCTATCTGTCTTTACTATAATAAACCTTTAAAAGAATTGAGTTTCTACAATGCGTTTCAAAAATGTGAAAAAAATCAGGGGTCGGACTGGAAGATTTCGAAAATGCAATTTTTAGAATTTTTGACTGTCTGTCTGTCAGAGCATCACGTGAAATCTGCTAAACGGATTTAAATGAAACTCAACATAGAGCTAGCTTATATCCCGGGGCGTAACTTAGGATACGTTTTATCCCGACAAAGGATGACGTTTCCGTGGGATAGACGAAAACATCGAAAAAGATGGTGCTGCGATCGCATTCTTTTTGAAAACTACTGAACGTATATGAATGAAACTTGACACAGAGCTGGCTTATATCCCGAATCAACACTTGGGATACTTTCTATCCCGATGTCGTTGCCCTAAAATAGACGGATTAGCTAAACAGATGGCGCTGCGACCGCGTTTTTTCGATTCACTAACAAATACCTACGCTGTCATAAACAACATGTCATTCGTTGTATTACTTCAAACCAGGTTGACTTCGACTCACCTCTAAGTCCTGTTGGGCTGGGCTGTTGTCTAGACTATATAGGACTTAGTTTCTTTCTAAGTATTAATTTGTAAAAAACCGAATTAAGTTTTTGTGTAAGTAAAACAAAGCTACTGCCTAGAGTTTGACACGTGTCAAACTCTAGTTTCAAAATAAATGTTGAAATTTCGCGCCGACTCGGCGAATCCTGTCACAAAGTGTAAATACATACATACATAACTTCACGCCAGTTCCCTTACGGGTTAGGCACGAACAACAGAGCGCCATTCAGGCTTATTCTTACACACCTCACTTGCTTCTTTGACATTCATAGCTCTTGTCATGCACGCTCGTCTGTTCTTAAGGCTCGACACGATTAATTTGATCATGGAAGGTGTGTCGTGGCCTTCCACGACTTCTGCATCCATCCACTTTAGCATTGTATATCTGTTTAGTCATTCTTTCCACATGCCCGAACCATCGGAGCATTCCTTTCCTTACCTTCACCCCGACACTCTCTTTCAGACTGCGCTGTGTGTGTTTCTTTCGGAAAGTGTAAATGAATGAATGAAAACACTATCACCAAAAATTAAAACTAGGTATAGTAAATGTTGAACAAAGGGCGACCTTATCGCTTAAAGCGATTCACAAACGTCAGTAACGTTTCCGTGTAAGAATGGTAAAGCTCCCGAACGAATCGATTTGCAATACAGCGGAATGTGCAACCCTATTGACAAATCCTGTCGGAAACACATTCTCGAATTTGTACGTTTCACGTTCCGTCGGATTGCAAATCGATTCGTTCGGGAGCTTTCCGTTCTTACACGAAAACGTTGCCGACGTTTGTGAATAACCCTACAGACGTTGTTACTTATTCGGATAGATTTTTATTTCGGATCCGTAACATTCGTGTACCACGATAAAAGCACACCGGCCCCCCGCGTGTGAATTACATAAAATTGGAAGGAACACGCCGCCATGTGCAAAACATGAAGCGGCGTCGTCTGCGACATGGTGCGCCGGCGCGTTCTTTATATTTTTAAATTCGACCCAGTTTGACTCATTGCATTGAGACGTTACTTTCCGGGTTCGAAATCCCGGTTAAGCGATTCACTGACCTAATTGCGTGTGACTAATAGCTAAATCATACGACTGATATGCTGTTGTTACTATGTGACATTGTGTTTGTCTATGATATATATGAATTACTTTCCCGGAATGTCTTGTTTAACTTGTTAAGGGGGAAGAATTCATTAGAGATTTCAAATTTTAACTTTGCTCTAAAATGGAAAAGATATATAAAACAAGAGGAGAATGATTCAGGAATCTTTGGTTGGTACATTTTTTACTGAGTGATTGTCACTCTTATTCTACTCCCGTGGCTTATATCAAAGTAGTTAGTAGTGGAAATTAAACCAGCCCCCATGTCAGTTTATTCAAAACTTTAAGAAATCGTCATATTTTTTATTTTGTATGCATATAATCATAGTACTATGCAATAGCACTTTAATGTACACCATTACAGAAAACTTATGAACTAGTATTATTCTAATTGTGTACAAAGGGCGGTCTTATCGCTAAAAAGCGATCTCTTCCAGACAACCCGTGGTAAGAGTATTGCTGATTAGGAGTGGCGATTGTGGTATACATAATTATTTTACGATTACTTACATTTTAATAAGAAATATATAACTACTATATACACATAACATTATACACACACAAGATATAGTAACAAAATGCAACTATTTAAACATAATAAACATATAGCTATATGCAATACAATACTAATTATATAAATTTACATATCATTATATTGCAGATAGTATTTCCTGACCATGTTCTTAAATGTAGTATATATATACGTACATACATACATAACTTCACGCCAGTTCCCTTGCGGGGTAGGCACGAACAACAGAGCGCCATTTAGGCTTATTCTTACACATCTCACTTGCTTCTTTGACATTCATAACTCTTGTCATGCACGCTCGTCTGTTCTTAAGGCTCCTCACATCACCTTCTGCTAGTACACGATCAATTTGATCATGGAAGGTGTGTCGTGGCCTTCCACGACTTCTGCATCCATCCACTTTTGCATTGTATATCTGTTTAGTCATTCTTTCCACATGCCCGAACCACCGAAGCATTCCTTTCCTTACCTTCACCCCGACACTCTCTTTCAGACGTACTCTCTAGTATATATATAGTATTAATAAAAAAAAATTTTTTTTATTTTTATTGCAGGAGTTCAGCAGACAGGCAGACGGCCCACTAGATGGAAAGCGGTTACCATCGCCTATAGACATTTGCAACACCAAAGTTGCTACAAATGCGCTGCTGCTCTCTTAAGGGAGACTGGAACCCGATCACTAATGCCGGAATACAACACAAGGTTGTTATGGCGGCATACTTTATACCAGGGGTGGTAGCCATCCAGTCGAGCAAATACTCTACCACCTGGCTGTGGGTTGTTTAGTCGCCTCTTACGACAGGCCGCCGGGCCGCAGGAAATTGTATTCTTTCTCCGTTCCTGCACGGATAAAAAATAAATAAAATAAATGAAGATTTCCTAATGTTTTGAGTAAATTAAAAGGGTGCCAATTATTGAGAGGAAGGAGGGGGAGTATTCAACTATGGTGTAGTTAATTCACCGTATATCATAAATGTGTATAATTTATTCCAAATGCTATATTTTTTTTTTCATTTTTAGTTAAATACTAGCGTTTTCCCCGCGGCTACGACTCGGATCAAACCTGTGTAAGCAGCTCTGCTTTACTTACATAAAAACTTAAGTAATCTTTTATATATCGCCAGTGAAATTGAGGGCAATAGCTAGTATATACATATACACATATATATACACACACACACACACACACACATATATATATATATATATATATATATATATAAACCTTCCCTGAAAAATTTACTAAATGATGGTGAAAACCGCTTAAAAATCCGTTGCGTGGTTTAGAAGGAGTTAGCGGAGATACAGACAGCCATACAAACATGAAAAGCGACTTTGTTTTAATCAGTACCTACTTCTTTGAATAACATATTTTGAATTGGAAATAAATGTAATTAATACAGAGGCGAAGACCTATCTCGAAGTCCTCACTCGCATCCCCTATTCCTAAATATTAAACTTCTATAGCATACAATATCAAAACGTGTTACAGGATGATGATGACCTCCCGTTCACGAGGAACGAGCGTCTGATGGTGATCAAACGCGACGAGGACCAGTGGTGGACTGCTCGCAACAGCCAGGGTAGGACTGGCTCCATACCCGTGCCTTACGTGCAGAGGGTGAGTTGATATGTCCAACCGTGCAAGAGATTCTCCAAGTGTGACAACTTGACCAATTTCTCATACGATTTTTCCAGCTCCTGGATCCGAACGGCGTTCCTTACCCACCCTCCGAAGCGCTAAACCACATCAGCGACCCACCCAGCCCACCTAAGAACAAAAATCAACAGCATTCTAATATGCAGGTAATTAAAACACAAATACAATTTATTGTAGAGAATATTTTCCATTATGGGAACACACCCATAATTCATGTCTTATTTTTTTTTACAATTTTTACCCCTCTCTCCCCTCTGTGACAACCCGTATTATATGCTAAGACGCCCCATCCTCCCGTTTTAGTTTTCACGAAGTTATTCTAGAGAGGCAATCAGGCTATCTCCGTGGGTAGGGGATTATGTGTTTAATATATGGCCATCCCTTATTCCCCAATTAAGAACCTGGTGCCCGGAGAGTATAGAATCTTGCACTTACCTCGCAGTCAGCCACCAGCCCACGACAGCGCTGGTTCAGGATCTACTGCTGCTTATCACGTGGCGATACACAAAGATGGCAAGGTCCTACACGAGCCCCGGGGCGCAAGGGACGGAGATACACTGACTACTCTTAAGTTTATATATTGGTTGAGGTTAATGTCCTAGTAACTAACTGGACGCGGAAATCGTTGATAGCTTATTATGTGTGGTCATAAAGGTGGATGCGATACTACTACGCGTGCGTCGCGGCAGCGTGGCGTTTGGCAATGTACCGACTCACGCGCAGAGCGGGCGGCGCCAACTTGCGGGAGGTGCAAGACGCTATAAATCTAAGGCAGAATTGCTAATTGGGAAATAGGTGGCGCCAACATATTCCAAAATATACTTTTAAATTATTTTTGCAAAAACAAAGTTAATAAAAATTTGGCTCATTAGCCGTTTAAGGGAGTTCACAAGGGTTGGGCTGTGACCAAGCGTAATACTTGCAGACCTTCTCCTCGTATCAGTCGGAAAGTCTTCTAATATGAAAATGACGCGCATTTGCAAATGGCGTCACATACGCGTGGTGAAAATTATAACTACATCTTTCAGTAATATTTTCTTAAGTTTTCGCGACTTGTATACATAATAAAACTACGTTTTAACGGTTTTAAGCGCGGTAATTTTATTTGATTTTGGTTTTTCCGACGTTTCGGCCACTTTTCAGTGGCCGTGATCACGGAAGACAAAGATGTCAAGTGTCAACGAGTATTGTTAAAGTTTTATTTAGCCTACCGCCAACTTATTAATTTTAATTATTTAATTTTTAATTTTGTTTATGGTTATTATTTAATCTATGGGAGCCTAATCTAATTTACTACCGCTTCGCAACATGTTATGGCTTGAAGAGAAGAAGCGGCGCAAGAAACTCTTCAGCAAACATGCCTAGCTCTAATAATTTTATATAATATTAAAATGGGTGGAAGGAAAAATAAAAGTAATTAAAGTAAACTTTTATTTTTCCTTCCACCCATTTTAATATTATATAAAATTATTAGAGCTAGGCATGTTTGCTGAAGAGTTTCTTGCGCCGCTTCTTCTCTTCAAGCCATAACATGTTGCGAAGCGGTAGTAAATTAGATTAGGCTCCCATAGATTAAATAATAACCATAAACAAAATTAAAAATTAAATAATTAAAATTAATAAGTTGGCGGTAGGCTAAATAAAACTTTAACAATACTCGTTGACACTTGACATCTTTGTCTTCCGTGATCACGGCCACTGAAAAGTGGCCGAAACGTCGGAAAAACCAAAATCAAATAAAATTACCGCGCTTAAAACCGTTAAAACGTAGTTTTATTATACATCTTTCAGTATTAAAGTGTAGACAAATGTATCGATCAAAAACGCTTCCAAGGAGTTTCGATTATTCAGCTTTATTACCTTTTACCACACGTTCCGTTGTATGGTACGTAATTTGTAACTTTCGAATAATAAATATTCGTAAATGCATTTTTTGAGAAAATGTGTTGAAGATAAATTTACTGCTTTAATTATGCAATATTTTTTTAATTTATTATTCATTAATTACCTACATCGATTTACGTATTAGCAAATAATTGCTCTGGCAGGATAAATACGGCGATTGTAGAGCCACGTCTGCGGGACTTCTTTGGTGGCGCGGACTCTAACACCCTATTATGATAATTCTTTTACAGTGCAGGCTGTCAAACTTTAGAATATGCGGTCTCTTACTGGCAGAAAGGCGAAATCCTTACCAACATTTAGAAATTTGCTCAGAAAACACTATTTGTCCACAAATAGCTTTGTCTGATTAACACACTAATCATACTAATACATTTATTTACATATTTTAGATATAACTTATGTATTTCGAAATATATTACTGTATATGTGTATATATATCACTGTATATATGTATGTGTTTGTATATTTCTCTTTTTATAATTGTATATTTTGGTGTTCAATGAAGTCTTATCTCTTTCCTTTCTCTCTCTCTCTTTCTCTCTGTCATCGTATTCTTCCTGGACTGTATTCAATCTCGAGCCGTTCGCGTTGTCTACGATCCCATACTCACAGACGGTCTAGATATGCTTGGCCTTCGCAGAGAATTCATGTCTTTCTGTGTATTCTATGGACTGTATAATAAGGAGTGTTCCGAGGAACTGTTTAGAACGGTGCCTTCGTCTTCTTTCTACAACCGCACCACTCGCCATCGGTTGGAAGTTCATCCTCATACTCATTTCCATCTGCCACTTTGCTCATGTACGTAACTGTTCGCAAGAACGCTTCTCGTGTGCACTGCTGTGGCTTGGAATGAGCTCTCAGCTGAGGTATTCCCCCAGCGCTATGATATGGGGTTTGTCATCAAATTCCTTCGAGGCAGTGTGTTGATGATATCTCTGCAGTTGCAAATTTCCATAAGCGATGGTAACCACTTTCCATCCGGTGGGAAGTCTGTCTGTCTGCTATACTCCAACTATAAAAAATATCAGGCATGGTAGCCATCCAGAAGAGCATAAAGACCTGCCACCTGGCCTACCTATTAGTATTATATCTCTGCTCCTGGGGCCTTACTCTCAAACACTTATCGTTGGTCATTTTCACCCGATCAGTCCGAAAGATTGAATAAAATTTTAGATAGAAGAAAGTAAGAACTAAGATTTCTTTAAAACTACAATAATATACTCTATATAAGACATAAATAATGGAACATACAATGGAAAGAGTACTTAATTATAAAAAAAAGAAAAAGTCTAAAAGAAAGGCATTTAAAAGTAAGCCCTTATCGCAGATGAAAATGTATGATGATTGATATTATAATTAATGAATTGATTGCTTTCCAGATAAATAATTTTTATTTACTTATTTATTTAAGTAAGTCAATTAAGTATATTGTATTAATAATATTGATATTATGTATGCTTTCAGCGCACCCTACCGGCACTGGCGCGTGTGAAACTCACCCGAATACCGAACGCGTACGACAAGACAGCACTCAAACTTCAAGAAGGTGATCTGATTAGAGTAAGTTTTGATTATTTATAATCTGTGGTAGCCATGGTTGATGAACAATAAAAACTATGATCACAATTGTTCAGTAAAAAGTTTAATTTTGAAAAAACCTCGTAACTCTTATATTTGATGGTCTCTGTAGTTGAGTGAGCCTTTGCCTGCCTAGCACAGGAACTATGAAGGTGCTGGGTTCGAGTCTTGGCATGGTGAATTTCGTAAACAAACTTTCCATTCTCTCCTATGGTCTTGGTGTTTGGAATCCTCGACATGGTTTTTTTTTCTGCTTTTCTCTTAAGGGAGACTGGAACCTGGCCACTAATACCGGGACAAAACTCATGGTTGTTATGGCGGCATACTCCACATCAGGGGTTGTAGCCATCCAGGCGGGCAAATCTACCTACCTACCATCTGGTTGTGTGTAGTTTTGTCGCCTCTAATGACAGGCTGCCCCAAAGCAAGAAATTGTATTCGTTCTCCGTTCCTGCACCGATAAAACGTTAAACTTGTTGTATGCTGTATACAAAACTGATATTAGACATATTGATGTCTTTCAATTTGAATGAATGGACTTGATTGACTTTGTTCAATGTAATTGATCCATTTAATATCTGCATTACCAATAATGTAAGGATAGCTTTATTCACATATTATACAATATGGGGCATTTCATGTGTTGCCACCACAAAAAAAAGTTGAAGTTTCCGATTTCATTTATATTTGAGTATGTACTGTACTGTACACACTCAACACAGATACAAAATATTTTTACAGTGGTAAGCCTGGTTCATAAGATATGGGTCTTTGAAGATTTGAAAAACTGTGGGGTATGTTACTTCGAAGATCATTATTCAAGTTCAAAGGGGTTTATGAAAATGACTAAATCACTTCATTCTATACTCCTCATTTAGTAGTCTTTTAACTCTCAGAATTGGATTGACAAAAAAATTACTAAGTAATAATGAAAAATATTATATTTTATTTTATTTATGGTTTCACGCGAAATGCCCCATATGTGTGCTGTGTCTGTCTATTATTTATTTGTTTATTAAGGCTACGTTCCACAAAAGACTCACAATGACCACGATCACGACCGCGATTTTTCCCATTCCACTTGCTTGCGGGCGTTACAATCATAAACTCTAGTGGAACGGATTATCGAGCGGTGATGTCATTGACTGCCCACTGATTTGGTCCTTCAATAAAAGAACTAAATCAGTGCTAGTCATTAATTACTAACATAGACATAAGGAAAAAAAACTAATTACTAATAACATTATAGTGTGTATTTTTGTGTATATTTGTATTAGACTGTTTATTCGTGTATGTATATTTGTATTGGACTGTGTTGTCTTTAAATAAATAAATAATAATAATAATTATTATTATTATTGACAACGAGATACACAAATGTTATATGGTTTGATTTGAAAATCGCGCCTTTTTCAATGTCAATCGGTTGAGAGAAGTAATGCTCTGTGGTCAATTCCTACTTCAACCCACCTCTTGACATGGGTCGTTGTGAGCGCTGTGTGATCGAAAATGATGACGTCATTAGTGACGTTTTCGCCACGACCGTATCGACCGTGGTTGCGTTGTGGAACGGCTAACGGAGCATTTTGGGCGTTGTGAGATACTAAAACAACGCGCCCTAAATGATGATGATGATGGTGATGATGACGATGATGGTGATGATGATGATGATATACCAAACCTATAGTTGAGATGTTTATTCCTTTCTGTTACAGGTGACGAAGATAAACATAAACGGCCAATGGGAAGGCGAGTTGAATGGCAAAGTCGGCCATTTCCCATTTACATACGTCGAATTCATCGATGAGAATCCCACGAGCTAAATTATTGAAGATTACATTCTGCCATCGACTCGGCAGTGTTACGAACTTTTTATGTACAGCTAAGTGTTTTAATGGTTATTTGCTACTTTATGTAGTGGTAGACTCGTACTTTATGTTTGGTTTCAAACTTGTCAAGTGTAAAAATGAAGCCTTTATTTAAAAACCTTGATTCGTTGATTTATCATAGTCATTTTTTTTTTTCATTGTTGAAGCTCGGCAGACAGGCTGACGGCCCGATTGTGATGGAAAGTGGTTACCGTCGCCTATGGGCATTAGCAATACCAGAGGTCCTGCCAATGTGCTGCGGGCTTTGAAGGAGATACTGGAATCTGGCCACTGATGCCGGAACACAACTCAAGGTTATGACGGCATGCCCTAGACCAGGAGTGGTAGCCATCCAAACCGTTTTGTCGCCTCTTAAGACAGGCTGCCCCTATGCTGGAAATAGTATTCTTTTTCCATTCCTGCACTGAGAGTCATGGTAGACCTAATCCAAGAATATTTAGAACTATACTCTGATTTTTATTTACCTCGACTCAAGTGACAGCTGAGATTGATCTTTCCTTATTAGGGTGGTGTAAAAAACCAACTTTTTTTTTGAGTCTCGAGTAAAAAAATCTTCGTTTTTGATGTTTTAAGAACACCCTCCAAAGGACAGCTCAAAAAAAATTAAGAGGTCGCTCCAAATTTTTTAAGATTTCGAAATGTTCAATTAAAACAAAATTTGGAGCGACCTCTTAAAATTTTTTTTGAGCTGTCCTTTGGAAGGTGTTCTTAAAACATCAAAAACTAAAAATTTTCACACGAGAAAAAAAAATATATGTCGGTTTTTTTGCGCCACCCTATTCCTTATGTTGCAAGTGTGAAGCATAGTGTTATAGTACGGCTCGTCCATATGTGACAGAGTTTTTGGTGGGAACTCATGGCAGACGTACCTACTGTGCAGTTTTATTTTCTAAAGTAAATAAAACTGCAAAGTACAACTAACTAATGTGTAAAATTACTCTAAAATGAACAATAGTTGTAGGATGTTGCTAGTTTAAGAGTAGTAATTATGTGTTTTTGTGAGAAACGTGCCAAGTCTGTGCATTCATTTAATGACCTCGTCAAACGACACTATCTCAAATTTGTAACTGAACAATATTATAGTAGTATGCTTGGGATGGTGTTGTTTGACGACACACAACTTGTATATTTAGATAAATATGTATGTTTATATTATAATTTAGTAACATTTTCCTTTATATTTACGTATATATTAGTATATTATATCTATTGCACACCTACCCCCATCCATAACGAGTTTCTGTTCATCCAAGGGTGGTCTGGAAGAAATCGCTCCCAGCGATAAGACCGCCCAATGTACTAATTTATTTTGTAACATTGTGTGCAATAAAGTATATTCTATTCTAAATGTGAATTCTATAGTCAAATGTGGCCTGTCGAGTTCTCACAAGAACTCCGTAGAATGATGTCAGTTGAAGACCTTCAATTCAGCTGAGCAATACAAAAACTTATTATACATCAGAGTTGGCTGTATGGACTAAGATTCCCTGATCTGCCGGCTTTTACAATCTTTTATTGATGTGTCAACATTTACTCTTAACTATCGTGTCATCAATTCAAGAGACGTTTGAAAATAACAAATGATAAAGAGTGAATTTTTTAAGTATTTCAAATGATGGGACTATGTTTGAAACCAAATGTAATTTTTTTTTGCATAATCACTGTTATCATTGACACGTTCGTCTGCGTATATCTAAAGTATACCATAAGGCTGTAACTAAGCCCACCATTTCGAAATATAATTATTGTATATTAAAAATGAGATAAAATAAATATATATACGACCAATATTTAAATTTTGATATAACAGAGCACAAAAACTTCATTTACAATGTATGCTTCTAAGTATTATGCAATAGCGAAAATTATGCGTTTGAATAAATATTTGCATGCATTTTGTATTTTAATATGAAATATAAATGTTATATAGTTATTACAGTTGGGTGCGATATGACGGCTTTATATTAAACGAATATAAAAAAGGCAGTGAATAATACCTTGTGAAATGTTGCTTGAGTCATATGTCAAACAATGACAGGTGACAGCTGTCAAAGTAACGTCATTAGTAATGTAGTTTATAGTGACGGAGTTTGTTGCCGCGTTGGAGCCATCAACAACAAAGATAGAATAGAATAGAGTTTGTTGCCCTGGCGGTAGAAAAGAGTTATTGGGGTGACATAAATGTTGGAAAAGTATACAAAAATCGCATGTAATTAGAATTACAACATTACAGACTGAGATTTTGTAGGTCTGTAACGAAGCCGTGGCTATATTGTGAACAACAGCTATTTAGCTGGTTTCTACAATCGTTTCCCATCTCTACCAGTGAGTTTCAAGGTACTGTTCGAAGTCAGATGAATTGTAATGTTTGAATATTGAAATTCAAAAGTTTTTATTCAAAATAAGTTCCACTGGAGAACACTTTTTGAAGGTCATACATATAAGTTAAAATTTAATTTTAATTCCTAGTCTATGTACACCGCTTCGGAACGTGTTATTGCTGTTAAGTAGAAGCGGCAAGAACACGTCTAGCTAAAAATTGATTAATTCAAACTTTTTTTTTAATAAATTTTATACAGGAATGTGTTACACAATCACTTTTCGAAGAATTAATGGCGTTGTAGCAAACAGTGCATACTCTGTAAGACAGACATAATAAAAGGAAAAAGGAGAGAAAAATATTATTATAGTTATAATAATGACATGACATACTAAAATTTTATACTGGAACATATCTCCATAAATTCCTTATATGCTTGACAAGGTAAAAATGTTATACAAAATATGGTATAAGAGGTTGGAGCGAGCTGCTATGTAAATAAAGTTGTGTCATTTAAGTATTCTTCAATAGTGTAGTATCCCTTTTCTAGCAAGACACTTTTTAATTTGGTTTTAAATTTTGTGAAAGGCAGATCCAACATTTCATTCGGAATCTTATTGAAGAAGCATATACGAACCCCCAAGAATGAGGACAATACTTTTTGCAATATAAAAGATGGCAATATAAGTCTATAATCAAATAACTAGAAGTATGCTAAAATAAACAAACATATCAATCATCAATCTGCATACTTTTGACAACATCACTGTCTATAGTTGGAAGTAACAATTTTAACCCTTTAAGATGGAACCACCACAAATTTGTCTCGAGTGTCACACGCGGCTAATTGGGAAGGACCACAAATTTGTGGTCAAATACAGATAATTGAAACGAACGTTGAACTGATGCTTTCTCCCTCTAACTACATAGAATTTGTATTAGAGTAAAAGAGATGATATAATTCTCTTGGTTTTGACGTGGCAATTTTGATGGCAGCGGGCAGATTATGGACAAAAATAATATTAAACTTGGCCCCTTTTAAGGGTTAATTATATTTGACACATGACATATCTACTGTTATATAGGCCGAGGCCTAGCTAACAGGTCACGTAAATATGTCTCGACCTCGGTCAATGTTATGACCAATCATGGCAACAGGCTGCTGATCAGTATATGATTATTAAAAGAATAATAGGTATTTTGCAACTTACATGGAGAGATCATACAGTTTGTGGCCATAGCTTGATTGATTATCACTTAATTCGCTATCTTTGATGCCTTTAAAGCCGTCATGTTGTACCATCTTTGCATTTAATACATTTTTTTTTATATATATAAACGATATTTGATATAAACTGTGCAATGAATAAAAATATCACATGAAAATTATGTAATAAATTATTTTTAAATCATTAACACTGAGATTAGGCGTGAACTCATTTTATTTAGTATGTCTAACATAGTAATTTTATTGCATGTACAGACGCTGCTTCTTTATATTATAGTATAGATAGATTACATAAATATTCATAGTCGTTTAACTATACCCTGTCCAACAATTTAAGTATTTTACTTTTGATGTTGGCTCGCCTATCAAGTTGCGCATTTTTGACAATCAATTTTACATGCCAGAAATGTCATACTTCATTGTTACAAGTGACGTAATAGTAAGGTTCTGTAAGTTTATGTAATGCACAGACTAAAAGTAAAATAAACAGTTGGACAGGGCATAATGTAAAATTGCTACTTCTTGTGACGTCACTAGGTAGGTTATGCAATGGAATTTTTAATGTAAATAGTTAAACAAAATTTTCATAATTATGGCTATTATGGCATGTTTGGATATGTCAATGTTGAAAAGAAGAGCTATAAATGCACATACTGAAGGTGGCTACATAATATACTTTTTAATTGAACAGGTAATCTGTCACTGTCAGTGTCATTCTGACACATAAGTCTGTATTATTGAAAACAATTTTGAAAATGGAATTATTATAAACAAGAATACAAAACTTAAGAGTCCGCGCCACAAAAGTAGTCCCAGGGCATGTAAAGGAACTAAAAGTGCCGACTCCGCTGTTTAGAATTTGATGCGTAAAGTGGCCAGGATAAAAACAGTTTTAAATATGGAATATTTTGTATTTATTATTCAGTAATTACCTACATCGACTTAGGGATTGGGAAATAATGACAGGTATCAGTATGGTGTTTGCAGCGACGCGTTTGTGGGACTTATTTCATGGCGCGGACTTTAATATTGCATTTGCCAAGTGACATGAATTTCATGCAAAAGTAAGAGTGAGTAGCTTCTGATGAGTAAAGCACTTTCATTACTTCTACTATTTAACTCATATTGGCTACTTTTGCTATTGATTAGAATTGAAAAAAAAAATGTCTTCAAGGTATTGCAAAAAATAAAATTATTTACTAATTAATGTCCGCTTCCGCTCTCGGCTACATGTTACTTGTTACAACTGTTTTTTTTTTGACTTAGATATTTACCATAGTAGTATTTTCATAAAGGCATGATTTTAACAATATTTGATTGGCTTTACCATATTGTGTACAGCCTGTATGACGGTTTTTTTTTAAATATAGTCTATATTGTAGATGATTTATATACTATGTATATTTGCTATTTCATATCCTACATAATAACTTATAAGTGTGAAAATACGATATTTTTACATACATGTTATATTCACTTGAATGTGATGGACATACTCTTGTAATCTTTGAATTAAAAAAAATGGATAGTATATAGTATTATGTATTGATTGATGATGATACAACACTGAATTTAAGCTAAGAGGAAAACTTCTGTAATGGTGAGGACTGTTATAATTTGAAATCGCTCGTTCGATCAGTTCGACTGACAGATGTTCAAATATCCGTAGTCTCTAAAATTCGCATGGAATCAGTCTCGAGCAGCTCAAGATAGATTCAATATTGAGCCGAATCGGTTTAGAGTACCAAAAGTCAGAAGTTATGATTCCAATTCGAGTCGATTGCCAATTTAAGTTAGACTCGGAGCCTTCTGTTCTTGAGCGACATGTATCGTTGAGAACAACTCTTTTCTTACTTATACTCCGTCCAAGCGATTACTGCACTTTTGACAGATAGATCAGTGATCAATTAGTAATGCCCTAAAGCATTTTTGATTCGATCAATATCAAACTTCAATTTCTTTGTGTATCATTTTAAGAAATTGCATCTACAGCATTTACTAAAATATGGTAATCTGTAATAAATAAGCTATATAACCTACATGGAGATGCAATCAGGTAATCTCCGCGAGTAGGGGGTTATGTGCTCAAGATATGGCCATCCCTTATTCCCCAATTAAGAACTGGTGCCCGGAGAGTATAGAATCTTGCACTTACCTCGCAGTCAGCCACCAGCCCACGACAGCGCTGGTTCAGGGGGTCTGCCGCTGCTTCTCACGTGGCGATACACAAAGGTGGCAAGGTCCTTCTACACGAGCCCCGGGGCGCAAGGGACGCAGATACACTGACCACTTAAGTTTATATATTGGTTGAGGCTAATGTCCTAGTAACTAACCGGACGCGGATATCTTCGATAGCTTATTATGTGTGGTCATAAAGGCGGGTGCGACTATCCTACGCGTGCGTTGCGGTAGCGTGGCGTTTGGCGACGTACCGACTCACGCGCAGAGCGGGCGGCGGCAACTTGCGGGGGTTGCAAGACGCTACAAACCCAAGGCACAATTGCTAATTGGGAAATATGTGGCGCCAACATATGGTGTATATACTAAGTGAAATAAAAGCAAAATTGCGAGTTTTTAAATCTAAATAAATGACTTGCCAAAAATTAATTAATTAAAATAATTTTATATCAAAACGAGTAATTACGATTCAATTTAGGTATGATGATAGTTCACTAGTGTCACTATCACATCGCTTGGAACAATGAAGTGTAACAATTATAAAATTTGGAGCGTATGACATTATTGCCAATAAAACCGCATCTCGATAGGTTTGCAAACGTCAAATGTAAAACAAATACAGTGTAAACTCTATATAACGACAGTGAAGGGACTATGCATTTTGTGGCATTATAGAGAGTTGTCGTTAAATGGGGAGAAGTCTGTTATTTTTGTCTGACGTCTTTTGTTGCACCAGTAATTTTGTTATATTTTTTTACTTATATTCATATCTTGCGATGTTGAAGCATCTTGGTGAAAAAGGAAGTACTTAGAAATGTCGATACTACGGAATTTTTTACAAATTTCGGTACTACGGAATTTCTTAGACATTTTGGTACTACGGAATTTCTTAGAAATTTCGAGTCGAGTTTATTACGGGCTAGGATAATAAAGCGATAAAATAACCTACACAGATGCGCAGTATTTATTAATTTTGGCCTTGAAATGTACTTTTTATTACTTTATTGTTGTCGTTATTGAGAATGGGTGTAATGGTATATAGAGTGTATCATTCTATGGAAGACAAGCTAAACCATCCAAAGCCAAGTAATTTGAACGCTTAAGGGAGTTTGTCGTTAAATCGAGTGACGTTACATGGAGTTTACCTTGTACTTGGACGGAGTATAAAACAGTAAACAAATAAAAATGAAATATGCATTCATATATTTGATGAAGTTAGGTAGACATTGCTCTTAAATGGGGGCATTGTTATTGAGTATTTTTTGTATGTCGTAGTGGCTGGTCCAATTATAATAAATATACAAAATCAAATAAATCTATTTTTAACATAACATGTATGTAAAAATATCTACAAATGAAATAATGGAATTGCTTAGAATAACAAGTTTCTAATACATGTGATAGCAACCTCAATGTGAAGCTAAATTCATGCTTGTCTTCATTTCACTATGGTCAAGACACTTAGGCGAATGATTTCTACACATAATATGATTAGAGGCGCGTTCCTCTTGTAACTCACAACACTCAAAATTCTCCTTCAGCCTTTCCATATAGCGACCACGGTCGTTATGGTCGTTGCTTCAAAACGTCACTAATGACGTCATAACTTTCGCTCACGCAGCGCTTACGACGACCCATGTCAAGAGGTGGGTCGAAGTGGGCGTTGACCAGAGTGCATTAATTCTCTATCTCTTGACATTGAAAAATGCGCGATTTTCAAATCAACCAATGACATTTGTGTATATCGTCGTTTGTCGTATTGACATCAACGCACCCTAATCCGTTCCACTTGAGCTTATGATTGTAACGCTCGCAAGCAAGTGGAACGGAAAAATCGTGGTTGTGAGCGCCAAGAGGAACGTAGCCTAAGGAGCTGTCTGTCTATACTCTGATTTTTAATTATCTGGACTAAAATGACAGCTGCGAACGACTTTTTTTATGTTGCAAGCTTGGAGCAACTCACCACTGTGATTTGAATCCTATAGAAATTCTGTAGGGTGTAACATTTTTTGTTGTGCGTTTGCCGCAGCTGTCATTTTAGTCCAGGTAATTAAAAATCACAGTTGAAATGGATTTCGCGGTATCGCTCGCGCGTTGCCACATTTACAAAGATATATAATAAATATTGACAGAATTTACTTACGACAAAATATTTGTATTCTATGAATCTCAATAATGTTTCGATTTTTTTTTTTTTTCAAACAAGGTTTCATACAATAATAATTGAATTTATATTTCTTCACAAACATTGATAAATGTATACGAAAATAAAATTTCTGTGAAACATTCGTGATATTATTGTTGACGTTCATAGAATAGAGATTTGTCGTAAGTAAATTCATGGTGGGGTATAGTTTCAAGGCACTTTTATTTATTACTAGCTGCGCCCGCGGTTTTACCCGCGTTGTAATGGAAAATCGTTATATTTTGGATAATTTAGACTATATCTTTATAATTTATAGCCTATGTGTCATTCTGATGTGTAAGCTATATTATTGTAAAGTTTCATCAAAATCCATTCTGTAGTTTTTGTGTGAAAGAGTAACAAACATACATTCTTACAAACTTTCGCGTTTATTTATAGAGATGAACTGTTATGAACAGATCCGAACTTTTCTAGGTTAGACGACTAAGGCAGGCGCTCTGCTTCGCTTCGTTCCCGCCTTTAGCCTTCGTTGTAATTTTTTTCATAACCACCCAAAATTCACTTCATATCCCAAATAATAAATAAAATAAAAGTGCTTCATATCTATACCGCCTGCCAAGCAGCCTTGGACAAGCGTGGAGGGTATACTGTCCATGCCCTTATAATGGGGGGCCCGAGCCCAGCAGTGGGACATTTATACGTTGTTATTATTTATATATCTATACCGCACCCTAAATTCAGTCAATTTATATCTTAAAATATGTGGTAATATGCGAGCCGAGATAGTGAACTCCGTGTAGGTAGGCCCTTAGTTGCTTATGGAGCGACTGGACGCTCGTTTAAGTGGCATTTTTAAAAATGTGTCATAATTTGGAATTAAGACTATAATTGTTCAATTATTTGAGTCTCAAATAGTAATGCCGCATTATTTATATTATGCCCATTTCGACAGCAGCATGCAGGAAAGTGGGCAACACTAGTTCTAGGCTCGTACTGCCCGTTTTCCTTGCTACTTAACCCGGGTGCTGCCCGTCACTAATAAGATTGTATGTAAAAACAGTTTTTGGCAATTTGTTGTGGAGTAAACAACCATTATGGTCCTAAGGCTAATAAATTTCGTGACGCTTTTTTCTTTTTGATGACGCAGGGGGAATGTCTTTTCTTGGGACACCATCCTCGGGTCTAGGGTTAGGCTCTAAACCGAGGGATGTGTGGGGGGACTCTTGAACGGCCATCTGCTCACTATGCCTCCGAGCAATGGACCGGGGGATGTTGTCCCTCAAACTACCAACTAAACATAACCTGCGCCCCTCTCCTATGCGGTTTTATGGGGTGCCACAGGAACTAGACCATAGGTACTACATCTGTGACATACCGACGCCTGGCTACTCTCACTTAGGGTACCTTCTTCACCAACAGGGGGTCGGTCGGGATCGAGTTTGGCGACCCCTGTACTAGAGCTATGTAGGGTGTATTGTATAAATATTAATCTACCAAAAGTGAATTGTCAAGCTTCCAAAATATTCAATAGTCAATATTTTTATATTTGCTGGAGCAAAAAAAAAATTAGATGTACTTTTGTAAATGCGATTACTGGCCAAGTCTATTTGACATTACATATATACCATGTTTTTCCTTGTAAGATAATTTTTTGGAGCAAAAAGTTAAATTGTGTCTTAACCCTTAAGACAATTATCGATACACCAAAAAGCCGCAAGACTAACACTATCACTATCTCGGAATATACCAAGAAAATATATCCATTTCATACAAATCATGCAACTCCCATATAAACAGAGTGAGACGACAACACAATTAACGATCACGTGCACAAACGCGATCTGCACTCTCATCGCGGACACATGTGCTAATAGTGAGCTAAAGGGTTGAGATGATTAATATAAAACATACATTGTGCCGAGCCCAAATCACTGGTCGGCAAAAAAATCACTCTTAACTATTGTCATTTTTCTTATACTTTCTCTACACTTTTGAATATAATTATAATTAGGCCTTTTTTGTCGCTTCTTTTTTGGGGGCACGCTAATTCTCGAAAGTTCTAAGTCTATATTTTTTTTTGTTTCAAAGAAGCGGAGACCTCCAAAAAACCATTTCTTTTTTTGTAAAGGTTACAAAATTTGTTTTTTTTTTTCAGTTTTTATGGCAATTTTTCGATATTTTCGAAATATCCTTTAAGAGCACTGCGTGCCCCCCCTACGAATAAAGCCCTGATTATAATATTAAAAAAATTGTACCGCTTCCATTTTTTTTATATTTGATGTTTTTAATTAAGCGTTTTCCTTGCTCTATTACTTACAAAACGCATATTTAATTATTGTGTCAATATCAGATTTAATTCCTCTGAAAACAATTAAAATCATCAAAAGTATATGTCACATTATTGATAGTCATTTCAGTTTTGCCAGTTTGCACTTTTTTCCCTTTTTATGCATTCTATTGTAATTTCGTTGCAAATCATGTAACAAAGATCTGCTAGTAATCATTCTGACCATTTTCCGTTGCATCGTTTTTCTCTATATAATATATCTCGCTAGAATATGTCATCACATTCATGAGATATTGATTAAAGATTTGCGGAAAGCAAATCTACTGACATGATGGTATTTTGGAGCTTGATAAGAGGAAAAGGGCATAAGTAGTAAAAATTTAAAAAAAAAATACGTTCAACGCGTTCCATTAGTAGCTCATAAAGGCCAAAATGCTCCGTTAGCCGTTCCACTGGGCGATCGCGGTCGTTGTGGTCGTGGCGAAAATGTCACTAATGACGTCATCATTTTCGATCACACAACGCTCACAGCGACTCATGTCAAGAGGTGGGTCGAATAACTGTTCCACTTGAGTTTACGATTGTGACGCCGGAAAGCAAGTGGAACGGGATAAATCGCGGTCGTTCTGAGTCTCTAATGGAACGTAACTAAAACAGATCCAAAATTGACATGTCAAATTCTATATATTGAAAGAGGATTTGGTTGCCGACCATGGCATTGGGGGAAGGTAAAAGAAGAGAAAAATGATTTCCTACTGTCATATTTAACTTTAGACGCGGCTTAAGTTGCTTAAGACATTTAAAACTCATTAAACAGTATAACTCATAGCAAAATTCCTTTTTGTAATATACTAAAATGATCTAAGGAAAAACAATGGTATATATTGTGTTTCATTGGAAAGATCATTTTGGTACAGCACACACGATTTTTGTTATCAAATATAACATTGAAATGTGTAAATCAACTTTAACAATATCTAAAGTTAAATATTAAATTCTTTTTTTTTTAAACAACCATCTGTACACACAAATCACAATATAACTAATGGAAGAGAGAGCATGAAAGTAGAGTAAACGCGGTCGAGATGCGAGCACTGCGCAAGATCTGCGGAGTGACGCTCGCGGACCGCGTTCCTAATACCGAAGTAAGAAAGAGAGTTGGTCTGAAAGAGAGTGTCGGGGTGAAGGTAAGGAAAGGAATGCTCCGGTGGTTCGGGCATGATGAAAGAATGACTAAACAGATATACAATGCACGACACACCTTCATTGAACAAATTGATCGTGTACTAGCAGAAGGTGATGTCAGAAGCCTTAAGAACAGACGAGCGTGCATGACTTGTAAGGTGTGTAAGAATAAGCCTGAATGGCGCTCTGTTGTTCGTGCCTACCCCGCAAGGGACCTGGCGTGAAGTTATGTATGTATGTAATATATTATAAACGGCCTTTCTCTTTTGTTTCACAAAAGGAAGTGTCGTCTTCATCGACTTACTTTTCCTTCTGTGCTTTGGGTAGTTTTAGAGAAATTAAGATAAAAGATTTTAAATTGAAAGTAATGTCTATCAACTTGGCCAGAATATATAGTATTGGAAGAGCGCTGGTTGGTTTAGACGTATCAATTATAAGTGAATTTTAACTAAATTTTAAGTGACTAAAGGTTGATTTACACTGCATTAGTTAAGTAATTAGTTAACTGGCTAATTAAGTCATTATCGTTTGGCCAGAAATTTCCAGTTAAGTAATAAGCTGTCTATTTATAGCTGATGCCTATATCTTGCTATTCTTTTGATAGAAATTTAACATTTTGCGTAAGAAGCTTATGTTAAGTTTTAACCACTAGTATAGTAAATGAATTTTTAGTAAAATATGGAAACCGGCCATTAGTAAATGTCTTTCCAAACGTTTATAAGAACTTATTCGCAAGTGGACTAACTACTTAAGTTATTTTAATGTGAATCAGCCTTTGATGCATGTAAGCGATAATTTTAGTAATAAGTTGCATTTGAAATTTTGTTTTAATTATTGCCTGAAGTACTCACCATCTAAGGACGTATGCAACACGCCCTCTAGAATGGATATGGATAGTTAAAAATGAATTATCTATTTACGTACTTAATACGTGTAAACCAGCCACAAATGACTAAACAATATCTCCAGTGCTGAGTTTAGTGTAATAAATACCAAATCGTATATTAACTTGTATAGTATATAATAATACCAAGATATATTTTGAGATTACGTGTCATATAATGTAACGATGTGTATATTTGTGGGGCCTTGTTGACTACGTTCTTTTTTTTATGTCGTTAATTAAGAAAAAGAACGTAGTGTAACGCCCTGTTATATTTCTTTTTTCTAATATTTTTTTAAATGTGTAACTTTTTAGTAATAATAAATCTTAGGAAAGAATTACTAATTAGTATTTTCATTGCTATTTTATACCATAGTTTTAAAGAGTCCTAACTATGTGCAGCCCCGGACCTTGAATTATTTCGAGGGGGGCTATAACTGAAATATTCCGCCCCCGCTCGCCTATATTTTGACCTTAATCATCATCATCATTTCAGCCATCGGATGCCTATATCTATATTACGATAAAAGTAAAAGTAGCTCAAGATATGTTTGGCGCTCCCTCCTTGAGTTTTTTCTGTATCCGCCACTGCCGCCACGCTTGTCCAAGGCGGCTTGGCAGGTTTGACACGTCGGTTATCTTGATGTGCAGGTTTCATCACGATGTTTTTCTTTATCGTCGCTAGCACTAATTGTAACAATATGCACATTAGGTCAGATAACGGCCTAAGTGGTGCATGCGTGTTGTGTTCCGGCATTAGTGACCAGGTTCCAGTCTCCGTTAAGAGAGCAGCAGCGCATTTGTAGCACCTTTGGTGTTGCAAATGTCCATAGGCGATGGTAACCGCTTTCCATCAAGTGGGCCGTCTGCCTGTCTGCTGAACTCCTGCTATAAAAAAAATGCGTTCCGGCCAGGATTAAGAATATGCAACGAAATGTAAATAAAAGAAAGAACGATTTATGTACGTCTTACTGGGAGGCATATAAAAGTATTAGAGGTGAGGTGAGGCGAGGTGTGCGCGGAGGGAAACACGGGGGCCTCACGAGGAGTGCGGGTGTGCCGTTTTTATATATGGTGTATTAAAGTTTACGCCGCCGGTCAACCCCCAGTGCGTATCTCTTGTTTAAAGAGCAGGCGGTACAGGTTACATTGTATTAATTTTTTATGTATTTGCCCCCGGAAGATTTACTTCATTTTATATCGCAAACTATACCATCCCCCGTCTGTCTGTAAACTACATCAATGACAAAACTTGCCAAAAATGACAATATAGATGACATATGGACCAAGTGGTCCAGTAGACTTAGTGGACTCGTGGACCAAGTGGACAAACACCACAAAACCTATCCTAGTTTCCGGGATAACCTTGACATATATCTATCCAATTATCCGGGATAAAATGTATCCCTTGGCTACCCTCGGTATTAAAATTACATATGTTCCGAGTTTCAGCCAAATCGGTCCAATAGTCTTTCCATAAAAGGATAACAAACAGAGAGACAAATATATTTTTTCCCCGGAAACTCAAATTTTTCGGGATAAAAAGCATCCTATGTTTATCCTCGGCTTCGAATATATATATACTGAGTGTCAGCCAAATCGTTCCAGTAATTTTTCCGTGAAAACGAAACAGACAGACAGTTACTTTCGCATTTATAATATTAATAAGAATATCTATGCTTGCCGTTCATTTGCGAAAGGCCGCTGTGGAGATCGAACGTTCGCGGCTACAATATCATCGGACTACGAAACTAAAAAAGCATTAATGGAATATACTTCATATCTTACACTACTGAACAGATCTTTGTGATTTTTTTTGTTTAAAGTTTGCAGAATTTTCCACCCCACAATTAAAAAGTTTAGAGACAAATACACACGCTTTTTACGGCTGAAAAGAGCTAAAACGTCTCTACTCTATTAACCTAGCGCATCAAACACCTTTCAGGTGGAAAAATCGCAAAAACAGGATCTTTCGAGTTCCCGCCAATCGATTTTTATTTTTTAATACAATCTGAAGCAAAGACCCTTGAATTCTTGTTCTGTGTTCTGAAGTGTTGCCTTCGAAATTAACTGTCATCTCAAAATCTGTCAACTTGTTACATATCCAAAACTTCGTTTTCGACCAGTGTGACCATGTGTGGCAGTCCTGCCATTTTGGCAGGATTGACCTCTTTTTCGCTTCTGGCATGATCGGCAGACGTTTTATGAAACCTGGCAGTTTGGGGTACATAAAATAAATTCCGTTTCGGCAACTGACCATTGCTAGTTTGTATTTCCCTATACTTTTCGTGTTATGTTTGTATCACATTCATTTATCAACTTTAAAACTTCGTACAGAAAGTTGATAATCATGAAACAAGTATTCATAAACAGGAGTTCATGCCCGATTGAATTAGAATATGAATTAGATTTTTTTAAGGTGCTAATATCTTGTTAGTGATGTTTCTTGGGCGATAGTTATTAATATTGCGATATTCGCAAAGGCATTGCTATGCTTACCAATGTCTAACGCTGCGTGCGAAAAATTATTCTCTGAAATAAACTTACTTAAGACGAAAACGCGTAACAAGTTTATAAACAAACATGTAGCATCTATCTTGCACGTTAAACAAGAAATTGGTGAACATGGCGATTGCATTGCATTTAAACCAACCAAAGATATATGTTATGTCGGATAAATAAAACCATGTATAAAGATAAAGAATATGGTGTTACTTGCAATGTTTAATTATAATTTAATAAAAGTATAGCTTATTTTATGTGTATTTTTATTTTTTTGGTTTATTACAACGGTAAATAAAGTTTGCAAGATTTAGGTATTTTTTACTACAGACTGGAAGGTTTTAACCGAAGTAAGGTAGAATCTGTAGTTACGAGATGGTCACACAGTCACATTGTTTTCGCCGTTAGTCAAAGTATATTTCTGTTGTTAAAATGTCTGCAAAAGTAGCAGTTGTTACCGGGTCTAATAAAGGCATTGGTTTTGCGATAGTTCGCGGTCTTTGTAAGCGTTTTGACGGTGTTGTTTACCTTACATCCCGGGACGAAGAGCGTGGAAAAACCGCAGTTGCAGAATTAAACAAAGAGGGTTTGAGCCCAAACTATCACCAACTCGATGTGACTGATAAGAAAAGTTTGGAGAACTTTAGAGATTACATCAAAAGTAAATACGACGGCATAGACGTTTTGGTTAACAATGCCGCTATTGCTTTTAAAGGCTCATCTCGCGAGCCGGTTAATGTTCAAGCGGAACAAACTCTTTTCGTAAATTACTTCTCTCTAGTATCCACCTGTGAGATATTGTTCCCGATTATCAAAAATGGTGGGAGGGTTGTTAATCTCTCTAGTTCTTGCGGCCATTTGAGCCGTATACCAAATGAGGAGTTGAGAAATAAGCTAAAAAGTCCTACTTTGACTGTTGAAGAGTTATCAGAGTTAATGCAGCAGTATATTGATGCTGCTAAGCAAGGGACTCATTCAGCTATGTGGGGGAATTCCTCATATGTAGTTTCTAAAGTAGGAGTGTCTGCACTTACTAAAATACAGCAGAGAATGTTGAATGATAGAGGTAAGCAGATATCAAACTATTTTCTAATGAATAACTTCATTAAAGGTTGTCTGGAAGGAATCACTCCCAGCAATAAGACTGCCCATTGTACTTATCATTACAACTGTATGTACGAATTCTTTTGTAACATTGTATGCAATAAAGAATATTTTATTCATTTATGTTATAAATTTAGATCTTCATTTGCATATTATTACAACATATTTTAGTTGACCTTGAGTTAGCAAGTTGTTTTTTTACCATTTGGACAGATTGATAGGTTATTCACTCCTTGCAACCATACTAATATATGAAATTAAGTTTGTTCTTTTTTATTCTTAACTATAAACTAATAATTCTGAAACAGTACATCCCTGTACTCTAATTATGGGTTTGGCATAAATATATAGACGCTTTTATTTATTATTTAAGATATAAAGTGAACTTTGGGTGGTTATAAAAAAAGTAACCACGAAGGCTAAGATGGGAGCTCTGCTTCGCTTCACTCCGCCTTAACCTTCTAAACTATATGAAAAAAGTTCAGATTTATTCATCTATACTAATATTATAAAGAGGTAAAGTTTGTGAATTTGTAGGGGGTATTCTCTGAAACTACTGATTCGATTTAAAAATTTTTTTCACCATTGGCAAGCTACACTATCCCCAGTTGACATAGGCTATATTATATATTCAAAAAAAATTAGGGATCCTTACTAAAACTCCAATAGTAACCTAAGGTGTAAAAAATTACCTAAAATCGTATGCACTGCGAAAACTATTGATGATAGAATAAAAGAATGTACTACGACTTTGCAGAACACATCATTATTTACAAAAAGTGTTGCGACATCATATGTCTAACTATTATAGTTATGCCACAATAAGTGTTCTTTTATTTTAAAAAATTAATTAAAATGCCGCCGCTGGAAAAGGCTCTTTATTTGGTATTTTGGTATTCATCCTTATCAAAATAATTTTTTTCATATTCAAGACTGCTTCAATACCTTTATGTAACTTTTTAAATTATTCAATTCGGACATTCCATTCAAAAGATATCACGAGTTTAAAAATGTTAAGTATTAGAAAAAAGTTGCGTGGTTGACGTGCAGCGCACCCTAATCGGCTAGATAGGCTTATGCGATGTAGGCATCACTGGGGTAGGGGCAGTACGGAAAATATTTTGAATTCGCTTAGTAGGTAATTAAACTCAACAAAAAATAAAGAGGTATGTAAAGTCATCTAGTAATAAATAAATGTACCTTATAACTATACCCCTAAAATAATTTCTATAACATGTTTAAAAATAATAGTTTGTTGTCCACCCATAGAGAAGAGTTCTGTGGAGTTGTGCTAATATTTTGTCATTTAACTAGGAACCCTAAAAGACAGTTACATTAATTTTTTTATTGGTTCACCATGAAACAGAGACAGCATTGAGAAGCAGTGATAATACATTATATGTTTTTCACCAAACTAGTCGAAAGAAAATTCTCTCTGTCACACTCTAAACAAAAAATTACAACTACTGAACCGATAATGATAATGGTTGGCAGATCTTCACTGCCTGAGGCTAGGCTTCTTTACACCACATCTTTGCTCAGACCCTGTTGTAACATATCAATTTTACTAATATAAATTTAAAATGTGCTTATCATCAGGATGTGTATTAGGAGATACAAGTGTTCTTTACTTATCAAAAAATACTTTTTTTTAATTGTATTGAGTTCAGAAGACAGGCAGATCGTCCATTAGATGGAAAGTGGTCACCATCACCTATGAACATTTGCAGCATCAAAGGTGCCACAAATGCGCTGCTGCTCTCTTAAGGGATACTGGCCCCTAAAGCCGGAACACAACTCAAGGTTGTTATGGCAGCATACTTTACACCACGGATGGTAGCCATCCAGTCAGGTAACCTAGCTGTGGGTTGTTTTGTTGCCTCTTACGACAGGCCGCCCGGCCGCAGGAAATTGTATTCTTTCTCCATTCCTGCACGGATAACAACGAATAATTATATGGGTAATGTGGCAAAAAACTTAAAAAAGTTCTAATAACATTTCTTTCCAGATATAAAAGTAAATGCAGTACATCCAGGATATGTTGACACAGACATGACATCTCACAGAGGACCTTTAACCATTGATCAGGGAGCCTCGGCGCCTCTGTTCCTTGCTCTTGATGCTCCAGACACCGTCAAAGGGGAATATGTTTGGTATACCAGCAAAATTGTGAACTGGGATGGAGCTATGCCCGATGAAACATATTAACAAAAAATATTTCAGCATTGTATGAATGAATGAAAACATTTCAGCATTAAATGAATGAATGAAAACTCTTCATTGCTCAGCATCAAATTAGGATTAATGCCTGCATTGTAGATCATCATATGAAACTACTTAACCAACTTAAAGCTGGTTCCTATATCTTTCCAACCGTTTATATTCCTTACTATTAATTAAAATTTGACATTAGCTCCATACAAGTAAAGTCAAACTCAACTGATGGTAAGGTAAGTGAATGAATAGTAAGATATAGGAACCGGCCATTAATGGAACTCTACATACAGCTAGGTTATTAAAATCAAATCATATATATTTTACATTAGACACAGTCATGAACAGATGTTACAGTCCATTAAAAATGTTGATAGTTTCTTGTGTGAAAGCCATAGTATATACATACATACATACATAACTTCACGCCAGTTCCCTTGCGGGGTAAGCACGAGCAAGAGTGTCATTCAGGCTTATTCTTACACACCTCACTTGCTTCTTTGACATTCATAACTCTTGTCATGCACGCTCGTCTGTTCTTAAGGCTCCTGATATCACCTTCTGCTAGTACACGATCGACTTGATCATGGAAGGTTTGTCGTGGCTTTCCACGACTTCTGAATCCATCCATAGTAAAGCCATAGTGGCATGCAAAATAGTTTTAACAGTAAGATGTAAGTACAATTTATAAAAAGAGAGAGAGATAACACTTTATTGCACACCAAAATATACTATTACAAAAACAGACCATATTTACAATATTTTCTAGGCAATATAATAGGTGGCCGCTCAAAGCAACCTCTTCCAGGCAACCTAAATCAAAGAAATTTGAATCAGGCGATGTAGGTGGTGCAGAAAAAAGACAATAGATACATAAATACTCGAACTAATTTAAGAAATAAATATACAAATATATACATAGTCATATATATACACATATACAATAATATATTTCAAAATACATAAGTTATTATAATAAATGTATTAGCATGATTATATTATGTTAATCAGACAGCTATTTGTGGACAGATAGTGTTTTCTGAGCAAATTTCTAAATGTGGGTAAGGATTTGGCCTCTCTGACAGTAAGAGGCAGCATATTCCAAAGTTTGACAGCCTGCACTGTAAAAGAATTATCATAATAAGGATGTTGTATCCCCTGGGTTAGACACTGCAGTCACTTTTTTTTTGTGCTGCCATTAGAATTCTACTATTACTATATAATTAAAATTGCCAGATACTTGTCACAATCGTAGTTCTGCCGATTTCGGTATTCTGTTAATTCCAATGGCGTACCCGTGCCACGACACTCAAAAAATCGCAAAATAAATGTTTAAATTTTTAGTAACTTATACTAATTCATTTCTGCTATTATTCCGCTGCGATGATATCGAAAAGATATTGTGGATTTAGTAAAATGCGAAGTTTTGATTTTATCGCAATGAAATCGCACTTTGCAAATAATTTTGCATCGCCGAGATAATTGAGATAGCAGAATTGGGCTCCAGATGTTATCTTCATGGCAGTCAGAACGAAGTTTCGCTGGCATATTGTAATTAATGAATAATATCATTCAAATGCTTCAAACAGAATGTTCACTAGATTAAAACATTAATTAAAAAATTGAAAATTGACAGTACTTGCATGAAGTTATGTCAAATTTTAACCAGTTCTTTAATATTTGATGGAATTCTTCGACAACGCCGCTTTGTAACGACGCGTCGGTGAGGGGGCTTCGAGCATGAGCTCTTTGCCCCGGCTGCAGCTCGGAGGGCGACTACCCTCCGGTAACGTGGTGTGGGAGCCGCCGTAGTGTCGGCGGCTCGCACGTGCCAATCAGCGGCTCTCGTTGGCCATCGCGGGCTTCGCGTTGGCTACGTCCGCGTTTAATAATTACATCACAGCTTCATGATATGCACCAACACAAATCGTTCATTATCACATCAAGTGATGCGAAGAAAATAAAATTGTGTAAAATTGTTAAAATCTATATAGTAAATATATTTTATTTATCTAATATTGGTTTTATTTATCCTTGTTATAATAAAGAGGAATAAAGTTCTATTTCCTATATTTGTACTTTGCGTCCCTCTGCGTATTTTACCATCTGTATAGCCTCTATAACGGGGAGGATTTGATTGATCTTGTTTTGCAAAGAAGGGAGTGGCGTAATTCTATTGATAAGGCTGTTGCTGCCTTCGAAACGCTGCGCGTAGAACATTGACAAAATCTCCTACAACTATACATACGACTCATCAGGACGCCTGTATTGCGTATGCGCACCTTGTAGAAGAACTTTTAAAACCAAATTTGGTTTCGCTGGCCACCTTTTTTTTGGCCAGGGGAAATCTGTTTGAGGACTAAGCCGCGACAGGCACAGAAGCTTGGGGGGATGTTCGCGACCCGTGTGAGTGTGTGGAATTCGCCAGATCGGGGGTGGCACTAGCGTGCCCGGTCAGAACCGATGCCACGCCCCAGTTACCCACTAAAACCCCTGGGTGTTCCGTCCTGCGCCTTATGCCAGGGCTACGTGAATGCGGGCTTCCCAACTCCGCGTGCCCTGGTAGGCGTGGGCCCCCCTCACTGGGCCTCTTCCTATGCCAGGGGACGTGTCCCCTGGCTACTTCTAGGTTTGATCCGTGCGTGGGGCGGTCTGTAACGCTTCGCTGGCCACCTGCGCCAGCACAGCCGGACTTGACAAAGTTCGCCGTTGACGGATATGTCGAGGAGGATTATATAACGGAGAGTGTTCCGAGGAACTGTTTGATCTGGTACCAACGCCTCAAGTTTACAATCGCACCGCTCCCCAGCGACGGGATATTCACCCCCATTTCCTTGAGCTCTCAAGCTCAACTATGCCACGGTTCTCTAGAACATTCATTCCGCGTACAACAATGATCTGGAGGGAACTTCCCGCCGCGGTTTTCCATTTGCGCTATGACATGGGGGGTTCTTTAAGGGCGTTATAAAATTTCTTAGAGCTCGGCAAAGCGTTGGCGACACCTCTGGTGTTGCAAACGTCCATAGGCGACGGTAACCACTCTCCATCAGGTGGGCCGTCTGGCTGTTTCAGGACAAATTTTTTTCTTATATTACTAAGACTGAAGACTTTGACTAACAGTAGTCGTGGTAGCTTAATGGCTAGCGCACGCGTCCCATACTCAAAGGGCGCGAGTTCGATCCTGGCCGGAACGGATGCACCAATTTAGACAGTTTTCTGACCTAATGTGTATATTGTTAAATTGTAGCAATAGGCACATTGTGTTGTTGATCTCTTCCTTCATCTATGTTAGCACGAGGTATTGCCATGTGAAACATCGTGATAACCGATGTGTCAAACCTGCCAAGCAGCCTTAAACAAGCGTGGCGGGTATACTGTCCGTCCCCCCTATAATGGGAGGCCCGAGACCAGCAGTGGGACATTTATGGGCTGGTATTATAAGCTTTTTTGCACGTAACGTTCGTCTTCGGTTGAAACTACATTCGGCCCATCCCTACTTATCACCGGTTGAATTATGACATGCGAAATTGTGCAAATGATCGGTCGGTAAGATATCTTGCCAGGTGGTAGGACATTTGCCCGACTGAATGGCTACCACCCCTGGTCTAAAGTATGACGCCATAACAACATTCAGTTGTGTTCCGGCGTTAGTGACCAGGTTCCAGTCTCCCTTAAGAGAGCAGCAGCGCATTTGTAGCAACTTTGGTGTTGCAAATGTCCATAGGCGTTGGTAACCGCTTTCCATCCAGTGGGCCGTCTGCCTGTCTGCTGATCTCTTGCAATAGAAAAAAAATATAGAAACCATCTATTAACTGTTAACCAAAAATTAAGATGACAATACAGTTGGTCTTAATATATCAAGAAGATAATATTATAGTTGCTAACCAGTCTTAAAATCAAGATCGTAATTTGTCTAGAACATTCGATTAGATTCAATGTTGGCATGTTTTTAACAACCGGCGTAGGTGTACTTCGGATTAATAAAGAAAAACTGCTATAATGTATATTTTTATTACTAAGGTAGACAAATTATACCAAAATAATAATTATATGAGAACCTTAAAAAACTATTAATAAATAATGTTATTATGCAAGAAGTAAAAATACACATGGAATGACAGTTGCCTATTAAAAAAGATAACTCTAATGGTTTCCATACACAATGCTGCTTGTCGTCCTATCTGCATGACCCGATTACGTAGAATTGGGCATAGACAATATAAGAACTGGGACTATATATATAAGAATTGGGGCCCAATATTGCTGTATCAACATCTTGGCGTTGCGAAGATATTGAAAGTACGACTCCATGGTGACAGTGTCAAAAATTGTATTCTACTAAACCCACAATATCTTTTTCGATAACGTTGCGGCGGAATAATATTTAAAAAAATATGGTATTACCATCAGCAAAAACGGCGTTAGCCGAAATGGATATTAAAAATCTACCAAAATTTTAAACATTTATTTCGCGAATTTTATGCTAATGAATATTTATACAAATAGACTGGCGTGTTGACACGCCATTGTTATTAACAGAATACTGAAATCGGGAAACCTACAATTGAGACGCGAGTGTCCGGCGATCTTGACAAGGTAGTAATAGCAAGATTGGGCCCCTGTCCATGTGGGCGCGGATTGGCATGGCAGTTATATTTGACAGAACAATCGAAGTTCAATTCTTTTGGCTTGATCATGCCGATTGGACCATGTATGGCCGTCGCGATCATCAGTTCAGTTGAGTGAAGATTTTTGTTTCCCGTTTTTTTTCTTTATCACGAATAAAGTAAAATGCTCAAGACGGCTAGAACCTCGTCGTCTATCAATGACGACGCCATGGCTTCAACTGCCGATTGGACAGTTTAAATTAATCGTGTATGGTGTTTATGGTGTCTGCAGCGTCATGCTGATTAGACGATGGGTAGCATAGTGTATGGCTACCTTAATACACTTCAAGTCCTAGATTGTAAGAGGGCGCCACATGACTACCTGTATAATTGCGTTTTGATGTAAAAAAACACCACTAGATTGTCAATCAATCAATATTTTTATTTAAATTATCTTATCATCAAAACTCAAAACTCGGGTCAACTTTTTTAAAATTAATTTAATTAACATTTTGACTTATTTTTGGAACGAAGTCCTTTTATGCGGCTTACAAGAGTGAACTCGCAGAGATCGTCACGTAAGGTACAAGCGTTATACCCCCTCTAGGAGACCTTTAACGTAATTTTTATTACACAACTAGGTGACTCGGCAAACTTTGTACCGCCTCAGAATCAATAAATAAAAAACGTTGATTTCTGAACGACGGGACGAACATTAAACGTTTGACAGGTAGGAATAGTTTCTAAGGGAAAGCGAAACTGTTGTTTTTACTATATTCCAAGCATTTTTTTCATATTTACTCACCTTTTAAACCTCCCCTGGACTTTCACAAATAATTCAAAACCAAAATTAGCCAAATCAGTCCAGCCGTTCTCGAGTTGTAGCGAGACTAAAAAACAGCAATTGATTTATATATATATAGATTTCGATCTTTAATGCAACGAAATTCTTCTAAAATAATATCCATCCATCCATATAATATACGTTGAAATTCTTGTGTTTGCTATATGAAAACGTGAGAAGAAAAAATTGTGACACTCGGGCAATTTAAACTCTAGAGACTTATTAAAAGTTATTTTTTTAATAGGCGATTATCATTCTTAAGATTCGACTGTCCCATTTTAAAACTTAGCCACTGACAAATACATATTAATTCGTTTTGAAGACAGATAATATTTTGATATAATAACTTTTAATAAAAAAAACCATTAGATTATTTACTAAAAATGTAATGTACAATCGAACCAACTGAATCATGATCCACCATAAGGTCATTTTCCTACAGTTGTGAAATACAATTAGGTTGAAATTCGTCAGAACACACATTTCCTTGATAACGAACTTGTTATAATTTTATTAGACATTGACAGTTACTGACTACGTTGTATTAAACAGATCGGAGAGACTCGACTACACTCGTGTGTAACATCTGACAAGACAGATTTCAGTTCGAGATTCAAATCATTACTGTTTTATCTAAAATGTATCTAGTACAATGATAACAAAGTTTAAAATTGCGTAGTTCTCCGAGCCTAGTGACGCATTTTTATCAATGTTCAAAACGTCCTAAGCGCAACACACACGCTAAACCTTACTATTTTGCCGGTTTTAAAGGAATTATTAGCAGTGGGTCATAATTCAGGTGGTTCGATTGTACATACATATTACTACTTCCGTTTTCCATAAGGGTAGACAGAGACAATGGATTTTCACTTGCTACGATCTTGGCAAATAATTTGCTTCATCTAAATTCATTAATCTCTTCATACATACACGTTTCTTATAAGTGTTTTTCACCTGGCTTTGTTCGTGGCAAGTATGGCACTAATCCCACTAACCACACCGTTTACTAGAGATGCCACGAATAGTGGTTTTACCGAATATTCGTTAACTCATGTATGTCCAATCGGCACGTAGCAGGTTAGTAATAAAGCAATAATTTGTGAATTATTTTCATACGTTCACACTGTTGACAGGATCACATATTAGCCGCGCGCAGGTTTGCCGATGACAACTTAGTATTATTGTATATACAATAATAAATTTATTGCAACAACTATTTATGCAACTTTTTTTGTCAACCTTACTGACCATCGAGACGTGACATCATGAGGCTATCGGCAAACCTGCGCACGGGTACTAATAAAAACTATGTTTTATCGGTTTTAAGCGCGATTGTAACATTTCAAATTTTAAAAAGTGGCCGGCCAAAACAATATTAAAATAAAAAATTATTAAAATCGCATTTAAAACTGTTAAAATGTAGTTTAACTATTAATTTTTAATGAAAATACAGCATAAACTCCATGTAACGTCATTCTCTTTAACGACAAACTCCCTTAAGCGTCCAAATCACTTGGCTTTGGTTGATTTAGCTTGTCTTCCATACAATGATACACTCTATATAGCATTACACCCCTCAATAACGATAACAATTAAGTAAAAAAAATACCTTATAAGTTGCCAAAATTAGTAAAAACTGCGCAATTGTATACGTCTTACTTACTTACGTCTTTTATCGCTTTATAATCCTAGCCCACAATAAACTCGACTATCGGCATCATGTATACCGAAATTTCTAATAAATTCCGAAATGTCAAAGTTTCTAAGTACTTCCTTTATCACCAAGATGCCTCAATATAACAAGAAAGTAAAAAATACAACAAAATTACTAGTGCAGCAAAAGACGTCAAACACACTTCTGTCTATTTAACGACAACTCTCTATAACGCCATAAAATGCACAGTCCCTTCAGTGTCGTTATATAGAGTTTACACTGTATATACAATTTTGAGCGATTATGTGAGTTTTCTCTTTTCACGATTCGGTATTCGGCCAAATACTGAGTACAATTCGGGATATTTAAAAAAGTGGCCGAATACTCGTGACATCTCTACTGTTTACACTTGTTTTGTCAGTCTCTTTTCATCCATTATCTCTATGTAAAATGTAATTGAGTAGGTCTATAAAGATTTGTCGATTACTAGGTTTTGAAATGGGGCAGTCGTATTATTCTGCCATGATATTATTATGGGATTTTACTGCATAGGAGACATAAGTTATTGCGTGTCCACCCTGGGAGGTCTTCCTCTTTGCGCCTTATGCCCTCGCCAGGCCATTCCGGAGGGGGAAACATTAACTTCGATCTGCTCGACTTTGGGTTCCATTTTTCTTGCATCTCTTTCTTCTTTCCTTGTCTCTTTCGGCTCGTCCAAATGTTCTATCTTATGTGCCTTAACTTCTGCTCGAGTTTGGAACTTCAGGCCACACTTCTCACAAGCTAATTTCTTCTCTGGATGCAACATGAGGTGTTGTTTTAGGAGCTTTTTGTACTGAAATTATAATTGCGTTTTTGATATAACAAAAAATAACACTTATTTGAATAAATCCTTAAACCTCGTATAACTATTATGGCTTATTCATACTAATTATACGGGTAAGTATTTATTTCATTTTTATTACATTACTAGGATATGCCCGCAACTTCGTAAACGCTTGACTTGAAATTCCCGCGGAATTCACGGAATGTAAAATATCACACATTTTATCTATATATTAGGTGAAGCAAAATTTCGCACACTTATAGTATATATAGAGAAGAAGCGACGTATGCTAATTTTTTTTTAAATTATGCATAAAAAATACATTATATCAATAAAAAAAAACATTACACACACTACCATGTATTTGACACACACGCATGTATACTCTTTTGTTTATTGTTCCAGTCAAATTAACAGTGTAGCCTTGGCGAAATCTGTTATCATAGAAGTGTAGTCTTTGACATTAATTATTATGGTTGAATTTCGACCACGGGCGACTACTAGTTACATTAAATTGATCAGTTAAAAAAGCACATTGGAATTCTTTTTTTTTAATTTGGTCATTTCAAGTTATTCCCAGACTAACGCCGGCGGGTTTCCGAGGAGTAAAAAGTCCAGTAGCGCAGGTTTTAAGTCCGGTGAATCCCGAACAGAGAGACAAGAAATCTAAAAAAAAATTGCACCGTGTTCTCCATCTTGATGTATATAAATTACGTGTCACGTTGTTTGTCCGCGATGGACTCCTAAACTACTTGACCGATTTTAATCAAATTTTCACACCATGTGCAGTTTGATCCAACTTGAAAGACAGGATAGCTCACATTTGGACCCGGTAGGTGGCGCTGCAATCGGGTTCTAAATTTTATTTTTTCAGGGCAGAACAACGTCTGCCGGGACAGCTAGAATGTCTTATATAGACTATTCCAGTTATTGATATATCCAGTTGGTTTTTTTTGAACAACTTTCTTGGAGGTATTGTTTCATTATACTAATTATTTCATTTTTATTATTACATCCTACATTTTTCTGTTTCTTGTGGTTTATATTTTAATCCTTGCTTTTTATAAATATTTGTTTTTTTTTCATGTTTGCGAATCAAAAGATATAAACATACTGTTCCAACATTTGTAGTCTTCTCCTGTATACATGTAAAACTTTTTTGTGCTTGACCCATATATAATCTTAAGTGTAATATTATTATTTTTTTATTGCATGAGTTCAGCAGATGGCCGTCTGGATGGAAAGCGGTTACCATCGCCTATGGACATTTGCAACACTAAAAGTGCTACAAATGCGCTGCTGCTCTCTTAAGGGAGACTGGAACCTGGTCACTAGTGCCGGAACACAACTCAAGGTTGTTATGGCGGCATACTCTAGACCAGGGGTGGTAGCCATCCAGTCGGGCAAATACCCTACCACCTGGCTGTGGGTTGTTTTGTCGCCTCTTACGACAGGCCGCCCGGCCGCAGGAAATTGTATTCTTTCTCCGTTCCTGCACGGATGAAATATATTAATTAAGCAATAATTACATACAGAGTACAACACATCATCGTATTATTTTGTACTACCCTCCCAAGCGGTCGAGCCTAGCTCTGAATTAATAAACTTCTTTAACTCCCCTACTAAAAACTTGCGCTAGTCTTTGATTGCATTAACAACAATCGAATCGCAAAACAAAGTGTTACAGTTATTTAGTAGCCTAGTTGTTCTTGTCATGTTTCTTTTTACAGTTAATAATTCTGTAGCGGAACACTTACAAGCCAATAGATGGCGCTGTGCAATAATTGATGTCACAAACGTTTCCCGAAACATACAATGAATATATATAACAGACGGGCCTAGGCCTGCGAGGAACAACATTAGCCTCGCTGGAAGATCTTCCTTTGAGACGGAGGAGCATTCCATCTCGCTCCTCCAACCTATCTGGGCTCTCCCTTCAATTCATTTTGTTATGTACCCTCTTATTTCTAAACAATACAATCGGCCATTTCCTTAATTGAATAATAATGTTATATTTTTATTTATTCGGTGTTAGCACCCGTTTTGTATGGAGTAAGAAGTTCTCCATAATTTAATGTAATAATATTTATCTCTAATATGTGGTAATTGTGTACAGATTATAATAAAAAAAATCTCTCAATTGTATATAGACGGTATTCACTACATTTCATTTTCATGTTGACAAACATCATAGATTTATACTGTACTCGGTTTACTTTAGTACATGTAAAACTTTAAGTATAATATTTTATATATCTTATATAAAATATTACCTAAAAATGTCCATACAATAATGTATTAAATTCTTTTCATTCATAACACTTTAATAAAAAAACCGACTTCAAAAACTAAAAAGTATAAAATAACTTATTTCTAAAGCTATTATTTTTAATATATATTATCCAAAACATCTTGAAGTCGGTGCAAAGTAAAACTTAAAAATTACTATATTTTGAAAATTACTAACTGCCGACTTTAAGATGTTTTAGATAATATATATTAATAATAATAGCTTTAAAAATAAGTTATTTTATACTTTTTAGTTTTTTAGTTTCTGAAGTCGGTTTTTTTAAACGAAGTTTTTTTATTTTTTTGTTACTTTTTAGTGTCTACCTATGTATGGGTAGACCTACGAAAGGTGCCGCGCTCCTTAAAAAATATAGGTCTCAAGAAACGGGTTCAAAAAAATGTTCGTAAAATGAAAACTACTGGCCCAAACTATGTTAAATTTTTAAGGGACCAAATGGCAACTATTCCGCATCAAACTGAACAAGAATCACGTAAATCGGATCATAAATCTCGGAGTAATCGATGAACATACATAAAAAAAAAGATTCCGACGAATTGAGAACCTCCTCCTTTTTTTGAAGTCGGTTAAAAATAGTTTATCAATGACTTCAATCCGCTATCGGTTGTGCCAATTTGCTAAGTTTCTTATACTGTAAAATTGTTGGAGGGATGGCGAGGTGTTCTCAAAATGCTTGTCGAGTGTGGAGAGTCAGTGGATGACATGTAAGCCGTAAGGTTCTCTGATTATAAGTGTTGTGATCAGTTGCTGTTTTTTTATTACCATAAACCCTTCCTACCATAACCCCCCGACACACCTTCCATGATCAAATTGATCGTGCACTAGCAGAAGGTGATGTCAGGAGCCTTAAGAACAGACGAGCGTGCAGGACAAGAGCTATGAATGTTAAAGAAGCAAGTGAGGTGTGTAAGAATAAGCCTAAATGGCGCTCCGTTGTTCGTGCCTACCCCTCAAGGGAACTGGCGTGAAGTTATGTATGTATGTATGTATAAACCCTTCTGAGTTGTTGCAAGTATTACAAAAGAGACTCACCCTAAACTCTTCGCCGCAGAAGCTGCAAACGAAGTCATACTTGATGGTGCCATGTTGCTTGTCCTGGTGCCGTTTGAGCAAGGTCGGCGACCTGAAAGCGTGCCCACACTGGCACACGTGCTCGCGACGCAGTTCCAGGTGCGACCACGTGATGTGCGAGCGGACGTCGCTCTTCGTCAGGTAGAGACGGTTGCAATAGTCGCATTCGTATCTGTACACGATATAATATTGAGGACGACGTGGTTGGTTTAGTACCTATCTTGCCACTCGTCTCAACATTGAAAGCCAGGATATATGCGAACAGATGTTGTCGTAAGGCGTAGTGCCCACAATGGCATATTGAACTTTATTCGCAAGCGGAAATGGCAGTATTGCTTGCTATGCATTCTAAGCTTTGGCCCGCTTACACGAATCGCACATTACTAAAATAGGTACTGCGCAGGTACATCGGGAGGAATTATTAGTTGTGTAAAACTATACGTAAACTAATAAAGTGCCATCTACAAATTACGTCACACGAATTACATGACTTTCTCTCTCGTCCTTGTCACAGCTGGTCACATTCGTGAGACGCTTACCTCCCTAGTATGACATCACATATTTTGCAATTTTACATCAAGAAACTATCAAATTAAAGCAGCAGTTCCCTGATTAATTATGTTTCCATTTGAATTATCTTTTAATAATTTAGACACTATGCTCATACAGATAGAGTTGGAAATATTTTAAAGATTTTCATGATTAGCTCGAATTTCGTGTTTTAAAGCTTAGTTCTAAATATACAGTGTAAACTCCATATAACGTCACCTGATTTAACGACAAACTCCCTTTTAAGCGTCGAAATCACTTGGCTTTGGTTGGTTTAGCTTGTCTTCAATACATTCTATATAGCATTACACCGACTCTCAATAACAACAACAATTAAGTAATAAAAAGTACCTATTAAGTTGCCAAAATTAGTAAAAGCTCTTTTATCACTTTATTATCCTAGCCCGTAAATAAATTCGTCTGTCGGCATCATGCATACCGAAATTTCTAAGTACTTCCGTTACCACCAAGATGCCGCGCTATCGCAAGATATGAATAAAATAAGTAAAAAAAAAACAAAATTATTAATGCAGCGAAAGACGTCAGACAAAAGTAACAGAGTGCTCTCCATTTAACGACAACTCTCTATAGCGCCATAAAATGCATAGTCCCTTCGGTGTCGTTATATAGAGATTACACTGTATTACATTTCGAAATGTGGCGTCACGAAACTTAGGACCCCTCCCACCTCTTGTCACACAATGTCACACTTCGTCATCCCCTTCTCCCTTAATGTAATGTAATTTAGGATGGCCCCTTAAACCTAGAACTTACTTTCTTGACCTGTCGTTGTGCATCCGTGAGATGTGCCGCTTGAGCATCGCACTCGACACGCAAACCCGCGGACAGTGAGGGCAAGCCTTCTCGCCGTACTTGCTGTAAGATTTTGAGACACACTAAAATTTACTCTAATTATACAGTTATAGTTGACGACAGGTCACGATGGCAATTATCTAGTGATGTGCCGTAACATACCAAGTAGTCGATATCGATTTTTTTTTGGTACGAAACAAAATGAGAATAATGATTTCCACTTTTATTACAAGTGTTATTTTCAATCAGCCCTATCCAGTGATAGACACAGTGGCGGTTGTACGCATTTGCTGCCAGTAGGCTATTAAAATTTTGCTGCTCCTACCGACCTCTAAAATTTGGTACCTTAAGTTCACAATCACATTAATGAAATAGTAACCTTATGATCTGTGCACAATCGTCCTAACTATACCAACTGTTTCTCGTGAAAAATTGGTGAAATCTCATATTACATGTTGAATTGTTTGTATGGGCCAAATATATACATACATAACTTCACGCCAGTTCCTTTGCGGGGTAGGCACGGACAACAGAGCGCCATTCAGGCTTATTCTTACACACCTCACTTGCTTCTTTGACATTCATAGCTCTTGTCATGCACGCTCGTCTGTTCTTAAGGCTCCTGACATCACCTTCTGCTAGTACACGATGGGCCAAATGACATTTATATAAGTATGTATGTACATAAATATGAATCTTCATTTCTGTAAGACTCTAAAATCCGTCCAGCCTACTCAGCCTGCTGGTAAACCCAGTAATAATAATAATAATAATAATATCAGCCCATAAATGTCCCACTGCTGGGCTCGGGCCTCCCATTATAGGGGGAACGGACGTATACCCGCTACGCTTGTCCAAGGCGGCTTGGCAGGTTTGACACATCGGTTATCTCGATGTGCAGGTTGCATCACGATGTTTTCCTTCACCGTTATTAGCACGTGGTAATTGTAATAATATGCACTGTAGCGGCCAGCAGGCTGCCTAAGCGATATAACCGTGGCAAGCCGCCTTTACGTTATTCGCCGCCCGCGCCGCACTTACGTCGCCCCTCTTCCTCCGACAGCTAAGCGCTGTCGACAGAGAGTCTGTTTCGGTCAGCGCGCGAGAGCGGTCTTGTCGCGGTTACTTTGAATGCGGTAGGACTTTTACGCGCATCAGCTGTTGTACCTTTTTTCAAATATAAAATGTGCTGCAAAAAGTGTAGTTTCATTACACAAACCGGCAACCATACACCACAGCACATTAGATCAGAAAACTGACTAAGTGGTGCATGCGTTCCGGCCAGGATCGAACCCGCGCCCTCTGAGTTTGGGACGCTTGCACTAGCCATTACGCTACCACGACTCTCAGTATAAACTCTCCCAGTAATAAATTGGGAGGATATTTATAACAATTATTTTTCCATTCACTATCACAATTCACTAATACTTTTCTGGATAGTCCTCTTGGTTGAGAATGGATTATTGTTTTTTCCCTAACAAGTCATAAAGAGGCAACCGAAGTCATTGTCAATACACAACTTTTATACAAGAAACAACGTGATCGATATCGATAAACTTGGTCGATGCGTACTCGTGCAGCACTAAAACTAAGTTTAACCAAGATGGCGCGGGCGCTGTGCGGGGCGTTCCGCCCTCCACGACTCGCCTCATACCCCGATTGCCACGTCGACTTGTCGCTAACTAATGTACCTAATATTATGACAATTTAAAAATAGGACATTATCCGTGCAGGAACGGAGAAAGAATACAATTTCCTGCGTTGGGGCGGCCTGTCGTAAGAGGCGACAAAACAACCCACAGCCAGGTGGTAGGGCATTTGCCCGACTAGATGGCTACCACCCTTGGTCTAAAGTATGTCGCCACAACAACCATGAGTTGTGTTCTGGCATTTGTGATCAGGTTCCAGTCTCCCTTAAGAGAGCAACAGCGCATTTGTAGCACTTTTGGTGTTGCAAATGTCTATAGGCGATGGTAACCGCTTTCCATCAAGTGGGCCGTCTGTCTGTCTGCTGAGCACCTATAATAAAAAAAGGACATAGATTTATTAAAGAAAAAAAAACCGATTTGTATACTGTACAAGATGTTGGCGCTTACTTTATTTTTATTTTATTTTATTACGTTACTTGAGTGGTGTCTTAGGATTTTACGAAATGAAATAGTGCGTCTGCGCATATGTATCGCGGATGGATGCTGATGGTTAATTAACTGGGGTAAGGCGATGCTTCGTTTCTTAAACGTAAGTATAACGGCCCACCTGATGGAAAGCGGTTAGCGTCACCTATGGACATTCGTAACACATGTACTCGTAGGTCCTACCGATGTGCTGCCGCTCTCTAAAAGGCGCCTGGAACCTAGTCACTAATACCGGAACCCAACTCAAAGATTATATGATGGCATACTCCAGATCAAGGGTGGTAGCCATCCAGTCGGGCAAATACCCTACTACATGGCTGTGGGTTGTTTTGTCGCCTCTATTTTTCAGGTCATGATTGGCACGTATCATCTACATATAAATACATACTATAGAAACTCAATATTATCCGCAAGAGTTAACTTGAGACCTGAGCGGAATGCGCGCTTCCCTCCCGACCCCCGCCTTCTTACCGCTCTCGCCGTCGACGCGTCAGTACCTCGCGCTTACGTCTTCCAAGCGAAGTCTCAAGTTAACTCTTGCGGGTTGTACATTATGTATAAATTGAACTTACTGAGCATTTTGTGGATTGTGTGCTTCATAATTATGATGTCTTAATATTAATCTGTTGGGAAATACTATATTACACTCCTCACACGTCACGTTGAGATCGTGGGACAACAGATGCCTTGTTAGGCTCGCTCTACACTGGTAATTGCGGCTGCATATCTTACAGGTCAAAGGTACTTTCTTTCTATTGTTTTTGTGTATTCTGTGAACGTACAGAGAATTATTATAATATAGATTCTCAAATATATCTGAGATCAAAGAGATTGTCGTAATTTTTTTTTTTTTTATTTATTTATCAGAAAAGCAAACAGATACAATATATATTTTATGATAATCTGTATGTTAATAATATGGTATCCAACAGCACTTTTCACATTTTATTTTAGGACATATAACTTTTTTTTTTACCGCTAACCACGCAACTTACATGTAGTAACAAAAATAATGATAAAATATAATACAGTATTTGTAGCATTAGGGTGGAGACGACGTGGTTAAAAGTTTGTTTAATATATTATGTTTGAATTTACCAATAGCCTTAGAAAATATGTCAATTTCATTAAAATACGACGAAATAAAATTCGACGAAGAGTTGCGCGTAATCCAGCATTAGTACGACAATTACCCAACGCAAATAAGTGACATTTGCGCACCTCCCGTATTGTTACAGTCCTAGGTAGGTAGGTAGGTAGGTAGGTAGGTAGGTAGGTAGGTAGGTAGGTAGGTAGGTAGGTAGGTAGGTAGGTAGGTAGGTAGGTAGGTAGGTAGGCATAGCATATGTTTTTTACAAGGTTTGTGCAATTGAAGTAGTTATTTACTATCTTATAAAAAGTCATAACTTCCAAATACCGTCGCCTAGATTCGCATTTTATAGTTATCCAATAGTAAAGTGTATGTCAGATATCATTTGTTACACCTGTAATGCATAGCACGTGGGAATTTTTACAAAATAACTCTTCGCCCACTTTGGGATTTTATATTCATAACTTTTGAACCCTGCAAGATACCTTGGGCATATTCTTTCTTCTTATAGAAAGGATAACCACGATATAGAAATACAAAGAAGATGCATCTCAGTGTATGGCAACATGTTGGCCAGAAGATTTTTTAAAGCTAGCAATGAGACTAAAATATATCTGTTCAGGTCGTTTTGTCAGACGCTCTACAGCTGTCAGCTCTGAACGGAATACACAGGGCGTTCTCTGGATGGCATACGTGTTCAAAGTAATAACATATTTCGACACCTTGGGTTTTAAAAGATACTGTAGTGCCTCGAGTATGTTTCTTGAGGGTAGATTGCGGAGAAGTCGTATTGCAAATTTCTTGACCAGGGTTGAAGGGTGCAGAAAAAAAAAAAGTATAATTGCGGCCATTGCTAGCAGACTACATCAAACAAAAATGTATTGAGACTGGTTGCAGATTGCTGCATAGATAAAATAATTAAGTTAATTTAAAATATATGTGCAAGAAATGCTTTAGTGAGGGAGTGACCGACTGACTGACTAAGTTATTTTTTTTTAAATATTTTAATTTAATTTAATTTAATAACAAATCTGTAAAATGTGTTGTAATTATGGATCTGTGTTTGAAAAAAATAAATTATTATTATTATTATTTAGATTTTAATGAGGCTTTTAAGATGCTGATTTAATTTATGATAATATATCTCTTCTTTATATATAAAAATAGCTGTACCCGGCAGACGTTGTCTTGCCCTTAAAAAATAAAATCTAGAAACCGATTGCAGCGCCATCGACCGGGACTATTAATCTAAACCATTCTCGGATCTACTTGAAAAAACACAAAAAATTCCATCAAAATCGGTCCCACCGTTAGATAGGTGCACCCACCTACCGGGTCCAATCGTAAATCTAAACCATCCCGGGACCCACTTGAACACACAAAAATAATTCACCTAAATCAGACAAATGAAAATGGGTTTAATTGCAGTCACCATTGCCGAAATCGGCCGGGAGAGATCATGAATGAATGGCAAATGAATGGCTAGCCTGATGTTTTTTGATGATATTTTTTTTATATTGATGAATAACAAACATATTTTAATACTTATTATCCTATTCCGGACAAATACAATACCACAAACACAAAAGTCATAAAAATTGATCCAGCCGTTTTTACACGACTTTGTATTATATAGACTAGCGGCCCCGGCAGACTTTATCCTGCTTTGAAAAAACAAAAATTTAGGACCCGATCCCAGCGCCAACTACCGGTTTTAATTGCGAATCTAAACCATCCGGGAACCCACTCAAACACACAAAAACAAAATCGCTCCCGGTGATAAGGAGAATTGTAGAACCCGATCTCAGCGCTACCTACCGATTCCAACGGGATAAAAAGTATCCTATGTCGGTCTCCTGCTTCTAAGCTACCTCCCCACCAATTTTCAGCCAAATCGTACCGCCGTTTTTGAGTTATAAATAGTGTAACTAACACGACTTTCTTTTATATGTATAGATTATCCTGGGGCCCAATTCTGCTTTATTAATATCTCGTCAAAATCGCCGAACACTATCATCTCAATCGTACGTTTGCCCGAAATCGATATTCTGTTAAATCCAACGGTTTGCCCGTGGCATGCCACTCTATTAATATTTATAACCGTAAACTCGCGAAACAAACGTTCAAAATATTGGTAGCTTTTCAATATTAATTTCGGCTAACGTCATTTCCGCTGACGGTAATACCAACTTTTTCTACTATTACTCCGCGTAGAATACGATTTTTTGACACTGTTGCAACGGAATCGTACTTTGAATATCTTCGCAACTCCAAGATATTGAAGAAATAGAATAATAAATAGAAAAATCACACCTAATGACGTTTAAAATACAGTTTGCAAAATATTATATTACCTCTTATGTAAGGCCAGTTGTATTTTATTTTTGAACTCCTTTTGACAAACATCGCAAGCAATCTTCTTTTTATTAGGACAGGTCTCTTCGTGGACCTTTAGGAATGAAACTCTTCTGTGGAAAACAAATTAATTATATGAAATTACCTGTTACCTACGCTCACGTATGGAAGCGAGAGTTGGGTATGGAAGAAAGAGCATGAAAGTAGAGTAAACGCGGTCGAGATGCGAGCACTGCGCAAAATCTGCGGAGTGACGCTCGCGGACCGCGTTCGTAATACCGAAGTAAGAGAGAGAGTTGGTCTGAAAGAGAGTATCATGATGAAAGAATGACTAAACAGATATACAATGCAAAAGTGGATGGATGCAGAAGTCGTGGAAGGCCGCGACACACCTTCCATGATCAAATTGATGGTGTACTAGCAGAAGGTGACGTCAGGAGCCTTAAGAACAGACGAGCGTGCATGACAAGAGTTATGAATGTCAAAGAAGCAAGTGAAATGTGTAAGAATAAGCCCGAATGGCGCTCTGTTGTTCGTGCCTACCCCGCAAAGGAACTGGCGTGAAGTTATGTATGTATGTATGTATATGAAATTACTTCAAATCTTTCTTATACTTGATTAGTAATATACCAATAATCCCCCCAAACCATACTTCCATATAATAACAGCCCGTAAACGACCCACTTCTGGGCTCGAGTCTCCCACTATAGGGGAACGGACAGCATACCCACCATGCTTGTCCAAGGCTGCTTGGCAGGTTTGACGCGTCGGTTAACTCGATGTGCAGGTTCCATCGCGATGGTTTTCTTCACCGTTGTTAGCGCATTGTAACAATATGCATTTTAGGTCAGAAAAACTGCCTAAGTGGTGCATGCGTTCCGGCCAGGATTCGATCCCGCGCCCTTTGAGCCTGGGACGAGTGCGCTAGTCATTACGCTATCAGGACTTACCATACTTCCATAGTATCTATATATTAATACGCGAAGCAAAAACTTTGTACCCCTTTTTATGAAAATTGCGCGGACGGTGGAGTATGAAATTTCGCACACTTATACTTTATATAGAGGTGCGCAGAATGCTAATATTTAAAAAAAAAATATGTCAAAAAAATACATTAAATCAATAAAAAAAACTTTACACACACTACCATGTATTTGACACACACACGCTCTTTGTCTATTGTTAAAGTCAAGTTAACAGTGTAGCCTTGGCGAAATGTGTGATTATAGAAATATAGTCTTTGACAACAGAATCTTAATAATATTGTTTTTTTTTTATTGCAGGAGATCAGCAGACAGGCAAACGGCCCACTTGATGGAAAGCGGTTACCATCGTCTATGGACATTTGCAACAGCAAAGGTGCTACAAATGCGCTGCTGCTCTCTTAAGGGAGACTGGAACCTGGTCACAAATGCCGGAACACAACTCAAGGTTGTTATGGCGACATACTTTAGACCAGGGGTGGTAGCCACCCAGTCGGGCAAATGCCCTATACCACCTGGCGATATTCAAACTTATAATTTGAATTAATAATTATGGTCGAACTTCGACCACGGGCGACCATTAGTAATTATTATTATATGACGAAATTTATGGATAGACCCCTAGAGAGGATAATAAAAGGAATGGAGTAGGGGGAAGCTGGCCATTGGGACTCTCACTTATCGTACGAAACGCGAATAGCTCAAGGCTAATCTTTTCATGTAGATATTCTGTGAGCGCGTAGTATATATAAAACCGATGGAGCTGGCCCTAAATGCTGCAATCAAGATAATGATTCCAACATACTCTACCATGTCAAAAATGATATTGTAGCAAACTGATATCCTTTACAGATGTTTTATTACCCCATTGAATAAGTTATCTATTGTTTTTTTGTTAATCCCTTTGTATGAGTCCGGGTAAGACGTCATAAACCCTTTTTGTCTACGATTCAAATGATATTGCACATTCTTAGAAGTCATTAAGCTTACGCATCTAAGAAATACTGGGCATGATGCTGGGTGAGCCATGTCAGTTTTACAAATATATAAGGTCGGCTCGATCAAGACAGGGTCAGTTGGGTTTCAACTACGATCGAGGCTTTATCCAGAGTACTTTCGGAGCGAGTATCTTATAACGTGTAATGCACTAGTATTTATCTTATTGATTAATTGTTGTACAGTGAATTAATTTGAACTTTGATAACATGGAAATAGTTTTATAATATAAAACTGTATAATATGGACAGACTCAACTTTCGCGATTTAAGTCATTAAGATTTTCTGCTTTACGATTTGGACTTGTCGTATCTATCTGTAAGAACAGTGAATTGTATATAAATCGTGTACTTTTATAAACTTTGTGATAATTCCAACAGCGTTTTAATTCACATCCCACAAATTCGTAACAATATAATGTAGATACGATTTTTTTATCCTGGAAAGTGTTATAGTTTGTTTATTGTGATAGACGGAATTTGGCTGCTACTTAAGAATCTAATACACAAATGTTAAGTTGTGGGTGGGCGTAGTGAATAGGGGGGAGGTATACTTACCCCTACGACAACCCCTAAGGTCCGGAGGTTTTAAATTTTTTTTAGTTTATAAACATAACCTCACTTATTTTTGTTGTAAAATTGTGCCACTTTTGATAATAACAAACCGTGATTTGAGTTTATGAATGTACTCACGAATTGTTTATGAATGTACTCATGAATTACGTATAACCACTAGAACTTTTTGTAACACTAAAACTGTTTTTTAATGTAAAAATAAAGTTTCAAATTTAATTGACGCATAAATACAAATTCATGCTAGACATATATAATCGATTGATTAAAAAGTGACAGCTTTTAGTGTCACTTTTGTTTTTAATGGCTTGGCTAACAAGGTGTGATTATAAAAATAAATTAATTGATATGTCATTATCGTTATTATTATACTTATCGATTTGTAATTAAGAAATTCGAAATCTTGTAGCTCAAGATTTAGAATTAATGAATATATTATTTTATATAATTTTCGGGAATCGATATATTTCTATAAAAAAAATTATAAATATTTTTGTTTGCCGCCTTTATTGCCGCCATTTTATTCCTTTTCTCTAGTAGTTGAGTGAATGTGCTTTCTTCTGTTAATTTTTGATTTTACGACGACTTGTGCTGTGTTTTATAATAATTTCGATTTACTATTTATTTTATACACAAACAGTCGGTTATGTTAGGAGATATTCAGACCAAAGCGCACGAGCCGAGCGAGCGAAGCGAGCGTGCCGCGGTAGCGGCCGGCGAGTGCCAGAACCGACTGTAACCATTTACTATTTTTTTTTGTACACACACAGATAGTTAGGACGCCTTGAAAGTCTCATATGAAACATTTTGTTTTATTTATCAATTTAGTGGACGACTAGCAAGTTGGCTTTTAATATGACAATGAATCAGTATATTAATGATATCAATTTTATTATTAAATACACTGTTGAATTTTTTTAAAATATTGGTTAAATATAAATTAATGCGATTACGTAAAAAAAAATATCGTCTTTATTGGTCGCCATTTTGAATGGTTACTCTTGTAGTGTATATAAATGTGCTCTATTGTGTTTTTTCTTCATTTTTATCCAATTAAGTTGGTTTTTGGGTTATTTTGGCTCTTTTTATGTTCATTACTGGTTTTTTTGAACTTGAAAGGATTTTTCAATTTCAGACCTATAATAGAAGTGCAACATTAGCGAAAAAATCAGTGAAAATAAGTGAGGTTATGTTTATTAAAAAAAAAATATTTCAAGATCTCCGGACCTTAGGGGTTGTAGTAAAGGTAAGTATGCCTCCCCCACTCCCCACTTCACCACCCCACTACTTAAAATTCCTGTATAAAGAAGCTATAGATTTACCCGGAATTTTTCCGGGGGTGAAAAACACCGAGACAAAAATTTATGATGAAACGGAAATATAGTAATTACATACACATACATGTATGCACACACGCAAACTCCCACGCACGCAAGCACGCAAGCACGCACACACGCACACACACATTCACACTTTTTCTTATAACTAGTATGTAGTTTGTTTTTCGCCATGGAGTGGAGCACTGGTGATCTGTAATACAGATCTGCACAGATCTACAATGGGCATCAGTCTCATACAACAGGTCCTATATCACTTGTAAATTGTTCTGTAAGAAAATAAAATAAAGTTTTCTTTTCTATCCCGGAAAAATGTATGGTTACCGTGGATAATATTAATGCGAGCGAAGCCACAGGCACAGCAAGTCGTTCGAATAGTTTAGATATAACTGTAGAGGTATACTAAAAAAATTCACTGTATTTTTTTTGTTACTTATTAAGGTAAGATTGTCTTGAATCTGTCCGCTCTTATTCGTTTTAAACTCACCTAAAACCTTTTGAACAGTAGCAACACCCAAACATGGCGTCGGGTTTATGCAGCTGGATGATGTGGCAGCCCGCAGTCTCCTTTTGCTTGAACTGAGTGCGGCAGAAGGAGCATGCGTAGCGAGTATAGTGGGACTGCTTGTGCTCATCCAGGGCTTCAGATGTCTGATAGTGAGTGTTGCATAGCTCACATAAATAACTGCCTAAATGCTGGAAAATTTTCAAGACTCATCATCCCCACTCTTTTAGAGCATCGGCAGGAACGGAGAAAGAATACAATTTCCTGCGGCCTGGTGGCCTGTCGTAAGAGGCGACTAAACAACCCACAGCTAGGTGGTAGAGTGTTTGCTCGACTGGATGGCGACCACCCCTGGTCTAGAGTATGCCGCCATAATAACCTTGTGTTGTGTTCCGGCATTAGTGACCAGGTTCCAGTCTCCTTTAAGAGGGCAGCAGCGCATTTGTAGCACCTTTGGTGTTGCAAATGTCCATAGGCGATGGTAACCGCTTTCCATCAAGTGGGCCGTCTGCCTGTTTGCTGAACTCCAGCAATAAAAAAAAAATAAAAAAAAATCGGCGAAGGATATGTCAATCCTTGTCTATATTGTCTTTATGTAACTGTGAAAAACAGATTCACTATTGGCCTGTTCTTACCATTCATTCACTTGCCTTACCAACAGTTGCATTTTAACATTGCTTGTATAGAGGTTATGTCAACAGATAGTAAAGTAATTGAACAACCGGTTCCCATACCTTAATATGGGAACAGACCACACATCTTTCTATAAAAACTGTAGTTCTACTGGATATTAACTTTATACTAATTTGTTTTTTATTTACATTTCAAAATAGGTACGAATGTTTGTTAATTCTTATTTTGATAACTCCATACATACTAATATTATAAACGGGAATATAAGTCTGTTTGTGTCTTACTCTTTCATAACTTAACTACTAAACAGATCATCATGAAATTATTCATATGCATTAACAATGGTACGCAAGAGAACATAGATTGGAAGAAAGTCATCCAAAAAAACTTACTGTTTTTAAGGGACAGGGAATTAAATAAATACATAAATATTTATATACATAAGACATTTACATAACATACAAATATAGTATAGTAAAATATAAAAATTATGCTAAAAAGATATAAATAACAGATATAAAAGAGAAAAAAGCTAATACAGTGGAAACATTTACAATGAACCTCAATATAACAATTTTCTCGATTTGACAAATTCTTAGAAATCCCCTAGAACCGGCAGTAAGAGTTAATGCAAAATATACATTATGAATACACTTTTTGTAAAAACCTCTTTATAACGAATTTTCAATCACTGCAAAACACAATTAGAATGTATAGGTAATTAATCTCTGTATAACGATTTTTGTTGGTTATAGTTCTGCATAAAGTATTTTACCAACCAATATAACAAGAATTCATGTTACGACAGGTTCAAACATATTCATTTACCTAAAACAATCAAAATAAAGGACCAAACTTTTCCAGTTAGTGTAGTAAAACTATCAAAAGTAAGCAAAGTGAAGTGCAATGTATATAACATTAATAAACAACACACAATCAAAGTATGTTCTCCTTAATAGAGACAATAAGTAAAGTGTTATTGAACACATTCTTAGTATAAATTAAATGTAGTATTTTAGGTCAGATTTAAATTACTTATTATTAGCCTTGTTTCTTAGATTATATTGAAATTTTAATGTTGTATCTTTAAGACACAGCATTTAGTAAAAAAAAACCTAAAACAATCCAAGAATTTAATCTTTCATAGTACATTAATCTTTAGTGTTGTAAGGTAAATAAATACTAAAGTGTGTTATTACAATATGTTTTACTTTATATTTTAAGTTTGCTTACCTTGTTAACACAAATTTTAAACCAAACTAACCTCCATATAACAAACCTGATTGTAAAAAATATTTTCTAACCTCCTTGAGATTTGTTATATCAAGGTTACACTGTAACAACAATAATTGCAGGTGCAACATAAGATTGCTGTATTTTAAAAATATCAACTTACTACAGAGTGTTCCTTCATATGTTCATCGTAGCTTTCCTTAGTGTTATACCCCATTGCACAATCCTTGCATACAAACTCCAATGGAGTCAAAAAAGCCAGAGTATTTTCATGTTCCTTTTGCCACTCTTCCTCTGTTAATGTCATTGTATCAATAGAATCATAAACATCTTCAAAATTAGTCAGCGGTCTTCTTATTTTCTTTCTAGCTGGAGTTTTTTTAGGTTTTTCTGGAATTATTAATATCTACGTCAGGGAGGGGACCAGCAACAGCAGCATGTTTGGGACACTATGTGTCAAATACTGTACATGACAGGTTATTTTTATATATTTTATTGCAGTTCAGCAGACAGGTAGACGGCCCAATTGATGGAAAACGGTTACTATCGCCTATGGACATTTGCAACACCAAAGGTGCTACAAATGTGCTGCTGCTCTCTTAAAGGAGACTGGGACCTGGTCGCTAATACCGGAACAGAACACAAGGTTGTTATGGCGACATACTCTAGACCAAGGGTCGCCATCCAGGTAAGCAAATACCCTACCACCTGACATGCCAACTACTGGACATGACGTGCCAACTATGGCATATCAGACAAAATAATTAAGACACAACAGTAAAACAAATAAGGGCTGTACTTTCCAACACATGAAACATTAATATGAATGAAAGATCATATATTATAGCAGGTTTTGAAATTATACCCCTCTTATACAGCATAAATTGTATTATATTTACCAGTCTTTATTTCAGTAACAGATTTTTTTTCTCTCGTTTTCCTTTTTGATCTAGCGTTTTCTTTCACTTCTGGCATTTTTACCGTCTTCTCCTCTCCACATTCAAAGGGATCACATTTAACTTCTATTCTTTCCTCTTCTTCTATAGGTTCAGCCTTTATCCATACATTTTCTGGAGCTGGAAAGTTGTATAATCTATTAAAAAGTAATCAAATTTCAGCCACAATATTGTGTGATAAAACAATTCCGAAGTTGAAAAAAGACTAAAGTAGACACTTTTGACATGTGAAAAAGGTAAATGAGGTTTCACAATAAAAAATTTGCAGTCTTCAATGCCCTTGCTCCATCTAGGATAATGTTAGAATTACTGACTAATGCTGTTAATCATTAGCTACATTAGTGTATATACCAAGCCACTCAGATGAGAACATGTGTTATTTAAAGCATTGGTCAAACTTTAGATTAGTGGTCATTGAATTTTAAGTAGGGGGGGGGGGGGAGAGCGGGAGGAGTACTTCTCCTTTCTGCAACCCCCATGTCTAGGAGACATGTAATTCTTGAGATATTAGTTTTTTTCATTCATTTGTTTTGTTTTATTCACCACAACTTTATTATGTTAACCAGTCCGTTTTAGTTCAAAGTCTAACATAACCTAACCTACGCTAAGTCACGATTCTAGTCACTGGACGCAACTTTCAACTAAAGCCCACAAGGCAAGTGAGTGTGCCATGGCAGTGGACAGCGAGGGTCACAACCTATATTTTTTTTATTGCAGGAGCTCAGCAGACAGGCAGACGGCCCACTTGATGGAAAGCGGTTACCATCGCCTATAGACATTTGCAACACCAAAGGTGTTACAAATGCGCTGCTGCTTTCTTAAAGGAGACTGGAACCTGGTCACTAATGCCGGAACACAACACAAGGTTGTTATGGCGACATACTTTAGACCAGGGGTGGTAGCCATCCAGTCGGGCAAATGCCCTACCACCTGGCTGTGGGTTGTTTTGTCGCCTCTTACGACAGGCCGCCCGGCCGCAGGAAATTGTATTCTTTCTCCGTTCCTGCACTGATAGATATATATGTATGTAATCATCGTCACAATATATAAGGAAAAAAAAAACTATTTTCATAACTTAATTCAAAACTTGTTTACCAAACTCAAAAGCAGTTTTAGTGTTTATATATTAAGTATAACTGTATTCCTAATCACAAATCACATTTTGTTATCAACAAAAGTGGCATAACCTTGTTTATCAAACATATTTTTGTCTTTCCCATTATTCATTCATAACTTGTTGGTGGACCCTAAAAATGCCTAGCCAAATTAATAGGTTTAGTGTACATATATAAGGCGTATGTATACGCCTAAACTCAATTTCTCTTAATCTCATGCAGCTATGTGTAAAAGTGCAGCCAAAGCATTATAAAACTTGGGTGGGGTACAGGCAGAAGATGCACCCACCTTAGCCTATATTTTTTTTATAATTACCCAAAATTCACTTTATATCTCAAATAATAACAAAATGTGCCCTATAACTATACCGCAACTAACAATTAAGCTGTTAATGAATAGCAACATTAGTATATTTACATAATTGTTGTTATCTGTCAATATTTAATTAACGATGTTGTATCTTAAATAATACATTAAGGTCATCGCTATATCCACGTGGAATGGTCAATATCTGATATTATAGCAGATGAAGCACGTCCATAGCAGTGTCGTATCAAAAATAACGCGCTAAACCCGTAGCTACATCTGCGTGTGATGCAATCACTAACATTATCCCAGATGGAGCAGGGGTATGATATGGGTATGAATATGAAGTATTTTGGCTGATACAAATAATAACAAAACTTACGAGTCTCCTGAATTTCACCTTCGTCAATAGGCTCATATTTTACAGGTGTTTTGGAATTCTGATATTCTAATGCTTCCATATTTTCTGTGAATATGTAATTAATACATCACGATTAACAACAAATGAATATTCAAATTATAACTTATTTGTAATTTTCATGTGTTAATAACATCGATTGAATTATTTATCGAACCCGTTATACAAGCACTGTTATAAACCAAACACTTGTAGGCGACAAATTTCCACTAACAAATTTAAATCCGTAAGGTGTTATTAACCTTATGTTTATGTTATTATTTGAATAAGAAAAATTAGATGAAACTATTTTTAATTAAAAAATATAGTATGCTGGCGCTCCTAGCCCTAGTGAGTTGGGCTACTGTCCCGCCCCGAGAAGGGTTAACGTCAGGTAGGCGGCCGGTTGTAAAACAAAGCCAAATCTAAATATGTCTTACATGAATGATACAATGAATGCAAGGACTAGGGCGTACCCTGTAGGCGACGCGCAGGCGCAGCACCCGGCACCTTCGAGAAGTATACAAGGGTTGTCGCACTATTCTGGACGAGGGCGACGTAAGAAGTTAGTCCAGGAAAAGAGATGGCGAATGTGTACTTGGAATGTGGGAAGTATGACAGGGAGAGGGGCTGAACTAGCCGCTACTTTAAAAAGAAGAAGAATGAATGTGGCCTGTGTGCAAGAAACTAAGTGGAAGGGGATGAAAGCTAAGGAAATTGGGGAGGGTTACAAATTATACTACAGTGGTAGAGATGGAAAACGAAATGGCGTGGGAGTTATTTTAGATTCTGAATGGAAGAAGAATGTAGTAGATGTACATAGAGTGAGCGATAGAATAATTTGTGTGAAGACCATTATAAATGATAGCGTAAAAAACTTTATTTCCGCATATGCCCCTCAAGCTGGTTTAGACGAAAAAACGAAAGAAATTTTTTGGGGTGATATGGACACAGTTCTGGTAAATATTCCGAATAATGAAGATGTGTTCGTCGGAGGAGATTTCAATGGGCATGTAGGTTATATGAATTATGATTTCGAACGAATACATGGGGGAAAAGGTTTTGGCGCGAGACGAAATAGTGAAGGCGAGAGTCTACTGGAAATGGCTACTGCGTATGATCTGGCAATATTAAATACATACTTTAAAAAAAAAGATGAACACCTCATAACTTATAAAAGCGGAAATAATAAAACACAAATAGATTTTATTTTGACCAGACGCAACAAAATGAATACTGTCAAAGACTGTAAAGTTATACCAGGGGAGCCCCTTACATCGCAACATAGACTTTTAGTAGCGGAATATAAAGCTATTATAAAGAAAAATTTTAACATACACAAGCCAGAACCAAAAATCAAGTGGTGGTTGTTAGAAAGGATGGAGTTCAAAGAGGCGTTTGTCACAAGAATGAAAGATGAGATGGGTGCTATGAATGAGATGTCCCATAAAACAGTAGATGAGTGCTGGCAGAGTATGGCAGACTATATAAGAAAAACAGCGATTAGTGTGGTTGGGGTAACGAAAGGTGCTACCAAGATTAGCAAAGAAACTTGGTGGTGGAATGAGGAAATACAGGGAAGAATAAAAGAAAAAAAGAATGCTTTTAAAGAATGGCAGCGAAATTTATGCGGAACTGATATAGAGTCCCAGCTGTCCTCCAAAGAAAAATACAAACAAATAAATAAGCAAGTAAAACAGGCGGTGGCTACAGCAAAAGCTAGCGTTCAGAATAAACTATATGAAAACATAAAAAATAGCATAGGGCAAAAGCTGTTGTACCGACTTGCAAAAGAAAGAGATCATCAAAGCAAGGACATGACTCACATCAGGTGTATAAAAGACGAAGATGGAAAGGTTTTAACGGATGATTGCAGTATAAAAGCGAGATGGATGAAATATTTTGATAAGTTGCTGAATGAAGAAAATATGTGGCATCATGAACTAGAAGACTTGAGAGGAAATATGGGGCTAGTGAATGAAATAAGGATGGATGAAGTGCAAGATGTATTGCGAAAGATGAAGAATGGTAAAGCAGTGGGACCAGATGGTATCCCTATCGAAGTATGGAAGATGCTAGGTGAGGATGGAAGGATGTGGCTGGCTTTATTCTTTAATAAGTTGATGATCGAAGAGACTGTACCCCAGGAGTGGCACCAATCATATCTGGTGCCCATATTCAAGCAAAAAGGTGACATCCAAGACTGTAATAACTATAGAGGAATAAAGCTGCTGTCACATACTATGAAAGCATGGGAGAAAGTGATTGAGGACCGACTACGAAAGGAAACGGAGGTGACGCTATCCCAGTTCGGGTTTATGCCTGGTCGTAGCACAACAGATGCCATATTTTCAATACGACAACTAATGGAAAAATACAGACAGGTACATAAAAATCTCCATATGGTGTTCATAGATCTTGAGAAAGCATACGATCGCGTCCCCCGAGAAGTTCTGTGGTGGGTCCTCAGAGCGAAAGGTGTGCCAGAGAAGTACGTAAGACTGATAGAAAGCATGTATGAGAATGTTAGTACACAAGTCCGCTCTGCAGTAGGAACCACGAACAAGTTCCCTGTGAGGGTAGGTTTGCACCAGGGATCCGCTTTAAGTCCTTACCTGTTTCTGCTGGTCATGGATGCACTGACCGCAGAGGTACAGGATGAGGCCCCCTGGTGCATGCTCTTCGCAGATGATATTGTCCTGGTGGATGAAGATGGGGTAGCACTTCAAAACAAACTAAACAGGTGGCGGCAAGCGCTAGAGGGCGTTGGATTAAAAATCAGCAGAACCAAAACCGAATACCTGTTTTGTGATTTCGGCGGGACCTCTAGTGCTGTGCCTCTTAAACTACAATCAGTCACACTACCATGTAACCCCGAATTCAAATACCTTGGTTCACTACTGCAGAATAATTGTGATATAGAGAGGGATGTAAGGAGAAGAATAAATGTAGCATGGCTGAAGTGGAGACAGGTAACCGGTGTGACGTGCGACAAACTAATGCCACTGAAACTAAAAGGTCAAATATATAAATCTATCATACGACCAGTCATGCTATACGGGTCGGAATGTTGGGCCACTAAATCGTTCCGGCACGCAAGAAAATGGCGAGGGAATTGAGCAGCGCGAGTATTGAATGTGCAAATAGAGGGACGTACCCATACTACGTGCTCCGTTCACGGGGAGGTCTTTCAAAATACCCGCTTGGTTTGTTTTATTTTTAAAAAAATACTGTCGTTTTAAAGTGGTCAGTAGTAGTAAAATAATGTTTAAAAAAAGAATATTGTATAAATTTAATTGGTGAAATGCCCTTTCTACCTGTCACAAGCATTTTATATATACAATATTATCTATGGTTCCATGTCATGCTTGGGACCATAGATAATACTGTTCTACATGGTTGAAGATTATTTTATAGAATACGAAAATTGACTAAATTCACAAATAAAGCAAATTGGTAACAACTTTCGTGTCGCAACGGTTCATAGGCGACGCGCGATGGTTACCACTTCCCATCAGGTAGGACGACCGCTGTCTGCGGTGCTCATCAATAAAAAATGTAAACGAAGAAGATTAATATTGTGGTTAAACATAAACACAAAATCATAATTCAATATCAATTTATTCAATTATAAATGTTAAGGCACTTATAAAAAATATTTTTCTAATCTATGGACGAATTCAAATTACATATTAGCACATAATTAATAATTATAAATACTTTTATTTAAACAATAGCGTCTCAGTAAAGGAACTTTTTAGAGACAAATATATTTCTTAAATCTATCCAACATAGAATAAAACAGGAAGACATACCCTAGGCGATGTGTATGTAGTACGAGCAAAACTGACGTGTCTGAAGTTTGTACATGTCATTGAATATAACACAGTTACAAGTAATGATGAGTGGGATATTTCAAATTCAAATTATTTATTGCGTTACTACTCATTCCTCAAATTATATGAAATGTAAGAGAATGAATAGAACTAGGCTTATGTTACAACAGTACAATAACGCCTCTATGGATATTTAGAGGATAAAGAGGGACATGACATGTCACAGTATAACTTCTAGCTTCTACAAGTAAAATGAGGTGACAAATTGTGAGAAACAGGACAAATGACAATAGCGCTAATCAGCCTCATCGCTTCAAAATTAAATGTACAGCCAAGGTACAAACTATATAAAACTCATTACATTACACTGGTTCAACACAAAATATCATGTTACTCTCACAAACTCATTTTATACTCATGTCCTACTCAGCACTAGTTATAAGTAAACTTATGCATTCATTTCATATTTGGTTTGCGCAAATATGATCACATTTCTGAATTTCGTAGTAAGCTCGAATGGCTTCCTATCTGCCTTCTCCGGAATGCTCATATCTTATCCCTTTTGTATAATGTACTCTTTAGCCCAAAGACGCCCTCCTATTTGAAGGAACGCGTTGAGTTCTTTCAAGAAAGTAATACAAGGCTCTTGAGATCATCAGCAAATCTGCGACTAAATACATCCACACAATTTTGTCAGAAATCTTTTACTGTGCAGGCTGTAAGGTTGTGGAATGCATTACCAATCAGCATCAGAAGTGCAAAGTCACTTACATCTTTTAATAAACTCCTCTAACTATCTTAATTTGTAAACAGTAATTTATGTATGCGTATGTAACTTTATGTACATATATTTGTATATAAATATGTATGTGTAATATTCTATTCTATAAGGTTCACAGACAGAGCTGAGAGTGTTGCGCTCTCGCTCGGCCGCTACAGGGACTCGCATGCCATCTCTTTCGCACAGCACACCGTAAGGCGTAATGAACGTTAACATTTGACCAGACCTGCGTATACTCCCGGAACTAACTTCACTCGAAGCGCATTTAAGTATTGCGCGTACTGTACCCGCCCTACAGTAATTATCGACATTTCGTTTTCACTGCAATTTTTGACCAATACTTTAACCCTTTTGAGGGTACAAAGTTAATATTATTTTTGTCCAAAGCTGCCATCAAAATTTCCGCGCCAAAACCAAGAGAATTATATCGTCTCTTTTACTCTAATACAAATTCTATGTAGTTAGAGGGAGAAAGCATCAGTTCAACATTTGTTTCAATTATCTATATTTGACCACAAATTTGTGGTGCTTCCCAATTAGCATGTGTGACAGTTCAGCAACAAATTTGTGGCTGTTCCGTCTTATAGAGTTAATACTGTAAAACTAGACTGACCCATTATAAATATCCGGGATTTAAGATCTTTGTCCTTGAGAAATTGCAGAATGATTCATTTAACAAAAGACCCAAGACATAACAAGAGAACAAAGAAATCAGTGATTGTAACTCAAATTTTCTTCTGGTCTTTTATAAGATCCCAAAAACATACACACCTCAATCTCATTGAATAATTGTAGTCTTTAACAATATATTATCTTAATTTTAATTATTTTTATTATTAAATAATTTGCTCATTTCAAACATACAAAAGAAAGTAACTCAGTGGGAACATAATACAATAAAGGCATGGAATGTAGTTACTTTCAACACCTTAAAATTAAGTTAAGTGGGAAACTTGTTCGAAAATTTAATGTAATTTTTAAATTATATTTGTATAATTATGTAATTAAAAAATTGTTTTTCAGGAGAATTCAATTTAGGTAATAAATTTTGAATATTAAAATTTTGGATTTAACTAACTGTAACTTGTTTATCATTAAAACTTAAATAAATACATTGAAAATAGTTAATTCCTAAACCGCCCTCTTTCTTTCTTTCTCATTCTCATGAGGACATAGGATGATTTCTCGCATTGTTTTCTTTTACGTTCGCGAGAATGCGGAGGGCCCATAACTCTATTAACTCAACGTTCTGCGTTAAGTAAGTAAGGAACAGCATCATCAATGCTCACGTCTCCTATGAAACCCACGAAGAAGGCATCTTCGATCATCGACCCCGGGAAGGTCCGTAGTGTAGGCAACTGGAGAACCAGCCTCCAGACCCGCTCCTCGTCCTGACATCCAGACCGCCACGACCGGAGGACTTTGGCCTGGCATTTATCCAACTTCGAACGGAGAAAGTCTGGGACACCATCTGTTGTGGATTATTTTATATAATGTAAATATTTAATAGCGAAATGGTAATTAATAAAAATCGCTTCTGTGTATAACATATATATTGAAGAATTTTTCTTTCAAGTGCCATAAAAAAAACAAAAGTTATCGGCCTGTCGTAAAAGGCAACAAAACAACCCACAGCCAGGTGGTAGGGTATTTGCCCAACTGGATGGCTACCACCCCTGGTCTGGAGTATGTCGCTATAACAACCCTCAGTTGTGTTCTAACATTAGTGAACAGGTTCCAGTCTCCCTTAAGAGAACAGCAGCGCATTTGTGGCACCGTTGGTGTTGCAAACATCCATAGGCGATGGTAACCGCTTTCCATCAAGTGGGCCGTCTGCCTGTCTGCTGAACTCCTGCAATGAAAAAATAATAATGATAATAGCCCCCCGGACACCTCGTACCTGACTCCGGGGGCCAAGACAAGGCCCCCACCACCGTGCTTGCCTTAGCCAGCCGGTACGGAGTGGAGATCGCTAGAGCTAAGACTCAAGCTCCAGGGGTGGAAGTGATAAATGGCATCACGTCAGAAGTAGCTACGGTGAACCTGCAGCCCTCCTCTCTACACCCCTTAGCCACTCAAACCCATGTTGCCCCTGCCTTCTATGGCATTTTTTGCGGCCCATGCAGGGAGTGGCGAGTCACCGTCTGCCCATTTTTCCATGTTCCCTGAACATTACGCCGGGCAGACGCCATAGTCCGCATATTCCCAGACCACTAACAGTTCCCCCTAATAGCCCGGTACTTTTTGTCTTCATTTCCTACAATAGTCCTACACTGGCCGGGGCTTGTCCTTGCGTGTATATGGTGACGACATGGATAATCGCCGGTCAGTGTCACGCCACATTTACATTAAATTTGTCAAGGGGCCTCTACGTGTTGGCCTTCCCATGGCCCCACGCAAGCAGTCCAAAAGTCCGGGCCATTTTTATGGTCCGTGGTCTACAAAGACATACATTATAATATCAAGACAGACATGACAGACAGTGACTGTGGTATTCCGGTGGATTCTATATTTAAGGGCCAATGTGCAAATTGATTACTTTTCAATAGGGCTCTTAAAGTTTCAAATTGATATACTTTTGCACGATTCAACGGATGTTTGTGAAACGTCAAAGCGACCATATGAAGTTCACTCACCAGGTGAGAAAAGGCACAACGCCCTCAGGTGCGCGTGTTCCCTCTCGGTGACGCGCAACTGTTCCATGTTGCTGACGAACTGCTGAAGGCGCGTCAGCATGTTGCTCACGTCAGCAACTCGCTCGTCAGAATAGTCAGCTAGCGTTATCTGAAAAGATTTTCTAACGAATTAACATTGCTCGTATTAAGTAATAAGACACATCCCATAGAACATAACTTGTAGCGATATTTTATACTCGACATATGAATTGGATACAAGTTTTAATTATATAGAAATAAATTAATATCTCTTACTATACTCTCTTCTAACTTCCGCTTGTTTTTTATTTCCTACTAGTTGACCCGGCAAACTTCGTACCGCCTCAGAATCCGTGCAGGAACGGAGAAAGAATACAATTTCCTGCGTCGGGGAGGCCTGTCGTAAGAGGCGACTAAACAACCCACAGCCAGGTGGTAGGGCATTTGCCCGACTGGATGGCTACCACCCCTGGTCTAAAGTATGTCGCCATAACAACCTTGAGTTGTGTTCCGGCATTAGTGACCAGGTTCCAGTCTCCCTTAAGAGAGCAGCAGCGCATTTGTAGCAACTTTGGTGTTGCAAATGTCCATAGGCGATGGTAACCGCTTTCCATCAAGTGGGCCGTCTGCCTGTCTGCTGATCTCCTGCATTAAAAACGTTAATTTCTGAACGACGGGACGAACATCAAACGTTTGACATTCAAGACCAAAAAAACGAAAAAAAACTTCAGTTTTAAATTTAATTGATTTCTAAACGACGGGACAAACATCAAATGTTTGAAAGGTAGGAATAGTTTCTAAGGGAAAGCGAAATTGTTGTTTTTACTATATTGCAAGTATTTTTTTCATATTTACTCACCTTTTAAACCTTCCCTGGACTTCCACAAGTAATTCAAAACCAAAATTAACCAAATCAGTTCAGCCGTTCTCGTGTTTTAGCGAGACTAACGAACAGCAATTGATTTTTATATATGTAGATTTGTATGTTACACATTGTTGTGTATTGTTTTGTTGGTTGTCAAAATATTAAATGCCAATGTAGGTATTTTGTAATAAACTTAGTTTGGCTTTCATATTGAACCATGTAGTTTCTTTTAGTGGCGACGAGAATAAATTAAACTTATTATTGTGAAAAGGGCGTGTAATTTGACAAATATTGTGTTTCCGGGACAGTTTAACCCCAAGACTGATAAGTGGTGTGAATATAAGGAACGGTTGTTGTGTGCATTGGATGTTGCTGGTTACGAAAATCAAACCTTGGATAAAGTGCGGTCTATATTCTTATCACAATGTGGAAAAGACACTTATTCACTTATTGTATCATTATTAGTGCCTAATAGACCTACTGAAGTTCCTTTTAAGGACATTCTTGCGGTGTTAGATCGATTTTATGAACCGGAAGTAAACGAAATACTGCAAGCCGGGAAATTTCACACACGTAAACAAGCTGATAAGGAAAGTATTCAAGATTTTGTTGCGGCAATCGGGTTGCTGGGTGCAAAGTGCAACTTCGTGGACTTAAAGCGTCAGTTGCGCGATCGACTGGTGCTGGGCGTGCGTGATGAACGTCTGCGTCGCGAATTGTTGCGAACAAAGAACCTGATGTATGAAACAGCTGTACAGTTATGTTTAAATTATCAGACAATTTTACAAGAAATGTACTCAGAGGTCGATCCGAATATGAAGCAAACTCATGGAAATATGGATGAGGCAATGGATATTGGAAAAATAGGTGCTATACAATGTAGTCGTTGTAAAGGACGCCACGGAGAAGGCGGACGGTGTCCATTTCTGAAAGCAAGATGTTTTGCTTGCAGGCGCCTGGGTCACATTGCGTCAGCTTGTGATAGAAAGCTAAAGAAACAACATCAGGTTGTGGATGAAATGGCACAATGCAAGGATTCAAAGGAAAATATGATGGGAGTATATACTTGTTCAGAAGGATATGCAGCTCCAATAAAGGCTGAGGTGATAATAAATGGTTTTAAGACATTTATGGAGGTTGATTCTGGTGCTTCGCGGACTATCATGTCAGAAGACACGTACAATCGTATGTGGAAATCACCTCCACCTCTGCGGCCTACCAATGTGAAGTTGGTTACGTATGCACATGAGGCTCTACCTGTAATAGGAATTGTTTCTGTACGTGTTCTGTTGGGAAACAAGGAAGCACAGTGTGAATTGATTGTGGTGTCTGGCAATGGACCCAGTCTATTGGGGCGGAATTGGTTTAAGTCCTTAGGCTTGGAAATATTAGGGATCTGTTGGACATTAGATGAAGTAAAACAAGATATGCTTAGAGATTTTCCTGACTTATTCAATAAAACGTTGGGACAATATAAGGGTCCTGAAGTGTCCTTGACTGTTAAGGCAGATGCTCAACCACGTTTCATCAAGGCCCGGCCTGTGCCATTCCCACTTAAAAAGCAAGTTGAAGACGAATTGCAACGGATGGTTCAATGTGGCATCTTGACTCCTGTGAGATATTCTAAATGGGCGACACCTTTACGAATAGTCAAGAAGAGCGATGGCTCACTTCGGATTTGTGGAGATTATAGATCAACAGTAAACATATCAATTAATGTAGATACATATCCCTTACCTGCAGCTGTAGAGAGTTTTGTGAAACTCAGCGGTGGGTGTGTGTTTAGTAAATTAGATTTGAGAGAAGCATACATGCAGTTAAAAGTAGATCAGGATACGGCCCTCCTATTAACATTAAATACTCCATTAGGACTTATGAAAATGAACAGGCTAGCATTCGGTGTTAATGCAGCACCAGGAATTTTTCAACGTGTCATGTCTTCAGCGCTCGCAGGTATGGATGGTGTAGCATGCCTGTTGGATGACATCGCCATAACTGGAAAGACTAGAGAGGAACATAATAATAGGCTATATGCTGTTCTACAAAAACTGAATGATTTAGGTCTTCGTTTGAAGATAGAGAAATGTGTATTTGCTTCTAATTGCATAGATTTCTTGGGCCACAGGATTGATACTAACGGTCTTCATCCCTCTCCAAATAAGGTTAAGGAAATTAAAGAGAAATCAATACCTAGGACGAAACAAGCCTTAAGAGCTTTCCTAGGCTTATATAATTTCTATGAAAAGTTTATCCCAGACAAAGCTACAATCCTAGAACCTCTGTACCGTTTATTAGATAGGAAATCATCCTGGAGGTGGGGTGATAAAGAACAAATTGCATTTGATCGAGCTAAGGACCTGTTGTCGTCTGATATGACACTGGTGGGGTATGACCTCGCAAAAAAATTATTTTTAATATGCGATTCATCCGAATATGGCCTTGGCGTGGTATTGGCCCATATAATGGATGATGGGTCTGAGAGACCTGTTATTATGGCTTCACGCACATTGCAGCCCCATGAACGAAGGTACGGGCAGATAGATAAGGAGGCCTTTGCAATAATATTTGGTTTAAAAAAGTTCCATGAATTCTTGGCGGGTCGTGAATTTTGTATAATTACAGATCATAAACCCTTAGTAGGTTTATTTAACCCGAGAAAGCCAATTCCGGACCAGATTTCCCCTCGGATGCTACGTTGGTCTCTGAAGTTAGGTTGTTACAATTATAATATCAAGTATAGACCCGGCCAGGCAATTGGTAATGCTGATGCCTTGAGTCGATGGACTGAGCCGGAAACTTCAGAGTTAGATGAAAAACCTCTTAGAGAAGTCTTATTATTGGAAGAACAACCAAATGGGTGGAATTTTGATACATCTAGAATTGCATCTGACACTGAAAAAGACCCAGTACTCCAAAGGGTGGTATTTCACGTCCTCCATGGGTGGCCGTGTAAGAATACTGACCCTAGCATGCAACCGTTTTGGACACGCAGAGAGGCTCTTTCCCTCAATAAAGGATGTTTATTGTGGTGTAACAGAGTCATTATTCCTAGTTGTTTACAACAGGATGTTTTAAATTTACTACATGCTCCTCATGCAGGTATAGTCCAAACTAAAGCATATGCCAGAGGATATGTTTGGTGGCCAGGTATGGATCAGCAAATCGAGCACACTGTTAGCAGTTGTGAGTCCTGTCAGATAGTAAGAAATAACCCACCTAGAGATCCACAAGCATGGGTTGTTACAGAAAAGCCTTGGAGTAGGGTGCATGTGGATATCGCAGGCCCATTTCAGGGTAAAACATTCTTAGTCCTTATAGATAGTTATAGCAAATGGTTTGAGGCCGAAATTATCGCCTCAATGTCCAGTGAAGCTACCATAGCTGCACTTCGCAGAATATTTGCATCTCAAGGCTTACCAAATACCTTAGTGTCAGATAATGGTAGGGTGTTCACTTCTAAGGAGTTCAATGTTTTTCTGAAGAATAATGGAATTAAGCATTTATATTCACCACCCTACCACCCAGCTACTAATGGACAAATAGAAAGAGCTATACAGAGTTTTAAAAATAAGATTAAGAAAATGTCTTTAAATAATGTACCCTGGGCTGAAAAACTACCCAAAGCATTATATTATTTAAGAGTAGTCCCAAATAGTAATAATAATAAAACACCAGCAGAGATGTTAAATGGACGTAGATACAGGTCAGCTGTATCGAGCTTACATCCTGATAATATGCCAAACCCACAAGAGATCCAACTAGAAACGGCAGCACAGAATGTGCCAAACAGAAGATTCATAGTGGACCAGCCAGTCTTGATTCGTAATTATGGACCAGGGGAAAAATGGAATAAAGCAATGATTGAAATAGTAGAGGGTCCTAGCTCTTATATGGTGAGAACAGAGGATGGTGAGTTACATCGGCGTCATTCAGATCAGATTGTAGCACGAGTACTTCCACGAATCGGTGAGAAACAACCGTCATTCAGACATAGAGAGCGATCAATATCAGGCTCATCTTCACCAGATCCACTAATTGACATACCAGCTCCAGAGCTATGGCCAGATATAATAGGAATACCAAATAATCAAAATGATTAATTTGTTTAAAATTATTTGTTAAATTTAATAGTGTTCTATTATTATTTATTGTATATATATATTCTAAACTCACAATGATTATAGAGGGAAGGTATGTTGTGTATTGTTTTGTTGGTTGTCAAAATATTAAATGTCAATGTAGGTATTTTGTAATAAACTTAGTTTGGCTTTCATATTGAACCATGTAGTTTCTTTTACACATGTCATCCTTTCATCTCATGCCAACAATTTTAATGGAGACGCAACTTAAGGCTGTTAAGGTCGTGTCTCGATGGGCTGCTTGCAGGGGCGTAGCCATAGAGGGGGGTTGGGAGTTCAAACACCCCCCCATGCGAGTCACCCAGCTGAACGTTAGTCACCTAAATAGTGTACGCACTGCTTTTACATTGTTGTTCTACAATAAAAAAAAATAGTCTTAAATTATTTTGTACCTCAGCATTTGTTCCTTCGTTAGTTCTCTCCGCAGTAGTATTAGTGGCCCTATCCCTCAGGACCGTCTGCAAGTGGGATACCATCAAGGGTATGAGGGTGGTCAAGGCCAGCGCTTGGGAGAACTTGGCCAGACCGAGGACAAACAGCTCCGGCCAGCACTTCTTCAGCAGAGTCACTTGGATTTCGAAGCTGTGAACAATAAAATCTTCTTACTACAGATGTCACACAATATACAACTTCTCTCTGTATTCTTCCACTTTTTGAACTATCCGGTATTTGAACCAAATGTTCGTAGCATTTCTAGTTAAAACATAATTTAACTATCAATACATTTATGATTGAAATATATACATTTTTGAGTATAATGTGCGTTTTTTTTTCCACGATTTAGTATTTGGTATTCGCCCAAATACTACACAATAATTGGCCGAATACCGAATAGTTAAAAAAGTGGCCGAATACCAAATATTTAAAAAAGTGGCTGAATTCCGAATAGTTAAAAAAGGGATGAAAAGTATCCCTTGTATCCCCCCTCGGCATTAAAATTACATGTATACTGAATTTCAGTCAAATCGGTCCAATGGCTTTTCCATAAAAACATAACACAGAGAAAAAATCATTTTTATCCCGGAAACTATTTAATTTTTCGGGATGTAAAGTATCCTTCCTATGTTCGTCCTCGGCATCGAAAATATATGTATACTGAGTTTCGGCCACATCAGTCCAGTACTTTTCTGTGAAAGCGTAACAGACATATAGACAAAGTTATTTTCGCATTTATAATATTAATAGGTGTGGGGTTATTGTGGGGCAAGTGTATGTGCCGCCAAATGTGGGTTCCGGTAGTGGTATACAAGGCAAACACGGTGTACTCTTGATATAATTTATTACTTATCGTGTACACCAATGGGCACAGCGGAGTGCCGGCGCAGACTGGCTCTATACAATTACTGGACGGGAAATGGGAAAGATGCACACCACTCGATACAGTTACGTAAGTGTTTTACTTACATAACCGTATGGGTATGTGTGTCCCTATAATAGGGATAAGGAAAGAGAAGGTGTACTCACGGGAGGGCGCTGGCGGCGGGCACGGCGAGCATCCAGCGCGCGGTGGCGGCGAGCAGGCGCGCGCCCGCCTCGCACGCCGCGTGCAGCCGCAGGTGCGCGGGCGCCGGCGCCGGCAGCGCCAGCGCCAGCACCAGCGACTCCGGCGTGCTCAGGATCGGGCACTCGCTCTCGCCTGCTCCGTTCCGAGGGCATGCATCAATTAATTTAGAACTACATACAATAAATCGAAATGTGTGCTGGGACACATAGTAGAAGTGAAATTTCAACGGACAAGTGGAGAAACGAATCGCAACGGACAAGTGGAAAAACGAATCACAACGGACAAGTGGAAAAACGAATCACAATGGACAGGTGGAAAAACGAATCACAATGGACAAGCGGAAAAATGAATGGCAATGGGCAAGTAGCAAAACGAATGGCAATGGGCAAGTGGCAAAACGAATGGCAACGGACAAGTGGAAAAACGAATCACAACGGACAAGTGGAAAACGAATCACAACGGACAAGCGGAAAAACGAATGGCAATGGACAAGTGGCAAAACGAATGGCAACGGAGAAGTAGCAAAACGAATCACAACAAGCTTTTAACTTGAAGTTTTACGGGCAGGTTGTTAATGCACTTATCCAATTTGAAAACCTGCCCATAAAACTTTAAGTTAAAATTTTGTTGCGATTCGTTTTGCTACTTGTCCATTGAAGTTTCACTACTACTATGTGTCCCAGCACACATTTTTTGACAGAATGTATAACTATTTTACCTTCGGCCTGTTGGGCCTCGGCAGCCGTGTGTAGGGCTGCGAGGGGCACCTCGGGCGGCGTCGCCCCGTACGCCGATTGCAAATACTCATTTATCGCACCTGACAAACATAAGACATGGACTTTTTGAAGGAAACAAAACATGCTCTCTGTCAAGTTACACGCGTACATACAGTGGTGGAATGAAAAGGTTCGCCAGTTTTCAAATTCATTCATCTAACGTACCGCGAGCATTGGTTACCTTTTCAAACTAAGTCACAGAACAGACTGTCCCACAAGAAAAATTATTTAACTGTTTGACAATCAAGTTTAAAATTACTTAGATCAAAGTTATGTGATTTTATATCTTCTCTAAGAAGATGTTTTACATGTAAAATCTTTTTCTTGGTTTTAATAGTTATGCTTTTTTTACAACCTTTTATTTAACCTGCAATGGGTGTACCTATGTATGTATGTATGTATTTAAGTGCGGGTGGAATCTTGCAAGTTAAATTTGACCAACTTCCCGGTTTTCGATTGAGCTGAAATTTTGCACACATATGTGTATCGCGTGACAATGCAATAATTTGGTACCATGGAGTTGATCTGATGATGGAGTCGGAAGGTGGCCATAAGAACTCCTGTAGTAAACGAGATAGACGCGTCGTGTTTGGGCTCGTTTTACTTGTCTTGGCTAGCACTCTGATGCTACATAATATCCAGGATCTCAAAAGCTTGTATTTAAAAACTTTTTTAAAAAAGATTGTCTGTGATAAACAGAACTTTTTCAATCACTACACCCTCATTTCATTACTTCATAATATTATTATAAATCACACATGTCACTCGCCTTACAGACGTCTAACATAAATATTACTAATAAATAATATACATAAATTATAAACATAAAAAAGCTGTAAAAACACAAAATATACAAGTGAAAACAACACAGACTTTTAAATTTAATATATTAACAAAACAAAGATTATTTTAATTGGTGTCGCCTGTCTACTCCGACGTTCTTCCTATATATATATATATATATATATATATATATATATATATATATATATATATATATATATATATATATATATATATATAACCTTAATTTTACTATATTCACGTTAGCATGCTTTCCGACTTTGTTTTATTTGAGTGTGCCTCTGTGTGTATATGCAAGTCTGAAGTGTTGTGTGTATGTGTTAGTATTATATTTATGTTAAGCGTAGTGTTTATATCCTCTTTGTTTCTTATTGTTAATCACAGCGTCTGTCATGGCCAACATTGCAATTTTCTGTTTTCACATTTCTATATTTTATAAATGTAACAACACATAACATTTATGAAAATGTTGGTAGCACTATTTCTTATACTCGTGCAAGCAAAAGTCGACTTCAAGGTGACGAAACATTTCACACCGCGACTGTACTACTGTACTGTACTAATTGAATGATTGTTAATTCTGATGTATGCTGTTTTCTTGTTTGCAATTAAAAATATTCTATTCTATTCTATTCTACATATTAGTCAAGTCTTTTTTCAAATATATCTGTAATCCTTTCTCTGACAAAATTTTTTTAAATAAATAATCAGCAAATATATATATTGTATATCCGAAGATAAGCAAGTTACACTTGTGTTATCGATAATATACAATGGACCACTCTGCGACCGATTAGAGACACCCAGACCACAGCAAATAACGGAAAGTTTGTTTAATAAATCTACCATATACGTCAAACTTAACATATTTATTACTCACCAAACTGTCCCATCTTGAATAAGTTCTTTGCAAGTTGTGTCTGCAACATGAGATGTTGCCGACGAGCTCCCTCTATGTCCCCAGGATTTCCAGGGTTCAGATATGGTGATACTATAAATAACAACATATAAATAAATCAACAGACATACACAAAGACACCTACTACATTAATACCCAATGCCCACATAGATCTTATACTAATATATGAAACTGAGGAGTTTGTTTGTTAGGTTGAACGCGCTAATCTCAGGAACTACTGGTCTGATTTGAAAAATTCTTTCAGTGTTGGATAGCCCATTTATCGAGGAAGGCTATAGGCTATATATTATCACGCTACGACCAATAGGAGCGGAGCACCAATGAAGAATGTTTCAAAATCGGGGTTTTTTTTAACTTACTTTTTTTTTTTAAACTATTCCACGCTGACGAAGTCGCGGGCAGAAGCTAGTTATTATATAAAATGCTAGTATTTACCCGCGGCTCCGCTCGCAGTAATGTAAATTTTATAGACAGAGTGGACGAAAAACAAATTTATCCCACGGGAACCGTATATTTTTCAGGGATCGCTGATGCTATCGGTTGAATGTTGATATTACTTGTATTGAGCTCATGTCAAACTTTAACCGATAGATAGGCAAAGGAACGGTCGGTATGATATAGGAACCGGCCATAAGAGAGGCAGACATATACAATACCAGGATATGCCCGCGACTTCTTCCACGCTTGACTTGAAATTGCCGCGGGATTATTAAAAAGTATTTAAAATAGAATGGAAACTATCGTTTTGGTGAAAACCGTGTCGGAATAAGCTAGTGTTTATGCACCCAAACGACTTCTAACCACTCCCGGGAAAATTCCCGCGGGATTCCCGGCATAAGAGTCACACATTTTTTTATAACATAAAATTTGCTATTAACTCTTTAGCTCTAAATGTGCTTTTAGCAGGGATGGAAGGTACACCGCTGATATAGAAAGAAGAGTGAATTTGGGGAATAGTGTGAATGGAGCGTTAGTTAAACTTCTAGGCGCTAAGAACCTCAGCCAGAAGGCCCAGCTCGCCGTACACAACGCGGTGCTGGTACCTACGCTCACGTATGGAAGCGAGAGTTGGGTATGGAAGAGAGAGCATGAAAGTAGAGTAAACGCGGTCGAGATGCGAGCACTGCGCAAAATCTGCGGAGTGACGCTCGCGGACCGCGTTCCTAATACCGAAGTAAGAAAGACAGTTGGTCTGAAAGAGAGTGTCGGGGTGAAGGTAAGGAAAGGAATGCTCCGGTGGTTCGGACATGTAGAAAGAATGCATGATGAAAGAATGAATAAACAGATATACAATGCAAAAGTGGATGGATGCAGAAGTCGTGGAAGGCCACGACACACTTTCCATGATCAAATTGATCGTGTACTAGCAGAAGGTGATGTTAGGAGCCTTAAGAACAGACGAGCGCGCATGACAAGAGTTATGAATGTCAAAGAAGCAAGTGAGGTGTGTAAGAATAAGCCTAAATGGCGCTCTGTTGTTCGTGCCTACCCCGCAAGGGAACTGGCGTGAAGTTATGTATGTATGTAACTCTTTAGCTCACCGTTAGCACATGTGTCATTTGTGCACGTGATCGTTAATTGTGTTGTTGTCTCACTCTGTTTATATAGGACTAGCTTCTGCCCGCGACTTCGTCCGCGTGAAATAGTTTAAAAAAGTTTGGTCTTAGTGTGATGATATATAGCCTATAGCCTTCTTCGATAAATGGGCTATCCAACACTGAAAGAATATTTCAAATCAGACCAGTAGTTCCTGAGATTGGCACGTTCAAACAAACAAACCCTTCAGCTTTATATATTAGTATAAGATTTGTATGAAATGGGTATTTTTTTTTTTTTTTTTTTTTATTGCAAACAAACAAACCCTTCAGCTTTATATATTAGTATAAGATTTGTATGAAATGGGTATATTTTCTTGGTATATTACGAGACAGTGATAGTGTTAGTCTTGCGGCTTTTTGATATATCGATAATAGTATTAAGGGTTAGTTAGTAAAAAAATCCCATTGAAATTAGATTTTTTTTAATCTGGCCATTTTAAATTATTCACAGAACTATTTCCGCGCGATTCCCCGGGGTATAAAGTAGCGCAGAATTTAAGTCTAAGAATTTGACTTTAAATTTTTTAACTATCCCACAGGAACTCTTTAATTTTTCGGGATCAAAAGTATCCTACTATGTTGACCAGGGACATAAGCTACCACTGTACAAAATTTCATTTAAATCGGTCCAGTCGTTTCGAAGTAGCCCATACAAACAGAAACAAAACAATCAGAAAAAAATCTAAATTAGTTCTATATTTAGCATTTTTATGATTAAATCAAAACTATTAAGGAAAGGGTAAAAATAGCACTGCGAGAGATATTTAATAAATTTACTAAGATTGCACCATTACATTTCGAAGGGAATTTTTTTTACAACATCGATGGGTACAAATTTAAAGGTAGACCAAAAAAAAGATGGATGGATCGTGTGAAGGATGACATGATGATATGCGGTGTGACAGAAGAGGTATGTCAGAATAGATGAGTGTGGAAGGAAAACACATATTGTGCCGACCCCAAGTAATTGGGATATGGTGAAAGAAAAGAAAAAGAGATTTAGCACTTTTATTATACGTATAGATTAGTGTTTGGATTGGGATTCAAACCTGGGTTCCCCTTGTTGAACGCAACTGCCGCTGCAAGCGCAAAATTGATGGCGGGCGCCGGCGAGACGGCGCCGAAAGCATCACTGGGCTCCTCCTTGGGGTTTATCTGATACCAAAATAACAACTCACTTAACAATTATCTCATTACAGTGGCGTTTATTATTTAAGCGGGAATATCTATACTATATTCTTCTCTCTCTGACTATAGTAATGTGTATATATGACTAGCTCCCTCCCGCCCCCAACACCGTGGATGCGCGAACTGCAGCGGCGTCGGCGCGGTTGCTACACTTTGTTACAAGGCATCGTATTGTGAACTTCATGTGAACATATTGTTACGAGTTAGCGGGACTCGAATTAAATGTATGTCGCGTGACAATGCAATGATATGGCACCATGGAGCTGATCTGGTGATTGAGTCGGAAGATGGCCATAGGAAGTCCTGTACTAAACAAGATAGACCCGTCGTGTTTGGTCTCGTTTTACTTGTCTTGGCTAGCACTCTGCGGCTACATGATATCGAGGATCTCAAAAGCTTGCATTTAAAAAAGCTTTTACAATAGTATATATGACTGAAACACAGTAGATACAACTGACGGCCCAACTATGATGGAAAGTGGTTACCGTCACCTATAGAAATTAGCAATACCAGAGGTCCTGCCAATGTGTTGCCGGTCTTGAAGGAGAAACTGGAACCTAGCCACTGATGCCGGAACACAACTCAAGGTTGTTATGGCGACATATTAAACCAGGGGTGGTAGACATCCAGTCGGGCAAATGCCCTACCACCTGGCTGTGGGTTGTTTTGTCGCCTCTTACGACAGGCCGCCCCGAATTAAATGCCGTTAGAATTATTATAGAGTTTATTAGAACTATACAAACACGTATAACACAAGTGCAAATATAACCGAACACCACAAATCCAAACGTAATGCAGAAGGTCGTAATTTAATAAAACGCGCAAAGTCCGTCACTATTAGATTCCCGAATGTACACACGTCACGCCTAGATCGTAGTTGTAGCTCGACTGGCCCCCTCTCTCAATCAGGCCATCGTTTTATACTTCACAAATGCAAATGTGCCCGCTCGGCAACGTCGGTATAATTTCTTAGAAGGAACTTGTACTTATAATCCGCAACACATGGCTAATGATGCTCCTGGGCGGCCGTAAACGAGTACAATAGGACAATAGGGTGTTCTCTACCATAACTAGAGACGTATGCCAATAAACAAGTGAACAAAAGAAGACGATCATAAAAGGATTACAATTAGTTCAAATGCCGACAGGTAATGTGCTTTTACAAATCTGTACGTGGAATTTGTCTTTGTCGGAGTCTAAGTTGTAACAATATGTATGACAGCATTGTGAATAGTAGAGTTGCTCCCGATAGACCAAGAAGTAAACACTATGATCAAATAGCATAAGTGTTAAAGAGAGGTCAGTCAGGTAGAAAGCATTTCAAATATACTTGTATGAAGAGGCTAATGAAAGTTGATGAAGCGAAAGCCGTTGGTCAGTGAAAATCTATAGTGTCTGCCTACCCCCATGGGAAACAGGCGTGATGATATGTATGTGTGTAGGGTGGATTACCTGTGCGGTTTGCGCCTGGCCAGCGAGCCCCAGCAGCTTGGAGTAGGCGGCCTGGCGCTCGTGCATCCCGCCCTCCCTCGGCTCGCTCTTCCCCTTGTCCACTATCGGCTTCCGCTCGTGCTGGACCGCTGGCGTATATAGTCCAAGAATTACTGCTTATCACTTTTAATATTATGCACCTATTGTTCTTTCCAAAACAATAAGAAGCCGCCATCTACAAATTACGTCACCCGAGTTTCGTGATTTTTGACCCCTCTCCCGTCCTTGTCATACTCGTGAGACTTCTCCCTCCGTAGGGTAAAATCACATATTATGCAATTTTACATTGAAAAGTTATCTATACTAATATAATAAAGAGGTAAAGTTTGTGAGTTTGTGACGTTGTAGCGGGGTAATCTCTGGATCTACTAAACCGATTTTAAAAATTCTTTTACTGTTGGAAAGCTACGTTAACAGGGAGTGTCATAGGCTATATAACATGACGCTATATACCACGGGAGCGGGGCCGCTAGTTAAACGAATAAAACATCAGGTCCGTAATTAGGTTTATTTCCATTTAAATTATTTTGTTCATAATTTAAACACTATACTCATACAGATAGAGCTGGAAATATTTGGATGTTTATCGTTAATAGTTTAAATTTCGTGTTTTAAAGCTTAAATAGATTTTGAAATGTGACGTCACGAAATTAAGGAACCCCCCCCCTCCAACTCCTTCTCACACAATGTCACAATCGACCCCTCCCTTTATGTGATCTAATTTATGGATGGTCCCTAATAGTGATGAGTAGTACAAGTGTGAGGCAGTACACACATTAGGGACTAGAGTTGGGTAGGACATGATTTTAAAATGAGTTTGTAAGAGTAACATGACATTTTGTACTGAACCAGTACAATGTAGCACTTCAAATGGGGCGAGGAGATTTGTATGGTTTGTACCGCGGCGTTACATTTGAAGCGATGAGAGTGGTGAGCGCCATTCCCTCATTTGTCCCGTACAAAATCGATTTGTACTGATACGGCTCAAAATTGTAATTTTTACTACTTCAAAAATGTTGTCCCGCTGCAACTCACGCGTCAAATGTAAGAGAAAGGACGGAACTAGGACAACAGTACAATAACGCCTCTACGGATATACACATGACAAAGAGGGACAACATGACATGTACGACTGCTAGTGAAATGAGGTGACCGATGCCGATCACATCCGATTTTTAACGGACATTTCCGAACTAGAAGTTTTGTGCGGGACAAATGAGGGAATGACGCTCACCGGCATCATCGTTTCAAATGTAATGCCGCGGTACAAACCCTACAAATCTCCTCGCCTCATTTGAAGTGCTACATTGTACTGGTTCAGTACAAAATGTCATGTTACTCTTACAAACTCATTTTAAAATCGTGTCCTACCCAACTCTAGTCCCTAATGTATGTAATAATGTTGGAAAATTTCTTATATTTTTTTTTTTAAAGTATGTGGAACCAGAGTCAATCAATACAACAAGTCATTACATTAATAAAAAAAGCCTGTCTGGAAACAATTTTGTGCCCTAATGTGCATATTGCTACAATCACCACGCGCTAAGGATGAAGGAAAACATCGCGATGAAACCTGCACATTGAGATAACTGATGTCAAACCCGTCACGTCAAGCCGTCGCGGACAAGCGTGATGGGTATATAACCCATTTCCTTGGGCCTGAAACCAAAAGTGGGACAATCATGGACTGTTATTATTATTCTTCACAAATTGCAATAGGGTAGTTGACATTCAAGACAATTGAAACACGTTCTGGATTTTGCCATTTTGGAATGCCATCATTATGATAACATTTTCGAAGTAAGTAAGTCAGTTCAAAGTTTTTTAATTATAATAAAAACTTTAGCATATTCAAGTTCAGTACTCAGTACTTCAGTACAGTTCAGCAAGTGAGGTGTGTAAGAATAAGCCTGAGTGGCGCTCTGTTGCTCGTGCCTACCCCGCAAGGGAACTGGCATGAAGTTATGTATGTAAGTCCAGTACTCACAGTCGCTTCGCATGCCGCATGCAAGGCACTTCTGAAGTCTGCAATACTGGCATCTGTTGCGGTGGTGTTTGGTCACTTCGCAGTTCATGCTACCGCGACACTGGTAGCCCAACTTCTTCCTTATCGAACGCTTGAAGAAACCTTTACAACCTGGATTTAGGAAATATTACAATTCAAAAATCACAAAGGTATAAGTGACAAATATACAGGACGAATTTTTCAAGTGAACCTTCAGGACCTAAAGTATATGAAAAAGCAAAAAAAAAACACTCAAAGGGATCTCAAGCCGATTTTGCCGAATAATTTTAAAAATTTATACATTAACATGAGAGAGCATGAAAGTAGAGTAAACGCGGTCGAGATGCGAGCACTGCGCTAAATCTGCGGAGTGACGCTCGCGGACCGCGTTCCTAATACCGAAGTAAGAAAGAGAGTTGGTCTGAAAGAGAATGTCGGGGTGAACGTAAGGAAAGAATGCATGATGAAAGAATGACTAAACAGATATACAATGCAAAAGTGGATGGTTGCAGAAGTCGTAGAAGGCCACGACACACCTTCCATGATCAAATTGATCGTGTACTAGCAGAAGGTGCTGTCAGGAGCCTTAAGAACAGACGAGCGTGCATGACAAGAGTTATGAATGTCAAAGAGGCAAGTGAGGTGTGTAAGAATAAGCCTAAATGGCGCTCTGTTGTCCGTGCCTACCCCGCAAGGGAACTGGCGTGAAGTTATGTATGTATGTATGTATATATTAACATACGTGAAGCAAAAACAGCAAAAACTTTGTACCCCTTTTTACGAAAATTGCGTTGACGGTGTATGAAATTTCGCACACTTATAGTTTATAAAGAGGAGTACAGAATGCTGAAATCGTTTTTAAATTATGCATATAAAATACATTAATTCAATAAAAAAAAACATTACGCACACTACCATGTATTTGATACAAACACGCATATATACTCTTTTGTTTATTGCTAAAGTTAAATTAACAGTGTAGCCTTGGCGAAGTCTGTGATTATTTTTTTACTTTAATGAATGTCCAATAAAGTTATTCATTTATTCATACATTCATTCAACATACATTTAATTATTGTGACAATAGCCGATTTAATACCTCCGAAAACATTTAAAATCATCGAAAGAATATGTCAAATTGTTGATAAAATCATTTCATATGCAGTTTTCGTCATTTTTATATATTCTATTGTAATTTCGTGACAAATCAAGTAATAGCAAATAAAGCCAAAATCTGCACCTAATAATTTTGACCATATTCGGTTGTTTCGTTTCTCTAAGCAGAATAATTTTATTCAGTAAAACATATATAAAAGTAAAAGTAACAGTATAGAAGACAATAAAGTTTGCTCTAAATCTAATGTATGAGGGCTTCGACACCTAAAACTAAGTAAAAACCTGTATTATATTAGTTGTCGTTGCTCTTCCAATGCCTAATTATTATTAATTATAATATAGAAGTATAGTCATTAACAACAAATTATTATGGTCGAATTTCGACCACGGGCAATCACTAGTATTTAAAAAAATTCAATTACCCTTATCAGGAGTTTTTGACGGGAACTGAAAGGAGATGTTGTGCTGTGCAGTTTTATTTTCTAAAAATGTGTAAAATTACTCTAAAATGAACACTAGTTGTAGGATATTGATAGTTTTTGAGTAGTAATTATGTGTTTTTGTGAGGAATGTGAACTGTATAGTCAAATGTGGCCTTTTGAGTTGTCACAAGAACTCCGTTGAATGGCACCAGCTGATAACCTACAGTTCAGCTGTGAAACACATAGGCTTAAGAAAATGAAGAAACGATATTGTAAACTAAGATCTGGCTTAAAGGCCTAGCTGCCAAGCCATAAACCTAAATAAATATTAATTACCCTTATCAGAAATCGAATTGGCAGATTTTGAAGAAATAAAACACAATACATCTATAATATTTACCAAATCACAGTGTAGATTATAAGGATGAATTCCTGTGAAGGGATGTCAAACTGCAAACCGAGGGAAAAGGTTAGGTTAAGGAAAGAGTTGGCAAAAAAAAAATGTGATAACCCCTTGACACTTTACCTTTTTATTTGGTTGGCAACTGGCTCATTCTTTATCGAACCACCATTGCTATCAGTGTCAGGTGTGAAAAAAACCAAGGCATCTATTGGATATAGCGATGATGTGATAAGGAACAGAAAGAAAGAACAAGAGTGAATATCAGGCAAAAAAACTCGTTCAGATCTGCAGATTACCTACCACCTGTCAGCAGAAATAAAGAAAAAAAAAGTCAACACAGACATGCGGGCAATGTTAATATGCACATCACAATTTTATGTTATTCACAGATATATATTGATAGTAGCTGCGTGGGTAAGTTTAATACAGTATATCAAGCAGAAAGTAGAGTAAACGCGGTTGAGATGCGAGCACTGCGCAAAATCTGCGGAGTGACGCTCGCGGACCGCGTTCGTAATACCAAAGTCAGAAAGAGAGTTGGTCTGAAAGAGAGTGTCGGGGTGAAGGTAAGGAAAGGAATGCTCCGGTGGTTCGGACATGTGGAAAGAATGCATGATGAAAGAATGACTAAACAGATATACAATGCAAAAGTGGATGGATGCAGAAGTCGTGGAAGGCCACGACACACCTTCCATGATCAAATTGATCGTGTACTAGCGGAGGGTGATGTCAGGAGCCTTAAGAACAGACGAGTGTGCATGACAAGAGTTATGAATGTCAAAGAAGCAAGTGAGGTGTGTAAGAATGGGCCTAAATGGCGCTCTGTTGTTCGTGCCTACCCCGCAAGGGAACTGGCGTGAAGTTATGTATGTATATCAAGCAGAGTGCATGGGCATCCTGCTTCCAGCTAAAGCAATCGTTGCTAGAGATGTCAATGATCACAGTATCAGAATACTCTCTGATAGCAGGTCGGTACTACAAGCCCTTAGTAGCAGGGTTATTTATTCAAATTTAATATATGAATGCCACTCGGCTCTAAACGAGGCGGCAGGTAAGAACAATACCTTGACCCTTCAATGGATCAAAGGGCACAGTGGTGCTCGAGGTAATGATGCGGCAGATCAACTAGCAAGGAAAGGTTCCGAAACCTAACCGGTTGGACCAGAACCTTTTCTGCCTTTGCCACACAGTTGGTTTAGAAACGACATAAATCAAAGGACAAGGGCACTACATCAACAACTTTGGGACAACCTGGAGGATTGCAGGCAAGCCAAGCTGGCAATGCCTCGAGTAAACCTGCGTTTCTCCAGGAATATCTTAAAGCTCAGTCGGTCCCGGCTGAGACTAGTTATTAGTGCAGCCACTGGACATGACAATTTTAACAGACATCTTTCCAATATAGGTGTCACCGACAGCCCCCTGTGTAGAGCATGCTTGGAGAAGAAGAAACAGCCGCCCATGTTCTGCTTGAGTGCGGAGAGGTGGCCCAAAACAGGGCGAAGTATCTGGACACCCCAGGTCGCCTTCGAGCACTCTTCAGCAACGTCAAGAAGCTGGTGGACTTCCTGGAGGAGCTGGGCTGGATGGAGGAAACCCTCATACACCCTCGCACGCAAAATAGGCGCTTTGTCGTCGAGTTGCGGAAACCGCCCGCTCGCAGACGAAGATACTAGCTGCGTTCCGTGGTTTCACCCGCGTGGTGATGGAAACTCGTTACATTTTGGATAAATCACACTATATCTTTATAAATTATAGCCTATGTTTCATCAAAATCCATTCAATAGCGTTTTTGTGTGAAAGAGTAACAAACATACATTCTTATAAACTTTCGCATTTATAATATTAGTAGGAGTAGGATACAAGATTGAAAATAATTTAGATTAGTAGGCTTTGGGATTTTAGTAGGTAAGATAGCATATAAGGCGACAAGGGACAATTGAAGATGTGGTGAATAGTACCATCCTCTGATAATTAACACACACACTCCCACTCATAACCCACACCCACATACACACACACAGACAAACCTTGTTAGAACTCATATAAGATTAGATATTCATATTTTTTATTTTTTTATTTTTTATTGCAGGAGTTCAGCAGACAGGCAGACGGCCCACTTGATGGAAAGCGGTTACCATCGCCTATTGACATTTGCAACACCAAAGGTGCTACAAATGCGCTGCTGCTCTCTTAAGGGAGACTGGAACCTGGTCACTAATGCCGGAACACAACTCAAGGTTGTTATGGCGACATACTTTAGACCAGGGGTGGTAGCCATCCAGTCGGGCAAATGCCCTACCACCTGGCTGTGGGTTGTTTTGTCGCCTCTTACGACAGGTCGCCCGGCCGCAGGAAATTGTATTCTTTCTCCGTTCCTGCACGGATGAGATATAGATCTGTTGAAAATACCATATATTTAATTTAAGAAAAGCCTAATATAAAGATTCAAAACTCCACATCTATGATTTCGACGTACGCCACTAGATGGCGTGGTTCATTTTAGATACACGCAATAGTTTAATGATCGCCATCTCTTTGGACTTCGGATATTTTTCATAAATCTGGTTCGCTTTTTGTGGCCACGGCGGTGGCAATATAAGTTTCATAACAAGTGTGTGTGTGCGTTTCATTTGTGTACGTAAGTGAAAACAACATCTGGTGCCGAAACCCGGGAACGGTAGTGGTGAGTTTTTAGTGCAAAATTGAACTTTAAAGACACTGGTAAATTAACTTTGAATTTTTTAATGAACTTAGAATAATTGTGAGAATATTGGACTTGTAAAATTTTTCGTTTAGCTTAGGGACTTAGTATATTTTGTGATAAATTTGGACTTGTAAAATTTTCAAACTAGGGACTTAGAATAGTTTAGGCAAAAGTGTTCAGACGGGGAACCTACGCCCGTTGAAATTTTATAAGTGGTAAAATTTCAAACACTTAGAAAAATTTTGAAATTTTTTCGTGAAACATAGAAACATTTTGTGAAGTTTCCAATCACTTCCATATACATTTTTGATAACTTATCTCATCTTTTGGAACAATAATTCGATAAAATGGAAGGCTATTTAAATCTTCAAGATGATCGATTTAAATCACTGCTTAAGGCAGAAACTAATTATAGAAAGAGTCCAAAGGAAAGAGTCACTCAAGGATACATTGAAACTCGTTTGGAGACACTGGAAGAATTATGGAAAGAGTTCAAAGACACTCACAAGAAACTAATTTCAGGCGTAAAGGCAGATCAGCATGAATCGATTAACTATTTTAAAAACGATATGTACGAAAAGTTTGAGGAAAATTACACGGCATACAAATGCTTGTTGAAAGATGTTCTGCGAGCAAAAGGATCATCTGCAAAAATACATCATGAGTCCGAATCTGAAACTTGCTCGCCATCTTTATTCAAGTTACCACGAATACAGTTACCAAATTTTGGTGGTAATTATGCCGAATGGCAAACATATTATGACATGTTTATGTCAATGATACACGAGAATGTATCTTTATCGGCAGTCCAAAAATTGCACTACCTCAAGAGTACACTGTCGGGTGAAGCGGAATCATTAATACGAAATTTACCAACTACGGAACTAAATTACGAAGCTGCATGGGAGAAGCTCACTAAGAGATACAATAATAAACGATACAATTGTAACACAATTTTGAAGACTTTGTTTTCTCAGAAACAAATCACACAGGAGTCTGCTAATGCCATAAAACATTTACTGGACGTAACATCATCATGCTTAGTCAGTTTGGATAACTTAGGCGTACCAACGGCATCTTGGGATGCTTTCATCAATTTTTATGTGACTTCAAAGCTAGATAAGGAATCGCACAGGCTGTGGGAGATGCACATAAATAATGTAAACGCAGACAGTCTGCCAACGTGGAGTGAACTTTCACAGTTCCTTGAGTCACGATTCCGAACTTTGGAGATGATTGATGGCCGAAGTACCATGCGACATACGCCATCACAACAGAAGATTATCACTAAGCCTAAGGTGTATCATACAGCTATGCATGAAACTAAAACTGATAGAGGCACAGTATCTCAGGCTGCTAGTAAGCAATGTCCTTTGTGTGGATCCAGTCATTTATTATTTAACTGTACACAATTTGGTAAGCAAACCCAAAAGGAACGGAACGATTTTGTACAGTCTAAACGACTATGTTATAACTGTTTGGCTCCAACACATAGTGTGAATCAATGCAGACAAAGTACAAGTTGTCGTAGATGTGGAAGACGACATCACTCACTACTACATTTTGATAAGGAAAAGAACCAAGGAACTGCAATTAATTTAGAGAGCAAACACACACTATTAGGCGAACCCACATCATCAACAAAATTAACTTCCGAAATAGACGAAATTGATATCATGGCAAATTTCGCCAACAAGAAGGAGATTGGGAACGTACTACTAGCAACGGCTGTAGTTCAGTCTCCGTCACGAACCGGACAAAACTATTTCTTAAGAGCCTTAATCGACCAAGGCTCTCAAGCTTCTTTTGTAACCGAAGAAATAGTTCAATTGTTAGGCTTAAAGCGCAAAGCAATAAGTGGTTGTGTGTCAGGTTTGGGAAAGGGTCAATTACAGCTTAAGCATATGGTTTCATTACAAGTAGAGTCGCGGAATAATCCGCAATATTCAATCAACGTTACCGCGTTTGTATTAAAATCACTCACTTCACGTATTCCATCAAATCAAGTACAATCACCTGATTGGTTAGAAATTGAGAAGCTACCACTAGCCGATGCAGGATATACATCACCAGGCAAAATAGACATTTTGCTTGGAGCTGAAGTGTATGCTGAGATTTTATTAAGTGACGTCATTAAACACCCCCAAGGATATCTTATAGCTCAGAATACAATCTTTGGTTGGGTCATATCTGGGAAGGTGTCACGATCAGCTTCAGCAGGTGAGAAAATGTTAAGCTTACATGTACAAGTAAGAGAAGACAATGTACTAAAAAAGTTCTGGGAATTAGAGAACGAACCAAATATCATTCGGAAGAAGTTGACAAGAACGGAAGAGAAATGTGAAGAATTCTATGATTTAACCACTACTAGAAATAAGGAAGGTAGATTCGTCGTGAAATTGCCTTTTACTAATGAAAACCCAGAATGCCAATATGGAAGATCAAAAGATATAGCACAAAAGAGATTCTATTTATTAGAAAGAAAGTTCAAGAAAAATCCTAAGTTTCAAGAAGAGTATGCGAGGGTCATGCAAGAATACATTGATTTAAATCATATGACTCGAATTACCAACAAGGTTCCGTACGAACTCATCGATCATCCCAAAGCAGTCTACATCCCCCATCATGCCGTGGTGAGGGAAGAAAAGGAGACAAGTAAGCTACGTGTTGTTTATGACGCCTCTTGCAAGGGAGTGAATGGTGTATCACTCAACGACAACCTGCTTGTGGGACCAAAATTACAACAAGACTTGCGACACATCTTAATGAGATGGCGAAAACACCCCATCTGCGTAGTGGCTGACATAGTTAAAATGTATCGCCAGGTGCGAGTTCATAACGAAGACACTCGTTTCCAGAGAGTCTTGTGGAGAGACAATTCTAATGAGCCTGTGGGCCATTATGAATTGCAAACCGTGACATTTGGTACAGCATGTGCCCCGTATTTGGCTGTAAAATCATTGCAACGATTGGCAGAAGAGGAGCAGAATAAGTTTCCTATAGCTGCTAAGATTACCAAACAGGATTTTTATGTCGATGATATGATGACTAATTGTGAAACGGATAATGAAGCTATAGATATCTACAAGCAAATGAACCAATTACTGAACTCAGGCGGCTTTCAATTACAAAAATGGAATAGCAATAGTGATAAATTTATGAATTTTATCAATCAAAAGTCCAAGAGTGATGAGAAAACTTTAGATATAAAATCCGACAACACTGTAAAGGTACTGGGTATCCGCTGGAATCGGGATACAGATAATTTTGAATACACTGTAAATCTACCTGAGTTGTCTTTACCAATAACAAAAAGAAAGGTTCTATCTGATATAGCCAAGCAATATGATCCCATGGGGTGGATAGCGCCTGTCATAGTAACAGCAAAAATATTCATGCAAAAATTGTGGAGGTCAGGCTTGCCATGGGACAATGAATTGACTGGAGATTTACTAAATGAATGGTCAAAATATAGAGAGGATTTAGTTAATCTAAAGAAGATCATGGTACCACGCTGGTTGCGGTATACAAAAGACTCGCAAACAGAACTGCATGCCTTTGCTGACGCTTCTCAGTCCGCCTACGGAGCAGTTGTTTATTTAAGAGTGGTTGATGCCCAAGGTCAGGTTCATGTGTACTTAATCACATCCAAGACAAAAGTAGCTCCAATAGAAAAGGAATTAACGATTCCCAGGTTAGAACTTTGCGGAGCTGTGTTGGCTGCAAAATTATTATTCGAAGTATCACAAATTATGGATATACAGAAGGAGAATTTATTTGCTTGGTCGGATTCTACTGTGGTGTTGGCCTGGTTGCGTGGCTTGCCGTCTAGATGGACTACATTTGTGAGCAACCGTGTGTCTGAAATTCTTAATATTTTGGAGTGTGATCAATTCCGCCACGTTGCTACAAAAGACAATCCTGCAGATTATGCATCTAGAGGCATGCAACCATCAAAACTTAAAGATCAGTCCCTGTGGTGGCATGGACCTCACTGGCTACGTCATGACGTTATTCCTTCGTCTAAAAACGAATTTATAACTCATGAAGAAGAGAAATTGAGCAAAGTTAAAGAAATCAAGTCTTTAGTTGCATTGAGAGAAGACAGAGATAAACGGATGTCAGAAGAAGAAAATAAATTTATTTGGGCTAAGTATTCCTGTTTAAAGAAAATGCTAAGAGTGGTTTCATATATAAGAAGATTTATAAATAAAAGGGGCCTAGAAGTGGAAGAAAGAAACAAATCAAAATTCATTACAGTGAAAGAAACTAGGGTAGCTTTATTGTCATGTGTCAAACAAGTTCAGGAATTGTGGTTTAAAACTGAAATAATGCAATTAAAGACACGAGGGAATCTAACGAAAGCAAGTGAACTTCACTTACTCAATCCGTTTATATGTGACAACGGAATTCTGAGAGTCGGTGGACGTATTCATATGGCAAATTTAAGTTATGATGAGCGCCATCCAATTATATTACCGCAAAGATGTCATCTCACTCGAGTCATTATAACAGATGCGCATAATGCAACCATGCATAGTGGACCTCAAGCAATGCTTAATCATATTAGAAGCCGTTTTTGGATCATACGAGTGCGCAATCTAGTGAAGAAACACTATCAGCAGTGTATCACTTGTTTAAGATTTTCTCAAAGGAAGAAAGCTCCTTTAATGGGTCAACTACCTGAAGTCCGAGTAAAACCGGATAAGCCTTTTAAGGCAACTGGTGTGGATTACGCTGGACCTATTAATATAAGATTTTCGCCAGGCAGGGGAGCTAAATCTTACAAAGGCTACATATGCTTGTTTGTGTGCATGATCACTCGCGCTATACACTTGGAAGTTGTGTCAGATCTAACTTCAAAGGGATTTATCGCCGCATTTCGGAGATTTATAGGAAGGAGAGGACGTTGTCAGGATGTTTACTCTGACAATGGCACAAATTTTGTAGGAGCTGACAAAGACCTAAGGGAAATGTTTGTCCGTGCGAAATCTAAACTTCCCGAAGAAATATCAGAGCTCCTAAGTTTAGAAGGTACTACCTGGCATTACATACCCCCTCATGCACCAAACTTTGGTGGCTTATGGGAAGCCGGAGTTCGATCTGCAAAACTGCATCTCAGAAAAACAATCGGTGAGAGTACTTTGACTTTCGAAGAACTAGCCACATTGCTAATTCAGGTCGAGGCATGTTTAAATTCACGTCCAATCAGTCACATTAGTGACAACCCTGACGATCCTCTCCCCCTGACACCCGGCCACTTTTTGGTAGGTGAACCGCTTACGTCTGTGGCCGATGATACGCATTTACAGCAAGCAAGTAATGTAAATTGTTTGGATAGGTGGAGAGCAATCCAAAAAATGACAAATCAATTTTGGAAAAGGTGGTCAAATGAGTATTTATTAAATTTAAATAAACGTTCCAAATGGACTACTACCATTCGTGAGCCGGACATAGATGATGTTGTAATCATTCGCGAAGAAAATTTACCCCCTACTAAGTGGATTTTAGGGAGAATAGTTGAAAAACATACAGGCAAAGACAATGTAACTCGTGTCGTTACTTTAAAATGTAAAGACAAGTGCATCAAACGGCCGGTAAATAAGATTTGTATTTTGCCCAAAGAATAGTATTCTTTGTTTGTATTTTTTGGTTTTGCTCGTTTATTTTCTATATATCAAACATTTCTAAAACTTTTTTTGATAGTGGGCGGAGATTTATATTTTGTTACAGTTACGTTATTGAATGTCGATCTAGTGTATACACAACTCCCCCATCAGATTTTTTTTTATTTCATATTATTTAACTAAATATATGTATTTAAGTGAATGATGTAATGTAGTTGAAGGACATTGTGATTTATTAAATAAATCCCGAGTCCTTAGTGGGCGGTATGTTGAAAATACCATATATTTAATTTAAGAAAAGCCTAATATAAAGATTCAAAACTCCACATCTATGATTTCGACGTACGCCACTAGATGGCGTGGTTCATTTTAGATACACGCAATAGTTTAATGATCGCCATCTCTTTGGACTTCGGATATTTTTCATAAATCTGGTTCGCTTTTTGTGGCCACGGCGGTGGCAATATAAGTTTCATAACAAGTGTGTGTGTGCGTTTCATTTGTGTACGTAAGTGAAAACAACAGATCATATATATATCGTATAGATGTTTTTAACGCTACTGTGTTTACATTAACCCTTAAGACAATTATCGATATACTTATTGATATACCAAAAAGCCGCAAGACTAACACTATCACTATCTCGTAATATACCAAGAAAATATACCCATTTCATACAAATCATACAACTCCTATATAAACAGAGTGAGACAACAACACAATTAACGATCACGTGCACAAACGCGATCTGCACTCTCATCGCGGACACATATGTGCTAATAGTGAGCTAAAGGGTTAAGGGTGAACATATTCCCCTAAAATATAATGCAATCTAGTTCAGGGACCAATGGTATCGAAAAATTTATATTTAATGTATGTATGTATCAAATGAATAAATTATTTTTCAACACACTTGCTCATAAAGTGGCTCTATGGTCACCGCAATTAGGCACAGAATGACACCCATTATCAAACTGTGAGTAAAAAACATTATAACTCACTAGTGAGTTATAGACTTTTTTTTTAAATTTTATTGGTTGAGTTGCTTTGTTCTTAAAAAAGTTTTTATTCAAAAAAAAAAAGATCGTGTTCTATAGAACAAATAAATTAATGTTCCTATTGCTTGCTCATTTCATGCAACTTCTTATTTAAATATATACTTTTAACTCGTACGTGTTTAATAAATAAAACTTTCACTCATATATAACTTTTTTTTATCTACTAAATAAAATGAGTTTTTGTTGTTATTTTATTCACAAGTGTGTTGAAAAACGTCGTATGACACACGTGTGTATTGATGATTACCGTCCTCGGCTCTCTTAAGACCCTCGCCTACGGCTCGAGTCTCAATGGCGCCTCGGCGGTAATCACCAATGTTACACACTAGTACCATAATGTACTAATATCATCAAGATTATTATTACCTTCACAACTAATAGCACCATAGTGTCTTCCCGAGGCTCTGTCTCCGCATACAATGCACAACTCCAATCCCCCCACATCACTGCTGGTGCTGAACTTCATTTCCATCTGATCTTGTCCTTCCATTGTATCTAAAGCAATAGGCAAACATTTCTCATAAGCTTGTAAACTCATAAATTAGTCTTTGACGATGAGCTGCTTTCAATCAGTGTGATACCACACTGTCACAGAATATTGACATCAATCGGTTACACTTGTATAATACCCAGTACGTAACTTGGCCAGAGTCATAGGATGCGCAAAATTTGATTTCTTAGGTCATTTTGGCAGTCAAGCGGGAAGCGGGGAGTACATACATACATACATAACTTCACGCCAATTCCCTTGCGGGGTAGGCACGTACAACAGAGAGCCATTCAGGCTTATTCATTCACACCTCACTTGCTTCTTTGACATTCATAGCTCTTGTCATGCACACTCGTCTGTTCCTAAGGCTCCTGACATCACCTTCTGCTAGTGCATGATTAATTTGATCATGGAAGGTGTGTCGTGGCCCTCCACGACTTCTGCTGACGCGAGGAATGAGGTACAAAAAGCGATTGGTGCGTCAGTCGACCCTCGCCTCCCGCACCGCGTTCATACTCCGTTCGCTGCTAATTACACTTTTGTGCAGTAAACTTTGTTTTTAACCGACTTCAAAAAGGAGGAGGTTTTCAACTTGATTGGTACTTTTTTTATGTACGTACACCGATTACACTGAGATTTATGATCCGGTTTACGTGATTCTCTTTTAGTTTGATGCGGAATAGTTTGGTCCCCTAAAAATTTAACAGAGGTGGGCCGAGTAGTTTACATTTTATGAACATTTTTTTATAAAAATTTTCAGTTTCCGTTTTTTGGGGCCTATATTTTTTAAGGCCGCGCGGCACCTTTCGTAGGCCTACCCGTAACTAGACACTAAAAAGTTACAAATAAAAAAAAACCGATTTCAAAAAGTATAAAATAACTTAATAAAGATACTTGACTAAGAATTTATTTAGTTTATTAAGAGACAAAATAATATAAAATTTTCTAATCTTGAAGTCAGTGTCAAGTAACCCATAAAAATTACAATATTTTATAAATTTTTTGTTTGTTTTGTTTTTGTTATGAGTAGTTGTTATTGTTTTAAATTAAGTTTTTGTTATGAGTATTATTGTTTTTAATGGTGAGGAGACATAACATTAAATAAATTCTTTCAACAAATTTCTTAACTTTTTTTAATTCCTTCCATCCTTTCTTTAAATTTCTTCTAAACCAGACCATTTTTTTGTTGCATCAAATGTACTATGTGCGAACTTACCCCCATTACACCTAAACCTGGCCAAGTTACTTGACAGGGACTATACTAATAGTGTTTCAATTGATGAGTGAGAGTTCCAATGGCTCACTTCTCCCTGCCTCTATCTCATATTCCTATTCCAATTCTCCTGTCTGAACTCTTTTATTCCACCTCTCCAAGCCCATCTTAAAGCTAGGCAATATGTTGATTTCCCCACTGGTATTGCAAATGTCTATACCTATCATATCTAGGTGGACTGTGACTGTAACCTCTTTCCATGAGCTGGGCTGTCTGTTTGCCAACTTTGTAATAAAAAAAAATCATTACAATAGGGTAATTGACAATCACATCAACTGAGATATTATTTATCATCTTACAAATGACCGAAGCCATCTTGATTTTGTATGAGGGGTGGGGTATAGTTACAGGGTGCATTTATTTATTTACTATGAACAGATCCCAATTTTTTAATATAAGTTAGAAGGCTAAGGTAGGAGTGAAGTGAAGAAAAGCTCCCGCCTTAGCCATTGTGGTTATATTTTTTTATAACCACTCAAAATTCACTTCAAATACATACATACATATTGTCACGCTTGTTTCCCATTAGGGTATGCGAAGACGGTGGATCTCCACCTGCTACAATCCTGATAAACACTTTTCGCTTCATCAACTTTCTTTAATCTTTTCATATATACACATACATACATACATACCTTCACACCAGTTCCCTTGCAGGGTAGGCACGAACAACAGAACGCCGTTCAGGCTTATTCTTACACACCTCACTTGCTTCTTTGACATTCATAACTCTTGTCATGCACGCATATATACACGCTTATTTAAACTGCTTTTTATCTGACCTTTCTTTAAAATATCTTCAATTTGACCATGGTGTGTATGTCTCAGTCTACCAGCACCGACTCTAGCAGTCACATTGCTGTCATAATTCATTTTGTGATTCTGCTTTTATTCATTCTATCTACAAAATTCACTTTATATGGCATATAATAAATAAATGCACCCTATAACTATACAGCATTCTGTATGTGAGTTGCGAATTGTGCTATAATTTCTATAACGAGTCAAATAGTGTTTCAATTATAGTTTATACAGTATTTAGACTTATTTCAAACATGGTATTTTAAAGGTAAGGAATTTGGCATGTTATCCTGTATTTATTACCAACACATTCATAGAAGTTATTTATTAGTGTAACTTAGTTTGCAGATATACAATGTGTGTGTTTATCTGCCAATTATTATTACATTTGAGGTTTCCAAATTCATTTCTTCTTGCAAACACATTAAGGCCTGGTCATAAACTACTTGTATAGTTCTGGAGGCACTTAAGTATTTTCTCAGTAGGTAGTGCTTGACTGTTGTCTAATTTGGAGTGATATGTATACTTCAGATTCTTGATTGGCCTTCATCTCAATTAATGTTAATGTCAAAAACAATGTAATATTTTAACCTCAAAAGGTCGTGGCATATTGAAAATAGTACATAAATAAACAATAAAATTACAATACCCACCTTTCACTTTTGAGTGCATGGTGATTTTACAAACATTTTGGCTCACGATATGTATGTAGGATTACTTACGTGGGCGGACATATAAAGAATGTGCCATATAGAGCAAACAGATCTACTAATATTAAAAGAAAGACGCCGTGGAGATCATTCGAGTGGAAATGAAATAATTACAAGCTGAAAGCTATTCATAGATACGAAATTTCTCACCTTTTGTGTTATTAGAAATCCTAATGTACACTTGATGTTGCTTTGATTTTATTGTATCATTAAGGTAAGGTTATAATTTAAATAATTCACTTAGCATGTTTCTGTCAGTGGTTTCGATAAAATGGTCTTAATTTTTATTTAAACTAAAAATACAAATAAAATCTTTGAAAACAAAGCGAAAAGAACGAAATAAATGAACTATTGAATTAAAATGAACGAATGATTGAAAATAAAAAGTACAGAAGTAAAATTTGAAAGCCTTTTTTTTAAAGTGGCATTACATAGTATGCAGATCTAGCCAGCGTCAAGTAAAAAAATAGATTTTGAGATTTCCAATACACTTTTAAGGTAATACTTTTTCCAGATAATTTCTTGCCAAAAAATACAAGCGATGTAAGGATTGTTCTCAAATTGCTAAATAAAAATGCAACAAGAATTTATAATATTTAGTCGATTATTTCATGCAGTGTCATATTGTTGTTTGTCATTGTCTTATGTTGGAGTTGTTTGTTACTGTCAACGTCACATCGATATAATAAATAACATAACCTCGTGTTAGTTTTGGTTGTAAATGGACTCAAATAAGTTTTCTTATTTTAATATTTCCAAAACAATCACCCGCGACATATAGATTAACAAGTATCTATGGCTTGTCCTGAAATGGAAGATATATTAGATAAATTCAACTCTCTAACAGAGAAACCTGTGAAATTTCTCTCCGTACAAAGCAATGTTAAGGATGATATTAAAAACCTTGTGAAATCTCTTTATAATTACACAAAATCTAAAGAAGAAGTTACAAAGAAAGAGAAAAGAAGTGCTTTGTCTGAATTGATCATTCAGGACTTTGATGAGGAGCAGATTTGGCAGCAATTAGAGCTACAAAATTCTGAATGCTGGGATCAATTAGTTTGGGAAGTTGCAAATTCTATGTCTGTTAAAAATGACCTAATATTCCCTGTTGAGACTAGAAAACACGGAATATATCAATCTGAAAATAGTGACGATGACAATTCTAATGATTTTGATGATGCCTCTCAGTTGGAAGATCATTACACAAATTCTGACTCTGAAGAAACCGCCGAGCATGCTGCAATTGGCAAGGAAAAACTTAAGCTTGGAAAGAAATCTAAAACATCAATAGTAGATGATAAATTTTTTAAGCTCCAAGATATGGAACAGTTTTTACTCAGAGAAGAGAAAAATGAAGGAAAACCAACAAAACAAGATAGTGATGAGGAATCTATAGATATGTTTGAAGATATTGATGATGAAGATGAGGATGACGAGAAACAGATGATGTATCAAGACTTCTTTGATCCCACTGACGGGGAAAATGATTTTGTTGAAGAAGGGGATATAATTGACAGTGAGGAAAAGGATCATTTTCAAGAGAATGTTGATCATACTGATGAATTCAATCAAGAGGATATGGAAGATCATGATAAATTAGAAAAGGAACCTTCTGTAAATAAAAAGAAAATAAATAAAAAAGTCCATTTTGCACAAGATACATCATCAGACGATGAAGATTCTGACCATGCTTTAGAAACAACAACACCTGATGAAAAGAAATCAGATTTTGAATTACGTCAGCAAAGATTGAAACAACAAATTCGGAGGCTAGAAGAGAAGACACTGAAAGATGCTCCTTGGCAATTGAAAGGTGAAGTAGATGCCAAGAAACGCCCACAAAATTCATTATTACAAGAGGTGGTTGATTTTGATCTAACATCAAGACCACCGCCAATAATAACTGAGCAAACAACTCTGACTTTAGAAGACATAATTAAGCAAAGAGTTAAAGACAAAGCTTGGGATGATGTTGTTAAAAAAGAAAAACCAGTTGATGATCAACTGTCTTTCCAGAAGAAGGAGATAATAGACCAGTCAAAGAGTAAATTAAGTTTAGCTCAAGTTTATGAAGCAGAATATTTAAAACAAAAACAAGCATTATCTGGTGAGGATCAAGAAGAGAAGGAGCCTGAAGCTCATGTAGAAATACGGGATACAATGTCAAAATTATTTGCAAAATTAGATGCATTATGCCATTATCATTACACACCAAAACCTGCCCAAGCAGAGGTTAAGATTGTAAGCAACACACCAGCAATATCAATGGAAGAAGTTGCACCTGTAGCTACGAGTGATGCTATGTTATTGGCACCAGAAGAAGTTAAAAAGAAACTTAGAGGAGACTTAGTGTCTAAAGAAGAAAGGACTCAAACAGATAAGAATAGAGAACGAAGAAAAAAGAAGAAGTTGCAGAGAAAGAAGGGCAAAGTTAATAAAGTCACTGAGCAAAGGAATACAAAGAAGGGGACAGAAGCAGATGATAAGTCATTGAAGACATCTAAAGCATTCTTCCAGCAATTGAATGATGATTCAAAGTGTATACTTAAAAATAAAAGAAATGTTAAGAATAAAGGACAATAAATTTTGTTATGTTTGTTGATGATTGTATTTATTTTCATATCGATTACAGGATAGGTGGGCATTTTGTTATTCATGTAGACTTTGCTTCAGTTTCACATCAAAACATTACAGTTTGCAGGATAAAAATATATTAAACACAATACCAGACTTTAAAGCATATACAGTTGATTCTCGTTAATTCGAAACTCGAGTGACTCTTAAAATATTACAAATTATACAGTGTTTGAAATATCAAATGGTTCGAAATTTTTGAGAGAATAGAGATAAAACTTTGAATTATTGAGTGTTGATAATCAATTATGTATTACATACATATTTATTAACTTCTATTCTTTAACAATGACAACAAATGACGAAAGTTAAGAGGTACATAGTGTACATATTCATAATGTGAATTAATTAATAAAGAAACCTGTTAATTGGTTCGCTTCAAAGAACATTGCTGCTGCGCAGACTGCTCAATATTTTTTTTTAACACAAAAAGTGCCTGATGTCCTTTTTTATCACTTTTCTTTCTCTTGCTTCGTTAACTAACACCCCTGAGGATCTGGTCCTTTACGAATTGTCGAGTGTTTGACGCCGATGAGTACGAATTAACGCGTCGTTTTGTTACGTAGCGATGATTTTTTCGTTCGAATTACCAAGTGCATAAAAATATATTTATTTAGTTCAAAATATAAAGAGATTTTTTGGGGAATTCATGATAGCTTTGAACTTAAAGAGGTTCGAATTATCGCCGGTTTGAATTAACGAGAGTCGACTGTACTAGTTGACGTGGATCATGATTATGAGAAGTTGTATATTGTGGGACATGTATATACATTTATTTGTATGGTGGCAATCTGTAATCTATAGATTTGTTAGTCAATTTCACTTTACTATTGTATAGCGGCATATCTTCGTCCCGAATAAGCTTGGGAGAAATGTCACATTTTTGTGATTGGAACATTTGTATCTGGAACAGTAAAATGTTCCGGATCACTGATATGTTTCATTTGGAACATTTGGAACATTGAGTCAAAGATATAAAATCATGATTGTCTTGTTATGGTACGTCGCGGACTGAGGCTGAGAAACGGGCTGCGGTTTCATTTGAAACATCTATATATATGTCATGTCGCAGGCATATTGAGGCAGACGGTTATAAAGTTGAAACAAAGATGAATATTCATAGTAATATTTGAAAAAATTACAAATTGTGAGATCATTATTAAATTATAATTTGCTTATATTTTATGGTTTTCCTGCTCTCTCGCTACGCTTGTTGCTGTGTGATTCATTATGCTCTGGTCGGTTTCTCTCACACGTAAGCGACATGATCGCGCTGAACAGAGAGTCAGAGAGATCGCGATGTTCCAGATCCAAATGATGCATTTGAAACATTATTGATGTTCCAATCTTTTGGAACACCTAAATGTTTCGGATCAGTGAGTCGGTTCAGTAAAGAGTTACACACGCCTAGTCCCGAATTACATGCAAATAGACTTTAACAAACAAAGACAGGCGGACCTGAAACAGTTTGAGAGAATTCGCTTTCGCCGGAATGTTCACTTACTGTCACTTCTGCACAATATCCTTGTGGCGCCCTTACTCGCCACTATACTTTTTGTGTTTAGTGTGGCAACACTAGTTGTTTAAGATTTGCATTATCTATGACCTATGTTCTCTCTCTCGATTATTACTACACATGAGACTATGTTATATTTTGTTACGCGCTCTAAAAACTCAATATATAGATGTTCAATATTTAAATAGTGGTGTTACTTCGTTGCCCAACTCCTGTAGATGCGAACATTATAAAAAGGGACGCGTCTTCACCTACAAGAGGTGCACCTACCTAAACACACTTCGTCCTTTCTAGGAAATCCTTTTGCCGTACAGGCTGTTCGCTTATGCGCTACCTTCCATTGAAAATCAGACAAGCTACATCCATTTCTACAATTCAAACACTTGATCACTGACCATTATTTGTCCATGAAATAAAATTTGTTGCAGTAAATAGTATTACATTATTGCTCGCATGTAGGTGTATGTAATTTATATTATTGTAATCTATTTAATTATGTATATCTATAGTAGTTTTTTTTTCTTTCATTGCGATTGAATTAGTTTTAATTTAGTTAAACCATTAAATATTGTTTAATTTTTCTGTTTCTGTTCTGTTTCTGTAGTGAGGTGTGTAAGAATAAGCCTAAATGGCGCTCTGTTGTTCGTGCCTACCCCGCAAGGGAACTGGCGTGAAGTTATGTATGTATGTATGTATGTATGTAATTTTTCTGTTAATGTCTTCTTGGACACCGGATTGCCTGGAAGAAATCGCTATAAGCGATAAGGCCGCCCATTGTTCTAATGGAAATGTATTCTTATTAAATTGTCTAAGTTTAAGTTATGGTGAACAATAAAGAATTTCATTAATTAATTCATTTCCTCCTATCCCATCTTGAAGGTTTAGAAATATCCTTGAATGGGTCCGTTTTGCCCCATATTGATTGTTAGCTTGCATGTTGTAGATCCTACTAATATTATAAACGCGAAAATTTGTAAGAATACATGTATATTTGTTACTCTTTCACGCCAAAACTACTGAATGGATTTTGATGAAATTTTACAATAATATAGCTTACACATCAGAATAGCACATAGGCTATAATTATAAAGATATAGTGTGAATTATTCAAAATATAACGATTTTTCCATCACCACGCGGCTGAGACCGCGGGACGCTGCTAGTAAATTATATTATTAAAAATATATCATATTATAATATTTCATCCGTGCAGGAACGGAGAAAGAATACAATTTCCTGCGGCCAGGCGGCCTGTCGTAAGAGGCAACAAAACAACCCACAGCTAGGTGGTAGGGTATTTGCTCGACTGGATGGCGACCACCCCTAGTCTAGAGTATGCCGCCATAACAACCTTGTGTTGTGTTCCGGCATTAGTGACTAGGTTCCAGTCTCCCTTAAGAGTGCAGCAGCGCATTTGTAGCACCTTTGGTGTTACAAATGTCCATAGGCGATGGTAACCGCTTTCCATCAATGGGCCGTCTGCCTGTCTGCTGAACTCCTATAAAAAAAAAAAATTCTTCCAAGAGACTCCCGAGGGACATCGATCCATCCCCCATATCTTAACCCCTTTATCCCAGTCGAATGGCTAGTATTGGCATTACCCCTGTTGTAGGAGACGTCTATAAGTGGCGGTAATTTTCCAATAGCTGGTTCGCCTGCCTGTTTATCAGCTTTAACCAGTAAAAAAAACAGGGCAAGTGACAACATACACCTTACACAGTATACTCATTGTGCAATGTACGGGTGCAATGTAATCCCACAAACTGAGTCGGGCGCTAGAAGCAACTCCGGTCGTAACAGTCCGCGCTATGGCCGCCACGAGGCGCGGCGTAATTAGCGCACGAAAAACCCGGCGATATGGCCCGAGACGAATCGGGAGGGATGGAGATATAAAGCCTATGTGGATGAGCCATTTATCATTTATATCATTTTCTCAATATTACAGCTCTAATTATAGTGAAGTAGAGTCCTTGCGGCATAGCTCAGCTTTGCATATGTGTGAGTGCTAACGATACCAGAGGTGAGGTATGTATGCACTCACACATTGGCATTGGCCGTATAGACCAGGGTAAATCATTTTTGGAACAAAAAAAAATATAGTATTATGAAACCCATTGGAAAAGAAGAGAATATAACAAAAATGAAAGGAAAAATAATTTACTGAAGTGGCAGGGGGTGAGTTTTTAAGGGTAAAAAATGGTTTATCTCGATTTCCGGTAAAACTACAAGTCCTATGGAAAAAAGTTAAATGGAAAAGTTGTAGGTAATACAAATATCTACAACTTTTTTCACATAACCTCCAAATTTATGTGAAAAATTTAAATAACCAAGATTTTGGTTTTTATTTTCATCTTTTACAAAAATAAAAAAAATGGCGTGAAATTTGGTGAGAACTTACCTTTTTATGTCCCAAACACACTGTAATTTTTTATTATTTTTAAATGCTTTTTTGTCACCTTATTTTGACGTAAAATCGAAAAACCACCCTAATTTTCAATTGAAAATTCTCGCGTCAAAATATCTATTTTAAAAAACTCGGTAGGCTTTTTGTTCTTTGAAATCTCTATTATCTGATCGTGTAAAATAAAATATACATTACTATGGTAAATGTTCTCAAAAAATGCAAAGAAGTAACAGGTAGTACAGTCTAGACCCTCCTAGCCCCTTCCTTACCCACTCCTCTATGAAATACCTTTTGATGGGCTAAAATTTATGCGTAGATAGCCCATTTATTGCTATTTTAAGGTAACTTATATACCTGAGTGACCTACGGAAAATTTTAGACCATCAAAAGGTATTTCATAGAGAAGTGGGAAAGGGGCTAGAAGGGTTTGGGCCTTACTACCTGTTATTTCTTTATAATATATAATATCAGCCCATAAATGTCCCACTGCTGGGCTGGGGCCCCCACTATAAGGGAACGGACGTATACTCGCCACGCTTGTCCAAGGCGGCTTGGCAGGTTTGACACATCGGTTATCTCGATGTGCAGGTTCATCACGATGTTTTCCTTCATCGTTATTAGCACGTGGTAAATGTAACCATATGCACATTACATCAGAAAACTGACTAAGTGGTGCATGCGTTCCGGCCAGGATCGAACCCGCGTCCTTTGAGTTTGGGACGCGTGCACTAGCCATTACGCTACCACGTCATTTTACACGTTATTTCTTTACGTATATATTATATAAACCTGTTATACGCCCAATACTAATGTACGGATGTGAGGTTGGACCCTAACACTTATGAAGGAGAACAAGCTGTTGGTGGCTGAAAGAAAGGTCCTCAGAAAGATCCTGGGTCTGACACGGGGAAGCGATGGCAACTGGCGGATCCGAAAAAATGCCGAAATCGAAGAACTAGTATGAGCCCTATATAATAGGCGAGAGCAAGGCACATCGCTTTCGCTGGCTTGGCCACCTACAAAGAATGGGGGAGGATCGCGCCGTGAAAAGAGCCTATCTGGGTAGGCCAAAGGGCCGGCGACCAGTTGGTCGGCCCAAATGTCGCTGGAGTGACGTAGTGGAGGCTGATCTGAGCAAAATTCAGGCCTATGACTGGCAGGAGACAGTGCTGAATAGGAAGGAGTGGAGTATTTTCATTTCGGAGGCCAGGACTCATTTTGGGTTATTGAGCCGCAGCAGTTAGTTACAGTAAATCCTTCCTATAATCCTACTATGGATGTACAGATGTATGGATGTATGTTTGTTACTCTCTCACGCAAAAACTACTGAATGCATTTAGATGAAACTTTACAGTAATATAGCTTACATATCAGAATAACACGTAGGCTATAATTTATAAACTTATAGTGTGAATTATCCAAAATATAACGATTTTCCATCACCACGCGGGTGAAGCCGAGGGCGCAGCTAATTTATATAATAAAAATGCTGGGTATATAATTTCATTAACGACCTGATTAGCCTTGAGACTAACCGTTTTACAGCAATATTCCGTGAGAGCGTGGTAACACACCGACCGAGCCGGCCCTAAGAGCAGTTTGTAACTTTCTGTTAGGAGGGCTGTCTGTCTGTTCAGACAAAAACAAAAAAATGTGTGTGTGTGTGTGTGCAGTTCTCACGCAGTAGAAGTGAAATTGGGGATGCAGGCAAACACAATTATAACTGCAACGCTTAGTAGACAAGAGTGAGGAGGTTACGAAAACTACTATCCGTGCAGGAACGGAGAAAGAATACAATTTCCTGCGGCCGGGCGGCCTGTCGTAAGAGGCGACAAAACAACCCACAGCCAGGTGGTAGGGCATTTGCCCGACTGGATGGCTACCACCCCTGGTCTAAAGTATGTCGCCATAACAACCTTGAGTTGTGTTCCGGCATTAGTGACCAGATTCCAGACCCCCTTAAGAGAGCAGCAGTGCATTTGTAGCAACTTTGGTGTTGCAAATGTCCGTAGGCGATGGTAACCGCTTTCCATCAAGTGGGCCGTCTGCCTGCCTGCTAATCTCCTGCAATAAAAAAACTACTAAAACTACCACAACTATCAAAATGGCAAATCACAAAAAGATACCTGTTTCTGAATATTATTTGATGAAGAATACCAGTTCACTAGATAGATATGACCAGCGTTAGAAGGCATTTAGAGAATCCATGCTACTACTCTACACTTGCTTATGTTCTGCTTATATTGCATTCACTCTTTTGTCTTATAAGAAATTAAATTAAAAATGTATTAATAAAAGTGTATTTATTAACAAAACAATACCTAACAATTTAGTGTCGCTTTTTCGTTTCATCGAGTTTCAAATCACAACGATTCTAAAGAAATTTCACTTCAAAAAATATCTTTGTTTTATCCGTTCCATTAATTCCTAGTTCCATGGCCATTGCCTATTGCAGTCTGCTTCTGACTGGAAGTTACATAACGCGCGCCGTTACTTTTTAGTTCCAGAGTCAAATGTTAAATGCCTAAGCTTGTTAACTATTACTGTTAAACTACACAACGATATTACTATTAGAGCAGACACCAATCGTTTGGCAGGAAAATCTTTTTGAGGTTTAATTTAATCTGGAAAAGTTTAGCATAATCTCATTTTACTAATCATTGTTGTATTATTTGTACAATGTTTAATTCTTGTTACGAATAAGAGCTAACTATTTCTGTCAACTTTCCACCGTAATTACATAACTATACAAGCCTTAGGGGTATCGAAAGGTTTTTGTGTAAAAACATCTTAACATTAAAAGTGTAGAATCAAATTAGGGTTCATTAAAATTACCTGTATACATGAATACATACATACATACATAACTTCACGCCAGTTCCCTTGCTGGGTAGGCACGAACGACAGAGAGCCATTTAGGCTTATTCTTACACACCTCACTTGCTTCTTTGACATTCATAACTCTTGTCATGCACGCTCGTCTGTTCTTAAGGCTCCTGACATCACCTTCTGCTAGTACACTACTGCTAGTACCTATATAGACCTCATAAAACTGATGTATCTACTTTTGAAACGACATTTATTTACCTATGATATGGTATATGATAATTGTCTAGGTCTTAAATTATATGTAATTCCACATTACCCATAAGGCGTACAAATATTACAATGCCATTTAAATAATAATTTTTGCATTGGTAGTGGGTACGTATTTGTGGCTTTCGGGGTCGAGGCCCTGGGGCCGTGGGGGCCTGGAGCTCATCACTTCTATCGAGACCTCTCAACGCGTCTAATTGAGGTCTTGCGAGACCAAAAGGCTGGCATGCACCTAGGACAACGCATCAGCGTTGCCATCCAGCGCGGAAATGCGGCCAGCATTTTGGGCACGCTCCCCGCCGACAGCGATTTGGAGTCAATTTTTTATTTATAGATTTATGTTATTATGTAGGTGTAGCTTTATTTATAGTATAGTTTATTTATTTTTAAGGTTTTATTTGTAAGTATGTTTAGCTTTAATTTTAACAAATACACATTTTTACTTATAATTTATATTTTACTTATAGTTCATTCATTATCATTAAATCTGTCATACGACCAGTCATGTTATACGGGTCCGAATGTTGGGCCACTGAAGTGATAAACAACAAACGCTTCCACTCAGCTGGGATGAGAATGTTGAGATGAATGATGATTACGAGAATTGATAAGGTGAGAAATGAGTACAGAGAAAGTTGCACCCGTGACTGAAAAATTGAGAGGACGAAGATTAAGTTGGTATGGGCATATAATGAGAAGGGATGAAAGTCACGTGACAAAAAAAATGTTAAAGTACAAGATGGATGGATTATGTGAAGGTTGATATGATGATTTGTGGTGTGACAGAAGATGTTTGTCAGAATAGAGGAGTGTGGAAGGAAATTACATATTGTGCCGACCCCAATTAATTGGGATATGGTGAAAGAAAAGAGAGAATTCCTATTCATAATACAGTCCTATAGACATCTAGAAAATGCAGGGTTGGTTCGTTTTAGGTCAAAAGCAGTAATTGCTCCCAATAACAGAGCGCCTAATATACCTAGTGCGCAATGTGCCGCTCGCGTTCGCTTACAACAAATTGCTATTTGTTTTTTTTCAGGCACAATAAAAATTTATTTCTTTCGTTAGGAACAAAATAGGAATAGCCGGTTGTAATTATCTTGTTAATTTTTTTATGAATTGTGCTTTGTTTTAAAAAAAGCTACATAACATATTTTTGATCATTTCTAAAATAATTTTAATTTCTGTTAAATATATTTAAACGTTAAAGAAATAGGTATATGCCACAGTTCGTAGTTTAGCGCAATCACTAAGTTATTGTATTACTTACTAGCTTTCGCCCGCGGCCTCGCTCGCGTTGCTATTATCTCACGGGAACCGTACATTTTCCCGGGATTAAAAGTAGCCTATGTGCTAATTCAGACTATAATCTATCAGTGCCAAATATTATCCAGATCTGTTGAGCCGTTTTGGCTTGTTTGAGCAACAAACAGCTATCCAAACTTTCGCATTTACCATATACTAGCTATACCCGGCAGACGTTATTCTGCCCTTACAAGATGAAAATCTAGAACCCGATTGCAGCATCACCTGGACCAATTGTTATTCTAAACTATTCTCGTATCCGCCTTAAGGAACATAAAAAAATCATCAAAATTGGACCCACCGTTTAATAGTATTTCAGCATCGCCACCTACCGGATCTAATCGTGGATCTAAACCATTCCGGGATCCGTTTGAAGACAGAAAAAAATATTTCACTTAAGTTCTGGAAATCGAATGCAGCGCTATCTACCTACCTGGTTCAAATTTGAATCTAAACCACCCCGGAATCCGCCTAACACACACAAACAATTTCATCAAAATCGGTTCAATCGTTTAGTTATATACACGAACAGAAGAATTTTATATATAAAGATTTTTGGACCAGAAACTCTCGCAGGCGTATTTAGAACACATTACTAAAGTTTCATCACAATCTGATCAATGCTTTAGGAATACGTTGAGGACAAACATACCAACATGGATTTTTATTAATATAGATCTTTTGAGACAAAACAAAACCTTTAGGACGTCCTCGGAACACCCAACCAAAGTTTCATCATAATCTGATCAATGGTTTAGAAACGCATATTGGACAAACATACAAACATTGATTTTTAGTTATAAAACTAGTTGACCCGGCAAACTTCGTACCGTCTCAGAATCAATGAATAAAAAAGTCGATTTCTGAACGTCGGGACAAACATCAAACGTTTGACATTCAAAATCAAAAAAACGAAAAAAAACTTCACTTTTAAATTTAATTTGATTTCTGAACGACTTATAAATTTAATTGATTTCTAAGCGACGGGACGAAAACATCAAATGTTTGACAGGTAGGAATAGTTTCTAAGGGAAAGCGAAATTATTGTTTTTACTATATTCCAAGCATTTTTTTCATATTTTACTCACCTTTTAAACCTTCCCTGGACTTCCACAAATAATTCAAAATGAAAATTAACCAAATCACTCCAGCTGTTCTCGAGTTTTAGCGAGACTAACGAACAGCAATTGATTTTTATATATATATAATTTTATTTAGGTATTTATAATACCTAAATATTATAAATACCTAAATAAGCTCGCAAAATTAGCAAGTTGAAGTGGTAGTGGGCCGGTCACATCTGCTGCAGGACCGATGGCCGATGTAGCAAACGAGTCCTGGAGTGGAGACCGCGTCTCGGTAAACGTAGTGTCGGACGCCCTCCAGCCCGATGGGCCGACGACCTATGCAAGGTCGCCGGCAGGCGCTGGCTGAGGAAATCGGAGGACAGGGATGAGTGGCGCCGTCTTGGGGAGGCCTACGTCCAGCAGTGGACTGCAAATGGCTGACGACGACGATTTATAATAATAAGCAATTGCGAATAAGCCTGGTTATTTATTACCTTGTCCAAGCTTTTCATATGTACCGAATTACGGAATCTTTATGCATTTTTTTATAAATATTAATTAATTTATCAATCCGTACATAATATTTTGTAACGCATGAATTCCTAAGACATAATAAAACGCGAATTCCTCGACCAAAGCTGCATGGAAAGCCTTACTCTGCTAAGATTTTCCACATAGCTTATATAAAATTTTACTGCTACAATTTTTAATACAAAATATTTTTAAACTATGCAACTCTGTCAAGGAAGTAAAACAATTTCTCATAAGATATCAGAATTGAACAATAAATTAGACCAAACAATAAATAAATCAAGTGCGATGCGGTGCGGTGACGCTGCGTCGCTGTTGCGGCAGCGCTGCGATTTAATCCCGTACAAGCGCAGCAGCAGTCGGTCACAAATTTATAATTTGCACAATTACGAGTGCACCGAGACTTCGGCTCATGTAGATTTATATATGAGATAGAATGGATTCGTGTTAAATAATTGTCAAACAAAAAACTGGCCAATGATCGAGATTGATGTTTTTTTTTAATTGGTAGTCAGTTACTCTCCCACGATTGAGGCCTAGTTAGTATTTCATTAAGAAACCAGCTGTGTATATTGATTAAAATACAATTTATTAAACTAAAGTCATATATATTATCTCGTCTGTTTCCCACAGGGGTAGGCAGAGACGATGGGTTTCCACTTGCTACGATTGTACAAAGCATGTACAATAGTCAGCATTTTACAAACAAACAACTGCGGCGTAATGCTAAACAACACATTTATATTCATATATTTTCAATAATAAAATCAGTGTTATTACAGCGCTCGTTGGGTTTGGTATTTCTTACATTTTACACTTCCCTCCTAAACTAAAACTAACACACATTATCAACATAATGATAGTATATTGTCTGGACAATATACTATCATTATGTTGACAGTAATAATAGGACTCTGCAGTGTGTTTATAGATATATAAACACTTTACAGTTTTTTGGTCCTTCGAGAACGTCGACTCTTACAGTTGACATACTTCTATACATCTTTTGCTTTATCTACATTCATTAATATCTTCATACCTATAAGTTTATTATAGACACTTTTCACCTGGCGCTTTAAGATATCTGCGATTTGATCGGGGTCAGTACGTCGCGGTCTACCAGTACCAACTCTACAACACTTAATTATTATAAATTAATACAATAAAGAAAACTTACATTAATAATTTTGTATTCTATCTATATTCAATGAACACTGTACGTAGAATACTTTTTTTTATTGCAGTAGATCAGCAGACAGGCAGATGGCTCACTTGATGGAAAGAGGTTACCATCGCCTATGGAGATTTGCAACACCAAAGGTGCTACAAATGCGCTGCTGCTCTCTTAAGGAAAACTGGAACCTGGTCACTAATACCGTAACACAACTCAAGGCTATTATGGCGGCATACTCTAGACCAGGGGTGGTAGCCATCCAGTCAGACAAATAGCCTACCACCTGGCTGTGGGTTCTTTTGTCGCCTCTTACGACAGGCCGCCCGGCCACAGGAAGTTGTATTTTTTCTCCGTTCCTGCACGGATAATAAATGTTTAGCATAGGCCATCGTCTTCCATATGTAAGATGCCCAGAAAGCTGACTACGTTACTTCCCTGAATTGTCGTATTGATCAAAGGATCAAAGGGCTAAGGCCCGAGTTTGAAATCAGCCCTTTGATCATTCGAGATTCCATGAACTATTTTGATAGCTCTTTGTAGAGACTTATAGCTTCATAATTCTATTATTTCGAGGGTCGTTAAAGAAAGAAGAAAAGAAATAAAAAAAAAATTGTTTGAAGAATCAGTGAAGGAAGATGTGTAACATGAATTTTTGATTTTCACTAAGACTTGATAATGGACAAATTTATGATGTAATTGTTTCAAACCGCGATCGCTACAATGCGTAAGAGTGGTTTTGTTTTAAATATTTATCGATTTTCTATTTGACAAGTCTGTATTTAGATTGATTTTATGAAATTTCAGGGTAAGATTTTATACCTTGAAAATCAGCGTTGTGTCGGATAAAATACCAGCACAGCAATAAGCTGAACGCAAATCTCCTTTGCTGTAAATGCGGAGTAAATATAAAAAAACTATGAATTATAATTAGTATAAGTACGTCGCTATGTTTTCAAATAAAATCTTTTTTTTTCTTTCTTTACCTTGTTCAATATCGGAAATCAACGAAGGTTAATTTTGCTATGAAAATTTTATTGTGGTTTTTAATAATTAATTTACAATACCTAAAATATTTTTATATTATTTGGAAGTGCCCTATTCTATACGTTGTTAAATCTATACAAAAGCTTCGTAAGAGCTCGCAGACAAATAAATTCAGCCGCTAGATAAGCGGCGAATAAATCAGGGAGGACGCTTTACAACGCACCCGCGGCACGGATGCAGCGAAAAAAGCGCTGCCTAACATTAATATGCTCTGTGACATATTCTGAGTTGATAATTATATCTTTACACCCATTGTGTTGGTGGTAAGGCAGAGGCACACATGAATATTTTATACTACTTATTAATTAAGCTGTTATCTGTGTTGTGTGTATGTGTGGGTGTGTTATATAATATTTTTACCAGATAGAAAGATTACTAGACGAATCTTATGGACGCTCCACATTCACGCAAGAAAAGAACTTCGAGAACCGTTCAATATTTTTGTATTGTGGAAAGCCCATTATAATATAAGGAAATTTACTTCTGTTGTTTTAAAATAATAATACTCTATAATGGCCGGTTTCTATATCTTACCGACCGTTCATTTGTCTTACTATCGGTTGAAATTTGATATAAGCTCCATACAAGTAATGTCATAATTCAACCGATGGTAAGGCAAGTGAATTAATAGTAAGATACAGGAACCGGCCACAAATCGATTTCAGTTACAACTATCGCTATATAAATTGGAAAATAAAGTTCCGATTTTCGAGCCCGTCGTTTATGGTTTGTGACATATAGTCAAGCTGGGGAAGTCAGTCATTGGGGGAACTCCGTACATCTCCCGTTATTTCTATATTTTAATAGCTACGGCAACAACAAATCGGACAGTAAAGCTAAGACACTAGCGGTGTAACTCCTGAGTGATTAACTCAAAAGATATATATCCGACGCGAAGAGTGATTAGATCTATATATCACTTGCGTTCAAAATGTGTCTTTATATCTTTAACTCTTTGGTTCATTCCTGTTCCACGCGATGACTATAGATCCGAATGAGAAGAAACTAGACTAGAAAGAAAAGAGAAAGAATGATTAGCCCGCGCACTGCGCATGCGTGGTAAGTGAACGAGGAAATCAAATATAATAGCAAGCCAAAATAAATCGCAACACTATAGTTTTATGGTGTAATTTTGTTTTAATGTAATTAATTTTATTATATTTTTTCACTATATCTGTTTATATTTTTTTTCATATCAGTTTATCAGTATTCAGTATATCACTCACAGATAATAACTCATCTTGTCTGCAATTGACACTGACACTATTCACTGTAAAGATAAAGAGTTAAAGATATAAAAGAGTTAACACCTGCCTCTTTTACTATGACATTGGCAAAATCAATGCCAAAGGCGTTGGAGCCATCAACAACAAAGATAGAATAGATATAAAAGAGTGATATTTTTTTAATTCTTTTTTATTGCAGGAGATCAGCAGATAGGCAGACGGCCCACTTGATGGAAAGCGGTTACCATCGCCTATAGACATTTGCAACAGCAAAGTTGCTACAATGCGCTGCTGTTCTCTTAAGGGAGACTAGAACCTGGTCACTAATGCCGGAACAACTCTAGGTTGTTATGGCGACATGCTTTAGGCCAGGGGTGGTAGCCATCCAGTCGGGCAAATGCCCTACCACCTGGCAATATATATCTTTGTATCAAAAAGATATATAGGTATCACTCTTTTCTTCTTGGTGAATGATTTTTCCCATGACTATAAGACACCATTTAATTTGTAGCAACGAGAGGTAGGTTAAATGATACTTCAAATGGCAGACAGTAGTATTCACTGTAGAGTGCTGATGTGAACTAATTTATTTTGGAAACGGTAACCTTAAGTACAAACATTAACAAGTCGTATAGCTAGTACAATATATAGCACAATGTGTGAGCGAGACGGATGATGTGCGAGCGAGATAGAGCAACTATTAATATATGTGTGTTCGCGTTGCGCTAGCTAGCCGCGCAGATTCTTTGACCTTGCCCCCCATCACCCGAACCTTCTGGTGACGGAAACGGTCAACTACAAACCCACACCGAACGCTCCCACGAGAAATCGTCGCCCTCGCAATGTACTCATTGACGAGCCTGATGAAATCACCCGTCTCCTCGCGACTATGAACCCCCCGATGCTCAGAACATCAGCCTGGCATAACAGACGCAGACAAAACAGACGCCGGAGAGCCCCCGGCTCGGATCCTCTTACACAAAGGTAAGACCCACCAATCTCACTCACTCACTACAGACACAAGTAGCCATACAAGATTAGCATAGGCGTGTTGCTGGAGAGTTTCTTCCGCCGCTTCTTCTCCTCCAGCTATAACACGTTGCGAAGCGGTAGTAATGATAGACTAGGATCGGCTTCGCCGGCGGAGTCGATAATTAGTCCCCAAATAATCACTTTAGCCTGTTGGCTTAGCTCATTCAGCCTTTTACGGCTAATTCTCAATATAGAGTCAATCCCCCGCAGCGTTCGAGCCGAGGTCGAACCTCACAGGAGGTGCCTCCTCGAGCGCGCTGCTTCCGGGCTGAACGCCTCCGCTCCCACGGAGTCGGGAAGCCCCCAAAGTCCGGTATCGCTGAAACAGCCATCTGCGGCTATTCAGCTGGGTATAAAAAAAAAAAAAATGCGCTAGCCAGTAGTTCGTTGTCCGCTACGTTGACTAGACGTATGCAGCTCTCATAAACTCTATGTTCGAATTGTAGTAGGCGTTAAATTCCGTTTAAAAAAAAAAGTTAAAAAAAACGAGAGCTGTATGAACCCCACTGCCGGCCGGACTTCCCCATCTTGACTATATATAATCTTTTTTAGCCAGTAATGGTAGGGTGATATTTCGGATAGGTCAGCATTTTTAATCACGCCTGTCATCAAACTCCTATGGTCGCCTCTCTTCAGTTCTGGATATTTTATTATGTTTTGTTAGAGACCCTCTAACCTCTTGATGAATCATGATTCTTATTTCTGTTAGTCAATTTTTCCAATTTTAAAAGCGTATGTCACACCACCTATTGATTCAAATAAAAAAGTAAGTAAAGAATATTACTATGATTTTTTAAATATTGAACTTTTAACTCTCAGTGTGGCTAATAGTCCTTCTTAAGTTTTCGCGACTAATATACATAATAAAACTACGTTTTTCTTTGATTTTTATTCCGACGTTTCGGCCATTTTTCAGTAACAGAAAATAATATGAAATATTCAAAACATAAATTTTGTTGTGCAAGTTCGAGCTATAAATTCATTTATTTTGTGTTTATAAATTTGTATGCCTGTCTTTATAAGGTGAAACGTGTACCATTCACTTATTACTACTTTATTTCCATTGTTTTAGTCGGTAAAGAGACGATATAATCATTTTAACTAGAAATGTCCAGGTTTTTGTATTATTTCATTGGTATAAACGTAATAAATACAACAAAGGACAATTAAGACGTACATTTCTCTCAATAATTTTTACTCGACAAAAGACAAAGTTTGAAATAGAAAATATCAATCATATTTAAGTAACAGTCTATAAGAAAATAGGTTTAAACGAATGAGACCGCAACAACCATATTTCTGACAAACTTGTGATATATGGAAAGCGACGTCTTTGGAACGCGAGTTTATGCCTCACTCGCTCACACTTATATGTGTGTCTCTTTCATTTGTCACTTGTAACAGTGTTTTTAGCCTTAGCCTTATTTAAAGCCTTATTTATTTATTAATTACATATATGTTTTTGTGTTTTATGTAAAAATTTTGTGAATGTATTATTTGTTTATTATGTATAGCGTCGTATTTTTTTAAGTCAATAAATCTTTTCTTTCTTTCTTTCTGTTTCACGATATAAAGGAATAAATCCGTATTAATTAATTCCAGTGGTTTCATTAATATATAACAAAACCAATTTTATTTTATAAATAAATAAAAAATAATAGATTTGATGTATTTTTCAAACATAAAATATATCATAATAGTACATACAGAATAGAGATTATTTTTATTTTATTTAAGTTTATGGCTTGGCAGCTAGGCCTTTAAGCCAGATCTTAGTTTACAATATAGTTTCTTCTTTTTCTTAAGCCTATGTGTAGCACAGCTGCTGTAGGTAATCAGCTAGTGCCATTCAACGGAGTTCTTGTGACAACTCAAAAGGCCACATTTGACTATACAGTTCACATTTCTCACAAAACACATAATTACTACTCAAAAACTATCAATATCCTACAGCTATTGTTCATTTTAGAGTAATTTTACACATTTTTAGAAAATAAAACTGCACAGCACAGCATCTCCTTTCAGTTCCCGCCAAAAACTCCAATAGAGATTATTATTATTGAAAAAAGATAGACTATGTGAAGTAATTTTTGTAAACGCGCCTCAGAAGCTACGACGACACCGTGTGGCGAAGAAAATTGCAATTTGCCAGCGGGACATTAAAACGGTTCCCCAGAATTTGTGAATATTGGCCAGGAATTTATATTACGTGTAACCACATGGTTTGCCTACCACGGTATAGAGTTATAAATGGAATAGAGCTGGCCAATTTCCAGCTTAGGTAGAGACATACTCTCGCCAACTTAGCACTTATGGTGCTAGATCTGGGGCCTGATTTTGCTATTATTATCTCATTTTCTTGATTTTGGTATTCTGTTAACACCGATGGTGTGCTACATATTTGCGGCTTTTGAGGTCGAGACCCTGGGACCATGGGAGCCTGAGGCGCACAAGCTTTATCGAGACATAGCCAAACGTCTGGTGGATGTCTCACGTGACCAAAAGCCTGGCTTATACCTCGGGCAACGCATTAGCGTTGCAATTCAGCGAGGCAATAAACAGCGGTCTAGTACTAGATTTTATAGTTAATTTTAGTTTGTATATATAGTTTATTTTTAGTTGTGATTTATTTTATAGTTTAATTTATTTATAAACTAGCTTCTTCCCGCGACTTCTTCCGCGTGGAATAGTTAAAAAAAAGTAAGTTACAAAACCCCCCCGATTTTATTCTTCATTGATGCCCCGCTCTTTTTGATCTTAGCATGATGATATATAACCTATAGCCTTCCTTGATAAATGGGCTATCTAACATGGAAAGAATTTTTCAAATCAGACCATTAGCGCGTTCAAGCAAACGAACAAACAAACAAACTCTTCAGCTTTATATATTAGTATAAGATATAAGATTCTGGCAAAATAAAGATTATAATTATTATACCTAGTTATACTTATCAGGAGAGATGTTCTGTTCTATTAGATTGTTAGTTCTGCGTTGGTACCAAGATTATCTTTTGATGTAGGCATGCTGAGTTAGCACTTTTGCGGGCGGCGTCGCCCCCTCGCTCGTTCTAACCACCAAGCCACTTGCGATTGCAACACATCCTGTGTTTTACTGCGAAAAACTACAGATTTTTCATAATAATATTACTTGCAGCAGTTAGAAAACTTCTTAAACGGTGCATGTCTCAATAAGAGTCGAAACCCTACAGAGTACATTGTATATATAAAGAATTAGAGAGAGAAGAAAGAGAGAGAATCTATACATATATAATTGCTTGGCCTCACTGTCTGACTGATTAAAATTCAAAAGTTTTTATTCAAAATAAGTTCCACTGGAGGACACTTTTTTAAGATCAATACATATAAGTTAAAACTTAATTTTACTTCATAGTCTATGTACATACATCGCTTCGCAACGTGTTATTGCTGTTAAGGAGAAGAAGCGGCAAGAGACTCCCCAGCAACACATCTAGTTAAAAATTCATTAACTCAAACTTTTTTTTTAACCGACTTCAAAAAAAGGAGGAGATTCTCAATTCGTCGGGATCTTTTTTTTGTTTTTTTTTTTATGTATGTTCACCGATTACTCCGAGATTTATGATCCGATTTACGTGATTCTTCTTTAGTTTGATGCGGAATAGTTGCCATTTGGTTCCCTAAAAATTTGACATAGTTTGGCCCGGTAGTTTTCATTTTATGAACATTTTTTATGAAAAATTTTCCATTCCGTTCCATATGTACACCGATTACGCTGAGATTTATGATGCGATTTACGTGATTCTTCTTTAGTTTGATGCGGAATAGTTGCCATTTGGTCTCCTAAAAATTTAACATAGTTTGGCCCAGTAGTTTTTATTTTACGAACATTTTTTTGTTCCCGTTTCTTGGGACTTATATTTTTTAAGGAGCGCGGCACCTTTCGTAGGTCTACCCATACATAGCTAGACACTAAAAAGTAACAAATAAAATAAAAAAAACTTCGTTTAAAAAACCGTCTTCAAAAACTAAAAAAATACAAAATAACTTATTTCCAAAGCTATTATTATTAATATATATTATCTAAAACATCTTGAAGTCGGTGCAAAGTAAAACATAAAAATTACTAAATATATTTTTTTGAAAATTACTAAGGACAGACTTTTTAATTTTATACTGGAATGTGTTACACAATCATTTTTCGAAGAATTAATGGTGTTGTAGCAAACAGTGCTTACTCAGTAAGACATTTTTGACTGACATATCAACGCATAGCTTCTTCTGTACTGAAGGTGGACACTGAGAAAGGATTTTTGAATCTTCAACCCCTAAGGGGGTGAAAAAAGGGATGAAAGTTTATATGAAACTCTGTAATTTTTATATTAAGAAGCACAAGATTTTGTATACCTGTTCCTGTTTAGAAATAAATATACATACATACATAACTTCATGCCAGTTCCCTTGCGGGGTAGGCACGAACAACAGAGTGCCATTTAGGCTTATTCTTACACACCTCACTTGCCTCTTTGACATTCATAACTCTTGTCATGCACGCTCGTCTGTTCTTAAGGCTCCTGACATCACCTTCTGCTAGTACACGATCAATTTGATCATGGAAGGTGTGTCGTATATGTATATCTTTATTAAGGAGAAGACACTGATCATGTTTCTTTCTTAATGTTTTTTTTTTATTGCAGGAGCTCAGCTGACAGGCAGACGGCCCACTTGATGGAAAGCGGTTACCATCGCCTATAGACATTTGCAACATCAAAGGTGCTACAAATGCGCTCCTGCTCTCTTAAGGGAGACTGGAACCTGATCACTAATGCCAGAACACACCTCAAGGTTGTTATGGCGACATACTTTAGACCAGGGGTGGTAGCCATCCAGTCGGGCAAATGCCCTACCAGCTGGCTGTGGGTTGTTTTGTCGCCTCTTACGACAGGCCGCCCGCCCGCAGGAAATTGTATTCTTTCTCCGTTCCTGCACGGATAGAAAGTTTAGCACATAGCACTACACTTTATTATTATGAGAGTATTATAACACTCAAATGGTTTTGTCCTTTTGAGTCTTCTTAATACATACATACATACATAACTTCACGCCAGTTCCCTTGCGGGGTAGGCACGAACAACAGAGTGCCATTTAGGCTTATTCTTACACACCTCACTTGCCTCTTGTCTTCTTAATAAATATGTACTATCAATGAGTTGGATGGCCTCGACATTTACATGGTTATGAAGCCGTTGCTGGTGGGCTTCAGCGTATTTTGAAGTGAAACTTCTGTATAAACGGGGGGTCTTAGGATTTTTCTGTCACGAAAAAGCGTTACGGCCGCGGGGAGGAGTGCCATAAAATTAGAGTATACTATGGATGCGTTTTTTGATCCCGGATCGAATTCAGTTTTTTGTTTGATAAAATAATATATGTTTAAATATTTAAATAATATTATAAAGCGAAGAGTTTGTTTGTTTGTTTAAACGCGTTAATTTCAGGAACAGTTAGTCCGATTTGAAAAATTCTTTCAGTGTTGAATAGTACATTTATTGAGGAAGGCTATAAGCTATGTTATATTTAAAAAAAAATTAGGGATCCTTACTAAAAGTCCAATAATGTAACCCAAGTTGTAAAAAAATGACCCGAAAAAATCCTTACACGGCGTGCGTTGCGAAAACGATTGATTATAGAACAAAACAATGTACTACCACTTTGCAGAAAATATAATTGTCTACAAAAAATATTGCGTAACCATATGTCTAACTATTGTAGTTATCTCACAATAAGTGTTTTCTTTTATTTTTTTAAATAATTAAAATGCCGTCGCTTCAAAAACTCTTTATTTTGTACCTTGGTATTAATCCTTATCAAAATAAATTACTTCGTATTCAAGACGAATTCAACACCTTTCTAGAACTCTTTGAATTATTCAATTCGGACGTTTCATTCAAAAGATATCGCGTTATATAAAATAAGAGTATTAGTGTTGTAGGCAAATATACTAATATTGTTTGATTGAACGTGCTAATCTCAGGAACTACTGGTCTGGTTTGAAAAATTCTTTCAATGTTATTTAGCCCATTTATCGAGGAAGGCTATAGGCTATATATCATCACGCTAAGACCAATAGGAGCGGAGCTCCAATGAAGAATGTTTCAAAATCGGAGGGTTTTGAAAGCAAATTCCACGCGGACGACGTCGCGGGCACAGCTAGTGCTTAAATAAAAAATGCATTTATTAAAATGTACCTAACCTAACCAAATCATAATTTGCAGTAAACCTGCGAAAACTCGAAATGTTTGCTGGGACGTTTCAGCCACTTGTCCGTTGCCATTTGTTTTTCCACTTGTCCGTTGAAGTTTCACTTCTACTATGGCTACGTTCCATTAGGGACTCACAACAACCACGTTCACGACCGCGATCTTTCCCGTTCCACTTACTTGCCGGCGTTACAATCGTAGACCCAAGTGGAACGGTTATTCGACCCACCTATTGACATGGGTCGTTGTGAGTGTTGTGTGATCGAAAATGATGACGTCATTAGTGACGTTTTCGCCACGACCACAGCGATCGCGGTCGCCTTGTGGAACGGCAACGCAGCATTTTGGGTGTTGTGAGCTACTAATGGAACGCGCTGTTTGTGTCCCAGCACACATTTCGATTTTTTTTTAATTATGGCAGTGACGAGGTCCACTTTTAAGTCTCGATGGAGATCGTCTGATCTTATTATGTACCAAGGAGCATTGGAATAGGATTAATAGGCAACGTGTTATTGGACACATTCTTAGTTTAAGTTATATCTAGTTATTTTAGGTCAGATTTAAATTACTCATTAGTCTTATTTCCTAGATTGCATTATAATTTGAATGTTGAATGAGTTTTTGACGTGAATTGAAAGGAGATGTTGTGCTGTGGAGTTTTATTTTCTAAAAATGTGTAAAATTACTCTAAAATGAACAGTAGTTGTAGGATATTGACAGTTTTTGAGTGGTAATTATATAGTTTTGTGAGAAATGTGAACTCAAATGTCAAATGTGGCTTTTCGAGTTGTCACAAGAACTCCGTTGAATGGCGTCAGTTGATAACCTACAGTTCAGCTGAGGTATATAGGCTTAAGAAAATGAAGAAACTATATTGTAATCTAAGATCTGGCTTAAAGGCCTAGCTGCCAAGTCATAAACTTAAATAAATAATATAATTTTATCCTAGTAGTCCTCCTTACCTTAAGGAACGTTTTCAATTCCTTCGCCTTTCTACTTCCCACAATTTGCGCACTCATACGTATTGTAAACTCACTACACCTGCACACACTTCATCTTTTTATAATAACTCTTTGACAGTGCAGGCTGTCAAACTTTGGAATGCGTTGCCTCTTACTGTCAGAGAGGCCAAAACATCGCCTACATTTACGAACGCACTCAGAAAAAACTACTTTTCCTTAAATAATGATTCCTAATTCTTATATTATAGACTATTTAGTAGATACATATGTTAATTTATAAAGTAATTTAAGTATGTGTATTTAATTTATAAATTATGTAGTTTAAGTATGTTTGTTTATGATATACCTACTTAATGATCTGCACCACCTACATCGCCAGATTAGGTTAAATTATTCCTTAAGTTAGGTTGCCTGGAAGAGATTGCTTTAAGCGATAAGGCCGCCTATTGTTTCTACCATGACAATATTATTGTGTATTTTTGATATTGTATATTTAGTGAGCAATAAAGTGTTATCTATCTATCTAAATAATTAATGATGTATCACTAAGATACATCATTTATGGAAAATACACGTATATCAAGTATTACTTAAAATTCAACCCTTAAGGGGGTAAAACAAAGGCTACATTTTAACTTTTTTCACTATGGCGAGCGAAGCCGCTGGCAACAGCTACTTCTTCTAATCCAAATTGTGTCCGATAAACTCGTTGAAGAACGAACAAAAATTCGATACAATGGTAAATTCGTTTGGGATACTCCAAACGAAGATTGGATAGTAAAAGCTGAAAGTTTTGTTAGCAATGAACCCATTTAGGGATGGGGGTATCAAAAAGATGTGAATTGTATTATCGGCAGTTGTCTAAATGACGCATTAAACAAGCTATAACTGTTAGGGATGGGCGTAATTTCGAATTCGGCATCGATGTTTACTTACATCAGGTATATACAATTTTGATTGTGATGCTAGCAAACAGATAGAGAGCCTAGCTAATCCTATATAGCTGCTCGCTCCAGCCTTTTACACTATCTTATGTATAACGTTTATACTTTTCATAAGATGTAAGAACCTCAGCCAGAAGGCCCAGCTCGCCATACACAACGCGGTGCTGGTACCTACGCTCACGTATGGATGCGAGAGTTGGGTATGGAAGAGAGAGCACGAAAGAAGAGTAAACGCGGTCGAGATGCGAGCACTGCACAAAATCTGCGGAGTGACGGTCGCGGACCGCGTTCGTAATACCGAAGTAAGAAAGAGAGTTGGTCTGAAAGAGAGTGTCGGGGTGAAGGTAAGGAAAGGAATGCTCCGGTGGTTCAGGCATGTGGAAAGAATGCATGATGAAAGAATGACTAAACAGATATACAATGCAAAAGTGGATGGATGCAGAAGTCGTGGAAGGCCACGACACACCTTCCATGATCAAATTGATCGTGTACTAGCATAAGGTGATGTCAGCAGCCTTAAAAACAGACGAGCTTGCATGACAAGAGTTATGAATGTCAAAGAGGCAAGAGAGGTGTGTAAGAATAAGCCTAAATGGCACTCTGTTGTTCGTGCCTACCCCGCAAGGGAACTGGCGTAAAGTTATGTATGTATGTATAAGATGTAAGGGATCTTTGGAGATTTGTCGCAATATGAATTCTTAGTATGTCATTATTGCGCCGGTGACAATATTTCTTGTAGGTTAAAACTCCATTCATTCTTTGAAAAGTATTTGTAGATAGATAAATAACTCTTTATTGTACACCAATACAAACATGAACTTAAAGACTTTGTAATACAATTTCTATATGTATTGAAAAGAAAAGCCTGAGATCTATATATATATATATAAATCAATTTCTGTTCGTTAGTCTCGCTAAAACTCGAGATTGGCTGTACTGATTTGGCTAATTTTGGTTTTGAATTATTTGCGGAAATCCAGGGAAAGTTTAAACGGTGATTAAATATGAAAAAAATGCTTGGAATATAGTAAAAACAACAACTTCACTTTCCCTTAGAAACTATTCCTACCTGTCAAACATTTGATGTTCGTCCCGTCGTTTAGAAATCAATTAAATTTAAAATTCGTTCAGAAACCAAATTAAATTTAAAAGTGAAGTTTTTTTTATTTTTTTGCTTTTGAATGTCAAACGTTTGATGGTCGTCCCTTCGTTCAGAAATCAATGTTTTTTATTTATTGATTCTGAGGCGGTTCGAAGTTTGCCGGGTCAGCTAGTAATATATAAATAATTATGATTAAAAAATATTTTTTAGATAGACGTGTTGCTGAGGACTTGCGTTTCTTTTCAAACACGGAAATAACGAAAGGTGTATGGAGTTCCCCCACTGACGGGCATCGCCACCTTGACTATCTTATTACATACATACATACATACATACATAACTTCACGCCAGTTCCCTTGCGGGGTAGGGACGAACAACAGAGCGCCAGACTATCTTATTCTTCTTTATTAAAGTAAAACGAATAAAGGCATAAATTGAATAATACGAGTTTAATTGTAGCTTAGATGTTTTACTTGGAATAAATTATTTAAAGAAGTAACACCATCATTTTGTTTCATTCTTTCACTGATGTCAAAGGTTATTCTTTTTACTTAAGGAGGTTCTATAGCTTCACCAATAAAGAGTTTTGATATACAAACTCTAACATTCTTCAGCCAATCTCTGTCTATTGCTGGACGTAGGCCTCCCCAAGTATGCGCCACATACCCCGGTCTCCCGCCTTCCTCATCCAGCCCCTGCCGGCGAACTTGCGTAGGTCGTCAGTCCACCGGGCTGACGGTTTGCCGAGACGTGGTCTCCACTCCGCACCTTGAATATAATTAATTTTAATTTGATTTAGCGCATTATATACTTTACTTAAATCAAATTTCGAAAATGTATTTAAGTTCAATTGGGTTGAATTATTAGGCTATTGTTAACAAAAGTTTAAGAATAGAGACAATATAACAGTTCACTTATGGTAAGATTTTTCAATACCTGTACAACAGCATATCATGCGTCTACGCACAGGATATTAATTTTCCATCAGTTAGCAAAATATATGACAGTAAAACATTTGTGGTTTACACAGACGGACGGACAAAGGAACAGAATTAACGAAAATATACATGGTTAGTTTTTGCAAGTAGGCATAAAGATCCTAAAAATGCTAATAATTTTTTAGAACGACTATCTAAAATATTTTAGAATGAATCAAATTACTTTATTTAGGACAGTGAAATTATTATAAAATTAAGTGTAAACAGAAATAGACTAAACACAAAACTTGCCCTAAAAGGGGCATCAGTTTTAGTATAATGCTAGTCAGTCGACCGACGTTGGTCTTCCGCTGAGCCCATGAGGAAAATATTTATTTCATTAGATATAACTTATGACCTGATTTGTATGAAATTTTGTGTGCATTCGGGTAGGTCTAAGAATCGGCCATCATCTAGTTTTCACACCCCTAAATGATAAGGGTGACCCACTCCTAAATTTTTTTTTAGTTTTTTGACATTTTTATGTGATTCGGCATTAAAAAATACATACAACCCAAAATTTTCATCCTTTTACCACTAACCACTATTTTTTTATAGCGATATTGCTATTTTAATAATTTTATACTAGGATGATTTAGATTCAAATTTGAACCAGGTAGATGGCGCTGAAATCGGGTACCAGAATTTAGGTGTTTTTTATTGTATGTGTTCAAGTTTGTCCCGGAATGGTTTAAATTAACGATTGGACTCAGTAGGTGGCGCCGCAATACTCCTCCTAAACGATGGGCTTGATTTTGATGTAATTTTTTGTTTGTTTAAGTGGATTTGAGAATAGTTTACATTAAAATTTGGTCCCGGTAGATGGCGCTGCAATCGGGTTCTAGATTTTTTTAAAGGCAGGACAACGTCTGCTGGGTACAGCTATAAATCTTATACAAATGTAACGAAGACTTTAACGAAGATTTAACAAAGAACTTCGGTACTATCCTTTAGGTTAGCCGAATCGATTCGTCATTAACCCCAACCCGACTTTCGGTAGCAATTCTATGCCAATTTTGAAATAACCATAAACCGATACAGCGTGTGCCGATAGCGGCCGTACAGTTACCGTCCGCCATTTATCTGAGCACATAAAGTCAAACGGGGAAATTAAAAAGAGTAACGTTCGGCATCGATGCCGTCGGGCACAGCACTACTTTTTTCTTTTTAATATAATAGTGCTGTTACTTGTCGATACATAGATATAATTACCTCTTGTTATGACAATGTAAATGTTTAAATCAAGTAAATTAAACACGTAATTTCCAAACTGTTTAAAAAGTTGATTAAATTTTTATATTATTTATTCCGTCTGTCATTTACTCAGTATACAAAATTTAAATCTGCAAGCTCCTATAAACTCCATGATTAAATGGATGGCATATAGATCAGCACAAACAACATATTCTATGTCCCAAATTAAGCAAATTACGCTTGTGTTGTGGGTACTACGGACCGGATGAATGGCTACAATGGTACAATGGACTACTTTGAGACTGATCCACCAGACCATAGTAAATAAGGAAGAAAATTTATTTCCGAAATTTATCATGCCAGGAATTGAACCCGCAACCTCTGCGTTGCAGTGAGGTAGGCCGGCAAATACCTTAGCCCGCTCAATCACAGAGGTTGTCATATTTGAAACATATCTTAAAAGAAATTTATAAAAGAATTCCAATTTTTGACAAATTTGGCCTATTGATATATAATATGTTAGGTATTGTATACATATTATATATCTTGGATTTTATACGTGTCCTAACAATATGAAACCACTCCCGGAAAAATCCCGCGGGATTTCCGGAATGTAAAGAATCACAGATTTTATGACAGAGAATTTCCTATCGGACAATGAAAATATTACATCGGAAACAGATTTTTTTTTGTTTTTAAAAAGTCCCGTGATATAAAGTACCGCAGGTTATAAGTCCTAGAATTTGCTATCGATAAGCGAAAACCGCTTCGAAATCGGCCCGGTAGTTTTTACGTGAATTCTGAAAAATTAAAAAAATGAAAGACTACATTTTTACAATTTTATAATAATAGGTTGGGGAAAAAGTCTTTTCGCATATAGTATGTATGTATTTGTAATAAGATCTCTTTGGCTATACCATTTGTATCTGGCTGGTTTTGGTATAATTAAAAAGTTTTAATTTTAAAGAAGACAATTCCAAATTCAAGTTAGGAAAATGTGTGATTTTCATTTGTTTTTCTTATTGTTAAAATGAGTGAATCTAATGAAGAAATTCGGTACATTTTAAAATTTTACTACAAAAAAGGTAAAAATGCAACACAAGCCGCGAAAAAAATTTGTGATGTTTATGGACTTAATGCAGTATCTTTGAGAGTAGCGCAAATTTGGTTTAAGCGTTTTCAATCCGGAAATTTTGATATCAAAGATGCACGCCGCTCTGGTCGCCCTGTTACGGACAAAATTGATGCCATTTTTGAAAAAGTGGAGCAAGATCGGCATATTAGTAATTACGATGTAGCTGGAGAACTGGGAATTGACCACAAAACGGTTTTGGCGAATTTGAAAAAAGCTGGGTACAGAAAAATCTCGATATTTGGGTGCCTCATGAGCTCACTGAAAGAAACCTAATGAACCGTATACTCATTTGTGATTCTTTATTACGACGTAATGAAACCGAACCATTTTTGAAGAAGCTGATAACTGCTGATGAAAAGTGGATCACGTACGACAAGAACGTGCGAAAAAGGTCGTGGTCAAAGGCCGGTCAGGCTTCACAGACTGTGGCGAAACCCGGGTTAACTCGCAACAAGGTGATGCTGTGTATATGGTGTGATTGGAAGGGCATTATTCATTATGAGCTGTTACCGCCAGGCAGGACCATCGATTTTGAACTGTACTGCGAACAACTGATGAGATTAAAGTAAAAAGTTGAGAGAAAGCGGCTGGAATTAATCAACAGAAGGGGTGTGGTTTTTCACCATGATAACGCTAGACCTTACACAATTTAGCCAGTCAGCAAAAATTACAAGAGTTTGGCTGGGAGGTGTTAATGCATCCGCCGTATAGTCCTAACCTTGCACCTTCAGATTTTCACCTGTTTCGGTCTCTGCAGAATTCCTTAGGCAGTGTCAGGTTAACATCACTAGAAGACTGCCAAAACCACTTGTCGCAGTTTTTTGATCAGAAGCCCAAACATTTTTATAGCAATGGAATCACGTCCCTACCTACAAGATGGCAAAAAGTTATCCAACAAAATGGCACCTACATACTTTAGTCAAATGTAAATAAACTTTATAAAAAACCCTTTTGAATTTTTATATAAAATGCGAAGAAACTTTTTCCCCAACCTAATATTATAGATATACATTATCTTCTAGAAATATGATAACCGCGACGAGATCACGGCGCTGCTCGTCCCAAGCTGGATACGAGTTAAACGGCTAACCACTTAGACCATTACATCATATTCAAATCATATTTAGTTCATATTCAGATAATATTCGAATCATATTCGGTTCATATTCAGATCCTATTATTATTGTTTGAAATAGGCAAACAGTCAGACGATTTTGATAGAAAGTGGATACAGTCGCCAAAGGGCGTTTGTTTGCAACACTAGAAACGTTGCTGATGCGCTTTACTGTCCTCGGATAAATTTTATGAGGCCCTTCTTAAACAAACCCAAGTCGTCGTGCAGCGATTTCAAAGCAAAACTATACAATTATATACATATGTATATATATATAGTAAAGTTTAAAAAAAATGATGAAGTGATTCCATATAGACTTACTAAACTTGAGACGTACGATAAGGTACGTGCACAGTTGTACCAATGTAATAATTTTAAGCAAATTTGTGTATGTGTGATTAGTAGGGTTACGCAAGCGAATGACTAAGTCGGGCACAGAGTAAAGTTATTCCAGAGGTCGCAAATCCACCCCACCACCAATGGGCACAGATTAATAATTATGCATAGTAAATTTAAATAGATCAATAAAAAACTTACTGTTTTATTAATTAGAATGGTGCTTACGTCTTATTTCTACCATCGCATCACTCACCACTGGCTGGCGTTCATCCCCTTGCCTTCAGGGCTGTAGCTAGAATCGAATTTGAGGCAGGGCGGAAGTAAAAAAAGAATTGTATCGATTTTTGGCTAAAACACTCTTTACCGTACACTTAACCAAACTACAAACAATTAGGGGTGTGTAACTCTTTACTGAACCGACTCACTGATCCAAAACAATTAGGTGTTCCAAAAGATTGGAACATCGACAATGTTTCAAATGCATCATTTGGATCTGGAACATCGCGATCTCTCTGACTCTGTTCAGCGCGATCATGTCGCTTACGTGTGAGAGAGACCGACCAGAGTATAATGAATCACAGAGCAACAAGCGTAGCGAGAGAGCAGGAAAACAATAAAATATAGGCAAATTATATATTTTTATTTTTTATTTTTTTATTGCAGGAGTGCAACAGACAGGCAGACGGCCCACTTGATGGAAAGCGGTTACCATCGCCTATGGACATTTGCAACACCAAAGGTGCTACAAATGCGCTGTTGCTCTCTTAAGGGAGACTGGAACCTGGTCACTAATGCCGGAACACAACACAAGGTTGTTATGGCGGCATACTCTAGACCAGGGGTGGTCGCCATCCAGTCGAGTAAAATAAATACCCTACCACCTGGCTATGGGTTGTTTTGTCGCCTCTTACGACAGCCCGCCCGGCCGTAGGAAATTGTATTCTTTCTCCGTTCCTGCACGGATAAAATAATTTATTAATGATCTCATAATTTGCAATTTTTTCAAATATTACTATGAATATCTTTGTTTCAACCTTAACACCGTCTGTCTCAATATGCCTGCGACACGATATATATATATATATATATATATATATATATATATATATATATATATATATATATATATATATGTATTTTTATTTTTGACAACTTTGACACGATGTATCGAATGAAACCGCAGCCCGTTTCTTAGCCTCAGTCCGCGACCTACCATAACAAGACAACCATGATTTTATATCTTTGACTCAATGTTCTAAATGTTCCAAATGAAACATATCAGTGATTCGGAACATTTTACTGTTCCAGATACAAATGTTGCAATCGCAAAAATGTGACATTTCTCCCACGCCTACAAAAAATCATAATCAATCTCTAGTTTATGTTTATTTTAGTTTAAAAGGGAATTCCCCGTATCATAGATATCATTTTGCCAGGTGGTAGGGCATTTGCCCCACCGGATGGCTACCACCCCTGGTCTAAAGTATGTCGCCATAACAACCTTGAGTTGTGTTCTGGCACTAGTGACCAGGTTCCAGTCTCGCTTAAGAGAGCGGCAGCGCATTTGTAGCACCTTCGGTGTTGCAAATGTCCATAGGCGATGGTAACCGCTTTCCATCAAGTGGGCCATCTGCCTGTCTGTTGAACGCCTGCAATAAGAAAAAAATAGATTGCAATATAGTCCATATTGCAATATATGGTACGGGGAATCCCCTCTGCATAACAAATATTATAATTAAAAAGACTCATAGCTTCATGTGATGGCGCTTCAAATGCCATCTATACACAGAACAAAGAATTATTATAATATGAAATGAATATCGCAAACTGTGGTATGTTCGGAAAAGTTTAGCTACATATCACACATTTTTTTATCTCAAACTACGAACAAACAATTTAAGTTACAGAAAAGAAAAAACAACACACATGGCACTAGATAGGACAATGTATATAAGTATAGATATAAGGCCCACACTGCACATGCACTTCCTCACAACACCAGCGTGTAACAGATACACTCTACATTAGTATAAGTTTAGTATTAAAACTAGAATAAATTAATATAATAAGTTATTGGTAAGATACGTTACACCTCAACACAAAAATTAATAAATTAAATGTCACACACAAGAACCAAAATAACTAATAAGCGTGTAGAAGAGTATGCCTGTCTAGCAGACACACTGATAAGGTGGTTTAATTATTGTGGACTGTATAAAAGATAGATGTCTAGATAGATGCTGGTTTATTGGTAGTTATAATATACAAATTATGGCCGTCCGTCGCACTAGCCGTCGTGCGGGTGAGTGTTTCGCGATCCCACGGCAGCCGCCGCCTGCGGCCCAGCCGTGGTCGTGGGGCGGCCCCTCCTCCTCCACGCGTCTCTCCCCGTGCGTGCTCCAACAAGCGTGTTAAATTCAAAAAATTAAATTTAGAAATTACGTTGTAAAAAAGGGTACGGAACGCGAGTCCGTAGAGTTGTTAATAATAAAAAAAACCAATTTAATAATAATAATTTATCTTAGTTTTTGGTATTTTTAAGGTAGGGCATTGTGATTTCACGGTAGGGAATTGCCCCACAATGCCCCTCCCTAGCTACGGCCGTGCTTTCCTTAAGTTATTAATCTTGTTTAGGCAATAGTTCTCAAGAACAAAAGAAATGTACCCCTTGCCCACCCTCGATGTTAAAGTTACATATATACCGAATTTCAGCCAAATCGGTCCAATACTTTTTACGTAAAAGCATAACAAACAAAGAGAAAAATGTATTTTTATCTCGGAAACTATCCCATTTTTCGGGATAAAAAGTATCCTATTTTCATCATCGGCAACGAAAATATATATACCGAGTTTCAGCCAAATCGGTCCAGCAGTTTTTACGCGAAAGTGTAACAGACAGATAGATAGGGTTACTTTCACATTTTCATACATACATACATACATAACTTCACGCCAGTTCCCTTGCGGGGTAGGCACGAACAACAGAGTGCCATTTAGGCTTATTCTTACACACCTCACTTGCCTCTTTGACATTCATAACTCTTGTCATGCAAGCTCGTCTGTTCTTAAGGCTCCTGACATCACCTTCTGTTAGTACACGATCAATTTGATCATGGAAGGTGTGTCGTGGCCTTCCACGACTTCTGCATCCATCCACTTTTGCATTGTATATCTGTTTAGTCATTCTTTCATCATGCATTCTTTCCACATGCCCGAACCACCGGAGCATTCCTTTCCTTACCTTCACCCCGACACTCTCTTTCAGACCAACTCTCTTTCTTACTTCGGTATTACGAACGCGGTCCGCGAGCGTCACTCCGCAGATTTTGCGCAGTGCTCGCATCTCGACCGCGTTTACTCTACTTTCATGCTCTCTCTTCCATACCCAACTCTCGCATCCATACGTGAGCGTAGGTACCAGCACCGCGTTGTGTACTTTCACATTTATTATATTAATAGGGATTATATCTTATTTAAGAACAGACGAGCGTACATGACAAGAGTTATGAATGTCAAAGAAGCAAGTGGGGTGTGTAAGAATAAGCCTGAATGGCGCTCTGTTCTTCGTGCCTACCCCGCAAGGGAACTGGCGTGAAGTTATGTATGTATGTATATCTTATTTAATATCTTAATTTTCTTTCTTTTAATTCTTCAGTGAAAAAGCCCCGTTATGTAGGTATTAATTTCTCATTTATCCATTCTGGTAACAACACATGTTCATCTCAACATTTTCAACACAGCTTCTTACTTTTAGGTGCTTTTTGAAGTGAAACTTCTTTAGAATCCTTGTCATTTGAAACTGAATAGAACGAACGAGCGACACTAGAAAGAGATAAACACATACATCTATAGGACTAAGCCTGCGAGAGAATGAGATAGAATACAGTATATTTAATAATTTAAACACTAATCTCATACAGGTTTGCCAGGTGGTAGGGAGAGTATGCCGCCATAAAAACCTTGTGTTGTGTTCCGGCATTAGTGACCAGGTTCCAGTCTCCTTTAAGAGAGCAGCAGCGCAGTTATAGCACCGTTGGTGTTGCAAATGTCCATAGGCGATGGTAACCGCTTTCTATCAAGTGGGCCGTCTGCCTGTCTGCTGAACTTCTGCAATAAAAAATAAAATAAAAAGATAGAGTTGGATATGTTTTGAAGTTTTTCGTTAATACTTCAAATATCGTGCTTTAAAGCTTAAATGTATTATAAGGATATATTATATAAAATGTGACGTCACGACATTTAGAATCCTTCCTATCCCTTGTCACGCTCTGTTTCACTTCTTTTTGAAGTGAAACTTCTATATAGACTAACTTCTATATAATATATATAATATATAAGAGGCGAGTGAGGTGTGTAAGAATAAGCCTAAATGGCACTCTGTTGTTCGTGCCTACCCCGCAAGGGAACTGGCGTGAAGTTATGTATGTATGTATGTATTCTATATAATATAATAGTCTAACTTTTATATATAGTGGAAAAACGAATCGCAACGAACAAGTGGCAAAACGAATTTGCACACATTTCGATTTTTTATACACCTGTCTCTGTAATAAATTTTTCAAAGCTATACTATTTCCATTTCTTTATATTCTCGATGACAGCTCCTGTGAAACTTGAACGAGCGTCTTTTCTACATTATGTATAAATTGTTTAATAAAAATATGACGCTTACGCACGTACAAGGTCATAGCAGAGTCGGAGAAACTGATAGGGATGGAGCTATCGATACACGTAACACGATAACAGACCCGATATTTTTTTACAAAGTGTAAGAAACTAAACTATTGCCGGATAATTTTGTACAAATTTATTTACTAATATTACATTTCATTACGAGACGTAATTATATTATGTTGATTCTTTATATACACATACATACATAACTTCACGCCAGTTCCCTTGCGGGGTAGGCACGAACAACAGAGCGCCATTTAGGCCCATTCTTACACACCTCACTTGCTTCTTTGACATTCATAACTCTTGTCATGCACGCTCGTATGTTCTTAAGGCTCCTGACATCACCCTCCGCTAGTACACGATCAATTTGATCATGGAAGGTGTGTCGTGGCCTTCATTTCCTTTATTTCTTTATTTTAATCAAAATCTGATGAATCGTCATTATCACTCGATGAACTCTCCCCAACATTTATTAGTTAGTATTAGTTCCTGTACTTCTATATTAGCCTAAATGGCACTCTGTTGTTCGTGCCTACCCCGCAAGGGAACTGGCGTGAAGTTATGTATGTATGTATGTATGTACTTCTATATTATCGAATGCCAGATGAATTTTCCAATTCGACGCTATAATGCTTTGGGTTCTTCTCACAATTTTTCTTCTATTTATACTAATATTATAAATGCCAATGTTTGGATGGATGTTTGTTACTGAAACACGCCAGAACAGCTGAACTGATATAGATGAAATTTGGTACAGATTATTTGTATGTCTTTCAAAACCACGGGCTATAAAAATGGCCCGGATATTTGGAGGGCTTGCGTGGGGCCATGGGAAGGCCAACACGTAGAGGCCTTTTGACAAATTTAATGTAAATGTGGCGTGACACTGACCGGCGATTATCCCTGTCTACACCATATAATAATGCACCCAAGGACAATACCCGGCCAGTGTAGGACTATTATGGGAAATGAAGACAAAAAGCACCGGGCTATTGGGGTGAACTGCTAGTGGTACTGGGGGTCTGGGAATATGGGGACTATGGCGTCTGCCCGTCGCAATGTTCAGGGAACATGGAAAAATGGGCAGACGGTGACTCGCCACTCCCTGCATGGGCCCCAAAAAATGCCATAAAAGACAGGGGCAACATGGGTGTGAGTGGCTAAGGGGTGTAGAGAGGTGGGCTGCAGGTTCACCAAAGCTACTTGTACAGATTATTATTATTAACGCGCGTGAAGCCTCGGAAATAAAGCTAGTAAAACATACATAGAGCCTTAAATTATTACATAGATTTAAAATAATAGTCTAATTTTTACAATATACTTAAGTTTGTTTTGTTTTTTACAACTAATTCTTGGTACATATGTACTATACTAATACTAATATTAGAAAGAGGTAAAGTTTGTGAGTTTGTGACGTTGTAGGGGGTAATCTGTGGATCTACTAAACCGATTTTAAATTTTTTTTTAATGTTCGAAAGCTACGTTAACAGACACAACACAGACAGAACGCGGGTGAAACCGCGCCGGGCCGCTAGTCTTAATATAGACGTGTTATTTACATATCCTTATTTAACACAATTTATCATTTTAATTTCCAATTCAGCTAAGTATTGATGGTGCTTTTTATTAATTACTTCTGTAATGATCTTGGCAATTATCCGTGCAGGAACGGAGAAAGAATACAATTTCCTGCGGCCGGGCGGCCTGTCGTAAGAGGCGACTAAACAACTCACAGCCAGGTGGTAGGGCATTTGCCCGACCGGATGGCTACCACCCCTGGTCTAGAGCATGCCGCCATAATAACTTTGAGTTGTGTTCCAGCATTAGTGACCAGGTTCCAGACTCACTTAAGAGAGCAGCAGCGCATTTGTAGCACCTTTGGTGTTGCAAATGTCCATAGGCGATGGTAACCGCTTTCCATCCAGTGGGCCGTCTGCCTGTCTGCTGAACTCCTGCAATAAAAAAAAATTAAAAAATCTTTGAAAGTTGCACCCGTGACTGAAAAATTGAGAGGAAGAAGAATGAGGTAGTATGGGCATATAATGAGAGAGGAAAGTCACGTGATGGATTGTGTGAAGGATGATATGATGATTTGTGGTGTGACAGAGGACGTATGTCAGAATAGAGGAGTGTGGAAGAAAAGGACATATTGTACCGACCCCAAATAATTGGCAGAAGGTGAAAAAAGAGAAAGAGAGAGATTTTGTGGATTTAATGTCCGTTCCTAATCCGATTCCCTAGACTCTGTCTTACTTTTAGTTATTTGAACCATAAAAAATAAAATAAAATTCTCTATTTTCCATAACTAGTCTGTAAATAATCAGAGAGCAGTAAATCCAATATAGCACAACTGCAAGACTCAAATACGAGTGCAGTATATTATATTAGGCCAAGAACAGCGCTGCGCTTAAATAATTCACGGCTGTCGCAGTCGCGGGCGTGTGCGCGGCTTAATTCCGAATTTGATTTCAAAATTCGAATGTTGCATTCTATCTTTGAAATATTCTCAGTTCGTTACATACGATACTACCTTACAATTTTATAGAGAAAATCTAAAAATACCGTGTTATCCGTGCAGGAACAGAGAAAGAATACAATGTCTTGCGGCGGGGCGGCCTGTCGTAAGAGACAATAAAATAACCCACAGCCAGGTGGTAGGGTATTTGCCCGTCTGGACGGCTACCAGCCCTGGTCTAGAGTATGCCACCATAACCACCTCGAATTATGTTCCGGCATTCATGGCCAGGTTCCAGTTTCCCTTTAGAAAGCAGCAGCAGATTGGTAGCACATTTGGTGTTACAAATGTCCTTAGGTGATGGGAACCGCTTTCCATCAGGTGGGCCGTTTGCTTGTCTGTGCAATAAAAAAAAATATTTCCTATGGTCTGGGTGTCTCCGGATCGGTCCCAGAGTGTTCCGTTGTATACTACCCATACCACAAGTGTAACTTGTTTAGCTTGGAGATATTGTGTTTTTCTACCGATTATTTATTAATTTTCATTAAGTGTGATTTTTGTTACTTAAGGTATGCAAGTAATAACAAATTACATTTAAATATTCTAATTTAACGGTTAAAAATTATTTAAGTTGTTATAGATGTACGGTCTTATTCATATTGAGTTAAAGTAAGCTTGTAGGCTTCTTTAAGAATCTTAAAGAAGAATTTTATTCAAAAGAAGTAGAGACAGAGAGTAATATACGCCGAGAGTCAAAACAACAGGCTACGGTTAACGTAGCTGACACTTGCTACGTGTGTAGTGCTACACGGATTGGGTCCCGATAGTCGCAGTCATAGATAGCGCTACGCTCGTAGCGGCGTACAATCTATCATCCATGAATATTGTTAAAAAATTATTTAATTTTCTATACTTAATATTATAGAGAGGTAAAATTTGTGAGTTTGTGACGTTGTAGGGGGTAATCTCTGGATCTACTAAGCCGATTTTAAAATTTCTTGTACTGTTAGAAAGCTACGTTAACAGGGAGTGTCATAGGCTATATAACATAACGCTATATACCACAGAAGCGAGACAGAGCGCGGGTGAAACTGCGCCGGGCCACTAGTCTTTATATATATAATTCTTCTGTACGTGTGTTGACAGTGAACTCCTCCTAAACGGCTGGACCGATTTGAATGAATTTTTTTGTGTCTGTTCAAACGGATTCGAGGATGGTTTAGATTCACAATTGGACCCGGTAGGTGGTACTGCAATTGGGTTTCAAATTTTCTTCTAGGCAGGACAACGTCTGCCGGGACAGCTAGTATTATTATAAAATTCTAAACATGCTATATTTGTAGATTAAAGCTATTTAGAAAAAAATCCCAACCGGAATAGACCTATATAAACGATGGAGAACATGATGCATTAAAAAAAAAATCTTGTCTGTTTATCACTTTGTCTGTTTGCTCGGGTTTCACGTAAAAACGATTGCGACGATTTCAATGCGGTTTTCGCTGATCGACAGCTAATTCTTAGACTTAAACTTTGCGCTACTTTTATCCTGGGAATACCGCGGGATTTTTACTGGGAATAATGTAAAAGTGGCCTGATTAAAAAAAAAAATCGAATTCCAACTTGATCTTTTATTGATCGATAGCAAATTTATATATAAATGATATTTTTTATTACGGTTTGAAGTTGTTCGGATGCATACATCAACTTACTCCGACACAGTTGCCACTAAAAGGATAGATTATATTATCTCTTAAATGCTGCGATAGTGTGTCCCGGGAATTTCAAGTCAAGCGTGGACAGAGGTGCTGACGTATTCTACTAAGGAAATAAAATCCAACTGATAATAGTATACCATTTAAAAAAAAAAATTATTGCTGGAGTACAGCAGACAGGCAGACGGCCCACTGGATGGGAAGCGGTTACCATCGCCTATGGACATTTGCAACACCAAAGGTGCTACAAATGCGCTACTGCTCTGTTAAGTGAGTCTGGAACCTGGTCACTAATGCCGGAACACAACTCAAAGTTGTTATGGCGGCATGCTCTAGAACAGGGGTGGTAGCCGTCCAGTCGGCCAAATGCGCTACCACCTGGCTGTGGGTTGTTTAGTCGCCTCTTACGACAGGCCGCCTGGCCGCAGGAAATTGTATTCTTTCTCCGTTCCTGCACGGATAAAAACCATAACCATAACGTAATGTAAACCAAATTGTATTAAATCAAGCAATGTACTTATTGCTTGATTTAATACCAATATAAATAAACTACTGTAAAAACGCTTTGAGCGTAGCTTATGCTGGTGTGAGCGAGCTTTGGCATGTTTAGTATGGGACACAATAAATCACAAATATCGTAGTTATAGTGATTGGAATTTAAGAAGAAAAATGTCTAGACAGTATAGGTATATCCTTATACATGTACATACTATAAAACAAATCGCTTTCCGCTCTGTCTGTTTGTATATCCACTAACTCATCCTAAACCATGCAACGGATTTTCAAGCGGTTTTCATTTTATATATATACTAGGTTTTTTTTTCATAATATTCGTCAGACACACATTGTATATCCCCAAGCTAAGCAAGTTACGCTTGTGTACCCAGACTGTAGTAAATAACAGATATTGCCGTTCCGAAATTTACCATACCAGGAATCGAACCCGGAGTCTTTGCGTTTCAGCGAGTTAAGCCGGAGAAGACTTAGCTCCCTCAACCACAGAAGCTGGTAAAGTTTGTAAAACTGTACATAGTGTTCGGTCCTTGTCTAGTATGAAGTAGGTGGAACATCGCTCCATGAATTTTGCTGTCTTCCCTCTTTCTGTCAGAGGCGACGGCCAATGCACAGCAGGGTAAGGGCAGCCATTTTGGAAATTAATTCGCTGTGCGCTCATCCTTTTCTTGGATAAGATTCTCTCAAGAGCCAGGAGAGGGCGGATCTTAAGGTTGGAGCGTCTGCTTTTATAGTGCAAGGATATAAGTCATATCTACCAATACATACATACATAACTTCACGCCAGTTCCCTTGCGGGGTAGGCACGAACAACAGAGCGCCATTCAGGCTTATTTTTAAACACCTCACTTGCTTCTTTGACATTCATAGCTCTTGTCATGCATGCTCGTCTGTTCTAAAAGCTCCTGACATCACCTTCTGCTAGTACACGATCAATTTGATCATGGAAGGTGTGTCGTGGCCTTCCACGACTTCTGCATCCATCCACTTTTGCATTGTATATGATAACATTACATAATAGCATATTATCAAAGTTCAAAACTTTAATCTTGACCTCATTTTAAGCAAGTGACGAAAAAACCTTAAAACAACAAATAAAACAATCTTAAAATCTACATACAACGATCTTCAGAAGATGTGTTTGTCGCACACAGTTACATACAAACACACACACAGTCATATTAATAGCATTAATAGACGCGTCAGCTGTAAGTCTCATTTAAAGGGATTTCGACCTTATTTCAGTATGGATAAGGTTCTACAAATTAGGCATAAGTTTGTCTATTTTGAAATGCTAACATTCAGGTCCTGACTTCGTTCGAGTTAACCGTGTATTAATGCTATTTTCTAAGCATCATCTATATATTTTTATTGGCTCTCCAGATCCGGTTATCGCAATTTATCCAAGTCGTCAGCGTCAGTGCAGGATGTTGTAACTATTATACATTTTTTGGTGATATGATTTTTTCGTGCCTACCCCGCAAGGGAACTGGCGTGAAGTTATGTATGTATGATTTTTTCGTCAATTTTTTTTTATTTATTATTTTCTCCCTTAAATACAAAAGTAAGTAACAAGAAATTTTTGTGTAATTATAAAAATTAAATTAAATTTATCCGTGCAGAAACGGAGCAAGAATAGAATTTCCTGCATGTGGGCGGCCTGTCGTAAGAGGCGACAAAACAACCCACAGCCAGGTGGTAGGGTATTTGCCCGACTGAATGGCTACCACCCCTGTTCTAAAGTATGTCGCCATAACAACCTTGAGTTGTGTTCCGGCATTAGTGACCAGGTTCCGGTCTCCCTTAAGAGAGCAGCAGCGCATATGTAGCATCTTTGGTGTTGCAAATGTCAATAGGCGATGGTAACCACTTTCCATCAAGTGGGCCGTCTGCCTGTCTGCTGAACTCCTGCAATAAAAAAAAATGCTATAAATAATTGTATGACTGTTGAAACGTTTGGATCATGGGGTCCTGAGGCCATGAGCCTCTACCAAAATTTATTGAATTTATCGAAACTACTGACTCTTCAGGTGATCAGAAGGCTAGTGCTTACCTCAGGCAACGGATCAGTATCGCGATCCAGCGAGGAAACGTAGCCAGCCTTCTGGGCACCTTACTCATAGAAAACGGTGATTTAGGCTCAGTATTCTACTTATAGTCCTGAGAGACTATGGGTAGAATACAATATAAATAAGTTAAGTTTTCTTTTATTGTATTAGATTATTTATAAATGTCTTCATTGTACTAGCTTATAATTTTTGTATGTAAATAAATCAAGTGTTTTATATTATTATAGCTGTCAGTCCCCCAAATAAATATATTATAAAATTGTGAAAAAAAAAGTATATGAATGTAACATATAAAGTACTACTTCAATTGAAAAAATCATTAAAGCCATACAAACAATTATCTATTAACCGACTACGTAATTTAATTAACAGAGTTGGTTTGAAAGAGAGTGTCGGGGTGAAGGTAAGGAAAGGAATGCTTCGGTGGTTTGGGCATGTGGAAAGAATGCATGATGAAAGAATGACTAAACAGATATACAATGCAAAAGTGGATGGATGCAGAAGTCGTGGAAGGCCACGACACACTTTCCATGATCAAATTGATCGTGTACTAGCGGAGGGTGATGTCAGGAGCCTTAAGAACAGACGAGTGTGCATGACAAGAGTTATGAATGTCAAAGAAGCAAGTGAGGTGTGTAAGAATGGACCTAAATGGCGCTCTGTCGTTCGTGCTTACCCCGCAGGGGAACTGGCGTGAAGTTATGTATGTATGTATGTATGTATGATAAATAACGCTTCTGAGAACCGTAAATAAGATATTAAGAGCCAAAATATTTTTGGAAACAAACACATGCTATAATAAATATATCCAGAGTTTCAATTTGGCAGGTACAACGTTAATTGGGGACTTGTAGTCACCCAGGTAATAAATATCGGATGAGACAGACTCAGGCAATGAGTTCCACTCCTTTGCAGTGCGTATGATGAAGCTAGATGCAAAGCGCTTCGCTCTTATAGGTGGAATATCTATATATCGATGCCGCATGCCGGTCGAAGGGAGATGGCGGGATCAGATCGAAGAGCTCAGCTGCACACTATACAAAGTGACTCCAAAACTCGAAATAATAATATGTTTATAAAGTTCTCAATACAACTGTTTATACATCTCTAGGGAAAACAGTAGCCTAGTCGAATGCCAGGTCGCTTGGAAAAATCTTTAATGTTTTTCATGAAAATCAATTAAGCCATTTCCAATTAAAAGGAACAAATTAACATTAAAATTCAGTGTCACAAAATTTAATACGTCTGTTTGCTTCTTGTTTTCTTATATTTCTTATTTTTTTATAATCGACTGACACATATTGTGTATCCACAAACTAAGCCAGTTACGCTTGTGTTATGGATCGCAAACACCCAGACCATAGTAAATAATCGAATAAGACAAATATCATTAAATAATCACCCCTTTTCCTTACAGGTATTAATATATACAAATTACACTATGGATTGGTGTAATCAATCTCGACTCCGATTCGATTCCTGAGTAGGGTAATTGATTTAAAAAAACTAATGATGCCATTTTAGTTGTTATCAAAATCGGCGCCTAAACTTCTTTGAGTATTTTGCGCTATAACTTAAATTTCGAATTAGGCCATAGAGGCTTGAATACAACTTTTCTGACTTCATTCCCCAGATATGCTTTAATTAAATTCTTTAACATAACTTTTACAAACAAACAAATCTACCTATACATATTGTTATAGTTACGCTTTCAAAAGTCAAACAGAACACTTGATTCTTCTTCCCACCATTCAAATATAATTTTAATCGCCATCAGAATTACGCCGAATTTCCTTTAAAAATATCAAAAGAAATACGTCATGAACATACGTAGTTTTAATGCATTTGAAATTCAACCTTATTCTGTATATGAATAAATATGAATTTTGTCAGTATATAGGAAAGAGATATGTCACGAATGTTCGAATTTGGAAGGAGCTTTCCGAATATTGCCGAACTGGTACCGATCGGGTCCGAGCGGCGCCGAGACGCAGCGAACGGCGAATGCATTACGGCGTAGTGCTCTAGGGTTGACCATTGCGAAAATCTTTTAAATATAGGCAACCGGAAGCATATCAAGTCATAGTAATGGGACTACCCTGGAGACCATTTTTTGAAGGTCATACATATATGTTAGAATTAAGTCTCGCAACATGTCATCGCTTTTGAAGTATAAGCGGTAAAAAACTCACCAGTGACTTATGTAGTTAACAATTCGTTTACTTAGCATTATCTTAAGTTTTCGCGACTAACTGCTGCGGCTCAACGGCCTCCGAAACGAGAATACTGCACTCTTCTGTTCAGCGCTGTCTCCTGCCACTTACAGGCCTGAAGGTCATGCAGATCAGCCTCCACTACGTCACTTCAGCGATATCTGGGGCGCCCAACTGGTCGACGTCTTGTCTCGGTCGGCCCAGAAACGTTCTTTTCACTCAATTATCTTCCCTCATTCTTTGTAGGTAGCCAAGCCAGCGCAAGCAACCCACCAGCTCTTCAATTTCAATTTGCAATCTAGTATTCGCGACTAGTGTACATAATAAAAACTATGTTTTAACGGTTTGAAGTGCAGCATTTTATTTGATTTTTATTTTTATTTCAACGTTTCAGCCACTTTTCAGTAGCCGTGATCACGGAAGATAAATGTCACGTGTCGATGAGTATTGTTGAAGTTCTTATTTAGTCTATCACCAACTTGTTCGTTTCAATTATTTCTTTATGGTTATTATTTATTCTTTGGGAGCTAATCTAATTTACCACCACTTCACAAGGTGTTGTGACTTGAATAGAAGAAGCGGCGCAAGAAAATCGCCAGCAACATGCCTAGCTCTAATAATTTTATATAATATTAAATTGAGCAGACGAGCGTGCATGACAAGAGTTATGAATGTCAAAGAAGCAAGTGAGGTGTGTAAGAATAAGCCTAAATGGCGCTCTGTTGTTCGTGCCTACCCCGCAAGGGAACTGGCGTGAAGTTATCTATGTATGTATTAAATTGAGTGGGAGGAAAAAGAGAAAAATGTCAATCAAGTTGAGTTGCGTTCCGGTGCACGCAGAAAGGGCTCACAGTGTCTTGAGGTCTAGCAGTTGTTTTTTTTTCTGGGTTTATTAGGTCTTAATATATAGTTTTGACGATCGGATCCCAACAGTTTTTTGATTTCAATAGTTTCGCACATGATACTAGGCGTGAAACGATTCTCTTTTGCGAGGACTTGTGGTTAGTCGAACCTCGATGTAGTGGTTGGATTTATCCAGCGTATGTGAACAGATTGCTGATTTCGTAGACCTGGCCTGTTTTGTCGGAAATGTGTTCTTTTACCTATGTTTTTATGCTTCTTTTTGTTTGCCCAATGTGTGATAGATAAACCATCTTACAATCTAGCTTCTAGGCATTCCTTTTTTTGTAGCAATTTTTTATTTCTTATTTGTCTATCACAGGCTTTTTTTATTTTTAAAGACGTAAACTGTTGGGGGCTAAGAAGACGTGATTATTAAATACTAGCTTCTGCATGCGACTTTGTCCACGTGGAATTGAAAAAAAAAGTAAATTAAAAAAAACCCCCGATTTTGAAACATTCTTCAGTGGTGCTTTGCTCCTATTGGTCTTAGCATGATGATATATAGCTTATAGCCTTCTTCGATAAATGGGTTATCTAACACTAAATTTTCCAATCAGACTAGTAATTCCTGAGATTAGCGCGTTCAAACAAACAAATTCTTCAGCTTTATATATTAGTATAAGATACGAGAGGCTTACATTGTTACGAGATATATTTTCAAGTGTAACTTCAACGGTGGCAGAAACAACTTAAGACAGCCACGCATTCCAATATTAAATTCAAATTTAACTTATACAAAAAGTTTGTATATCCATCATAAATAAGTTATACTTTGATTTTTCGAAAAAGTAATGGAGTTGTAGCAAACATTGCATAACAATAGAAAAAAACTTAGCGTCGTAATATCAACGGGTGTAAGTACTAAGACTAATGTATGTCATTGTCATTATTGAAAATTAGGTATAGCAGAAGAAACATGAAAGTAGAATAAAGGCTGTTGAAATGAGAGCTTTGAGAAGTATTGTAAGGTTAATGTAAGTGATATAATATGAAAGAATATAATAAGGGAACGTTGTGGATGTGTGACGAGAGATAAAAAAAAGGATAGTTAAAATGGTTAGGGCATGTAGAGAGAATAGATGAAAGTAGAATCACAAAACAAGTAGGTACGTAACAGCAATGTGACTGGTAGAGTCGGTGACGGTAGAGCACGTCGTAGTAGCCATGATCAAATTTGAGATAATTTGAAGAAAAGTCTGGTAAAAAGCACCTTAAGTATACATGTATGTTTGAAGAGTTTAATAAAAGTAGACGAAGCCCAAAGTATCTGTCAGGATTGGAGTAAGTGGAAATTTATCGTTTCTGCCGACTCCAATGGGAAACAGGCCGGATACCCGGAATGCTTGTCCAAAGTGGTTTAGCGGGTCTAACACATCAGTTATCTCGATGTGCAGGTTTCATCATGATATTTTCCTTCGCCATCAGGACTAGGTAATAGTAATGCTCGGGTTCTATCTGGGATAATCTTAAAGTTATGACGGTAGCTAAATGCATCTTAAAATAACGCCATTAACCCATAGTTAATATTTAACGTCATTCACAATTAATAACAATATCGCATCACAAATAACGTATTAAATTTATCGCTACATCCGCGTAAAGCAGTTAATAACTATAATATTGTGCCAGAAATAGGCTGACAATATGCACAGCAGGTTTGAATTTACTTGAGTAATTCACATGCTTTCCAGGGGGATTTAAACTCGCGTCATTTGCAACGCAACTGCGTTAACCTCTAAGCTATCATGGCGTTTTTTATGGATTTTCATTAATTATTATAGAAAGTTAAATGAAAATTACGTATGCAGTGGAAAGCTCTGTAGTAGTAGCCCTGTACCGTAGGGCGGGGCGTGGTGGCGGGCGAGCAGCGCGGGGAGCCGGAGGGGTGTCACCGCCGACTCGCGCCAGTCAGACGCGGGGCGCCGCGCAGCCCGCACGCGATATGCGCGCCCTCTAGCGTATTATGTTCCTCCCAGACCTACCTCGAGCCTGCATGGTGGACGACGTAGCTACGTACTTACAAGCGCCCTCCTCGGGACAGGTGGCTACAATTATTAACAACAACCCGATATGTAATTAACAATGATCATATTAACAGATGTTGTGAGCTGATGTCGCTTGAAAAACGACCGCAACCGGGTATTTTTGGGGACACGGCTTGACCGCGCGCGACAGCCCTAACTTGCACGTTCGAATCGCGGAAAACGTAAATTCGATATTTGAAATTAGAATAATAATTTGAATTTCAACTAAATAAAACGACACGTGATTTGAAGTGGATGTAAATGAAGTTTAAAATTTGTAAATGGAACATTTGTTCTTCGTCGATGAAATGAAAACAAATGAACTTGACACGTGATGAAGTGAGGTTAAATGAAGAATGAAATGTGAACAAATGAAGAAAATAAATTAATGTATTGTGGCAACAGCAATGTGTAAACAGGTCGATAATGGGGGTATTCGTGACAGCTGTGAAGTTCACGGGTGATGAAATTCGTGTTTATGTCGAATTTACACCTAATAAATAAATGTAAATTATTGCAGAGAATTTACAATATAAATATTTATATGGTATGGTTTAATTAATAGCGTATTGACTACATTATAATATATAAATAATAATATTTGAATTCGGAATAGAATAATAAACAAAATCTTACATTTAAATGAAAACAATTTCTTACAAATCTATACATGTCCAGCTCTATGGTTTTTTAAATTAATCAAAAATCTCAATGACTTACATTTGTTAAGATAAATTCAATGATAAATAAATTGTGAAAACAGTTTACACTTAAAATAATCAGGAAATAGTGACTCATTGGAATGGAGCTTTCGAATTGAGTCAAGAATTTAGTCATCAACATTTAAAATTACTCTACGACACTATTAATAAACTATTTACATTAGTACGTTGTAAATACAATATGAGTAATATTAAAAAGTTTTGCAGAATGTGTTTTCAACAAGGTATAATATAATCTAATATAAATACGTATATAATTTGAAGAAAAAAAACAAAAATTAAAACCTATGTAGGTACAAAATTATTAAAAAAAAAATATATAGACAACAAATAATTGAATTTTAGTTATATATTTCAATCTTTAATGTTTGAATTTAAATCTATACTCTTTACATAGTTTCATGGAATATTGATAGTGATACAATTAAAAATATAATTACATAGAGACGAGATACGGAAAAAAGCTAAACTAACTTAAAAATAAGATTAAATACAAAAATAAACTAAGTAATAAATAGTAAGACAAAAATTTCAATCTTAATACGATAGAAAAATTAATTCAAAACGAATTAATTAACAATTAAAATGAAAATAAAAATTAGCACATTGATGCTCAACATTAGAGCTTTTAATAACCTTTTAGGTTTAAACCAAAAATTAAACTAAATAACGCTACAAACTATTTCGCAATAATAAACAATATTTTTGTGATTATCAATCGTCATATTTGACTGATAACAGTCAAACATAGATATTTATTTATATAGCATGAAAATTATAAATGTAATGCAAAATAAACACATTATATAACGGTTTGTTCCTATAGTAATCACAGACAAGTGTTTAAGATTTTGTGTAAAAATTAGTCATGCTTATTTTCAAGCAAATTTGTAATTTGCAAAAAATAGTACGTACCTAAAGTATAAGGGTCCCAAAATACGGCCCATTGGGATGTTTAACAAAATGTTAGTCACATTTCCACACACAATTTCAAAATAGGAATAAGTATTTAAAATATTATTTTAATATTTAGGGCCGCTTGCATAAGATTGCTTAAATTTATTTAAGAAACACAAAACGTATTTAACACCCTTAAATACAATTAGCGTCTTGCACAACGCAAAATATGCCGCTAAATATGTTTAAAGAACTGTCAATACGTTTTGTGTAAAACGTATTTAGGCAGTTTAATATGATTAACTAATTTTATTCAAAGGCGATCGTTATGCAAGCGGCCCTTAGTGTATTATTTTATTTATAGTTTGGTTTTGTACACATTTTTCAATGAATTTTAAATATTTTAATTATAAAATGAACGGTTTATCATCAATACGAGTAATCGAGAAAAAATATTTTTGAATGAATTTCAAACGCGATTTCAATTTGATTTATTTTTTATTCAGGTTAAGGCCACCTTTAATTAGCAGTGATTGAACGCTGAATAACTAGTAGTCGGAAACCCAGATTAAAACACAAAAATAAAATATATCTTGAAATCGTTAAAACGAGTTTTAAAAAGTCACACTACTACTTTAACATATTTATTTATCGGCATTTATCTGCATAATTTTTTTTTTTCATAATTTTATTATGACAATTAAATGAACTCTTTGGTTCATTTCGAAATTTTTTAAATATTTTTATAACAAAACCTATTATATATTCTGAAAAGAATTATATTCTTCATTTTTTAAATAAGAGAAGAAAGAAAAAAAGAAAGACAGACGAAAGAAATATTAGATTTTTACAATACATTACGAAACACATTGAAATAATAATCATAAAGTAGGTATTAGATTAAGTACATACCAAAACAATATGTCTCGCGACGGTACCAAATAGATACAGGTCAGCAAAACCAGGCAGCCTGCCTGACGTTGGTTTTCAACTAAATCTAACCTTATTCTATTAGCCAATAGAAAACAGATCAAAAATTCCAAAATCTAGCTAAAAAATAGAGGCAATCCATTTAGAATACAATAGGAAAAAACATAAAACGAACTAACGGTTGTTTTTGAGAGATTTATTGAATAATAAAAGCCTCGAACGAATCGATATGGTGGGAGGAAGATGCGAAATGCAGACTACGGCATAGTCTAGCATAACGCCCATTCATGTCTGCAGTTACGATTTTGTACGTAGTTTTTCGTTGTATTTATGCGATTTCTAAATTAATTTTCTATATGCCTTTTCGTTTTATTTAATATTTATTTATGAAACTAACTAACCTAGCACACGCTTCGCAGTGGCTCAGTCTCATATTAAACGTCAGGAAAGTCAAGTTTTACACAACAAACGTATGGAAGCTGAATTTTTATATATACATTAAAAGATCATTTTGGAATAAAACACACAAACACACGATTATGGCTACCAAACATACCTTTAAATTATGTTTAAACGTCTTAATTAACGTAAGGAACGCCTAAAGTTAAATATTAAAGAAGAAAATGTTCTAAATTAACCATCTAAATACCTTATATAAATACATTTAAATACAATTAATAGAATATATAGATTATCTTATACTAATATATAAAGATGTCAGGAGCCTTAAAAACAGATCTGCCTGCATGACAAGAGTTATGAATGTCAAAGACGCAAGAGAGGTGTGTAAGAATAAGCCTAAATGGCGTTCTGTTGTTCGTGCCTACCCCGCAAGGGAACTGGCGTGAAGTTATGTATGTATGTATGTATATAATATATAAAGCTGAAGAGTTTGTTTGTTTGAACGCGCTAATCTCAAGAACTACTGGTCTGATTTCAAAAATTCTTTCAGTGTTAGATAGCCCATTTATTGAGAAAGGATATACGTTATATATCATCACGCTAGAACCAATAGGAGCGGAGCACCAATGAAGAATGTTTCAAAATCGGGGGGTATTTTTTAACTTCCTTTTTTAAACTATTCCACGCGGACGAAGTCGCGGGCAGAAGCTAGTAATATATAAAATAAAGAACACTGGCAGAATATAGATGTACTAAATAACTTATTGTTACACTTAGTTGCAATAAAAAATAATTTACCCTACCATGTACTCTCCGATTAAATATAGTTAAACATTTAATTCTAACTATAATTAATGTAATTTTCTATTCCTCATAGGCCAAACATACCATAATGCATATTCTGATATGTTTAACTACTCATGTTTAAGAAATAAATAATTTTTAACTTTAAAATTATAGCATAATTGCAAGAATCAAACACAAGCGCGGTGTATTAGATTTAGAACTGCTTCTATTTATTTAGGTACCTTGCTTTTCATATTAGGAGCTCAATTTCTTTTTAAGCAATTGAAAATCAAATACCAGAACAACTGTCTACGTTAGCAAACGCCAGCTAAGCAAAAGCAGTCAGACCGAGACGAAACTAGGACTGGCCACTTGAAATACAAAATTAATTCCCGTTTCGTACGGTTGAATTCGTATAATAATTTGTATACGCTGAGTACTGGCACCTGTTTTTAGTATTTTCTTCCTTTGGTTTCCACGATTTGTGTATTTAGTCAGAGTCACATTCATAATAGATAGATGTGTCTATATGTCTGTCTATCAATATGTCCCTTTATTGCACACCAAATTATATAATTACAAAAATTCATATCTACAATATGTTCTAGGGAATACATAATAGGCGGCCTTATCGAATGAAAGTAAAGAAAGAAAACCTTTATTTGAAGAAATAGGGACGTAATTACATTCCTTATACATTGTGACGGTCTCTGTGGTTGAGCGGGCTAAGCCTTTGCCGGCCTACCTCACTGCAACGCAGAGGCTCCGGGTTGGATTCCTGGTATAGTAAATTTCGGAAAACGTATTTTCTCCGTTATTTACTATGGGTCTGGGTGTCTGGGATCGGCCCCAGAAGTATTACGTTGTATATTACCCATAACACAAGCGTAACTTGCTTAATTTGGGGATATACAAAAAATGTGTGTTTGTCTGCCCCAACGCAGGATTATTGTATTCTTTCTCCTTTCAAGACCACGGATAAATACATAATAGGCCCGGACTTTTGGGGGGCTTGCGTGGGGCCATAGGAAGGCCAACACGTAGAGGCCCCTTGACAAATTTAATGTAAATGTGGCGTGACACTGACCGGCGATTATCCCTGTCCACAATTCATATCATAGTGTACTTAAACTGCTTAAAGTGATCTCGGCCAGTGTAGGACTATTGTGGGAAATGAGGACAACAAGTATCGGGCTATTGTAGTGAACTGCTAATGGTACTAGGGGTCTGGGAATATGGGGACTATGGCGTCTGCCTGTCGCAATGTTCAGGGAACATGGAAAAATGGGCAGACGGTGACTCGCCACTCCCTGTATGGGCCCCAAAAAGTGCCATTATTATTATTATTATTACATTATTATACACAGAGCATATTTTGAGAATTCATATGAAATCGCTTAAACTGCTTAAAGTGATCTCTCCAGAGAACCCAAATTAAAGGGAATGCTTAGCTAATCTGGCGATATACGTGGTGCAGAAAAAAGAGACATTATAAATATACATGCTGTGTCAAGGCAGGAACAAAGGGCGGCCTTAACGCTTTAAAGCGATCTCTTCCAGACAACCCGGGCTGTGGATTGAGTGAAAGGAATCGAGAGTGTATGACGGTGGTGTGCAAATCAAATACATGTAATTAATAGGATACATAGATTATGTATGTATGTATTGAACAGTTGAGATTTTCGACACAGTGTAAAATAATATTTTGCGTCTATGCTCATGTTTAAGCAATATAATTTTTTTTTAAATGAAATTGCACAACGATATAATATAAGTTTTCGACTTTCCAATAAAAACCAAAAAGTTTTTAATATAACTAACAAAAACTGTTCATGCAGTACGACAAGCGTCAAACTTTTCAAATTTAAAATGGGTACTAGGTAGGTTACATAAAAAACTTAAGAACTTTAATTTCAAAGTTTGAAAGTAAAAACAGATTTCATAATAAAAATAAAAATCACGTACAGTACAAAAACACATTATTTTTGCCGTATTTAAAAAGAAGTATTATAAACTAAAAAAATGTAATTTTAGGAATGAAGTAATTTATATTTTACCATGTAATGTAAAAAGGAATATATATATACACGAAAGAAAACCTTATTCTACTAATCAAAATAATATATAATATATTTTTCCAAAAATTATTATTTTATAAATAAATTTCATATAATATTGATCACAACAAATAGTAGAACTACAAATTTTAAGACCACAATTAATATTTGAAATTAAATAAATCCGTTATATATTGATAATAAATTATATATATGTATATAAGGGGAAATTATATATAATTTCGTAGACAAAAATAAAATGGACACTAAAGCATTATTTATTCAGCTATAAAATGAAGCTATAAACATCGCAAAAATAATGTATAAAATAAATGAATACTTGTTATAATAAAAGAAAAAGTGAAATAGTGGAAAAAACATAAATCAAAGACGACTACCATTGATGCATGTAAATGAAGATATAAATATCGCAAAAAAAAAGAATACTTGTTATAATAAAAGAAAAAGTGAAATACTGGAAAAAACATAAATTAAATACGGGTATCATTGATGAATGTAAATGAATATATAAATATCGCAAAAAAAAAAAAAAAATTAATACTTGTTATAATAAAAGAAAAATGAAATAGTGGAAAAAACATAAATTAAAGACGGCTATCATTGATGCATGTAAATGAAGATATAAATATCGCAAAAAAAATGAATACTTGTTATAATAAAAGAAAAAGTGAAATAGTGGAAAAAACATAAATTAAAGACGGCTATCGATGGTGCATGTAAATGAAGATATAAATATCGCAAAAAAAAAGAATACTTGTTATAATATAAGAAAAAAGTGAAATAGTGGAAAAAACATAAATTAAAGACGGCTATCATTGATGCATGTAAATGAAGATATAAATATCGCAAAAAAAATGTATAAAATAAATGAATACTTGTTATAATAAAAGAAAACGTCAAATAGTGGAAAAAACATAAATTAAAGACGGCCTTCATTGATGCATGTAAATGAAGATATGAATATCGCAAAAAAGAATGTATAAAATAAATGAATACTTGTTACAATAAAAGAAAATTGTATCTTGACTAAAATACATTAATACTAGTGCTGTATTAAACATATCCGAAAATACCCGGTGGTCCGGCGCTATAAGCGGGCCGCGTCGCATCGGTGTTCAAGATATACATATATCGATGTTATCTGTCCCCCTCGTTTATTTGTTCTACACCCCTTTCTTGCCACTTTTCGGTGTTTATGAATGTTTTTCACTAACTGTTAATGTTGATATTTTAAATATATATTTAGTACTATATATGCGGCACGATGCTGAAAAGTTATATAAGACACATTGCCTAAATTAATTAATGCGCACGAATATGTGATACAAAAATTATAAAAAAATATAATGTTTATATGTATTGAGAAATTTGTCGAGTGGTTATTTTTTATTATGAAACGAGATTAACTTTTTAGTATCCTGTCATTAGTTTGATATTTAAATGTTTCTATATCCGTGTGAATTATTTCGAAAATTAAATGTAAAATTGTTTTTTTTATTATAATTAATTTTGTTATTATCAAGCCTTGTCAAGTTAACGTATATGTTCACTTATCAAGTATTTCACATTGTTCTATTTTATTTATACTCCTGTATTTTTGATATAATTCACACAATGGTATAATATTTATGGTAAACTTCTTAAAGTGATTTTTTACGTTACTTTTATATAATTGTGATATCTTTTAAAATTTTCAATTTATTTATTACATTAAATGAACATATTTTTAATAATTAAAGTAAAGTAAAAAATTATTAATCGAAAATTATGATCAAAAGACGATAAAATGCAATAGTCTCAATTCACAACAACCAAAATGTCGAAGTGAGTTTGTTTGTTGCATTCCTTAGTTTAAACAATTACATGATTGTATTCAGAGTTTATAAGATTTAACTTTTTAGTTTCGTGGTCCCAAACTCAAAGGGCACGGGTTCGATCCTGGCCGGAACGCATGCACCACTTAGTCAGTTTTCTGACCTAATGTGCATATTGTTACAATTACCACGTGCTAACAACGGTGAAGGAAAACATCGTGATGCAACCTGCACATCGAGTTAACCGATGTGTCAAACCTGTCAAGCCGTCTTGGACAAGCATGGCGGGTATACTGTCCGTTCCCCTATGAGGAGATCCGAGCCCAGCAGTGGGACATTTATGGGTTGCTATTATTATTTTTTTATAAATAAAAACTCAGAACCTATTCTACTTATAAGACTGTATGTAGAATATAGACAGTAATTATAGTCTTATAAATTTACATTCAGTTATTTTACAATTTGAGTGTGTCTTTTGATCATATTTTGTTTATGTATTATTAAGTATTATGTGAAATTATGTATGGCGATGTGCATGACTCCCGAATGCACTTCCCCGATCAAGGTTGTTTGCACGTTCCTATTTTGTATCTCTTTTTTTTAAACTCTTCCATTTTTCAAAAAAACCCGAGAGCCATTAGTGAATTGGTTTTCGATATCAAACATGTACTAATATATGTATGTTTTCTTGGAGAATTTTTATTAGAATTTTACGCTGCCTTATAAGTGTTTTATGTGAATTTACAGGTTTTTACAGGCCCGCAATACAGGTATTTACTAGATTTAATATTTTTATATTGATTTCATTGTAGGATGTTTGAATTAATTGGATATATTTTACAGGTTTCTATTGTTACTTTTTCGCATTTAAATGTGAAATTGGAATTTTCTGATTTATGTGGAATAATTTTAGTTTACTAGAAAATATATTAAGCAGTACTCATAATTTCATTTCAAGTTTACTCAATTAATTATGGGTCGGTGCAAATATTTTTTGCTTTAGCAGTTCTCTATTATGGAGCTAGGTTTGTAACAGCAGCTTTTGAGGAATTGCCTTCTGAAATTGACTCGTTTCTAGATATTCCGGTAATTCCGTTATTATTTTTTTAAGATGTTTTATTATTTTTGGGACACCAAGTGTCGATAACATTTGATGTCTTGATGTGTTATCTTTAGAAAAGCACGGTTCAAATGAGTAAAGTGAACTTGCTGCGTAAATGTCCAGCAAGTGTCAGAACCGATCAGTATTGTTGCTACTATTATTAAAAAAACTTAAACTATCTTTAATAATGATACACAGTTTGTAGCGCTATACAGACTACGACTACTTGAAAAACATGTGTATTTACTTTACATTTCATATATTATTAAGGCGTTGCATACCCCTAAACTCAATATCTCTTAATCTCATTCCACTCTGTGTAAAAGCGCAGCCAAAGCATTACAAAATTTGGGTGGTGTATAGGCGGAAGCTCCGCTTCACATCACTCCCGTCTTAGCATGTGTTTATTTTTTTTATACATACATACATAACTTCACGCCAGTTCCCTTGCGGGGTAGGCACGAACAACAGAGTGCCATTCAGGCTTATTATTACACACCTCACTAGCTTCTTTGACATTCATAACTCTTGTCATGCACGCTCGTCTCTTCTTAAGGCTCCTGACATCACCTTCTGCTAGTACACGATCAATTTCATTATGGAAGGTGTGTCGTGGCCTTCCACGACTTCTGCATCCATCCACTTTTGTATTTTATATCTGTTTAGTCATTCTTTCATCATGTATTCTTTCCACATGCCCGAACCACCGGAGCATTCCTTTCCTTACCTGCACCCCGACAGTCTCTTTCTTACTTCGGTATTACGAACGCGGTCCGCGAGCGTCACTCCGCAGATTTTGCGCAGTGCTCGCATCTCGACCGCGTTTACTCTACTTTCATGCTCTCTCTTCCATACCCAACTCTCGCTTCCATACGTGAGCGTAGGTATCAGCACCGCGTTGTGTATGGCAAGCTGGGCATTCTGGCTGAGGTTTTTAGCGCCTAGAAGTTTACCTAACGCTCAATTCACACTATTCCCCAAATTCACTCTTCTTTCTATATCAGCGGTGTACCTTCCATCCTTGCTAAAAGCACATCCAAGATATACAAACTCATTCACTTGCTCCAGCATAACATCATCGACCATTACTCTCCTTCATAAATAATGACTACGACATTTTTCTATGATAAATAGATTCGCGATGATTCGGTTGAAGATGGAGCAGGCTTACTTAAATAATACTTATTCATACGAAACTTAAGACATGCAAAGACAGACAAACATACCGACGGACTTGACGAAAACTTAAGTGTTCTTTTTTTGCTAAGAGAAGACAAATAGTCTTTAATACATTCTTGGGCCCAGATTGTAAAAATATAGGAGTAATTTTAAGATCTATTAAACTCAATTCATTAATTTACTTAAAACATGCTATACAAAAGGTAGCATATTATTACATCGTTAATTAACTTTGTACAAAGCTATATTAAATTACATATAATCGAATACAATGCTAGAAAACTTAACTTATTTGTATTGTATTCTACTCATAGTCCCTCAAGACTATAAGTAGAATACTGAGCCTAGATCACCGTCTTCTATGGGTAAGGTGCCCAGAAGGCAGGCTACGTTTCCTCGCTGGATCGCCATACTGATCCGATTACATTGTTGATATGTTTCTAACGGGTAGGCATGCAAATTTCACATAAGCTAAATAAATATAAAGTGCAATTATGTTATTGATATTTTTTATAATGATCTAAAACCTAATATAAAATAATACATAAGTACCTAAGATATCGAAACTAAAATACACTATGTATCAGATCACTGCCAACGGGGAGCGTGCCCAGAAGGCTGGCTGCATTGCCGTGCTGTATGGCAATACTTATTTGTTGTGCGAAATATGAGCCAGCCTTCTGATCACGGGTATTGTCAAAGAGTTTCTTTGCAGAAACTCTTTGCCGACAGACCCCACGAGCCTAATGTTTCAACCCCAAACGGCACAAATATGTAACCTTTTCCTAAGGTTCCACATTTGCGCCGTTTGACGTCTTCGGCTGAAACAGCGGCGTTGCCAGCTGCTGACTCGGTCATCCCATACTAGCGGCCGCCCCATCTTCCAAGGGACGAGTGACATTCCGTCTGGTCTTGTTATCGTCACGTACCAGGCCATTTGGTTCTAGAATGTCCTACGCCGACGCTGATAAGAGCTCGGCGCATGATGTCGTTGAGGTTGGCATGACGAGATCTTCTTCCTGCGCTTTTTAAACTTGACGACCCGTGGTGTTCAAATCGGTCTACCATAACTCCACATTGACAGTGATGTGGTTCGCAACATGGGGCACCAGGCGTAAACTCGCGAATTTATAACTGTAGTATAATATCCCACGCTCGTCCAAGGCGGCTTGGCAGGTTTGACACATCGGTTATCTCGATGTGCAGGTTGCATCACGATGTTTTCCTTCACCGTTGTTAGCACGTGGTAATTGTAACAATATGCACATTAGATCAGAAAACTGCATAAGTGGCGCATGCGTTCCGGTCAGGATCGAACCCGCGCCCTTTGAGTTTGGGACGCGTACGCTAGCCAATACGCTACCAAGACTTATTTCCTAAGTGTAGGATGCTTGCAACCCACGGGTAATATGCTGGTTCGATAATTATGGACAGTATTGGAAGATATGACTTATATCCTTGCATTAAAAAAGCAGACGCTCCAACTTTCAGGAGAGGGCCTCCTGACTCTTGAGAGAATCTTATCCAAGAAAAGGATGAGCGCACAGCGAATTAATTTCCAAAATGGCTGCCCTTACCCTGCTGTGCATTGGCCGTCGTCTCTGACAGAAAGAGGGAAGACAGCAAAATTCATGGAGCGATGTTCTACCTACTTCATACTAGACAAGGACCGAACACTATGTACAGTTTTACAAACTTTACCAGCTTCTGTGGTTGAGGGAGCTAAGTCTTCTCCGTCTGAACTCGCTGGAACGCAGCGGGTCCGGGTTCGATTCCTGGTGTGGTAAATTTCGGAAACGCACTTACTGTTATTTACTATAGTCTGGGTGTCTGGGATCGGCCCCAGAGTGATCCGTTGTATATTACCCATAATACATAACACAGCAAAATTCATGGAGCGATGTTCTACCTACCACGACTTTATAACTGTAGTGAATTTAGGTATTTTGAATCAATTAAGCGTATGCTATAATCATTTTGATTTTATTGTAGAGATTCATTCACATAAACCGATTACGGTAATCGGTGACTTATTTTATTTCTAACCTTATTTTTAAAATTTCCCGTCTTTCAGAAAAATTTTAGGACTGACGTTTTCAATTTTCATTTATTTTTTATTTTTTATTGCAGGAGATCAGCAAACAGGCAGACGGCCCACTTGATGGAAAGCTGTTACCATCGCCTATGGACATTTGCAACACCAAAGTTGCTAAAAATGCGCTGCTGCTCTCTTAAGGGATACTGGAACCTGGTCACTAATGCCGGAACATAACTCAAGGTTGTTATGGCCACATACTTTAGACCAGGGGTGGTAGCCATCCAGTCGGGCAAATCTCCTACCACCTGGTTGTGGGTTGTTAAGTCGCCTCTTACGGCAGGCCGCCCGGCCGCAGGAAATTGTATTCTTTCTCCGTACCTGCACGGATAATTGAAAACATAAGACTTTTTAAAGTCATATATCAGTTTATTATATTTCTTGAGCCCAAAACTCCCCGTCTCCTTTCTAAAACACCAAAAAAACAATTAGCTAGAGTAGTCTACATAAAACAATCTTTAGTAATTGACGGAACCAATTTACGTCTCGGACTTATTTCGCCTCTCAATACAAATAGGGCCTTTTTCGGCCTATTCTTATTTATAGGCCTTTCTCTCTATTTTATTATTCTCTAAGAGTATTCGACGCGAATGAGAGAATGTACCACTTATGGCATAATAAACTTTATGTTTGTTTGTTGTTTCTTTGATTATCTTAAATTTCACTGTAGAAGGGTAGCCTTGCATTTTGTTTCACCATGAAGCACCGCTTGCTACAATTATATTAGTTCATCTAAAAGTAATTGTATAACATACAAACAAAGTTCAAAAAGAGCTTGAGACAGATGCTATGAGTTTTCATCATCATCATCCGAGCGTTAAAATTTGCGGGCGATTTGAAATTCGATGAAACGAAAAAGCTACAATAAAAAGGAATAAACACGTAAAATTCAATCTTATTTAATTCAACATAAAACGCAAAAGGACCAAGTTACCTAAGAATAAAGACATCTAGCTGGAAGCTCGAGCGTCTTCAAAATGTTTGCATAAAGTTCATATTTGGTTTAAAAAAAATTGCAAAAAGCTCGAGTGCCTATCTCACTTCGCCGGAATGCTCATCTTCTCAACTTACTACATCGTATACTGTCTATACCTTATACCCCTCCTTATCTTAAGGAATGTTTCAACTTCCTTCATACATCACATACACTCAATTTGCGCTCCACTAATAATCTCCTGTTAATGGCACTTGCACACTCTTCAACATCTTATTCCAACTCCTTCGCCATGCAGGCTGTCTTACTTTGGAAGTCTTTGCCCACTGACGTCAGAAAAGCTAAATCTTTTGCCATATTTAAAAATTCACTTAGGAATCATTACGTAAGTCTTACGCAATAATGTATGTGCTAGTTTACAATAGACTGTAATCTGCTGTCCGTCTATGTCATATTTTTCTTTTTTCCTTTTCTTTGTTGCATAATAATTACAGATAATGTAAGAATTTCGTTTGAGTCAGGTTGCCTGGAAGAGATCGCTTTTAGCGATAAGGCCGCCTTTTGTTTTACCAATTAACTATTGTCTTCTTGGGCATTTTTTTGTAATTTTTGTTTTGGTGAACAATAAAGCGTTGTCTATGTTTATGTCTACATCTATAATAAAAAAGAAATGCCAAAATTCTTATCCTCTGAAGTTTCACTTCCAATCTAACGTCCATAAACTACGCTTGTGATTTGGGTGATGTGTATATAATGGATAAACTTTGTGGCCGGTTTTCGACACCTATATAAATAAGTGTTTTTTTTTTAGCCTGGAATCGAACCTGAAACCTTTGTATTCCAGTAAACTAGCCAAATCAATACTTAGACCGTTAGATCAATGAGGCAGTCAAAAATGTGCTTACCCCTGAATCTCAAAATTTCCAAAGAATCTACAGTCCATTTTGACAAAATTTTGCGGGTTTTTCCTAGATGTGCAGTATAAAGCTTTTACCATCCCTTCATAACAAAAGTGGTCCTCAAACATCCCTTATTATAACTTTTCTAGTAGGGTTTTATTTTCCTCAATTATCATCCTCCCCCTGCTTGTTTACGAACTTCATATTGAACCATAAATCATTGGGAGGGGGAGAAACTTGATTCGTCACTGCAGACCATGGTTGGAATATTCTTGACTGGAACCACTAAGAATATTTCTATATTCACAGTGGTTCCAGTATTTTTAAGATGTGCGTAGGGGAGAGCGGGGTAAATGTTTCGTTTTTTCATTAACCTCAGAAGTAGTTGAGAAATTTGGTTCTGAGCTTTAATATTATGCAATTATTATATGAATTATTGCAAATAATCATATTGCAAATAAGAATATTGGCATGACGAGTGAGAATTCCGATGGCCCACTTCGTCCTCCCCCTATTCCATTTTCCTTATTTAATCCTCCTATATCAATCCCCCCCCCATCCTATCGTAAAGGCTGGTAAAATCTTGGCTTCACCTCTAGTGTTACCAATGTGTATAGGGCAGCGACGATAACCACTTTCCATGAGCTGGACCATCTTCTTGTTTGCCAGTTTCTAGTTTTTTTCGTAGCGTATTTAAATAGTTGATATACTTTTACATTTTAACATTAAAACACTAAACGCTAATTATTTAAATTCGCGTGATATATCAAAAGGAACAATGAAAGTATATACTTACGCGAAAAAATTATGTAAATGCTTACTTTTTGATATACAATACTTCTCTGCCTTGTATAAGATACCTGCCATCGGTGTACTATAACGTTCCTTTTCACGACTTATTTACTAAATATATTAAAATTTTGTTCACATGTAGTTGCATAATTCAATCTGAACTACTTAAGGAACTTTTAACCCTGCTCTCCCCTACAATAAGTCTTCATAGTCATTAATTATATTTGTCTCCATAGTAATGTAATGATATTGCTTTAGTTTTCATCGAAATTGACCCGGGACTCCTTTCAGTATTTTTCTCTATTTCGTATAGTTGACAATTCGGCCCTAAGGGTCCATTAGAAAAATTAGCTATGTATATATACAATCATGTAGCTATTCGTTAACGGCGTTATTTTTAACGCTATAAATAAGACATATTTAACCACAGTCAATAACTTTAACATTATCACAGATTAAGCCTGATGCTCTATGTAAACTGCTTCGCAACGTTCGCTGTTTGAAGGAGAAGAAGCGGCAAGAAACTGCTCAGTAACAGTTCTAGCTAAGTTGATTTTATTAAGCTCAATGCTGAGTTGCCGACCTCATTTATTGGAATTGCGGTGTAGGTACATTTTAAATTGAACCATAGAAATGTATAATTTATTTTTATGTAATTGCATTGTCGCTTTCTTAGCAAATATATTGTTACGAATTTGTGGGATATAAGTTCAAAGTGCGGTTGGAATTATCACAAAGTTTATTAGAAGTACAGATACGTAATTCACAGTTCTTATACAACCGTATATAACAAGTCTAAACTGTAAAGCACAAAATCGTAATGACATAAATTGCGCAAGGTCCGTCGTTATAAGATACTCGCTCCGAAAGTACACTAGGTAACGTCCCGATTGCAGTTGAAACTCAACCCACTCAATATTTGTATATATTTGTAATATATAGCAACGTGCTGACTGATCCTTGAAATTCTTAATTCGTCAATTTAATAGTTTCTAAGAATTTGCATGAAATACAAACAATAGAAAGAATGATTTATGACGTCTTACTGCGGCGCAATACATAGGGATTAGCGCGGACAATAGATTATTCATACTCGAAGAGAAAGGATTACGTACAGGAGTATGGGCTCGCAACAATATTCCTTCTTTCTATTAATTTCATTAAACTGTGCGCACTTACTACGCTGGACTACTACGCACTTGGCATATTTCTTTAAAAGTCGACCTTTGAAATTGGTTGAATTCTTGTTTATCTAAACTTGACCCCATCATTTGGGCTACTTGAGCAAGGTCAAGTTGAGGGATGACGGCTCATCGCGGAGTGGTCTGCCAGCCGACTTGGCAGCGGCCCCCGTCTCTTGTTTAACGTGTTCTTTAGCCAATGTTGGTTTTAGCTAAACACGTTTCCATATAACTCAATTAATTGTACAATTTCAAAACCTAGCAACTGATATTGTATTTTTAATCAACTAGAAAAAAAGGTGGATGTAGGATCCTTGATTGAAACTACACACGTTATATACTTGATTTATTTCATCCCTTGATATGGAGATGCCTGGATATGCGCCGGTGAGCATGCGCGTGCGCCATCTTGATGAGCGACGTTAGTACTGATGGTACAAGCAATCTTCACTCGTGGTCACGTAGAATACTGAGTCGGGAAGATGTATGTACTTGCTTCGTACATAGGAGGTTCTTAAGACGTCATGTTTTTTTTATAATGGATAGGTTCGCGTTTGACTGACACTGCGCCTGATGTCAGGCGGAAATGCAGTATAAGCTGGAGCACGCTTACCTAGAAGATACCTGTACACGCGAGACTTGAAGACACCTGGATTGTATTCTTCAGGAAAAACAGACGACGGTAAAGAGTTCCACTCTTCAGCGGCGCATATGATAAAAGTGGAAGCGTATTTCCACCATATATCGATGGCGTGAGTGCATACGTCTGCTTGTCCGGTGGTAAAATGGTGAGGGAGGAACCAATTCATGTAATTCCGTGGCACAGTCCCGGAAGTGTATCCTATAGAATACCAACAAACTAGCGACTTTACATCGATGATGATTTAGGCTCTGAAGCCTCTCGTCGAATAGTCGGTTCTGCCTATCAGTTTCCTAGCTCTTTTCTCTATTGACTCGAGTGTCTCTAACTGGTATTTAGCTGAGCCATCCCAAAGATGAGAGCAGTATTTCATGCAAGACCGTATTTGTGCTTGGTAAAGATTCATGTAAATTCCTTTCCCTAGTTTGCCGTTTGACATTCCTTCACAGAAGGCTCATTGCTAAAAACTTACAAGGATCAACCCTTGTAAGTTTGTTTGTTTGTATTTTCAAAATTTTTCTGTGACCTCCCTTTGCGTACCGCTGTAGCAGTTGTTTCGATTTTACCACCCTATTCTTTTTTAAATTATGAGTTAAGTAATGATCAGTGCGTCTTTTATAGGCTGCAAGTCCTAAGTCATCTTTTAAAATACGCGACATGGTTCTAGGTGATATCTTCATCTCCCGAGATACAATCTTTTGCTTTCGGAGAGGATTTCTTCGAAGTCTTTCCCTTACTGCTTTGACCACCTTTTTCGTACGTACACTACGTGGACGGCCAGGTCTTTTTCTGTCACAAACAGAGGAGGTCTCATTGTACCTATTAATAGCCCGGTACACAAACATTTGACTAATACCAAGCGTATGGAGAGTTTTAAAAATTGCATTTGGCTCCATACCTACTTTGTGTAATGCAATCACAGCGATTCGGTTCCCTTTATCGCCCCACTCCATTTTAATATCGCAAAATGTTGTACAATGTATTGGCGCCAAAATGAGAAAACACAATGAACAATCATATAAAAATGACAGATTCCAAATTCAAATGTAATATTTTGTTTCTTTTTAATTGTAACAGTATTTATGGCTAGACGAAGTATACTACTATTTGTCTTGACGTTGTGATGGGTGACATGCGTATCAATGGTCTTAAAATGGGGGATGCTGAAGACCGTGTGTGGAAAAAGAAATAGGAAAATGAACCCTAGGCGTGGGAGCGAACGCTCCGAACGCAAACAGAATTTAACGCTCGGATAATGATGATGTTATAATCGTCTCGCGTAAATCGCATTTAGAAATGTACATTTATTTTCTACTTTCAGTGACATTTAAAAAGTAAGATAAGTGCCCAGCTTTAACAAATTATCATCTGCTGAATTCGGTAGATGACACATATAACAATAAATAAGCGCGTTCTACCGTCTGTACAACGGGGAGTATTCTGAGGAGTGGTTTGGTTTGGTACCTACGTCGCCATTTTACTACCGCACTGCTCGCCGGCGACTGGGAGTTCATCCACACTTCCTTGACACCTGGACGTTATCCACTGTACCTGGCGCTCGCTCCTTTATACCATACGTAAGCAAGCTATGCGGTTTTCCCAGAACGCTACAATATGGGGCTCTTCAAAAAGAGCGTAAACAGATATTTAATGACTGACTGACTGGTAGGCAACGCATCGGCTCCCTTAGTGTTGCAGATATCCATGGGTGACGGTTTTATACGGCAGGATTTATCTGTGCAGGAACGGAGAAAGAATACAATTTCCTGCGGCCGGGCGGCATGTCGTAAGAGGCGACAAAACCACCCACAGCCAGGTGGTAGGGCATTTGCCTGACTGGATGACTACCATCTGGTCTAAAGTATGTCGCCATAACCTTGAGTTGTGTTCCGGCATTAGTGACCAGGTTCCAGTCTCCCTTAAGAGAGCAGCAGCACATTTGTAGCACCTTTGGTGTTGCAAATGTCCATAGGCGATGGTAACCGCTTTCCATCAAGTGGACCTGTCAGCCAGTTTGCCTATAAGCAAACAAATTTTTTTTTTCTAGAACAATTTTCATATAAAACTGCAGGCTAAATACCTTGCTATCATCTTTCTTTCAATCAATAACTTATTACTTTATTAGAAAACTCCCTGAACGATCCATTTTTCAAGTTACTTTACTACTAATGCAAATGTAAAACAGATTTAAGTTCATTACATAATAAACTTTTATAAACGTGTTTTAAAAAATATCATTTACAATTTGTAAAAGGATTGAGTCATACCGGAATATGTTATAATGAAAATATATTTGGTGTATTAATAAACGTGTTGGCAGTTTGGCATTCGCGGTGCCATTGTCAAGGTGCGAGTATCCCGGATTGTGTCTGACGGTTGGCAGGAGTTGGCAAAACGTGCCAACCACGTGTTGCCAAGTCGGCCCTACTCGGCGTGGAACGCCTTTGATTATTAACTTCCAGTCCGGCACTTTGTGGTTACTCAATTGCTATTTTTAGGCTTTAAATCTTTTTTTTTTGAGGAGGGAAACCCCCATCGAGGAGTACCCACCGCGTATAGGCTGGTAATAGCATTCTGTAGAAATGATATGCCCATCCGAGTTGGGGTTATCAACCAAAACCCCTCTGTGTCGGTTTAGTCATCTTATGACAGGGCTAGACCTGACGCGGGAGCGTGAGCGGACGTCTTTGCTCCACTCCCGCCGAGAGGCGAGATTCGACCTTCGGCCACCGTAAGCTTGCCCCTTGGGGTATAGGGGTTCTCACCCACCTGCACATGCCGTTGAGATGAGCGCACGAGTGTTCCGCGCGCGCTCACCTCTCCTCCCGTGGGGCGCGTTACAAACCGCCCCACGCCCTGACTAGATCAAGACGATGCCGGGGGACAAAAGAAGTCCCCCGGCAAGGAAGAGGCCTGTGTGAGGCCCACGCCTGCCAGGGCCGCGGAGGCGGGAATCCCAATTCCCCATAGCCCTGGCATAAGTCGCAGAACGGATCACCCAGGGCTTTTAGTGGGTATCCCTAACTGAGGAGTGGCAATAGCGTGGCACCAGTTCTGATTGGGCGCGCTAGTGCCACCCCCGATCTGGCGAATCCCACACATGGGTCGCGAACTATCCTCCCAGGCATCTGTGCTTGTCGCGGCTTAGTCCTCAAACGGATTTCCCCTGGTCAAAACAAAGGACTACACCTGACCAAATCTGCAAGTTCTGGGGGACGGTAGCTTCAAAAGCCTCATCCATTACCTTGCGCTAATTGTGTTTCGTATGGTATGTGAGAGTTCCAGTGGTCTTCTTCCCCTGTGTCATCCTTTATCCTGTCCTCCCTATCCCATCTTTCCTAAATCAAGCCCCAATCAGTCAATTGTCTCCGTGCATGACCGGAAAAAGAATACTAATTACTACGGCCAGACGGCCTGTCGTAAGAGGCGACAAAATAACCCACAGCCAGGTGGTGGGGCATTTGCCCGACTGGATGGCTACCACCCCTGGTCTAAAGCATGTCGCGATAATAACATTGTGTTCCGGCAATAGTGCCCAGGTTCCAGTCTCCTTTAAGAGAGCGGCAGCGCATTTGTAGCACCTTTCATGTAACCTCATCAAGTAGGCCGTTTGCCTGTCTGTTGAACTCCAGCAATAAAAAAAACCAAACAAATCTATGTTATAGATAGTTTTGATGATTGCAGCTACTGTTGTTGGCAGTAATCGATTTCCTTCTTTTGACAACGGTCGAAAGTGGCGCGCGATTTTTAAAATTCATGACCTTATCAGGGCGCTTTAAAAACATAGAACGCTGCTTAAAAACTATCCAGGACATCCCAGGACACTACAAAAACTAGGACATGTCCTGGGAAAACTGGTTGGCAACTGTAATGGTATATTGTTTACATACATACATACATAACTTCACGCCAGTTCCCTTGCGGGGTAGGCACGAACAACAGAGTGCCGTTTAGGCTTATTCTTACACACCTCACTTGCCTCTTTGACATTCATAACTCTTGTCATGCAAGCTCGTTTGTTCTTAAGGCTCCTGACATCACTTTCTGCTAGTACACGATCAATTTGATCATGGAAGGTGTGTCGTGGCCTTCCACGACTTCTGCATCCATCCACTTTTGCATTGTATATCTGTTTAGTCATTCTTTTATCATGCATTCTTTCCACATGCCCGAACCACCGGAGCATTCCTTTCCTTACCTTCACCCCGACACACTCTTTCAGACCAACTCTCTTTCTTACTTCGGTATTACGAACGCGGTCCGCGAGCGTCACTCCGCAGATACTTATATATTATATATAATATGATATCAGCCCATAAATGTCCCATTGCTGGGCTCGGGCCTCCCATTATAGGGGGAACGGACGTATACCGGTCACGCTTGTCCAAGGCGGCTTGGCAGGTTTGACACATCGGTTATCTCGATGTGCAGGTTGCATCACGATGTTTTTCTTCACCGTTATTAGCACGTGGTAATTGTGGTGGATCAGTTCCGGCCAGGATCGAACCCGCGCCCTTTGAGTTTGGGACGCGTGCACTAGCCATTACGCTACCACGACTCCTGTACCTATATACCCGGAGGAATCTTCTAAAACCCATAATTTCGATCTTCTTTTCGTTATTCTTTTATTTACTTTCTATCCCTTTCTAAAATGTATCTGTTCTTGTCTATACCTTCCAGAATCTTCTACGTTTTTCTAAAAGCCTTGAGACCGGCTTACGCTGCCAGAAAGTTCTACCCTCGGTCGCCACATTATATATATATATATATATATATATATATATATATATATATATATATATATATATATATATATATATATATATATATATATATATATCTTAATATATATAGAGAGTTGGACTGAAAGAGAGTGTCGGGGTGAACGTAAGGAAAGGAATGCTCCGGTGGTTCGGGCATGTGGCAAGAATGCATGATGAAAGAATGACTAAACAGATATACAATGCAAATGTGGATGGATGCAGAAGTCGTGGAAGGCCACGACACACCTTCCATGATCAAATTGATCGTGTACTAGCTGAAGGTGATGCCAGGAGCCTTAAGAAGAGACGAGCGTGCATGACAAGAGCTATGAATGTCAAAGAAGCAAGTGAGGTGTGTAAGAATAAGCCTGAATGGCGCTCTGTTGTTCGTGCCTACCCCGCAAGGGAACTGGCGTGAAGTTATGTATGTATGTATGTTAATATATATAAATTACGTGTCACGTTGTTTGTCCGCGACGGACTCCTAAACTATTTGAACGATTTGATCAAGTTTGCACACCGTGTGCAGTTTGATCCGATTTGAAAGATAGGATAACTTATATTTGGACCCGGTAGGTGGCGCTGGAATCGGGTTCTAAATTTTATTTCTTCAGGGCAGAACAACGTCTGCCGGGACAGCTAGTATATACTTATTTATTCAATTTCTTTAGGGGCACGTCTCCAACTGACAGCGGTCTGGCACTAAATTTATACTTTAATTTTGATTTCTAGAAATTGTGTATTAGAAATATTTATATTTGTATTATGCTGTGTGAAATTAATAAATGACGGCCTCTGTGGTTGAGCGGGCTAAGCCTTTGCCGGCCTACCTCACTTCAACGCAAAGGCTCCGGGTTCGATTCCTGGTATAGTAAATTTCGGAAACGTATTTTCTCCGTTATTTACTATGGTCTGGGTGTCTGGGATCGGCCCCAGAGTAGTCCGTTGTATATTACCCATAACACAAGCGTAACTTGCTTAATTTGGGGATATACAATGTGTGTGTTTGTCTGCCGATTATTATTATTATTATTATAAATAAATATGGCTATGGAGTCTACGGAACTCTAAAATGTAAAAACATTTCTTTATTGAAGAAAACAGAGAAGCTAGAGAATTCACTGGCTGCGATAAACTGCCGACGTCTGCAGACTGCAAACGTGTCAAATGCAGGCTAGATAGGGTGTTGCAAAAATGAATTTCACGGAGTTTTGCACCCTTTATCCAAAAATATCATTGGATATCTTCAGTGCTCGTAACTCACCTGCGGTAATGTTGTTATCATTATATTAATACGTGAAGCAAGCAAAACTTTGTATCCCTTTTTTACGAAAATTGCGCGGACGGAGGAGTATGAAATTTCGCACACCTATAGTTTATATAGGGAAGAAGTGCAGAATACTAATATTTGAAAAAAAATAATGCATAAAAAATACATTAAATCAATAAAAAAAACATTACACACACTACCATGTATTTGAGACACACACGCATATATACTCTTTTGTTTATTGTTCAAGTCAAATTAACACTGTAGCCTTGGCGAATTCTTTGATTATATAAGTATAGTCTTTGAGAACAGAACCTTCATAATATTCAAACTTATAATTTAAATTAATTATGGTTGAATTTCGACCACTGGGCGACCACTAGTTATTATTATTTAGTTATGGATTGTGGCCAAATACGTTATTACATACGGTATCTTTCAATGTTTAACGTCATTAAAACACACTCCACGCTCTTACCCTAATAACATTAATGTTCTCGTTAATCATTTTATTCTTATATTATATTGTTACATACCGACAAAGAAATGTGCACACCTGGCTGTCGTAAAACGCAGTTATTACCTTTCCTGCATTGGGAGTTCTTTCGTTTACTTCGTGTTTAAAATTTGCAATTAAGAAAAACATCCTATTGTTATCGTACTTGTCTTATGGACGTCATTAGTGCCGAACTAATCGTTATTGTTATTGTTTCCGACCTTGTTGGCCATTCGCAGGTGTGCAAATTAAATTTTCTTGGAAGAAACCAGCCCACGCAATCGATTGTGTATTGTGCAGTTTACTATAAAACAATGCCCGAACGGAGATGTGGGGCAGTCGAGCGAGGACTACGATACGAGTAAGACGTACATTCGACAAGAGATATAGTGACGGACTCTGCGCGTGTTATTGAATCGTGCAGCTTGTACTAGTAGTGTCTAGTTATATTTGTACCTATGTTATACGTGTTTGTATAGTTCTAATAAATTCTATGGTAATTCCAACGGTATTTTTAATTCGAGTCTCACACTCGTAACAATATAATAATTATATCAACAACAACAATAAAATTGGCTTAGAGACAGAAGCAGGTAATAATTAAAAATTAAAACAAGTTGTTGTGTTGTTGGTGGGAGTAAAATAAGTAAATAAGTTTCTTTAATGCTTGATATGCGCTAGCGTAATGGCTAGCGCACGCGTCCCAGACCCAAAGGGCGCGGGTTCGATCCTGGCCGGAACGCATGCACCGCTTAGGCAGTTTTCTGACCTAATGTGCATATTGTTACAATTACCACGTGCTAATAACGGCTAAGTGCGTTTTATTTGATGATGTATTATCAATTAGAAAATATTCGTTTTACACACTATTCTATCTCAGCACCAAAAACTTGTTTACGGCACCGGAGAAGATACACGACGTAAAGACAAAGTTTGTTCACTTAATCTCTTTAAAACAAATTTCATCACTAAGTTTCAGTGTTATTTAGGTCCCACTCTATATAACAGGCTTAATAAAATTCTTACACTTTACCCCCTCAACAAATATCAATGTAAAGAAGTTTTAATAGATTGTCTAAAACAATGTAGATGTGATGATGTTGAAAATTTGTTTGTACTGTTAATTTAAATACATATGAACGAATATGAATGGCTACTCAGCCGGAGCAAACCCTGACTCTTTGTACACCTGATGCCGCCTCTCAAACCCTAGCGAAACAAGCATAAAGAAATTTGAACTCTTACCGTCACTGGAGCTGTGTAAGGAGATATGCAGGATTTTGGCCGGATTAGCTTTCTTGCGTTGCACACTGGTTTGCGGGAGACGATGGCACTTTGAGAAACGGTTTTGCGGTACAATTCAGCGGTTTTCCAACGTTTTGTTAATGTTAATTGACGAGCGTGGCGTCGTTATGATCGTTAGGCAGCCAATGAGAAATTTTGCTTGGCCAATGAGACGCATGCTTATGCGCAGCGCCCTCTACTGGTGAACGGCCGAATAAGGGTGTGAATGAGGAAAGGATGCTTTCTAGGACTGTGACGGCATGTCGCACGAACAACAGGCCCATTCTTACACACCTCACTTGCTTCTTTGACATTCATAACTCTAATTAACTCTTAATTTAAATAATTTAGTAATAAATAAATATTAATAAATCTAGCTAGTTACGAAAGCAAGTTTTAATATTATTTTTGTAAATTATAACATTTAAATCTTACATTTTCTCTTAAGACACAGGAACGGACTAAAAGCTAGAAAACAGGCTCGGCCTAGTTTAGGTGTTAGTTAACGAAATAACTAAATTATTAAGAAAAGATCTGTATTTTGTATTTGTGACTTTTATATGTAAATAACACTTTACACCCGTCGCCACATCTGCGTGAAACGGCCTATAACTGTAATATTATTTCATACTAGCTGCACCCCGCGGTCTTTTGGATAATTTTGGATAATTCCGTGCAGGAACGGAGAAAGAATACAATTTCCTGCGGCCGGGCGGCCTATCGTAAGAGGCGACTAAACAACCCACAGCCAGGTGGTAGGGCATTTGCCCGACTGGATGGCTACCACCCCTGGTCTAGAGTATGCCGCCATAACAACCTTGATTTGTGTTCCGGCATTAGTGACCAGGTTCCAGTCTCCCTGAAGAGAGCAGCAGCGCATTTGTAGCACTTTGGTGTTGCAAATGTCCATAGACGATGGTAACCGCTTTTCATCAAGTGGGCCGTCTGCCTGTCTGCTGAACTTCTGCATTTAAAAAAAAAAATCACACTGTATCTTTATAAATTATAGGCTATGTATTAGTCTGATGTGTAAGCTATATTATTGTAAAGTTTCATCAAAATCCATTCAGTAGTTTTTGCGTTAAAGAGTAACAAACATACATCCATACATTCTTGCAAACTTTAGCGTTTATAAAGGATCCCTGCTAGGACCACTTTTGTTCACGATTTTTATTAATGATATAAATAACTGTTTTAAATTTTCAAATTTTCTTTTATATGCTGACGACATGAAAATTTTTAGATCTATCAACACTATTAATGATTGCTATCTTTTACAGCATGACCTTCATCAATTTGAACAATATTGCACATTAAACAAACTAGATCTCAACATATCTAAATGCTATAAAATTACCTTTACACGTAAACCAAATTTCATCCAGTATTTCTACACTATTAATAATATAATTCTTACCGAAGTTGATGAGATACGTGATCTCGGAGTACTACATGACTCGAAATTGCTGTATGATAAACACATAGACCACATAGCAAAAAAAGCCAGTAAGACGTTAGGTTTTGTCATGAGAGTCAGTTCACAATTTAGTAATGTCAAGGTCTTAAAGATTTTGTATTGTTCTTTGGTGCGTAGTCTTCTAGAATACGCCTCACAGGCATGGAATCCAATGTATGATGTGTATGTTAATAGAATCGAATCCATACAACGTAGGTTTTTAAGATTTTTAGAGTTTAAATGCAAGGTTAGTGATAATCACTATGAAGCTAGATGTGTCAGACATCATATTTTGCCATTGCACAAAAGGAGGCAAATAGCAGATATAGTGATGCTAAGTAAAATTGCACAGTCTAAAATAGACTCGCCTTATTTATTATCTAAAATATGTTTAAAAGTGCCAACAAGACGATTCCGAAATCCAATACAATTGTTTGTTCCTCGGATATGTAGTAATTATAGGGCAAATTCTTATTTTAATCGTGTGTCAAATAACTATAATCTTTTAGCTGTTACACATGATATAGATTTATTTATTAGCAATCCACAGAATCTTAAGACGGCCCTGGTAAAGCATTTAACTGAAAATTAACAAGTTTCATGTAATAGGTCAGTTTTAAAATATTTCTTTTTTCTTTTTTAATTTCTTCTTCCTAATTTAATTTATAAAACGTAAAATATTCACTAGCAAGCATTATAGCTATCTACATGTGGAAACATTTAAATGGTTATAGACATTTAGTAGTATTTACTCAGTTATAAACCGTTTGTTTTCCGAACAAAATAAAATAAAATAAAAAAAATAATATTAAGTAGGAAGTAGGATGAGGCCTCCCCTTCAGATGTCATGTTGCTCAGAAGAAATCGATCTGTCTGATGGCGAAAATACAACTTTTAGAATTCTTATCTGTCTGTTAGAGCACCACATGAAAACTACTGATCAGATTTCAATGAAACTCGACACAATAGCTAATTTATATCCCGAGTTATAACTTAGGATACTTTTTAATATGACGGTTTCATAAGAGTACTCCTGGTGCAGCGGCTAATGGACTGTATTGGGCGGCTAATGTCTTTATGAAATGGGACCTAGGCTACCTGGACGGATAGCTGCTGAAGGCTTCCTGGCCGGCTGTGGTCTGTCACTATTATATCACTCGCGTGCGTTCAGAGCCAGATCGATTTACACACTTGACAGTAGGTGCCAATGAGCGGCGTATGCGCGCGGGGGTGAAGAAGGCTTAGGGGGAAGTTGACGCTTACCGCCAGATGGCGTTACCAACTCCTATTGCCAAAATGGTCACGAAAACTAGTGGACCAGATCCCCGGCGGAATAATTAATACTAATAGTCGAAATTCGGACATAATTAATTTAAATTATAAGTTTGAACATTATTAAGGTTCTGTAGTCAAAGACTATAATACTTATATAATCACAGATTTCGCCAAGACTACACTGTTAATTTGACTTTAGCAATAAACAAAAGAGTATATATGCATGTGTGTGTTATTGATTTAATGTATTTTTAATGCATGATTTAAAAAAAATACCATTCTGTACTCCATCTCTATATCTTATACTAATATATAAAGCTGATTAGTTTGTTTGTTTGTTTAAACGCGCTAATCTCAGGAACTTCTGGTCTGATTTGAAAAATTCTTTCAGTGTTGGCTAGCCCATTTATCGAGGAAGACTATAGGCTATATATCATCACGCTAAGCCTAATAAGAGCGGAGTAGCAATTAAAAATGTTTTAAAAGTTAACACAGATCTCCTTCTTTTTTAACACAGATCTCCTTATTTATATGAGAAGCTCTCTTGGTCATCTAGTATAAGACAAATTGAAGCCCGTCAGTGTGCAATTCAGCTTACTATGGAACACCACATTACAACCGCATTCAGAGGAAGCTTCCGCTATGCAGCTTCAAGGTGTTGGAATAATATTCCTCCACGGATTAGAAATATACGTTCAGTTTCGCTTTTTAGGGTCAAACTTAAGAAATTTTTGCATGTACACCAAATTGCACAGGCTAATCTAAGACAAGACACAAGTGCTATTTGAATTTTAATCTACATTCATTTTATTATAATTTGTTTATTTTATATACTTATTCTCGTGATCGGTTTTTCTTTTTTTATTGGACTTGACTTTATGTTGTTGGTCCGAAGACCTTACAACTTTACCGGGGTTTTTGGGGCGCTCGAGCCCCCGGGGGGCTTAACTTGCTCGAGGGAGCTCCCTAAGGAGTTTTACCTCGGCTGGACTGTTGCCATGAGAGGGGGATGAATTTAATGATGCCCACCATAGGGCGACACAAAGCACTAATTGAGAACGGGCGACGGGTAATATAAAGCCCGAGGGGAAGGATCCCGGCGGGCCGGGATCGGTGGTTCGCGGCGGCCTACGCTATCTTACTGCCGTTTCGCAACGTGTTATGGCTGGGAGAGAAGAAACGGCGAAAGAAACTTCCCAGCAACACGCCTAGTGTATCCTGTGGGGGGAGCTATGTCTCCTAGCGTCCCTCGCGGGGACGTGGAGAGATCTTGATTGGCGGCGTCTGAGACGCCTAACCTAACCGCGGGCGGACTGATCCGGGCCAGCCGTTTCGTAATAACGTCGACTCTGTCCGTCAGGACGTTACGCGGTCGTCGAACAAGAGCCTTTCGACGAGGCTTATAATCGGACGTGGAGCACGTGATCGGTGCAATGATTATATATATATATTAATTAATTTATTATTTATGATTATGTGTATTTTTATATGTATTATTTTTTATGATATGTTGTATTTAAATAAGTTATAGTTTTTTATCATTATTGAATTGCATTGTACTCTATGTATTACTATGTGTGTTGTATTGTCCCTCGTGACTTCACCTGCTGATCCTAGGCGGAAGAACAGCGCTGGTCTTAATTGGTCAGCATATGCTGAGACTGGCTCCAATTTTAGGACTTATTCTATATCTGTTATGTTACTGTTTGATAATACTGTATGTTGTATTTGTCCTAAATAAAATATGTCTTTCTTTCTTTCTTTCTTTCTAAAATCTAAAATAGTAAACTATAAGTGTGCGAAATTTCATACTCATCCGTCCGTGCAGTTTTCGTAAAAAGGGGTACAAAGTGTTTGCTTCATGTATTAATGTAATGATTTTTAGCACGAAGAAGAGTGCTTTGAACGCGTAACCTCGACGTATATTCACCGTAAACAGCAATCTTCCAAGCTTCCAATATTTATAACGCAAGCAGTCGGTCCAATAACAAACCGATTGAAAACAAACAGAGATCAGCTGCCCTCCAAGGTCTATCCCAAGGTCTGCCGAGAAACACTTTTTCCACTGGGATTTGATAAATACCGATGGGAACGTGATGAGTCAATATGGCGATTTGCCATACTTGTGACATCACAATTGATTTACCTTTAGTTATAGTTTCTGTGAAGTTCCTGCACCATCTATATACAGATAAATATAATTGAAGTGTCTGTCTGTAATCTTATACTAATATATAAAGCTGAAGAGTTTGTTTGTTTGTTTCCTTGAACGCGCTAATCTCAGGAGCTACTGGTCTGATTTGAGAAATTCTTTCAGTGTTAGATAGACCATGTATCGAGGAAGGCTATAGGCTATATATCATCACGCTAAGTCCAATAGGAGCGGAGCACCAAGGAAGAATGTTTCAAAATCGGGGGTTTTTTTAACTTACTTTTTTTTACTATTCCACGCGGACGAACTTGCGGGCAGAAGCTAGTCTATACTATAATAAATCTGTAAATGGTTTGAGTTTGTACATTGCGTTTAAAAATGTGAAAAAAAAACACGTGGGATAATTCGGACCAGGGGATTCCGAAAATGCATTTTTTAAATTTTTTGTCTCTGTCTGTCTGTTAGAGTATCACGTAGAAACTGCTAAACAGATTTAAATGAAATTCGAAACGGAGCTAACTTATATCAAGGGGCGTAACTTAGGATAGTTTTTATCCTAATAAATGACGTCGCTTCCGTGGGATAGGCGAAAATTTTATCCGTGCAGGAATGGAGAAAGAATACAATTTTCTTGCGGCCGGGCGGCCTGTCATAGACGGCCCACTTGATGGAAAGCGGTTACCATCGCCTATGGACATTTGCAACACCAAAGGTGCTACAAATGCGCTGCTGCTCTCTTAAGGGAGACTGGAACCTGGTCACTAATGCCGGAACACAACACAAGGTTGTTATGGCGGCATACTCTAGACCAGGGGTGGTCGCCATCCAGTCGAGCAAATACTCTACCACATAGCTGTGGGTTGTTTAGTCGACTCTTACGACAGGCCGCCAGGCCGCAATTGTATTCTTTCTCCGTTCCTGCACGAATAAAATATGCTTATGTAATATTTCTCATACGGTCCTATTTGAAAGATACTGTAGTTCCTTTCAGTTGACTGTTTTTATTCATAGTACAGCAACTCCTGAAAATGCCAGTCGATATCTGGAATATGTTGCCCCCGGCTAAAGGGCTATTAACAAGGTTGCACCACGATATATGGCCACCGCATATTACCACGTAGCAAGCCAGATTTTCGGCAACACAAATTGGCGTATAATATTCAATTAGGTCGCGTATATTGATGGTTGTACGGGCGTGCGGCAATTTTGGTCGGCGCATCTGCCCCGGTCGCCCCTGATATACGATTAGCGTTTCATGGGCCCATGGTTATGATTTGAATCGGCGTTGACCACTCGATAAATTCGGATAGGTGTTTTAGGTTGGTTTTAGTGTCTGTTGAATCTTCACATATATTTCTAAGTGAGGTTGTTTCTTGAACAAATACTAGTGAATGACTTTAGTTTATTTAGGAAGCAAGTATTCATCTATATATTAATACGCGAAGGAAACTTTGTACCCCTTTTTACGAAAATTGCGCGGACGGAGGAGTATGAAATTTCGTACACTTATAGTTTATATAGAGAAGGAGTGTGGACTTCTAATTTTTTTTTAAATTATCCATAAAAAATATATTAAATCAATAAAAAAGCATTACACATACTACCATGTATTTGACCACAGGCGCATATATACTCTTTTGTTTATTGTTCAAGTCAAATTAACAGTGTAGCCGTGGCGAAATCTGTGATTATAGAAGTATAGTCTTTGACATTAATTATTGTGATCGAATTTCGAGCCCGGGCGACCACTAGTACAAGTTAAATTAGATTAGGTTCCCATAGAGTAAATAATAACCATAAACAAAAATTAAAACTAAATAATTAAAATGAACAAGTTGGCGGTAGGCTAAATAAAAATTTTAACTATATTTTTTTGTGGTAAACAGGCAGACGGTCCACCTGATGGAAAGCGGTTACCTTCACCTGTGGACGTTTGTAACACCACGGGTGTGGCTAACGCGTTGCCGACCTCGAAGAAATTTTATAACGCCCTTAACAAAACCCATGTTATAGAGCAAAGGGAAAACCGCGGCGGGAAGTACCCTCCAGATCTTTATTGTACGCGGAATATTACTTATTGACACTTGACATCTTTGTCTTCCGTAAACAGGGCTACTGAAAAGTGATCGGAATAATAAAAATCAAATAAAATACCGCCCTTAAAAGCGTTAAGACATTATTATGTGTATTAGTGGTCGCCCGTGGTCGAAATTCAACCGTAATAATTAATGTCAAAGACTATACTTCTATAATCACAGATTTGGCCAAGGCTACACTGCTAATTTGACTTGAACAATAAACAAAAGAGTATATATGCGTGTGTGGCCAAATACATGGTAGTGTGTGTAATGTTTTTTTTTATTGATTTAATGTATTTTTTATGCATACTTAAAAAAAATATTAGTATTCTGCACTCCTTCTCTGTATCTTATCTTATACTAATATATAAAGCTGAAGAGTTTATTTGTTTGAACGCGCTAATCTCAGGAACTACTGGTCTGATTTAAAAAATTCTTTAGGTGTTAGATAGCCCATTTATCAAGGAAGGCTATAGCCTATATATCATCACGCTAAGACCAATAGGAGCGGAGCACCAATGAAGAATGTTTCAAAATGGGGTTTTTTTTATAACTTACTTTTTTTAAATATTCCACGCGGACGAAGTCGCGGGCAGAAGCTAATAAACTATAAGTGTGCGAAATTTCATACTACTCCGTCCGCGCTGTGTTTTTACTTCACGTATTAATATATAGATATACAGAAATAAAAGAATGTCATCAAAATAGAATAATTCCGATGTCAGTGGCAAACATGTATGCAATGCAATGGCAGAATTGGACCCCTGATATGAACACAATAAAGGCAGGAGTGCTGTTACGAGCGCCCCGTGTCCATTTTCCGATAATAGCACATGCCATCCCGCTCGCGCGAGCCGCCGCCGCTTGCGCAAGCTCCGTTCTAAAACAGGGGACGAGCGCACTAAATATAGTTCTGCAACGTGCATCGTGCCCTCTCATCGTACTAACATTTACATACATACATACATATACATACATAACTTCACGCCAGTTCCCTTGCGGGGTAGGCACGAACAACAGAGCGCCATTTAGGCCCATTCTTACACACCTCAATTGCTTCTTTGACATTCATAACTCTTGTCATGCACGCTCGTCTGTTCTTAAGGCTCCTGACATCACCTTCTGCTAGTACACGATCAATTTGATCATGGAAGGTGTGTCGTGGCCTTCCACGACTTCTGCATCCATCCACTTTTGCATTGTATATCTGTTTAGTCATTCTTTCATCATGCATTCTTTCCACATGCCCGAACCACCGGAGCATTCCTTTCCTTACCTTCATCCCGACACTCTCTTTCAGACCGACTCTCTTTCTTACTTCGGTATTACGAACGCGGTCCGCGAGCGTCACTCCGCAGATTTTGCGCAGTGCTCGCATCTCAACCGCGTTTACTCTACTTTCATGCTCTCTCTTCCATACCCAACTCTCGCTCCATTTACATACATAATTTTTTTAAGGCGTCATTGTCTTGTACAGACAACACGATCGCGGATTTATACATTTCTGTGGTTTGTTTGTTTGTGCAACGCAGAGGCTCCGGGTTCGATTCACGGTATGGTAAATTTCGGAAACGAATTTTCTCCGTTATTTACTATGGGTGTCTGGGATCGGTCGCAAAGTAGTCCGTTGTATATCACCCATAATTAAAGTGTAACTTGCTTAATTTGGGGATATACAATATGTGTGTTTGTCTGCTGATTATTATATAAAAAAGAAAGAAATAATAAACGTGTTAAAAAAACCGTATTTATCGCCAATTTTGCCGACCGTACTAACTTTTTGATTCGTGTACGATGATCCTAATTACCATGCCTCGCCCTCGCGTAACTATTATGATTGTTCTTCGGGGGACCTTTAGCTATCAAGGGAGCAAAGGATTCATCACGCCCGCTGACGAAGTGGATGTGTTCTGATTCCCGGGGCACATTCAGGCACTTTTTGCGCTGGATCGGACTGGGCGTAACTACGTTCTAAGTCTCGGCCTTTCCTACATAAAAAGCGCGGGGCACATGGGAGGAGGGTGGTTTTAGTGGGTAGTGGTTGTTGCCCGTGCAACTTCTCTGAGTCTCTACACAAGCCGGTTGATTACTGTTTGGATTGCCCCTTATTAAAGGGTAAAGCCTCCATGATCAACTATGGTCTAATCCCTTGCAAAGGACCCAGTATTGTGCGTAAATAGCATTTCCCCCGCCTTAAAAAAAAAACTATTATGATTGTTGGGATTATATACATTGTAGAAAAAAAGATCTAAGTGGTGAAACATAATTATTATATTTTGATTTCTTTGTATGGACTATGGACCTAATAATATTTAAGTATATCTATAAAAGAAAGTCGTGTTAGTTAAACTATTTATAACGCAAGAACGGCTATACCGATTTGGCTGAAAATTGGATGTAGGATACTTTTTATCCCGTTGGAACCGGTAGGTGGCGCTGAGATAGGGTTCTAGAATCCTCCTAATCACCTGGAGCGATTTTGGTGTTTTGTCTTTGTGTTTGAGTGGGTCCCCGGATACTTTTAAGTTCACAATTATAACAGGTAGGTGGCGCTGAGATCGGGTTCTGGAATCCTCCTAATCACCTGGAGCGATTTTGTTTTTGTGTGTTTGAGTGGGTGTCCCCAGATGGTTGGATCGGGTCCTAGATTTTTATTTTTTCAGAGCAGGACAACGTCTGCCGGGGCCGCTAGTATATATATATATTTATTTATTTACACACATTGCTATCTTGTCACTTGTCACTAATACGATAGCGCGGTATACATAATACATTATACACATATACACACACATATATACATATTCTATCGTTATAACATATAATATACAGAGCGTTCCATTCGTAGCTCACAACGCCCAAAATGCTCCGTTAGCCGTTCTACAAGGCGACCGCGGTCGGTGTGGTCGTGGCGGAAACGTCACTAATGACGTCATAATTTTCGATCAAACAACGCTCACAGCGACCCATGTCAAGAGCTGGGTCGAATAACTGTTCCACTTGGGTTTACGATTGTAACACCGACCAGCAAGTGGAACGGGAAATATCGCGGTTGTGAACGTTGTCGTGAGTCCGTAATGGAACGTAGCCATATGCAGTTCTTGTGAATTCAGTCGCAGTACTGATAATAATGTCAGTTCGTTGACATATCTTGTTCGATGTTCTCAAGGCGATGAAACACATAAATCTATAGGACTAAGCCTGCGAGAGAATGAGATAAAATACATTGTAATCAATAATTTAAACACTATGCCCATACAGATACAGTTGGAAATGTTTTGAAGTTTTTCATTAATACTTCAAATTTCGTGTTTTAAAGCTTAAATATATTATGATGATATAATATATGAAATGTGACGTCACGAAATTTAGAATTCCTCTCACCCCTTACACTTTGGTTCACTTCTACTGCGTGTTAATTGCACACACACATTTCTTTTTTTTTATTAAGGTCCTTTCAGACCCTGCTTCGCCCACGTAGTTGGGGTCTTTAAACAGCTATTTTCATATTAGGTGTTCTTCTCCAAGTCAGACCTTCTATATTATATCTAAAATCATATATATAAAAATGAATCGTAGAAATGTACGTACGCACATAACTTGAGAACGACTTTACCGATTTTGATTAAACTTTTTGTGGGCGTTTGGTTGGGTCCCCGGATGGTTTAGATTTACAACTGGAACCGGTAGGTGGCGCTGAGATAGGGTTCTAGGATCCTTCTTCTGAGCCAATTTTGATGATTTTGTTTTTGTGTGTTTAAGTGGGTCCCCGGATGGTTTAGATTCACAATTGCAACCGGTAGGTGGCACTAGAATCGGGATCTAGATTTTTATTTTTTCAGGGCAGGACATCATTTGCCGGGACAACTGGTTATATATAAAAACTTCTCTATTACATCTATGACGTCAGAGGTGACGACACTCTCCGTGACGTAGTGCTGTCGTGCTTCACAGCCTCTTAAACCAGCCTCAAGCAAAACCGCTCCAGATGCGCTCTCGAGTCCTTAAATGAAATAATATAAAAAAGCCTTTTAATTCTTACTTTTTATAGCAGGTATTCTTAGTATGTTAATTGGTTAGTAATTTTAAATTAATTGTTAGTATTATTGTTGTTAGTTTGTTAGTTGGATGAATTACGTAAGAATCCCAGATTGGGTAAAGGCCTCCTCCAAAGACGTCCATCTGTCTCTGTCCTGGGCTATTTCATGCCAGTTGGGACCGGCCATTTTTTTAATGTCCTCTTACCAACGCATCGATCTCCCTCTGCTTCTCTTGCCTCGTGGTCCTGTCCACAGAGTTGTTTTAACGGTCCATCTCTGGTCTGTAAGTCTTATTACGTAACCTGCCCGTTTCCATTTTAACGTCTGTGCGTAGCTCAAGGTATTAGTTGCTTTTCTTATTGCTCTTATTGTTGTGTGTCTAATTTTGTCTTGAATCCTTACCTGACATCAAATAAAAAATATTAAGCTTTGTCTACAGTCTGATCTTGATTTAAGTAGCGGTCTGGACATTCTAAGTTTTACTGGTCTAAGGTTTACTGGACACTCGTAAGAGCAAGCGTTCAATGGTTCCGTCATCTCCGGAATCACAGAAACATGCTGGGCTGTCTCTTAATTTAAACCTATGCAGGGAATCCGCGAACCCTCCGTGTCCAGTTATAGCTTGGGTTGGTTAGTTCCATTCTTGCCGCGGGGCTTTCTCCGTGAGACGCACGTTGACCCTAAGACCTGAATTCAAGATGATGATTCCAGTAGGCTCTATTATGTCTATGACGCCAGTATGAGAATGAAAACAGCGAGTAGATGAATCGGCGAGATCTGTCAAGCTATCCCCACCGGCCGTCCCTCAAGGTACGCCGCGGGGACACGTCTATTTATATAAGAGCACGAGGCGGAGCGTCGGAGCGATTTTTCCGAACGTACGTCCGGCAAGCTGCCAACGATACGTCACGTATTACCTCATAAACGCCGAACTTCGAAAGGACTTTAAAACGAGCAAGGACGTTCTAACCAGACGGGTCTCAATCGTCACATTACTGATAGCAATATACTGATAATAATATAAAATTACGTTTTAACGGGTTTAAGCGCGATAATTTATTTTATTTTTATTATTCCGACGTTTCGGCCACTTTTCAGTGGCCGTGATCACGGAAGACAAAGATGTCAAGTGTCAATGAGTATTGTTAAAGTTTTATTTAGCCTAACGCCAACTTGTGCATTTTAATTATTTAGTTTTAATTTTGTTTGTGGTTATTACTTACTCTATGGGAGCCTAAACTAATTTACCACCGCTTCGCAACATGTTGTGGCTTGAAGAGAAGAAGCGGCGCAAGAAACTGTTCAGCAAACATGTCTAGGTCCATGTCAAATTTCAAGTCTATAGGTATTATAGTTCCTGAGATATCGTGATGAGTCACTACATACATGAATTTCAATTATATATATACACACACACACACACACACACACACACACACACACACACACACACACACACACACACACACACACACACACACACACACACACGCACATATATATATATATATATATATATATATATATATATATATATATATATATATATATATATATATATATATATATATATATATATATATATTAAAATGGGTGGGAAAAATAAAAGAAATTATCAGTCAAGTTGGTTTGTGTTCCGTTGCACGCAGAAAGAGTTCACAGTGTCTTGAGGTCTGGCAGTTGGTTTTTGCTGTGTTTGGGTCTTAATAGCTTTGATGATCAGATCCCAAAGAGGTGGTACTTGGAAAAGTGGCCGAAACGTCGTAATAATAGAAATCAAATAAATTACCGCGCTTAAAACCGTTAAAACGTAGTTGTATTACGTATACAAGTCGCGTAAACTTATGACAATATTATACTGATAATATGTTATGGTGTTGATGGGTGTGTGGTTATTTTTTTAATGCGAATCTATTAAACAGGGGGCCCAATTCTGTTATTTCAATATCTTCATCTCTAGTCTCACTTTAGAGAGGAGCAGCGCATTTGTAGCACCTTTACTGTTGAAGCAAATGCAGTCAGCAAATGACTACAGGCGATGGCAACCGCTTTCTGTCTTCTGTCTGCTGAACTTAAGCAATAAAATAAATTTTTAAATTGTCGTTTGGAAGATATTCAAATTACGATTCAATTGGGATAGTGTAAAAAAATCGTATTCTTATAAATCCATAATATCGTCGCAATGGAATAATAGTAGAAAAAATTGGTATTACTATTTTAAAAAAATATTTCGCGAATTTTTGCTTACCAATATTTATAAAGATAGATTGGCTTTCCACGGGCAAGCCATTGGGATTAGTAGAATACCGAAATCAGGCAAACCTACGATTGAGGCGATAGTATCCCGCGATTTTGACGAGATGGTAATAGCAGAATTGGGCCCCTGGTAGGAAGCCGTTTCCGTAGCCTATAGACGTGTGCAACGCCAGAGGCGAAGCCAACGCGTTGCCAACCTTTAAGATGAGAATGAAACACCAAAAAAAATTCAAGATTGCGGGAAATACATAGATACCTTTAACATGGTAAACGCACGCGATTCAAATTCAAAATAATTGAAGAGTAGTCAAAAGCTGATGGAAAGCGGTTACCAATGTGCTGCGGCTTTCTAAAGGGAGAATAGAATCTGGCCCCTATTTATATTATGGCGGCATACTCTAGACCAGGAGGTAGTCATTTAGATAGGCTAATACCCTCCGACCTGGCTGTGGGTTGTTTTGTCGCCTCTTACAACAGGTTGCCCGGAGCAGAAGGAAACTGTATTGCTTTTGATGGAATTGTTGTCTATCAATTGTCTGTGTGTTTGTTCAAACATCACGTAAAAACGACTAAGCTAATTTAAATGAAACACGAACACTTATGCTACTTTTTACCCCGATAAATGTCGTCGTTCCCATAGAATAGATGAATATAGCCAAAAACGTCGTGGTCATGACAACGCGAACGAAGTTTAGTTTGCACATGCAGTATTAACAGAAAGCTATTTCCACGTCATTTAGAATAAGAACAACAAAAGCGTTATGTAGATTCTCGGTTGTGACGCTACAGCGTCTCTTGGGTTCGCGTCGGGAATCAAAGATGGCGGTTGTGCGCGGGCGCACGCGGGAGACATGAGCTGTCACGGGATATTTATGAAATTCGAACTAAAATAGATTCAGTAGTAGCTTGGAGCGAGTCACCTTGAGCGTTATATAACTGCGCGAATCGAACGCCGAAACCAAGGAGTGTGGAAGATACCAATTTTGAAAATTGTTTTTTCTTTATTTTATATGAGATGCTGTATTTTTTATCGACTTGTAAAGCAGCCGCTTTTGAAGTCGGTAGCCTGCTTTGTCGAATTTCAATTAAATCCTTACAATATTTTTCACGTAAGACGCGAACTGACATAGCAGAAATCTATGTAATTTAAGCATCTGCTGCTCGGTATTATAAATAAATCGGCAGACAAACACACATATTGTATATCCCCAAATTAGGCAAGTTACGCTTGTGTTATGGGTAATATACAACGGACTACTCTGAGGCCGATCCCAGACCATAGTAAATAACGCAGAAAATACGTTTCCGAAATTTACAATACCAGGAATCGAACCCGGAGCCTCTGCGTTGCAGTGAGATAGGAATAATAATTAATAGACCCTTGATTTTTCTTTTTTAAATTTATTGGATAAATTGAACCCCTTTGCAGATTGATTTATACTAGTGGTCGTCCAGCGGTCGAAATTCGACCATAATTAATTTAAATTATAAGTTTTAACATGATTAATGTTCTGTTGTCAAAGACTTCTATAATCACAGATTTCGCCAAGGCTACATTAATTTGACTGGAACAATAAACAAAAGAGTATATATGCGCGTGTGTGTCAAATACATGGTAGTGTGTGTAATATTTTTTTCAATTGATTTTATGTATTTATTATACATACATAACTTCACGCCAGTTCCCTTGCGGGCTAGGCACGAACAACAGAGCGCCATTCAGGCTTATTCTTACACGCCTCACTTGCTTCTTTGACATTCATAACTCTTGTCATGCACGCTCGTCTGTTCTTAAGGCTCCTGACATCACCTTCTACTAGTACCCGTAGTTCTGCTAGTTTTTATTATGCATAATAAAAGAAAAGATAGCATTCTACACTTCTTCTCTATGTAAACTATAAGTGTGCGATTCATACGGTTCCGTCCGCGCAATTTCCGTAAAAATGGGTACAAAGCTTTTGCTTCGCGTATTCATGAGATTACAAAAATGCAATTTTTAGAAATTCTGTCTGTTTGCCTGTCTGGTTTTTCTGGACAATCTCTGAAACAGCTGCTTTCACTGGGAGATAGCTGATATTATAAGGAGTAATTTAGGCAACTTTTTATAAGAATTCTGCGAAAAACAATTTATACCATTTGTTCCATCTAATGTCTGAAGGCGTGGTAGCGTAATGGGTAGCGGATGCGTCCCAAACACAAAGGGCGCGGGTTCGAATCCTGGCCAGAACACCTGCGCCACTTGGGCAGTTGTTTGACCTAATGTGTATATTTAATATTGTCTTAAGTTTTCGCGACTTGTATTCATAATAAAACTAACGGTTTTATAATGTGTATATAGTTCCAATTAACGCGTACTAATAACGGTGAAGGAAAACATCGTAATGAAACCTGCACATCGAGATAACCGATGTGTCAAAACTGCCAAGCCGCCTTGGACAAGCGTGGCGGGTATATCCGTTCCTGCTATAGTGGGAAGACCGTGCCCAGTAGTAGTAGGACGTTTATGGGCTGTTATTATTATAATCTCTGAAACGGCTGGACCGAATTTAATGAGACTTTCACTGGCATATAGCTGATGTTATAAGGAATAACTTAGATTACTTTTAAAATCAGAGTCCTGTGAAATCGCGGGCGCAGCTAGTGCTTACATACATACATAACTTCACGCCAGTTCCGTTGCGGGGTAGGCACGAACAACAGAGCGCCATTTAGGCTTATTCTTACACACCTCACTTGCTTTTTTGACATTCATAGCTCTTGTCATGCACGCTCGTCTGTTCTTAATGCTCCTGACATCACCTTCTGCTAGTACACGATCAGTTTGATCATGGAAGGTGTGTCGTGGCCTTCCACGACTTCTGCATCCATCCACTTTTGCATTGTATATCTGTTTAGTCATTCTTTCATCATGCATTCTTTCCACATGCCCGAACCACCGGAGCATTCCTTTCCTTATCTTCACCCCGACACTCTCTTTTTGTTTTTCTAATAGGTACACAGATATCATCAGCTTCTATCAAGCAGATTCTGTGATACCTTCTGTATGTCTGTCTGTAATACCTGTTATAAATAAATTAATGGTATTGCTTTTTATGATTGACAGGAAAATTAAGAATTTCGTTAGTTTTGTAGTCAGAGAGAGAGATTAGTTTAATGGGCTGATCGTGTTCAAGATACCTGCGCATAAAGATTACCACTGGGGAGATTTAACTTTTACTAGCACCCCGTTTCCAGGGTACTTAATCCTCTAAAGATTACAGAGAGCTTCAGGAGGTATCTCAAATATATTAGACCAGCTTCTGCCCGCGACTTCGTCTGCGTGGAATAGTTTAAAATAAGTAAGTTAAAAAATCCCCTGATTTTGAATTTTTATTTTTCATTGGTACTCCCTTCATCCCTTTATCTCATCCTAAAGGCTAGCAACGCGTTTACTGCGCATCTGGTGTTGCAAACGGCAATAGGCAACGGCTACCACTTTCCATTAGCTGGGCCGTTATCTTGTTTATCATTCTATTTGTGTATAAAGGGCGGTCTTGTCGCTAAAAAGCGATCTCTTCCAGACAATCCGTGGCAAGAATATTGCTGATTAGGAATGGTGATGGTGGTATACATAATTATTGGACGATTACTTACATATTAATATTAAATATATAACTATACTATATATATAACGAACGATTTGAATTCCTAGTTCCCCCAGACATGTCTTGCAGAATGTCTAAATCTCTTCTTCTTAAAGCCCTCATACATTCATCGGAATGGTATAACGGTTCGTTTTCTGTTTCACCCTCATGTGATCCGAGAAACCATTTTTAAAAGAAGAGTTAAAGAACACTATCTATCCTAATTAACTGATATATATGTATATGTATATACTAGGTCCGCAATGCTTGAAGACAAAAGTCTTCGAGCAGTGCGTCCTCCCCGTCCTGACCTACGGGGCCGAGACATGGACACTTACGGCAGGATTGGTCCACAAGTTCCAAGTCGCTCAACGGGCTATGGAGCGAGCTATGTTGGGTGTTTCTCTTATGGATAAAATTAGAAATGAGGATATCCGTAAGAGAACCAAGGTAACCGACATAGCTCGCGAAATTAGCAAGTTGAAGTGGCAGTGGGCGGGTCACATCTGCCGCAGGACCGATGGCCGATGGAGCAAACGAGTCCTGGAGTGGAGACCGCGTCTCGGTAAACGTAGTGTCGGACGCCCTCCAGCCCGATGGACCGACGACCTATGCAAGGTCGCCGGTAGGTGCTGGCTGAGGAAATCGGAGGACAGGGATGAGTGGCGCCGTCTTGGGGAGGCCTACGTCCAGCAGTGGACTGCAAATGGCTGACGACGACGACGATATACTAGGTATATATAGATATATGTGTATATAAGTTTATGTATGTAGTTTATAATGTAATATTTATTTTCAATAAGTACTTTTATGTAATAAATTGAATGTACACAACCCTGCCTCTTGTTTTCCCACTCTCGTAGACCCATAGGTTTGTTGGAAGAAAACTTTTCTTAGGGTTAAGCTCGCCTTTGTAGATCACCACTATTTTGTGTAGAATAAAGAATATAAATATACACATAAGTTACATGTGTGTATATATATATATATATATATACACACATGTAACTTGTATATATATATATATATATATATATATATATATATATATATACACATATATACAAGATATAGTAATGAAATGCAACTATTTAAACATAATAAAAATATAGCTATATGCAATATAATACTAATTATATAAAATTACATATCATTATATTGCAGATAGTATTTCCTGACCGTGTTCTTAAATGTTAATAGAGATTTTGCTTGTCTGACAGCAACAGGCAATTAATTCCAAACTTGGACAGCCTTAACCGTGAAAGCATGATTGAAAAACGTTGTATTATGAATAGGAGTAATAAGTCTATGTCGACTGGAAGGACGTGTGCGTGAAATGTGTGTACATAGATCTTTATGTGAATTTAAAGAAGGTTATATAAGAAAAAAAATCTTTAAAAAAAACCGACTTCAACAGCTGAAAAGTATAAAATAACTTAATAAAGATTTTTGACTAAGAATTTATTTAGTTTCTTTTAAACGAAGTTTTTCTAATTGTTACTTTTTAGTGTCTAGCTATGGGTAGGCTTACGAAAGATGCCACGCGCTTTAAAAAATATAGGTCCCAAGAAACGGGAACGGAAATTTTTTACAAAAAAATGTTCGTAAAATGAAAACTACTGGGCCAAACTATGTTACATTTTTAGGGGACCAAATGGCAACTATTCCGCATCAAACTAAAAAGGAATCACGTAAATCGGATCATAAATCTCAGCGTAATCGGTGTACATACATAAAAAAAAAACCAGTCAAGTTGAGAACCTCCTCCTTTTTAAAGTCGGTTAAAAACTTCATTTAGCTATGGCTACTAGTGTCCGTTCCGTTCTGTGCCTTTCAAGCTAATGGATTCAATTTCATTGATCCGTCCAATATCAACATAAAGTAGAATTATTGATCGATTCAGGAATGCCAGTTTTATCCGTGCAGGAACGGAGAAAGAATACAATTTCCTGCGGCCGGGTGGCCTGTCGTAAGAGGCGACTAAACAACCCACAGCCAGGTGGTAGGGCATTTGCCCGACTGGATGGCTACCAACCCTGGTCTAAAGTATGTTGCCATAACAACGTTGAGTTGTGTTCCGGCATTAGTGACCAGGTTCCAGTCTCCCTTAAGAGATCAGCAGCGCATTTGTAGCAACTTTGGTGTTGCAAATGTCCATAGGCGATGGTAACCGCTTTCCATCAAGTGGGTCGTCTGCCTGTCTGCTGATCTCCTGCTAAAAAAAAAAATGACATTAAATTCTGTTGCTAATTTCGGCCATCCCATCACGCAGACAAGTAAACTACGCACCGTGGAGTAAACGTAATCAAACAATGGTGCATCTCATAAACTATAAACATCGGTTGGCAACAGTGCAAGCCCGCTCCCCGTCATTCCTTTGCTCATTCAACATTTTTTTTCCACAGCTTTTTCTTGGCTCTTACACATCCGTTTACATGCCAAACAATAAATTTATTAGGGGGAGTGGCAATACTAAATTCACGTCACTGAAACGTCATCAATTGCGTTACGAAGGTATAAAAAATTTTCGATGCGCTAGCAAGGTATTCTGTCCCCAACACAGAACGATGAATGTTTTAGCTGTGCAGTAACGGAGAAAGAATACAATTTCCTGAGGCCCCTAGTGTAGTGTAGGCCGGGCGGCCTGTCATAAGAGGCGACTTTACAACCCACAGCCAGGTGGTAGGGCATTTGCCCGACTGGATGGCTACCACCCCTGGTCTAAAAGATAATATAATAGATATAACAACCTTGAGTTGTGTTCCGGCATTAGTGACCAAGTTCCAGTTTCTCTTAAGAGAGCAGCAGCGCATTTGTAGCAACTTTGGTGTTGCAAATGTCCATAGGCGATGGTAACCGCTTTCCATCAAGTGGGCCGTCTGCCTGTCTGCTGATCTCCTGCAATAAAAAAAGTGTATGGCGCTATAACAACCTTGAGTTGTGTTCCGGTATCAGTGACCAGGTTCCAGTCTCCCTTAAGAGAGCAGCAGCGCATTTGTAGCAACTTTGATGTTGCAAATGTCCATAGGCGATGGTAACTGCTTTCCATCAAGTGGGCCGTCTGCCTATCTGCTGAACTCATGCAATAAAAAAAGTTGAAAACCTTTGATTTGGTATCAATCAATTAATTTATACTCAATATATTAACGTGGTAGAGCCATGCTGGAATTGCAAGGAAGCCAGTGCTGGCTTCATGCTGGAATCGTGTCAATGGCTTCATGTAAACGGTAGAAGTCAGGGGCCCAATTCTGCTAAGAATAATAATGCGAAGATATTCAAAGTCCAATTCCATTACGAGACTGTCAAAAATTTGAATTCGATTTCGTATATATAAAGTGAAGTAACTGTCAAATTTTTTATACTTTTTAAAAGTATGGTTTGCAGCTCTCCCTGTCATTTAACCGACAAATTGCTCTTATGCATAGTTTTTGTGCCTTAAATACAGTTACTCTTTCCCTACTATTACCACAGAATATAATACTGTTACGAGTCGAGAGACTCGAATTAAAATGCCGTTAGAATTATTATAGAGTTATAACACAGGTACAAATATAACCGAATACAACAGTCCAAATGTAATGCAGAAGATCGTAATTTAATAAAACGCGCAAAGTCCGACACTTGTTAGATTCCTGATTGCAGTACACACGTTTTGCTTCGCTCGTGGTTATCGCTCGACTGACTCCCCCCTCCATCAGGTCATCGTTTTATACTGTGCAACTGCAATGTCCCCGTATCTAAGTCGACTCAATCCGACACACCTGGCTAATGAATGCCATAAAAGATTACAATACAACAATGGGCTGTTTTCTAATCACAAATTTTAAACACAAAGGAAGACGACCATAAAAGAATTTAAATGTTATTAGTTCAAATGCCGACGGGTAATAAATGTGCTTTGTTTCAAATATGCATGTGGTTGTCGGGGTCAGAGTTGTAACAATTTTCATCCGTGCAGGAACGGAGAAAGAATACAATTTCCTGCGGCCGGGCGGCCTGTCGTAAGAGGCGACTTAACAACCCACAGCCAGGTGGTAGGGCACTTGCCCGACTGGATGGCTACCACCCCTGGTCTAAAGTATGTCGCCATAACAACCTTCGAGTTGTGTTCCGGCATTAGTGACCAGGTTCCAGTTTCCCTTAAGAGAGCAGCAGCGCATTTGTAGCACCTTTGGTGTTGCAAATGTCCATAGGCGATGGTAACCGCTTTCCATCAAGTGGGCCATTTGCCTGTCTGCTGATCTCCTGCAATAAAAAAAAAAAAAAACCACAACCGCACTTTATTTTTGATTTTCAAACAACTACTTCTATAAAGAATTAACCCCACAATGTAATTGTTGATGAATGCAATAGTCTTTGTCCGCTATTTACAGAGAGTGGACTTTTCCCAGGAGACTTTTAATTACTGTCCCCTAATGACCGGGGGCTATTGAAAAGCGCCGCTTAAATTTAAGTGTGGACGTGACTTTTTATTTTTAGCCCGTTTTTTGTTCGCTAATGATTTTTCTTTACTGGCTCTTATTGCCGAATAGAAGCTAGGGGGTTTTTGGGAAGTAGTTTTAAAGCTTCTTTATTGGGTGTAATTTTTTCTATTCTGGGTACAGTTCACTTGGCAGAAGTGAAAATCTTGTAAAATCGTTATGCATCTCTGAGACATATTGTTACGTGCGAGCGGGGGATACGCACTTAGGATTAGAAGGAAACACTAGTTCTTTTAACTGAAAGCTTTTATTGACTTACACAACCGTACGTGATTATTCTCCGCAGGGTTGTCTGTCTTTCGTCGATAAGATGTCTCACTCACAATACCGTCGCCGACATTGTGTAGACCACCTCCTGCTGCTGAGGTGTTCATCTCTGGATTTACCGCGCGTAGCGAGTTATTGGACCTCCTTTTAAACTTTGCTAAACTCTACCTTCACTCACCTGCCCACTAAACTTTTCACTAAATTCACCACTAAACTGGTCACTGTCTTCTATTAAACTTTTCTTCCAACTCTCTAGTATCGCACTTGTCACTTTGCTGTAGAACTGAATTACTCGGTAGGCGCGCCTTACGCTGCTTATATACGTGGAAGAATCTTTAACATACATACATAACTTCACGCCAGTTCCCTTGCGGGGTAGGCACGAACAACAGAGCGCCATTTAGACTTATTCTTACACACCTCACTTGCTTCTTTGACATTCATAACTCTTGTCATGCACGCTCGTCTGTTCTTAAGGCTCCTGACATCACCTTCTGCTAGTACACGATCAATTTGATCATGGAAGGTGTGTCGTGGCCTTCCACGACTTCTGCATCCATCCACTTTTGCATTGTATATCTGTTTAGTCATTCTTTCATCATGCATTCTTTCCACATGCCCGAACCACCGGAGCATTCCTTTCTTTACCTTCACCCCGACACTCTCTTTCTTAAGAATCTTTAAGAACCCATAATTTCAATCTTCTTTTTGTTATTCTTTTATTTACTATCTGTCCCTTTCTAAACATGTATCCATCTCTGTCTTTTCCTTCCCGAACCTTCTATTCTAGAACTTTCGTTTAGTATCTATCCCTTTCTGAAATGTATCTGTCCTTGTCATTTTCTTCCCAAATCTTCTACCTTTTTCTAAAACTTTATAAATCAACTAGATTTTTCCACTATTCTATTACTATTTAAAAGTTCACAAAAGCCTTTAAGCTGCTAGCAATCAATCGACTTTTACTTTTAAATAAACTACTCAAATTATTGGACTACAATCGTGACATCACTTCAAATTCAACTCGCGTCGTACATCAACGTAGAATAACAATTATTTTCTCTGCATGTTGTATGTTTGTACGTGTGCGGTGAATGTGGGATTGAGATGTATGGCTGATGTGGCGCCAGTTCACAGCTTTGTCATTGCCAATTCTTGGGCATTTGGATATAATGTCAACAATCAAAACCTTTTTTGGATACCGTCCTCGGCCTCTTTGGGGGTAGGGCCAGATGCAGCGCAGAAGCGTGCATCGACTCTCAGCAACCGGTTCTGCATGCTTCAAACAGAAGCAGTCGCTAGAAACTGATGGCCGAACTACACGGAGGGCGTCACGGGGTTTGGAACTGAGTTACTGCACCGTGACGCCCGTACGCTCGGCAATACTGGGATACTTCGGTAGCAGATTGACCCACTTCATCAGTCAGGGGGGAAAGTCCGCTGCTGTTCTCGTAGCAACGGCACCGGGCGGCACAGCGCGACCGACCGGATATCGGCTATCCGGTCGTCCTAAATAGGTTTTCTTTACGCTCCAGTCTTCTCCCATCTGTTCTTCGTGACCGAACCAGCGGAGGCCGAGAGCAAGGCTTGGATTGATAAAAAAGTGGAACCGGTTACATCTTAAGTATAATCCGGTTATATCCTAAGTACATATATTCATCAACCGGTTCTTGGTAACAAAAGTTCGTTAAATTGATTTTGTTGAGTCAATCGGTTTCGTACGGTTTGCGCTGCACACCTTCAAAGCGCAGCCATGTCGTACAGTAAGTTTTAAGTCGCGCCCAAACACATGTTTACAGGTCATTCAGGTTTACAGTCCGAACGAAAAACGGTCATAACCGGTTAAAACCTAATTAACTTGAAACCGGTTCCAAGCATTGGCGGTGAGATATTATTTGTCTTATCAATATTACGGCCTCTGTGGTTGAGCGGGTTAAGGCTTTGCCAGCGTACCTCAATGCAACGCAGAGGTTCCGGGTTCGATTCCTGGTATAGTAAATTTCGGAAACGTATTTTCTCTGTTATTTATTATGGTCTGGGTTTGGGATCGGCCCCAGAGTAATGGGGTGTATATTACCTATACACAAGTGTATCTTGCTTAATTTAAGGATATACAATGAATGAAAACACTTTATTGTTCACCAACATTAAGACTACGTTCTTAATAACTAGATACAATAAATGTTGAACAAAGGGCGGCCTTATCGCTTACAGCGATCTCTTCCAGGCAACCCCCTGAATTAAACAAAATATTAAAACAAGACAGTGGCGTTGTAGACAATAAATAATATAAAACATTCAAAATATAAGAAACAAGTAAATAAAAATCTTTATTATACTATACTAGCTGTCCCGGCAGACGTTGTTCTGCCCTGAAGAAATAAAATTTAGGACCCGATTGCAGCGCCACCTACCGAGACCAATTGTGAACCTAAAGCGTCCTCGATTCTACTTGCACACATACAAAAAAATTCATTCAAATCGGTCCAGCCGTTTAGGAGGAGTTCACCGTCAACACACGTATAGAAGAATTATATATATAAAGATAAACACAGTACGTATCATAATGCATACAGAATAAGCAGCTCTATCATACCTGAGAGGATCACAGATAATTAAAAACCATGATGTTAAAATAGGATACCGACTTAGTTCGTCTGATGTTGAGTGGCAGTGAGTTCCATAAACGGACAGCCTGTACTGTGATGGAGTTATCAACGAAAGAAGAAGTGTGTACAGGTGTCATTGAGGAGAGATTATTACTAGAGCGGAAATAACTTGCGTTTTATCCGTGCAGGAACGGAGAAAGAATACAATTTCCTGCGGCCGGGTGGCCTGTCGTAAGAGGCGACAAAACAACCCACAGCCAGGTGGGTATGTGCCCAACTAGATGGCTGCCACCCCTGGACTAGAGTATGCCGCCCTAACAACCTTGAGTTGTGTTCCAGCATTAGTGACCAGGTTCCAGTGTTCCTTAAGAGAGCAGCAGCGCATTTGTAGCACCTTTGGTGTTGCAAATGTTCATAGGCGATGGTAACCGCTTTCCATGAAGTGGGCCGTCTACCTGTCTGCTGAACTCATACAATAAAAAAAAATAACGGGAATGAGAACAATATGTGTGTTTGTCTGTCGATTATTATAAATGTATGTCTTTGAAGACCACGGGCCATAAAAATGGCCAGGACATTTGGAGGGCTTGCGTGGGACCATGGGAAGGTCAACGCGTAGAGGCCCCTTGACAAATTTAATGTAAATGTGGCGTGACGCTGACCGGTGATTATCCCTGTCTACATCATATAAATGCACCCAAGGACAAGCCCCGGCCATTGTAGGACTATTGTGGGAAATGAGGACAAAAAGTACCGGGCTATAGGGGTAAACTGCTAGTGGTATTAGGGATCCGGGGAATATGGAGACTATGGCGTCTGCCCGTCGCAATGTTCAGGGAACATGGAAAAATGGGCAGACGGTGATTCGCCACTCCCTGCATGGGCCCCTAAAAATGCCATAGAAGACAAGGGCAACATGGGTGTGAGTGGCTAAGGGGTGTAGAGAGGTGGGCTGCAGGTTCACCGAAGCTACTTCTGACGTGATGCCATTTATCACTTCCACCCCTGGAGCTTGAGTCTTAGCTCTAGCGATCTCCACTCCGTGCCGGCTGGTAACGGCAAGCACGGAGACGGGGCCCTTGCCTTGGCCCCCGGAGTCAGGTATGAGGCGTCGCTACTCACCTAAGGCTTCGCCACGAAGCCCCCCTGCGGGTTATTATTATTATTATTACTAATGAGTATGCCACGGCAACGCGTATGTAGTTTCTCTAGCAATACTGGTCTAACAATATAAGCTGTTAACATGATAACTAACGGCTGTATCCGTAACTCCAGGATTACAGCTGTTAGATTACAAACATGGCTACCTAATCCCTTTTAGGCGGCGTAGAGGGTGCTGTCGATTTGCATATTATACCCGTTAGATGTCATCTAGTGGATTTGAACAGTGTCTTAGCGTTGCAAACGGTTTAAATGCTACACTATCGGGTAGTGAATGTATGTTATGCTTGTGTTAAGTGTCTTGGAAATGGTTTAAAGGGATATATCTTCTGTTTATTGAAGTTTGCTATTGCTTTAGAAGAAGATTAAGGGCCGCTTCCATAATGTTGCTTAAATTTATTTAAAAAACACAAAACGCATTTAACACCCTTAAATACAATTAGCGTCTTGCACAACGCAAAATTTGCCGCTAAATATATTTAAAGATTTGTCAAAGTTAATTGCCCAAAAATGCGTATTTAACTGCCCTAAACGCATTTAAGGATACAAAATAGAATTCCATTCTGTTTTGGACAACATAACTACTAGATGTGTTCGGATTTTACCTGAAGCTAGTTCATTTAGCATAGCGTCGAAACTATAGAATTCAAATATCTTTGGTCGACATTTTCTGATATATATAATTACTAGCGGCCCCGGCAGACGTTGTCCTGAAAAAATAAAAATCTAGGACCCGATCCTAGTGCCACCTACTGGTTCCAATTGTAGATTTAAACCATCGGGGACCCACTTAAACATACAAAAACAAAATCACCAAAATCGCTCCAGGTGCTTAGGAGGATTCTAGAACCCGATCTCAGCGCCACCTACCGGTTCTAATTGTGTATCTAAACCATCCAGGAACCCACTCAAACACACAAAAACAAAATCACCAAAATTGGTCCAGGTGATTAGGAGGATTCTAGAACTCGATCTCAGCGCCACCTACCGGTTCCAATGGAATAAAAAGTATCCTATGTCCGTCTCCTGGTTCTAAGTTACCTCCCCACCAAGTTTCAGCCAAATCGGTACCGCCGTTCGTGAGTTATAAATAGTGTAACTAACACGACTTTCTTTTATATATATAAGATTTGAATTCGAAAAAATGGATCACAGCGTGAAACGGAACACATCTGGCTGTTTTACCGACAGCATAAATACTTAGCTTATTACCATGGGAGTCCGCCTTATGCAAGGTATTTTAAATATGTTTTGTGTAAAATGTATTTAGGCAGTTTAATATAATTAACTAATTTTTATTTAAAGGCGATCGTTATGCAAGCCGCCCTAAGAATAACAAAGTGCCAGTGACAGTGATAACTGATAAGCTCTTAATTTCTTAAAACGTATATAACTAGATGGCGTTACATGTCATTTTTTGACGTTTTCCAAATTAAAATGTTTGACGGTCTTTGTGGTTGAGTGGGTTAAGCTTATAACTATGCCGGACTACCTCACTGCAAAGCAGAAGCTTCGGGTTCAAGTCCTGGCATGGTAAATTTTAGAAACAACTTTTCTTCGGTATTTACTATGGTCTGGGTGTCTGGGATCAGCCCCAGAGTAGTGTTGTTTATGACCCATAACACTAAGCGTAACTTGCTTAATATACGAATATACAATATGTGTGTTTATCTGCCAAGTATAATTCAAACTACGAGTAAGTTTCACTGGTGATATGTTTTTGAAAATCATACCATGCGTATGAATTTAAAATGACGTCTACTTCTTACTCTATGTACATCCACCACTTTGAAAATGTGTGTAAATTATTGCTTAAGTCATGAACATCCCAGCACTAAATCCCAGCTGCTTTCGAAACGTTACCATCGAAGTCTGGAATCCGTTTTCCTACATTTTTTTCTCCACATCGCGCGATATTAAGCATTGCTTGTTTTGAGACCACTGGTATGCATTTCATCCTTCACGTGGTCAAAGCCAGAGCATATTTTAGAATTACCCCTTGTACCGGGTCCTAGCAGAAGCGGCGTGGCTATGTTTTCATTCGTGCAGGAATGGAGAAAGAATACAATTTCCTGCGGCCGGGCGGCCTGTCGTAAGAGGCGACAACACAACCCACAGCCAGGTGGTAGGGAATTTACCCGACTGGATGGCTACCACCCCTGATCTAAAGTATGTCGCCATAACAACCTTGAGTTGTGTTCCGGCATTAGTGACCAGGTTCCAGTCTCCTTTAAGAGAGCAAAAGCGCATTTGTAGCACCTTTGGTCTTGCCAATGTCTATTGACGTTGGTATTTCTATCAGGTGGGCCGAAATCATGGAATTAAAAAAGTTTTTGCTAGTATATTTTTTATTGTTGATAAGTTTTGAACCGGGCTAAGTTAACATGAGGATAAAGCGAAATGATCTTTAAGCCCTTCCAAGTCTCACGGCGGTACCGTTAACTCCATCTAAATCATGGGACAGTGTTGCACTTATTTTAATTCACTATACGTAACACAAGGTGAGTGGAGGGCGTTGCACTCACTTGCAATTATTCCAGAATGTTCTATTCAAGTCACGCGTTACTTTTTTACAATGAGCATTGCACCGCACTCGTAATACCTTATGTTAATGCTCGAGGCATTGTATTTATTTTTTTATATATTGAATTGTTTTGTTTTGATTCGTCATAGCGTTGCGTAATTTGTAGTTGTGATGGTCTAATGATTTTTATAGGTCTTCGGTATGAAAGAAGTGTTAGAAATTAACAAAATATTATAGTTATCAAAAAGGCGCTTTATATATTTTGGATAAAAGTACATTGTATCCAAGACGTTTTTATTTAAGTGTCAAGTGTCAAAACGAATGGTCGAGAGACTGTCAACCTCTTGCCGGTGTGTCTTTTTGGAAAAATACTAGCAGCCAGAATAAATGTCGTTCTTACGTTAAAACTATGTTTATTTGAAGAGAGTCCAGATTTTCTAATAGAAGTACACTTGGGATGAAAATCGGAAATGAAAATGAATGTTACTAACACGACTTTCTTTTATATATATAAGATTTGAATTCGAAAAAATGGATCGCAGCGTGAAACGGAACACATCTGGCTGTTTTACCGACGGCATAAATACACTTAGCTTATTAGACTCTTCAGGTGATCAAAGGGCTGGTGCTTACCTCGGCCAACGGATCAGTATGGCGATCCAGCGAGGAAACGTAGCCAGCCTTCTGGGCACCTTATCCATAGAAGACGGTGATCTAGGCTCAGTATTCTACTTATAGTCTTGAGAGACTATGAGTAGAATACAATACAAATAAGTTGTTTTCTTGCATTGTATTCGATTATATGTAATTATACACTTGTAATAAAAAATGAATGTTGAAATGAAATGAATATCAAAATGGAATTTTACAGATCACTTATTGAAAGTCATGAGTCTACCACCGTTACGAAAGCAATTTTACATACATACATAACTTCACGCCAGTTCCCTTGCGGGGTAGGCACGAACAACAGAGCGCCATTTAGGCTTATTCTGACACACCTCACTTGCTTCTTTGACATTCATAACTCTGGTCATGCACGCTCGTCTGTTCTTAAGGCTCCTGACATCACCTTCTGCTAGTACACGATCAATTTGATCATGGAAAGCAATTTTAGTTAGTCTCAAAGGGAAAGAAGCTGCGCAACAAACTTCCCAGCAAGATATCTTTACTTCATAATTATTATTATTACTAGAATTTACTTCTGGTGTGTTTAAACAGCAGGCGTTAATACAGGTTTTTTTTATTGTAGGAAATCAGCAGACAGGCAGACGGCCCACTTAATGGAAAGCGGTTACCATAGCCTATGGACATTTGCAACACCAAAGTTGCTACAAACGCGCTGATGCTCTCTTAAGGGAGACTGGAACTTGGTCACTAATGCCGGAACACAATCCAAGGTTGTTATGGCGACATACTTTAGACCAGGGGTGGTAGCCATCCAGTTGGGCACATACCCTACCACCTGACTGTTGGTTGTTAAGTCGCCTCTTATGACAGGCCGCCCGGCCGCAGGAAATTGTATTCTTTCTCCGTTCCTGCACGGATAAAGAGGTTACATTGTATTAAATTTTTATGTTAGTGCTCCCGGAATATTTACTTCATTTAAATCGTAAACTATCCCGTCTCCCGGTATGAAAAGTATTTATGCCCATTTTCGGTACTAAAACTACATTTAAACAAAATTATAGCAAAACCGATGCAGTACTCCTAGTAGTTTTTCCATGAACGCTTAACAGACAGACAGATCGAGTTACTATCGCATTTTTTTATAGATGCAAAATTTTTATATATATAAACTTGAGAAATGATTGGTCTCCCATACAAACTTCCATCCTCTAATTCAACCCGTTCTAGTTTTATTTATCTATCCCCCGTCTATCTATCTGTAAACTATATAAATGACCAAAATGACCAAATTGACCAAAATGACCAAATTGACCAAAATGACCAAAATGCCAAAAATGCCGAAATTGACCAAAATGCCAAAAATGCCGAAATTGACCAAAATGATCAAATGACCAAAATAGTCAAAATGGCCAAAATTACCTAATTGACCAAAATGGCCATTTTATTTTTTATCACATAAAATTTACTATCGATCACTGAAAAAATGACAAAGGAATTCGATTTTTTTAATCTGGCCATTTTAAATAAATCCCAGAAAAAATCCCTCGGAATTTCCAGGATAAAAAGTAACGCAGATTAAAAACCTAAGAATTTGCTGTCGATCAGCGAAAACCGCATCGAAATCGGCCCAATAGTTTCTACGTGAATCCCGAACAAACAGAGAAGAAATGTAAAAAAATGGCCTCGTGTTCTCCGTCGTTTATACGGTCTATTCCAGTTGTTTTTTTAAAAACCTTCAATGTACAGACACGGCATGCTTAGAATTGTATAATATAGATACATGTAACAGCGGTATGCATGTATTTCCTTTGCCTTAGCAATTAGTTATAATAGATAGATAACACTTTATTGTACACCATTACAGAAAAAATTACGAGCTAGTATTAGTCTAGTTGGGTACAAAGGGCGGTCTTATCGCTAAAAAGCGATCTCTTCCAGACAACCCGTGGCAGGAATATTCTGATTAGGAGTGGCAACGGTGGTATACATAATTATTGTACGATTACTTACATTTTATTCATGCATGATGAAAAAATGACTAAACAGATATACAATGCAAAAGTGGATGGATGCAGAAGTCGTGGAAGGCCACGACACACCTTCCATTATCAAATTGATCGTGTACTAGCAGAAGGTGATGTCAGGAGCCTTAAGAACAGACGAGCTTGCATGACAAGAGTTATGAATGTCAAAGAGGCAAGTGAGGTGTGTAAGAATAAGCCTAAATGGCACTCTGTTGTTCGTGCCTACCCCGCAAGGAACTGGCGTGAAGTTATGTATGTATGTATGTATGTACTTACATTTTAATAATAAATATATAACTATACTATATATACAAATATACACATAAGTTATATACATATACAAGATATGGTGATAATATGCAAGTATTTAAACATAATAAACATATAACTATATGCAATATAATAATATTTTTTTTATTGCAGGAGATCAGCAGACAGGAAGACGGCCCACTTGATGGAAAGCGGTTACCATCGCCTATAGACATTTGCAACGCCAAAGTTGCTACAAATGCGCTGCTGCTCTCTTAAGGGAGACTGGAACCTGGTCACTAATGCCGGAACACAACTCAAGGTTGTTATGGCGACATATTTTAGACTAAGGTAGCCATCCAGTCGGGCAAATGCCCTACCACCTGGCAAAATGTGACAGCTGTATGCATGTATTTCTTTTGCCTTAGCAATTAGTTATAATTAGCAACTTGTACGTACCTATATACTAAAAATGTATACAATTATAATGAGCAAATCAATAGCATTGCTTGCACTGCGATACAATGTGGGTATCGTAGTTACATTGGTATTAAGACCAAAATAAACCAAGGTTCCAATCCATATCGGACTGTATTCGAGTGTTAGACATGTTTATGCCTTGAATAAATCTTAGGAGCACCGTAGCACTCAGAGTCTGATAATGGTAATTAACCTAATTTTTTTACTGATTTGATCTCAGTGTAGTGTAATGATAAACGTTTCAGAAAGCCTAGCAGCAGTTCAGTACTAGCCAAGACAAGTAAAACGAGCCCAAACACGACGGGTCAAGCTTGTTTAGTATAGAAGTTCCTATGGCCACCTTCCGACTCCATCATCAGTTCAGCTCCATGGTACCATAATATTGCATTATGACATAATATACATATGCGTGCAAAATTTCAGCTCAATAGGAAACCGGGAAATTGGTCAAATTTAACTTGCAAGATTCCACCCGAACTTACATACATAGGTACATCCATTGCAAGTTAAATAAAAGCTTGTAAGAAAAATAGCATTTGTCGCTTCTTCTCTATATAAACTATAAGTGTGCGAAATTTCATACTCCTCCGTCGGCGCAATTTTCGTAAAAATTGGTACAAAGTTTTTACTTCACGTATTAATATATAGATTATACATACATACATACATAACTTCACGCCAGTTCCCTTGCGGGGTAGGCACGAACAACAGAGCGCCATTTAGGCCCATTCTTACACACCTCACTTGCTTCTTTGACATTCATAACTCTTGTCATGCACACTCGTCTGTTCTTAAGGCTCCTGACATCACCCTCCGCTAGTACACGATCAATTTGATCATGGAAGGATGTATAGATTATATACATACAAAATTATATTATATTATACCTACATACAAAAGTAAACAATAACACTATAGCTTGAGGTAGTAATCTTTAACTAATCTATTGAAAGAAGGTAATGATCGTGTCTACATGTTTTTTTTTTATGGCAGGCGATCAGCAGACTGGCAGACGGCCCACTCGATGGAAAGCGGTTACCATCGCCTATGGATATTTGCAACAGCAAGTTGCTACAAATGCGCTGCTGCTCTCTTAAGGGAGACTGGAACCTGATCACTAATGCCGGAACACAACTCAAGGTTGTTATGGCGACATACTTTAGACCAGGGGTGGTAGCCATCCAGTCGGGCAAATGCCCTACCACCAGGCAGAGCTTGATGTTTAGTGGTAGTGCATTCCAGAGTTGAATAGCCTAGACGATAAAAGACTTGTTGTAAAACCTTGTTTTGTTGACAGGCGTTTTCAGTTTCAAATTCTCTGACAATCTAAATAATCTTGAATCACTGTAATTATGGAACTGAAAGCGTTGAGACAATCAGGGGACTTTGGATAGAAGCGTGACAAGCAAACTTACATTGGCATTATTATATTGATATGGATATGTAGATACTTTGGAAAATACCCCAATAAAAGCAACAGAGCTTGGTGCATCACTGAAATATCTAGGTCAGATAATAGGTACTTTTAGATGTTACACAACTTTCGACCCAATTCTGTTACCGATTGCCATAAATGTAATGGAGAGTTTACATAAGTCGTATGGTTGTACTGATTATATTGACGACTATGCGTACTCGGCAGACTCTAATTTCAATATCTAGCTGAACGTAGTCCTCGTGGTATTTTGAGCTAAGTTCAAAGAAGTGAACAAAGATATTATCAACATCACGTGTAATGATTGTAGTCTTGTTTCAAATGTAATTTTTTTCTGAACTGAATTCGAACGTTCTTATTGCTTTGGAATTAGTATAAATTCAGTATAGTCCTGTATAAATTTCATTGGTATTGGACCTTACATTCCGAAGATATAGCAGGGAATTTCACAAAATTAAATAGATGTCTATTGTATTGTATAATATATGTAATTGAGGTATCGTTAGGTTTATGACCATCCTAAAATAAGTACGTGCAGGGTACAAGACCGTACTATACTGGATTGACACACAGAGCCTAAAAATTAATAACCTAGGCACAGAAAAGAAAAAAACCAAACCAAAAGGCATTAGATACGACTATATATAAGTATAGATATAAGGCCAACACTGCACATGCACTTCCTCACAACACCAGCATGTAACAGATACACTCTACGTTAGTATAAGTTTAGTATTAAAATTAGAATAAATTAATATAATAAGTTATTCTTAAGGTACACCAAAACAGAAAAATTACTACATATAATGTCACATACACTAACAAAAATAAACAGTAAGCGTGTACGGAGTGTCAATTTTTTCATAGAAATTAAGTATTAAAAAAGGGTACGGAACTCGAGTCCGTAGAGATATATATAATAATAATAATAAAAAAAACAATACTGGATTAAGACTAGGAAGACATAGAACGAAGCTCCATAAAAACAAACAGCACGAATGTGTAAATTGAGTAATAAATTCCCTTTCATCCAGCCGGCGTTTTAGCATTGAAGAAGCTATTTTACTAAAGCTACTACTTACTACCATATGCATAACTTAAAGTGTAAAATGAATAAAGAAAAACTACCAAAAAAGAAGCCGACTTCCAGAGTATCTAAAAGCCAAAAAAATATATTATTTTTTACATCTTAATGTCGATACGTAAAACATATTTTTTTAATATCAAACAACAACGAAATATTGACAAATATAATAATTTTCATGTTTTATTTCGCATTCGTACCGACTTCAAGATTGCGTTTTAAATACTCTTGAAGTCGGTTTCTTTTTGCTAATTTTTTTTTATTGCAGGAGTTCAGCAGACAGGCAGACGGCCCACTTTATGGTAAGCGGTTACCATCGCCTATGGAAATTTGCTACACCAAATGTGCTATAAATGCGCTGCTGCTCTCTTAAGGGAGACTGGAATCTGTTCACTAATGCCGGAACACAACTCAAGGTTGTTATGGCGACATACTCTAGACCAGGGGTGGTCGCCATCCAGTCGGGAAAATACTCTACCACCTGGCTGTGGGTTGTTTTGTCGCCTCTTACGATAGGCCGCCCGGCCGCAGGTAATTGTATTCTTTATCCGTTCCTGCACGGATGTGCATAAATAGTGTATAGATAATAAATACTTGTAAATTTTCGTTTACATCTATATCACTTTGATAGAACCGATCATTGATACATTGCATTGACGCAATAGCTTGGATGGAAAATTAACTCTACCATTTATAATGACACAGTAATGCGAGTTCATACTTTACATATATATTTGTCTATATACCTAGTATATCTAGTTTTTCATATCTAAGTTTAGTAGCATTCTTATTTACCGATATAAGAAATGACCTTACGGTAAAAATAGGTTTGTGTAAAGTCACTATTAAACGTCGCAATGCCTTCAAAATTTAACGATTAATAAACTTATTTTAAAAAATGGTGATAAAGTTTGAGGAATAAGTTAAGAGAACCACACTCAATATTGTTCTTGGCACTGCATCAAGTTACGTCAAGTTGTCAAGGTTAAGTTATAAACGGGAGGTAATTCTCTAAGCTTTTGTAATTAGTTTGTGTTACTTCTCGCTCGAAAATTATTCAAAAATTTGAAACTTCTTTAATATAATTTAAACATAAAAATAGAGCAAGTGTGAGTTATTTTACCCAAGATGATGGGATTCGAAGAAGTAATTCATTGTTTTTTAACGAATTCAATAAAGGAGGAAGTTCTTGTGTCGTCGTGTAAAAATATTTTTATGTTATATATATGTATATATATAGGGCTTGCCAGATGGTAGGGCATTTGCCCGACTGGATGGCTACCACCCCTGGTCTAAAGTATGTCGCCATAACAACCTTGAGTTGTGTTCCGGCACTAGTGATCAGGTTCCAGTTTCCCTTAAGAGAGCTGCAGCGCATTTGTAGCAACTTTGGTGTTGCAAATGTCCATAGGCGATGGTAACCGCTTTCCATCAAGTGAGCCGTCTGCCTGTCTGCTGAGCTCCTGCAATAAAAAAAATAAAAAAAAAGCGCCCTGATAAGGTCATGTATTTTAAAATTCGCGCGCCACTTAAAAAAAATGTTACAGGCGGCCTCACAAGTGTCGAAATTTCAACTCGTATAATTTTATTCAAACACTTTTATTATTCAGACATATGATTATTATCATAACTTGAATTTCATCTAACCTATTTTCACTACATATTAATAATTAATTTAACTATTACTGCGTTCTGTTTTTGAACTGAATTGTCCTGGCTTTTCCAACGTCAAATCCTAGTTTTTTAAATTTGAGATTGGCAACACTATGATACGTATACGTAACTTGAATTAATACTTTGAAGTTACGCATATTTAAGTTAAAAGTGTAAAATAAAAAAAAATCGTAAAAGAGAAGTTGGCGTTAGAAAAAATATTCTTCTTTTCAAATACTTCTCTTCAAGAAGTTAAAAATAAAAGAAGCTAAAATAATTCGAAGCTTAATCTTTCCCACATTAGCATAATACTATGACAAACACTACGATGGCATAGGGAATACTATTACTGCGATTTGGCATTCAGCAGCTGTCTTGTATTTATACTCGTCGCGCGTACGTGCAAGCCCGCGTGGTTGAATTCATCAGACCCCAGGGCTCCGGGAGGCATCCGGGATTGGGCACGACCAAGTTTAGGAGAACTTAGGGCTGTCGGATTCAGTTGTTACAGTGTTTTTGCTCCAATTTATATTGTTTAATTCTATATAAACAGAGTGAGACAACAACAATAAATTGTTTCGTTTTTAAGAAATCAATTATTAGCTAAACATACTTACAAATAAAACCTTAAAAATAATTGTTTAATTGAATGAATTTATATTGTAAAACTAGCTGACCCGGCAAAATTCGTAGCGCCTCAGAATCAATAAATAAAAAAGCTTAATGGTAATTGCAAAATATTTCAACTTTAGTAAAAAATGTAGTCAAAATTTAACCGGAACAAAAATAATTCGTAATAAAAAAAAATGCTTAGTTAATTTGATTTCTGAACGACAGGACGAACGTCAAATGTTTGACAGGTAGGAATAGTTTCTAAGCGAAAGCGAAATTGTTGTTTTTACTATATTCTAAGTATTTTTTTCATGTTTACTCACCTTTTAAACCTTCTCTGGACTTCTACAAATAATTTAAAATCAAAATTAGCCAAATCAGTCCAGCCGTTCTCGAGTTTTAGCGAGACTAACGACCAGCAATTGATTTTTATATATATAGATTTAAAAATTGATTTTTAATATAAGTACCTTATTATTATATAAGTATAATATAAGTACCTTATTTATGCTTTCATATGCATTTAGTAAAAAGCTATTCTTTTGACATTACAAACAGACATTTCAATTTTATTTATCTGTATAGATTTAGAATTTCTAATTTTTAGTGTATAGGGTTCTACGTATTAGCAATGGCATTCAATCAAGTTTTGTAAAAGTCCGGGGCGCGAGTCTGCTATTAAAAACGTTTTGGAATGGTCAATCACTGGCTTCATAATCGCACCATAATGATTGCTCATGTATCCAAAAAGGTTAACACGTAGAAGTCTTGTACACATTAAATTAAATGTCTAAAAACCTTCCAGGCTTCTACTGTAAAACATAGATTGGTTTAGTCTTCTTTTATTGCCTGAAGTAGGCAAACAGGCAGACGGCCCAATTTTGTTATTTCAATATCTAGGTATTGCTAAGATATATAATGTCCAAAATTCGTATTCTGCTAAATCCACAATATCGTCTCGATAGCTTTGCGGCGGAATAATAGTAGAAAAAAATTGGTATTACCATTAGCAAAAATGGCGTAGTCGAATTGAATATTACAAAGCTAGCAAAATTTAAAACATTAATTTCACGAGTTTTCGCTTATAAATATTTATAAAAATAGAGAGCAGCAGCAGAATTGGGCCCCTGATGGAAAGCGGTTACCATCGCCTATGGACATTTGTAACATAGAAGGTGCCATCAATGTGCTGCCGCTCGCTAAAGGGCGATTGAAACATGACCACTAAATCCGGAACGCAACTCAAGGTTGTTATGGCAGCACACACTAGTTCGGGGGTGGTAGCCATCCAGACGGTCAAATATCCTACCACCAGGCTGTGGGTTGTTTACGCCCCTGTGTTTTTTTCTTCTCTCTCCGGACGAACATGATTGTCCGGACCTTTAACTTTATTTCTTTCATCTTCTATATATATAAAAGAAAGTCGTGTTAGTTACACTATTTATAAATCAAGAACGGCTGTACCGATTTGGCTGAAAATTGGTGGAGAGGTAGATTAGAATCAGGAGACGGACATAGGATATTTTCTATCCCATTGCAACCGGTAGGTGGCGCTGAGATCGGGTTCTAGAATCCTCCTAATCACCTGGACCGATTTTGGTGATTTGGTTTTTGTGTGTTTTAGTGGGTTCCCGGATGATTTAAAGCCACAGTGAGAACCGGTAGGTGGCGCTGAGATCGGTTTCTAGAATCCTCTTAATCACCTGGACCGATTTTGGTGATTTGGTTTTTGTATGTTTTAGTGGGTTCCCGGATAGTTTAAATCCACAATTAGACCCGGTAGCTGGCGCTGAGATCGGTTTCTAGAATCCTCCTAATCACCTGGACCGATTTTGATGATTTGGTTTTTGTGTGTTTTAGTGGGTTCCCGGATGGTTTAGATTCGCAATTAGAACCGGTAGGTGGCGCTGGGATTCGGTCCTAGCTTTTTATTTTTTCAGAGCAGGACAACGTCTGCCAGGGCCGCTAGTATTTTATATGTTTTTTTTTGTATATCTTCTTTTATTTATTCTCTTTATTTAAAAATTTACACTGGTCCTTACGTCTAGTACAATCTTATGCTAGAGTCTCTTCTTACGTTTATAGGTTATACAGTTTTGTATGCTACTTTACTTCTTTTACATTCTTCCTACTGTATAAACTAATATCTTAATTCCTATTTGTTACATTTTATATTTATAACCGGCTACTTACAATATTTTATTACTTTATTCATCTACATTTTACATCTATTTTATCACGCGTCTCTCTATCTTTCTCTCTCTATCGATGTCTCTTACCTATTCTTTTGTTTGTTACTGATCTATTTATTCATTTACTATCTATCTGTACACCATTCTTTAGAGCTAGTTTTATTACTATGTCTATTTTCGTACATTTTTCTATATATTATTTAGTCTAGTCTAACAGAGGGTTAGAACAAGCTGTCGGCCGCCCTGCCAGGGCTGCGGAGAGGCTAGGTCATATACCCGTAGCCCTGTCATAAGGCGAAGGACGGAACACCCTGGGGTTTAGTGGGTATCCCTAACTGGGGAGTGGCAATAGCATGGCACCAGTTTTGACTGGGCATTAGTCATGGCAAAAATCACTCACCAAGAAGAAAAGAGTGATATATATCTTTTTGATACAAAGATATATAGCACTCTTTTATATCTTTAACTCTTTATCTTTACAGTGAATAGTGTCAGTGTCAATTGCGGACAAGATGAGTTATTATCTGTGAGTGATATACTGAATACAAAATAAAATATATAAAAAAATATAATAAAATTAATTACATTAAAACAAAATTACACCATAAAACTATAGTATTACGATTTATTTTGGCTTGCTATTATATTCGGTTTCCTCATTCACTTACCACGCATGCGCAGTGCGCGGGCTAATCATTGTTTCTCTTTTCTTTCTAGTCTAGTTTCTTCTCATTCGGATCTATAGTCATCGCGTGGAACAGGAATGGACTAAAGAGTTTAAAGATATAAAGACACATTTTGAACGCAACTGATATACAGATCTAATCACTCTACGCGTCGGATATATATCTTTTGAGTTAATCACTCAGAAGTTACACACCGCTACTGGGCATGCTAGTGCCTCCGCCGATCTGGCGAATCCCACACTAGGTCGCGAATTATCCCCCCAAGGTTCTGGAACGAAACGCATTTCCCGCAGGAAATTGTAATCTTTCCCTGTTCCTGCATGGATAGATTGTCAAGGGCAGCCCTAAGTGCGCGGTATGATGCACGCCTCCACCGCCAATAAGTATGCGGATGACACCGCCAGCTGCATATGTCTGGAGAATCGACGTTGATCTCTCATTTTCCATATCCTGATGTCCCACTTAGCTCCGCGATTTATGTTAAGCGTGTGATTGCGGATAATCTAAGCGCTTCATCGGAAAGACAAACAAAGTTGTCTTACATACATTCATACATAACTTCACGCCAGTTCCCTTGCGGGGTAGGCACGAACAACAGAGCGCCATTTAGGCTTATTCTTACACACCTCACTTGCTTCTTTGACATTCATAACTCTTGTCATGCACGCTCGTCTGTTCTTAAGGCTCCTGACATCACCTTCTGCTAGTACACGATCAATTTGATCATGGAAGGTGTGTTGTGGCCTTCCACGACTTCTGCATCCATCCACTTTTGCATTGTATATCTGTTTAGTCATTCTTTCATCATGCATTCTTTCCACATGCCCGAACCACCGGAGCATTCCTTTCCTTACCTTCACCCCGACACTCTCTTTCAGACCAACTCTCTTTCTTACTTCGGTATTACAAACGCGGTCCGCGAGCGTCACTCCGCAGATTGTTGTTGTCTTGTTGTGGTTATTATGTTTAAATGATTCTCTTGTTTTTCCCATTCTCACATTTACTTGTTACATTTACTGCGGTGATGGGTCAAATCAATGAGGTGGGGTCGGTACTGAAAATCAGCGCTGTGCTGAAGGAAACTCCAACACAGCTTGAGTTGCCGACCTCATTTGTAGGAAATGCGGTGTACAACACACCGAATTTAATCATACAAATGTATGTATAAATTATTTCTACATCCTTGTATAGTCGGTTTCCTAGCAACTAAAATTCTTTATTTTTTTCTTTTAAAAATTTCTGGGGCTCAATTCTGCTATTACTATCTCGTCAAAATCGCCGGACACTATCGTTTCAATCGTAAGTTGACTGATTTTGAATTAGAAGATCTGACTTGATTTAGAAGCGAAAACTCATGAAATGAATGTTTAAAATTTTTGACAGTTTTTCAATTCATATCGGTTAAAGCCATTTCTGCTTCTGGTAATACCTTTTTTTTTCTACTATTATTCCGCCGCGAAGATATCGAGAAGATGTTGCGGTTTTAGTAATTTTGCAAAATTGCAATGAAATTGCACTTTGAATATCTTCACAACGCCAATATATTAAAAATAGAATTGGGCCCCCGGGGAGCGTTATATGTTTTTTATGGTCCTGTACAGTAATTACTACGTATAATTTATATGTCTTTCAAGACCACAGGCCATAAAAATGGCCCGGACATTTGGAGGACTTGCGTGGGGCCATGGGAAGGACAACACGTAGAGGCCCCTTGACAAATTTAATGTAAATGTGGCGTGACACTGACCGGCGATTATCCCTGTCTACAGCATATAGTAATGCACCCAAGGACGAGCCCCGGCCAGTGTAAGACTATTGTGGGAAATGAAGACAAAAAGTACCGGGCTATTGGGGTGAACTACTAGTGGTACTGGGGGTCTGGGAATATGGGGACTATGGCGTCTGCCCGTCGCAGTGTTCGGGGAATATGGAAAAATGGTCAGACAGTGACTCGCTGCTCCCTGCATGGGCCCCAAAAAATGCCATAGGAGACAGGGGCAACATGGGTGTGAGTGGCTAAGGGGTGTAGAGAGGTGGGCTGCAAGTTCACCGAGCTACTTCTTACGTGATGCCATTTATCACTTCCACCCCTGGAGCTTAAGTCTTAGCTTATTACGTATTATTATTACGTCACACAAATTTCATGATTTTTGACCGCTCTCCCGTCCTTGTCACATCTCATTTGTGAGACGCCTCCCTCCCTATTGTGACATCACATATTTTACAATTTGACATCAAGAAATCATTAAATTAAAACAGCAATTCCGTAATTAGTTTTATTTCCATTTCAATTACTTTTTAATAAAAGAATGACTAAACAGATATACAATGCAAAAGTGGATGGATGCAGAAGTCGTGGAAGGCCACGACACACCTACCATGATCAAATTGATCGTGTACTAGCAGAAGGTGATGTCAGGAGCCTTAAGAACAGACGAGCGTGCATGACAAGAGTTATGAATGTCAAAGAAGCAAGTGAGATGTGTAAGAATAAGCCTGAATGGCGCTCTGTTGTTCGTGCCTACCACGCAAGGGAACTGGCGTGAAGTTATGTATGTAATTACTTTTTAAGCTCATAAAGGTAGAGTTGGAAATATTTTTAAGTTTTTCGTTACTAGTTCAAATTTCGTATCTTAAAGCTTAAATACTTGTCACGAAATGTCACACTTCGTCGCCCCCCCCCACCCCTATCATGTGACGTCATTTATGGATTCCTGGTTCTTAGGTTCATTGACCCTCAGGATTAATATAACTAACTAACTAACTGCGGGGCTCAAAGACCCAAAATGAGTCCTGGCCTCCAAAATTAGACTTTTTTTATTGCAGGAGTTCAGCAGACAGGCAGACAGCCCACTTGATGGAAAGCTGTTACCTACGCCTATGAACGTTTGCAACACCAAAGGTGCTACAAATGCGCTGCTGCTCTCTTAAAGGAGACTTGAACCTGGTCACTGTCATTAATGCCGGAACACAACTCAAGGTTGTTATGGCGAAATACTTTAGACCAGGGGTGTTAGCCATCCAGTCGGGAAAATGCCCTATTACCTGGCTGTCTGTTGTTTTATCGCCTCTTACGACAGGCCACCCGGCCGCAGGAAACTGTATTCTTTCTTCGTTCCTGCACGGATAAATACTGGGAAATAGTCTACTCCTTTATGTTTAGCGCTGCCTCCTGCCAGAGTTATAGGCATGAAGCTCACGCAGATCAGCCTCCAGTACGTCATTGTAGCGATATTTGGGCCAACTCATTGGTTCCCTCAGATGACATTTTTCACCGCGCGATCCTCCCCTATTCTATGTAGGCGGCCAAGCCAGCGCAAGCGATGATATTCAGAATATATGGATATAAATAAATATGTTCTGAATATGATATTCAGATCATATTCGGATCATATTCAGATAATATTCACATCATATTGAGGTCATACTCGGATCATATTGGGATCATATTCAGATCATGTTGGGATCCTATTCGGATCATATCAAACTAACTGCTGCGGCTCAACGACCCAAAATGAGTCCTAGCCTCCGAAATGAGTATAGTCCACTCCTTTCTGTTCAGCGCTGTCTCCTGGAAGTCATAAGCTTGAAGCTCGCGCAGATCAGCCTCAACTACGTCACTCCAACGATATTTGGGTCAACCAACTGGTCGCCGTCCCGTTGGTCTGCCCAGATAGGCTCTTTTCACCGCGCGATCCTCCCCCATTCCATCTAGGTGACCAAGTCAGCGCAAGCGATGATATTCAGAATATAATTATGGATATGAATAAATATGATCTGAATACGATATTAAGATCATATTCAGATCACATTTGGTTCATATTCAAATCATATTTGGATTATATTCAGAACATATTCGGATCATTTTCAGATCATATTCGGATCAACTTGTCGCCGTTCCGTTGGTCTGTCCAGATAGACTCTTCACCGCGCGAGCTCCCCCATTTTATGTAGGTGGCCAAGCCAGCGTAAGCAATGTGTCCTTCGCCTATTATATTGGGCTCTTCATAGTATAAATACTTGTTTATTTTAAAAACACAGATAGGCACTTCAATTTTATTAGTAAGTATAGATTCCTGCAGTCAGTATTATGGTAGTAGCATAGGAGGTAGGAAAGCAGTTGCATTAGCATCAGCGAGTTCATATGAAACTATTTGAGTCGATATAAGCTCCCGGCAGGGAAGGTCGGCTCGATTGCAAATGGTGTGGGGGCTTACTTTTAGCGGGCTGTATTTATATAATACAATTAATTAATTGCAAGTGCAAGTGAGGTGTGTAAGAGTAAGCCTGAATGGCGCTCTGTTGTTCGTGCCTACCCCGCAAGGGAACTGGCGTGAAGTTGTGTGTGTATTTATGTATGTAATTAATTAATTAAGTTCCGATTTTTCATTCATCAATATAAAAGTTAGCTGTCAACTAAATTATAATTGGATCGAATACAAAAGTGAAGCAATTGATCTATTTATTATATTTATATAACTGTCATTTAGGTTTCATAAGTTGAAGTTTATCTAGTGATTAAAATGCCCTGAAGGTATTAAAATAAGTTTTGTGTTTATATCTTGTAAGTATATGTGTCATTGAGTCACAGTCATTTTTCTTAGAAAGTACTGTGTCTATGTCTGCTTCATTAAATTTGACAAGTGTATGACGGCGTTACACAATAGTTTAGTAAAACCGCTAAATGTATGAACATTTTTCAAGCGTCAATAGATTTTTAAAAATTATAACGATATTCTTTTATGACTTTTTTGTTTAAGTCAATAGGTGGGAAGATATTGGCTTCAGTCGTGAATATCGTGTCCACTACTGCTAACTTACAAAAACATTCACAGGTAGTGAACGCACTTTTAGCCAATACCCCTGGTAAATGACATTTGTACTTAAATAGAGTTTTTGTTGCAAACGATATTTTAAATATTTATTTTGTATTAAGACTTTCAATTTTTGTTAGACTAGACCCTAGTGAAAGCAAAATAATAGTGTAAAGTATCATTTGCAACCAAAAACTACGTAAAAATATCGCTTACAATAAAGCGGCGATAATGACGTGACATACCCGATTTGCATGTGTATTATTTCTGATAAATTCAACCTATATAGAAAATAGTTACTTATAATACTAGTGCGGTAAGTTGCCTTTACAAATGAATAGTCAATAGATGAATGTAAGCATGAGATGAAGTCGCGAGCCATAGTCACGAGTTTGTAAAAACGAACAACCGCACATGTGTCATACACCATTTTTCAACACATTTGTGAGAAAATAGTACAATAGGTAATAAAACATACATAAATATCAGTCGGAAAGTCGCAACAAAATTTGATTTTTCTAATATGAAAATGGCGCCACGTGATCGTATCGAAAATCAGAACTAAATCTTTCGTTCTCATGATTTCTATAGTATTAATGTGAGACAAATGTATTTCAATAGCGCTATCAAAAGCGCTTCCAAGAGGTTGAATTATTCAGATTATATATTATTGTAATGTGAAACTTCTTAGAGGAATTCTAATATTATCTATTTTAAAGCATGTTCCATTATGTGATGCGTAATTTTCAACTTTTGAACAATGTGTCCAGGCTCTGCAACTGCATTTTTGGAGAAAATATGTTGAAAAAAATTCTTCTTTCGTACATGACTCTACCAATATAATATTGTGCTTAGCAACTGTATTTCTCTGGGCAGGATGCCCAAAGCGCTCGATTATCACATACGAAATTATTTTTTTTTTTACACTTTTAAATAAAATAAAGAATTCGCGCGTTATCCGCCATTTCCGCTACCCGCTGTCAGTGCGTCCGTGCGTTTAGTTCTTGAAACTATTTTCTATTTGTGCCCAACGGTTCAGCTGTTACTAGTCTTCAGCTCAGATGGGTTATAAATACATTCCGGCACATTCGGCCATCGCGATATAAAACTACTTACCGATGACTGCTCGTTTCATTGTTAGGCTCGCTTTTCATATTAGGTTTTGCATATATCCTAACTAATATTATAAATACGAATGTGAGTCTGTCTGTTTGTGACGTTCTCACACTTTAACTACGCAAGAGGTCGTCATGAAAAAAAACGCGATGAAACAAAAAGCGACACTAAAAAGAGATAACACATAAATCAATAGAACTAAGCCGGCGAGAGAATGAGATACGAGTGTTACATTGAGCAGCACATATTAGAGAGTCCTAGGTCCATAGGTCCAATCTGGACCGAAATAAAACTTATCCGTGCAGGAACGGAGAAAGAATACAATTATTGCGGCCTGGCGGCCTGTCGTAAGACGTGACTTAACAACCCAAAGCCAGGTGGTAGGGCATTTGCCCGACTGGATGGCTACCACCCCTGGTCTAAAGTATGTCGCCATAACAACCTTGAGTTGTGTTCCGGCATTAGTGACCAGGTTCCAGTCTCCCTTAAGAGAGCAGAAGCGCACTTGTAGAAACTTTGGTGTTGCAAATGTCCATAGGCGATGGTAACCACTTTCCATCAAGTGGGCCGTCTGCCTGTCTGCTGATCTCCTGCAATAAAAAAAAGGAATGTCAAACGGCAAACTATGGGAAAGGAATGATTTAAAAAATCTGTATTAAATAAAATTTGAAATAGACATAACTTGGTTGTCTTTTAAATAATTGACGTCGCTTCTGTTCCTCTTCAACAGTATTGTTACGACCGACAATGACAAATTCACACCTGAATTTTATTACCTTTCGGCATTTGGACTTCTTTTGTTTACTTTGTGTTTAAAATTTGTGATTAGAAAAACAGCCCATTGTGTATTGTAATCTGTTATGGTAGTCACTAGTCAGGTGTGATTCTAGGAAATTCGGTCACGCTGTCGGGCAGACATATTGCATCTGTGCAGTATAAAACAATGCCCCAACGGATAGATCGGGAGTCGAGCGAGAACTTCGAACGGAGAGAGACGTGTCTACATATCGGGAATATCTATTAGTGATGGACTTTGCGCGTGTAATTGAATCGTGCTTTACGTTTGGACTGGTTGTGTTCAGTTATAGTTGTACCTGTGTTATACGTGTTTGTAAAGTTCTGATAAATTCTATAGTAATTCCAACGGAATTTTAATTCGAGTCCTGCAACTCGTAACAGTATAATCGCTATGAGCATTTGGTTACTGTATCATATTGTATTTTAGTTCTCTGTTGATATGTTGATAGAACTATTTTTAAGATACGCATCGAAATTGTTGTTTTTCCTAACACAAAACTTTTACGACTTCGAATATCGTAAAAGCCGCGTGCTCTGTATAAAGATGGAGCTATAATATAGTTTTATCTTAGCTTTTGATGGATTGATAGATTTATTGAAGGCTGTAAAGCATCGAAGTTATTTTTAACCGACGTCACAAAAGGAGTAGGTTTTTAATTCGTCTATGTTTTTTTTGTATGGTCGTTATTCGATTTTTCGGTCAATTGTTAAGCGATTTTCAAAAATTTTCTTTTAATCGAAAAGTCGTACTTCCGAATTGGTCCCATTGTCGCCACGTCAGTACATGATGAGTGGATTTCAAGGAATTAGAGAATTCCACGAAAAATGATAACAGACTTCTTCGTAATACGATATCTCCGTCAATTCTAATCCGATTTTCATTTTTTTTTCTTTAATCGTAAGTCTATACTCTCGAGGTGGTGCCATTTTCACCAAGTCAGGATCTGGTGAATGGATTCGAGAGTTATTATTTAGTAAAGAACCCCGTGCGCCTAAATTCTTGGTAAAAAGCTTGTATACGCGTTTAGGTCCTACATTTTCTACAGGCGCTTAATCTTTTATATGCAGTATTCAGCGATATATCCGTCAATTGTAGATTGATTTAAAAATAAATCTCTATTCGTAAGTATGTATACTCCCAAAGTGGTTCCATGGTCACCAAGTCAGGATCTGATGAGTAACCCTTATTACAAAACGCCGGGAGACTACATTTTTCAAAAAAGTGCCTTTTTTAGCTCCCGAGATGGTCCCATAATCACCAAGTCAGGATCTGCTTTGCGGATCGCAAGCAATGTTGAAGAGCATATACCCGGAAGAGTGAGATGGCAAATTTATATACGCGTGCCAGTTGTAGAATTGTAGAACAGTTGTATTATTCCTAAATTTATCGAAGTATTTGCGCAACTGCATGTAAACTTTTATTTTTAACTTAACATCTCAAAGTTCGTGTCAAGTAAAACATAAAAATTACTATATTTTGTATATTTGTCGTTGTTCTTTTATGTTTTGCTTGGCACCGACTTCTAGATGTTGTAGAAAGATGTTGGTTAATTTTTTTTTTGAGGCTTTTAGTGTGTAGCAGCGAGAGGTAGGGGTTAAATGATACTTCAGATGGCAGAGAGTAGTATTTTCTGTCGAGTGCTGATGTGAACTGAAATGAACTAATTTATTTTGGAAACGGTAACCTATAGTACAAATATTAACAAGTCGTACAGCTAGTACAATATATAGCACAATGTGTGAGCGGGTCGGATGATGTTGGAGCGAGATAGAGCAATTATTAATATGTGCGCTCCCGCGTTGCGGTACGCAGGCCTCGTCGAAAGGCTCTTGTGCGACGACCGCGTAACGTTCTGACGGACAGAGTCGACGTTATTACGAAACGGCTGGCCCGGATCAGTCCGCCCGCGGTTAGGACGGTAGGCTGGCAGGCACCGACAGACAGACACAGACGGCGGCATCTCAGACGCCGCCAATCAAGATCTCTCCACGTCCCCACGAGGGACGCTAGGAGACATAGCTCCCCACAGGATAGACTAGGCGTGTTGCTGGGAAGTTTCTTTCGCCGTTTCTACTCTCCCAGCCATAACACGTTGCGAAACGGCAGTAAGATAGCGTAGGCCACCGTGAACCACCGATCCCGGCCCGCCGTGATCCTTCCCCTCGGGCTTTATATTACCCGTCGCCCGTTATCAATTAGTGCTTTGTGTCGCCCTATGGTGGGCATCATTAAATTCATCCCCCTCTCATGGCAACAGTCCAGCCGAGGTAAAACTCCTTAGGGAGCTCCCTTGAGCAAGTTGCCCCCCCGGGCTGGAGCGCCTTCGCTTCGCGAAGGCACTCACCCCAAATACCCCGGTAAAGTTGTAAGGTCTTCGGAACAACAACATAAAGTCAAGTCCAATAAAAAAAATATATAAAAAAAGCGCTACGCAGTAGTTTGTTGTCCGATGCGATGACTAGACGTATGCAGTTTCCATAAGTGTGAAGTCGGTTTTATATATTAATAGTTAATATCGTCTCTAAGAAAACTCTGAACTATAATTACTGTAAAAGCCCCATTGCTGGGTTCAGATTTTTTAAATTATGAAGTGAACGGATGATATCGAGCCTTTACCACCATTTTATCGTAAGCGCCATTTGGACCGAAGCACATTTTTTGTTGCAAAAGGTATTTTAATCAATTATTTTGTTTTGAGAGTTTCAATTTTAGTTAGATTACACTATACTGAATGAAAATCTGAAAGCCTAAAAAACAAAACAATAGTTGAAAATACATTTTGCAACAAAAATATAATTCGGTGCAAATGTCGCTTACCATAAAATGGCGGTAAAGGCTCGATATGCCAACCATGCTTTTCCAAACGGATTTGCGGGTCTGTGTAAATGTTCTTTAATTGGAAATAAAACACTATTTACCCGTTATTTTAAATTTAAATAAAACTTAAAAGATTTTAAATGAAATTTAGCTCTATCTGTATGTACACACTTATTATTATTGTATTGTCCTTTTTTTATTATTATTAATAACTCTACGGACTCGAGTTCCGTACCCTTTTTTACTACTTAATTTCTATGAAAAATTTGAGACTCCATACACGCTTATTGTTTATTTTTGTTAGTGTATGTGACATTATGTGTAGTAATTTTTATGTTTGGTGTACCTTAAGAATAACTTATTATATTAATTTATTCTAATTTTAATACTAAACTTATACTAATGTAGAGTGTATCTGTTACATGCTGGTGTTGTGAGGAAGTGCATATGCAGTGTTGGCCTTATATCTATACTTATATATAGTCCTATCTAGTGCCATGTGTGTATTGTTCTTGTAGACATCGCATCGTGACAACATTATTATATTATCACGCGACGTCGCGTGGTGACTCCACTTGCCGTGAATACTTGGATACTCGACATCGCGCGATTGACAATAAACATCTTAACCGTTACTAAGACTTTTCCTTGTGTATTAAGTTAAATTTCACCGCAAATGCATTTTATCAAATAAGATAATATACATATCACGTAAGATAACAATAAATTGCTTTACAAGAACGCAGCATGCGTAATGCAAAAACGTAAATGTATTTAGGTATCAATCAAGTATGCGTTTTGAATCCTTGTTTTGAATACGCGTTTGTGACTGCAGCGGTGTTTGCATGGATTCAATGTTAAAGAATTTATCTATAATAATAAAATTTGAAACGTCTGTAGTTTCATAATTAATGGACCTTTTTAAGAGCTGTGTGAACATGTTTGTGCCGTTTGCTGTTGAAACGCTTGGAACGTGGGGTCCTGAGGCCATGAGCCTCTACAAAGATCTATCGAAACGACTCATTGACTCTTCGGGAGATCAGAGGGCTGGTTCTTACCTCGGACAACGGATTAGTATGGCGATCTCAACCAAGTATGCGTTTTGAATCCTTGTTTTGAATACGCGTTTGTGACTGCAGCGGTGTTTGCATGGATTCAATGTTAAAGAATTTATCTATAATAATAAAATTTGAAACGTCTGTAGTTTCATAATTAATGGACCTTTTTAAGAGCTGTGTGAACATGTTTGTGCCGTTTGCTGTTGAAACGCTTGGAACGTGGGGTCCTGAGGCCATGAGCCTCTACAAAGATCTATCGAAACGACTCATTGACTCTTCGGGAGATCAGAGGGCTGGTTCTTACCTCGGACAACGGATTAGTATGGCGATCTCAACCAAGTATGCGTTTTGAATCCTTGTTTTGAATACGCGTTTGTGACTGCAGCGGTGTTTGCATGGATTAAATGTTAAAGAATTTATCTATAATAATAACATTTGAAGTCGTGGAAGGCCACGACACACCTTCCATGATCAAATTGATCGTGTACTAGCAGAAGGTGATGTCAGGAGCCTTAAGAACAGACGAGCTTGCATGACAAGAGTTATGAATGTCAAAGAGGCAAGTGAGGTGTGTAAGAATAAGCCTAAATGGCACTCTGTTGTTCGTGCCTACCCCGCAAGGGAACTGGCGTGAAGTTATGTATGTATGTAATAAAATTTGAAAGGTCTGTGGTTTCATAATTAATAGATCTTTTTAAGAGTAACATGTTTGTGCCGTTTGCTGTTGAAACGCTTGGACCGTGGGTTTCTGAGGCCATGAGCCTCTACAAAGATCTATCGAAACGACTCATTGACTCTTCGGGAGATCAGAGGGTTGGTTCTTACCTCGGACAACGGATTAGTATGGCGATCCAGTGAGATAACATAGCCAGTCTTCTAGGAACCTTACCCATTGACTTCGATGACCTAGGCTCAGTATTCTATTTGTAGTCTTAAGGGATTATAAGTAGAAGATGATATAAGCTACATTTCCTCCACTCTACTAGTTAATTAATTTTGTACGTGTTTATAAATTTGGAGAGCTGCGTGTCGCGGAGATATTATATTTTTTTTAAATTAATAGTACATTATGGTACTAGTGTGTAACATTGGTGATTACCGCCGAGGCGCCATTGAGACTCGAGCCGTAGGCGAGGGTCTTAAGAGAGCCGAGGACGGCAATCATCAATACACACGTGTATCATACGACGTTTTTCAACACACTTGTGAATAAAATAACAACAAAAACTCATTTTATTTAGTAGATAAAAAAAAGTTATATATGAGTGAAAGTTTTATTTATTAAACACGTACGAGTTAAAATTATCTATTTAAATAAGAAGTTGCATGAAATGAGCAAGCAATAGGAACATTAATTTATTTGTTCTATAGAACACGATCTTTTTTTTTTGAATAAAAACTTTTCTAAGAACAAAGCAACTCAACCAATAAAATTTAAAAAAAAAATCTATGTTTTTTACTCACAGTTTGATAATGGGTGTCATTCTGTGCCTAATTGCGGTGACCATAGAGCCACTTTATGAGCAAGTGTGTTGAAAAATATATTAAGTTTACTCAATTGCTGCATTAATTCGCAAGTGTCTATTGCATGGGACCCTTCGTACACAATAAGCTTCCGAAATCTCTTAGAGAGTTGCCATGGACACTATTTAAAAAAAAATTCGCTACCGACCATTAAATGTATTATAATATAAACATGTTTATGGAAGATCATACTTTATGAACTGACAAATATATTTGACATACTGTAATGATAGACATTTTATTATTTAGATGTATAATATTATTATTAATATTTTAATGATTAACAAATGTAATTTTTATTTTTAATTGTGTTGATTGATTGATTGTATGAAATGTTTATCTCTGTCAATATTGTAATCATAATTTTGCACGCCCAATTATGATTATATTATATATATATATAATTATTGATACTATAAAAACCGTAACATTTCTGTATATGCATTACATACATACATACATACATAACTTCACGCCAGTTCCCTTGCGGGGTAGGCACGAACAACAGAGCGCCATTTAGGCTTATTCTTACACACCTCACTTGCTTCTTTGACATTCATAACTCTTGTCATGCACGCTCGTCTGTTCTCAAGGCTCCTAACATCACCTTCTGCTAGTACACGATCAATTTGATCATGGAAAGTGTGTCGTGGCCTTCCACGACTTCTGCATCCATCCACTTTTGCATTGTATATTTGTTTATTCATTCTTTCATCATGCATTCTTTCTACATGTCCGAACCACCGGAGCATTCCTTTCCTTACCTTCACCCCGACACTCTCTTTCAGACCAACTGTCTTTCTTACTTCGGTATTACGAACGCGGTCCGCAAGCGTCACTCCGCAGATTTTGCGCAGTGCTCGCATCTCGACCGCGTTTACTCTACTTTCATGCTCTTTCTTCCATACCCAACTCTCGCTTCCATACGTGAGCGTAGGTACCAGCACCGCGTTGTGTACGGCGAGCTGGGCCTTCTGGCTGAGGTTCTTAGCGCCTATATGCATTACGCAATAAATATATTCTATTATATTGTTACGAGTGGCGGACACGAATTAAAATGCCGTTGGAATTACTATAGAATTTATTAGAACTATACAAACACGTATAACACAGGTACAAATATAACTGGACACAACCAGTACAAACTGCACGATTCAATAATACGCGCAAAGTCCGTCACTATATAGCTCATAGAATGAACACACGTCTTGCTCGTATCGTAATCGTCGCTTGACTGCCTCCCCTCTCCACCTTGCCGTCGTTTTATACTTCACAAATATAAGTGTGCCCACCCGTATCGTCGACTTAATTTCCTAGAAATACGTAATCCGCACACCTGCTTAATTATTCCTGCGAACGGCCATAAACTAGTACAATACGCAATATACTGTTTTTCTAAGTAAACAAAAGAAGTCCAAATGCGGGAAGGTAATAAGCTGTGCTTTATGGCAGGCAGGTGTGCATTCACTTTTGTCGGCATGTAACAATATTCTAAACGAATGGAATCTTTTATAGTAGTACAGCAAAAAAGCTGACCGAAAAAGCTAGCCGGGCTCCGTAAATCCATATACCAGCGTATGCGACTCTCTTCCGGTTGCTATGTTACAGTTTACATGTTTTTAATAATTGCTGAAGTGTAGCAGATATTAGCAACGCCCGAAGTGCTGCCAATGTACTACCGGTCTCGAAGGGAAAACTGGAACCCGGTCACTAATGCCGAAACACAACTCAAGGTTGTTATGGCGACAAGCTCTAAATCAGGGGTGGTAGCCATCGAGACGGGCAAATACCCTACCACCTGGCTGTGGGTTTTTCCGCCTATTACAGGCCGCTTGGCCGCAGGAAATTGTATTCATCTCCGTTCCTAAATGGATAAAATCCTAATAAATTAATTTAAAAAAAAATCTAAGCATACAAACTCGGGTCGTATCATCTTCTCTATATAAATTCCAAGCATAATTGTACAAACTCTTTGCAGGTTTTTTATGGTCGTTTGACTTTATGTAGAAAAAGATTAGAAAATGTAATGTCAATTTCGGTAAAAATATATTTGGGTGATATAATAATTTTTATATGGAGTTTTCTTCTTAAATATATCGAAATACGACATAACCATCGCCCCTACGTCCACAATAATAATGAAGATGTTTTCTCAAATACCTCTTTTGGGGTCGCGTCAATTTATTGGTTTGTTGTATTGTCTGCTTTGGAATTTTAAACGCGATATTGTGATGAATGCCTTTCACCCAATGTTGGGTTATTCCAAAATATGCATGCCTGTCTCACTTATATGTTCATTGTAATGCTTCTCTCGTACAGAAGAATATTTGACCTACATTTTTGAAGTGAAAACTTCTTTAGACACGTTGGGTACTTTTGGGATGAGGAAAAAGCACTGAACTCGCGTGACCGTCACGCTTAGATATATGTATATACTAGGGTGGCGCAAAAAAAAAAACCGACTATATTTTTTTTTGAGTCTCGAGAGAAAAAAATGTTACTTTTTGATGTTTTAAGAACACCCTCCAAAGGACAGCTCAAAAATTTTTTTTAAGAGGTTGTGCAAAATTTTTAAAGATTTTTCGAGCGAGTGATGCACTAGTAAATTAAAAATAAATTATGAGCGACTTTTTAAAATTCAAAATCTTATTATTTTTTGGTCTATACAATTATACCGTAAGAAGAAAAAAAATCAATAAAAAAAAATCGGCTATTGGCGATTTTGGAAAAAATTTGAAGCGATCTCCTATAAAAAAAATTTTGAGTTGTCTTTTGGAGTGAGTTCTTAAAATATCAAAAACTAAAATGTTTTCACTCGAGACTAAAAAAATTCGGGTTTTTTGCGGCGCCCTAATACATACAGATGTGTGTGTAATTATATAGTGATTTTGGGATGACAAAAAAGCACAGAACTCGCGTGACCGTCACGCTTAGTTACATATATACAGTTGTGTGTGTAATATAGCTCTTTAGGGGTGGGGAAAAAGTACTGAACTCACGTGAAAGTCACGCTCAAATACAAAATTTTCACTTGTGACTGACCAGTTGTTATTTCGAATTAAATAAGTTTGAATTTTAAGTGTTTATCTCTTAATATTTTCTTAAGTTTTCGCGACTTGTATACATAATAAAACTACGTTTTAACGGTTTTAAGCGCGGTAATTTTATTTGTTATAATCAAATCAATTATCAAAACTATTAAGACCCAAACCCAGCAAAAACCAGCTGCCAGACCTCAAGACACTGTGAGCTCTTTCTGCGTACAACGGAACACAAACCAACTTGACTGATAATTACTTTTATTTTTCCTTCCACCCATTTTAATATTATATAAAATAATTAGAGCTAGGCATGTTTGCTGAAGAGTTTCTTGCGCCGCTTCTTCTCTTCAAGCCATAACATGTTGCGAAGCGGTAGTAAATTAGATTAGGCTCCCATAGATTAAATAATAACCATAAACAAAATTAAAATTAAATAATTAAAATTAATAAGTTGGCGGTAGGCTAAATAAAACTTTAACAATACTCGTTGACACTTGACATCTTTGTCTTCCGTGATCACGGCCACTGAAAAGTGGCCGAAACGTCGGAAAAACCAAAATCAAATAAAATTACCGCGCTTAAAACCGTTAAAACGTAGTTTTATTATGTTTATCTCTTTTTAGTGTCACTTTTTCGTTTCATCGATTTTCAAATCACAACGCTTCTAAAGTAATTTCACTTTCACTAAAGGGTACGGAACTCGAGTCCGTAGAGTTGTAAAAAAAAAAGGTAGTTTCACTTCGAAAAATGTGTGTATGCAGTATACACGCAGAAGTGAAATTTCAGAGAATATACACACAAATTTTCACATTTCTGTTTTATTAGAGAAGTATTTATTCTTAGGTATTTTGACCATTATACGTAATAATTCAAACTAAATTACACTTTAAATCACTACTATAAAGTTCAAAATTCGATGCACTGTTAGGCACGTATGTGTACCTACGTAATTGTTGATTTAGGTATAAAAGAATATCGGTCTTAAGTATATATTTATCCGTGCAGGAACGGAGAAAGAATACAATTTCCTGCGGCCGGGCGGCCTGTCGTAAGAGGCGACTAAACAACCCACAGCCAGGTGGTAGGGCATTTGCCCGACTGGATGGCTACCACCCCTGGTCTAAAGCGTGTCGCCATAACAACCTTGAGTTGTGTTCCGGCATTAGTGACCAGGTTTCAGTGACCCTTAAGAGAGCAGCAACGCATTTGTAACACCTATGGTGTTGCAAAATGTCCATAGGCGATGGTAACCGCTTGCCATTAAGTGGGCCGTCTGCCTGTCTACTGAACTCCTGCAATAAAAAAAAAAAAATATATATAGATAGAGTTAAAATTCATTTGAAATATTTTAAGTCTTATTTAAAATGAAAAATAATATGAACGGGTAAAGAGAAATGTGTTTTATGTCGAATTAAATAAGGTTGAAATTTCTGTGTTTATCTCTTATTAGTGTCGCTTTTTCATTTCACAGAGTTTCAAATCTACCTAATCTAAGCGCGTTCTACCATCTTTACAATGGGGACTGTTCTGAGGATTTATTTGGTTTGGTACCTACGTCGCCATTTTACCAACAGATATTTAAAGTCTCAACGAGGTAGGCAACGCATCGGCTCCCATAGTGTTGCAGATGTCCATGGGCGACGGTAGCTACTTGCCATCAAGTGGACCCGTTTGCCAGTTGCCTATAAGCAAGCATAAAAAAAATCTTCGAGAAGACCTCACATTTTTTGGGTTGGCAATAAATATCTGTATGAAATGGTAAGTTTGAATGCCTATCATGTCCTGATGCAAAACTCTGATTTTAATTACCTTTTCCTCTCTTCTGTATTTTCGTTCCACCAACTTTTCAAAAATAGTTTTTAAATATGTCTTCCAGTTTTCCATTGAACCTTGGAAGGTCAAGCTCTCAGAAAACCACGCCAAAGTAAATAAATAGCTCTCCTTTTCATTTCCCTATCGGAAGTCAGCTTCGGTATGTCTGGGTTCCAATGAAATACGCGATCGAACGTTTTGACCAACTAGTAGAGCCCGATAGATTAGATAAGAGATAAGACATTCTATTATACGTATGAAGGGGTTGACCCTACCGGTTGGAGGAGCGAGATGGAATGCTCCTCCGTCTCAAAGGAAGATCTTCCAGCGAGGCTAATGTTGTTCCTCGCAGGCCTATCTTTTATAGTTGAAAATTTGTATATATGCATTGTATGTTTCGGGAAATGTTTGTGACATCAATTATTGCACAGCGCCATCTATTGGCTTGTAAGTGTTCCACTACAGGTATACAGGAAAATTTCTCAAATGGGCCTTCAGGGCCCAATCCTAAGCTATGCTACATAGCGAAAAACACTCAAAGGGGTCTCGAGGCCGATTTTGACAACTAAAATAGTATCATTAGATTTTTGAAAAATCGATTACCCTTATCAGGAATCGAATCGGCTATTTTTGAAAAAATAACCACACCTGTATTATTATACCAAATCGTAGTGTAGCTTGTAAGGATCAATTTCTGTGAAGGAATGTCAAACGACAAACCAAGGGAAAAGGTTGTTTTTGAACAAAATGTTATTCTCGGCTTGCGAGGCATAACAATAGCCTCCCTGGAAGATCTTCCTTTGAAGCGGAGGAGAATGCCACCTCGCTCCTCCACTTAGACGGGATATCACACCCCTAAACGCCTTATATGGATAGGCAGAGACAGATCCCCACTTACGACGTTCCTGATAAACAACTTACGCTTCATCTACTTACATTAATCACTTCATACGTGCACGTAGTTGAGGTGTTTTTACCTGATCTGTCTTTAACACTTCTGCTTTGGTCATGGTGTGCACGTTGCGATGTACTGGCAGGAACTCTACCATTCATAATAAATAATAATAATAATAAATAAACCCGCAGGGGGGCTTTGTGGCGAAGCCTTAGGTGAGTAGCGACACCTCGTACCTGACTCCGGGGGCCAAGGCAAGGCCCCCGCCTCCGTGCTTGCCTTAGCTGGCCGGCACGGAGTGGAGATCGCTAGAGCTAGAACTCAAGCTCCAGGGGTGGAAGTGATAAATGGCATCACGTCAGAAGTAGCTTCGGTGAACCTGCAGCCCACCTCTCTACACCCCTTAGCCACTCACACCCATGTTGCCCCTGTCTTTATGACATTTTTTGGGGCCCATGCAGGGAGTGGCGAGTCACCGTTAACCCATTTTTCAATTTTCCCTGAACATTGCGATGGGCAGACGTCATAGTCCCCATATTCCCAGACCTCTAGTACCAATAGCAGTTCACCCAAATAGCCCGGTACTTTTTGTCCTCATTTCCCACAATAGTCCTACATGGGTCGGGTTTGTTCTTGGGTGCATTACTATATGGTGTAGACAGGGATAACTGCCGGTCAGTGTCACGCCACATTTACATTAAATTTGTCAAGGGGCCTCTACGTGTTGGCCTTTTCATGGCCCCAAGCAAGCCCTCCAAATGTCCGGGCCATTTTTATGGCCCGTGGTCTTGAAAGGCATATAAATAATATATAAAAATTGATTTGTGATTCTACTTTCATCTATTCTCACTCCATGTCCGAACTATCCATGTTGTTGTGTAAATAATTTGTATTTGGTTAGAGAGCAGTACCACCATACCTGTTGCGCGAATACACGTGTCGCTGAGTTTTTTCGCGATTCCACGGTGATTTTGGCCAGAGCTCCTGTGTGACGTCGGCCGACCCAGTTAGGTTTGCCAAGCCGTATCACGGCCAAGTCCAGTGGGCATCCCCAATGAACTAGAGCCAATATCTATAAAATAAATCGCGTACGTATAAAGCCGGAAAAAAATAATAATGAAGTAAAACGTCAGAGCGGTGCGCTGCCGCCAAAATGTTGGTGGGGGTCAACGCTCGCGATGTTTGGCGTGCGCGGCTTGGATCGCTTCCTAATAGTTTGTTTGGTGCAATTAAGGTAGGCGATCAGCTGATAAATGGATATATATGCATACTTATCTAGGAATGGTGACGCAGTTGGTTTTTTATTGCCTGGTAGCAAGTGGTCGTCATCGCCTATACTTGCAATACTAGGGGTGTAGCCAATGCCTTGGCGACTTCGTTTTAGTATATGATATAATATAGAAGATAAGTATTGTCTTAATTTTGTTCTGCTTGGTGCTAGCGTGTTTAATTATCAGTTAATTTTCATGTAAGACAATAATAATAATATTTTTTTTATATTTTTATTGCTGGAGTTCAGCAGACAGGCAGACGGCTCACTTGATGGAAAGCGGTTACCATCCCCTATGGACATTTGCAACACCAAAGGTGCTACAAATGCGCTGCTGCTCTCTTAAGGGAGACTGGAACCTGGTCACTAATGCCGGAACACAACTTTTTTTTATGTTTAAGGCTTGGCAACTAGGCCTTTAAGCCAGGCGCAGTTGTATTGTAGGCTACAATCCACACCATTCAACGGAGTTCTTGTGAAAACTCGAAAGGCCACATTTGACTACACAGTTCACATTTCTCACAAAAACACATAATCACTACCCAAAAACTATCAATATCCTACAACTATTGTTCATTTTAGAGTAATTTTACACATTTTTAGAAAATAAAACTGCACAGCACAACGTTCCCTTTCAGTTCCCGTCAAAAACTCCGGAACATAACTCAAGGTTGTTATGGCGACATACTTTAGACCAGGGGTGGTAGCCATTCAGTCGGGCAAATGCCCTACTACCTGGCTGTGGGTTGTTTTGTCGCCTCTCACGACAGGCCGTCCGGCCGCAGGAAATTGTATTCTTTCTCCGTTCCTGCACGGATAAATATATTATTATATAAATATATAATTATTATTCACATATGTATTTTATTTTCAAGCTTTTTAAATTTTTCTTATAAATGTCTTATAAAATATGTATAATAATATAATAGTAATAATTTATAAATAAAAATTAAAAAAGTGATCTCCGCCGGCAGTGGGGCCTAGGGTCCAGGCTACCGATGGTTAAGGCTCCAGACATAGGAATCTCCTCGCAATACGGGCCGTGTCCAACAGAGCTGCCTTCTGCATCCGACCCTTCAACCAGATACAAAGCGAGAGCCTTTCAAGGTGGCGGTCAAGGCTCTTCGCTATTAGTCCATTCACTGACACCACTATCGGTACTATGATTGGAGAGTCCAGGTTCCACATAGCGGCAACTTCGTGAGCAAGATCAATATACTTTATTTGTTTATCTTTCTCGGCATTCACGAGGTTACCATCGTGGGGAATCGCGACATCTATAATTATAGCACGTCTTGCAGACTTATCAACTTTTAAGACCATGAGCTAGACTAGTTACTACGTCTTTGAAGACCACGGGCCATAAAAATGCCCCGGACTTTTGGAGGCTTGTGTGGGGCCATGGGAAGGCCAACACATAAAGGTCCCTTGACAAATTGAATGTAAATGTGGCGTGACACTGACCGGCGATTATCCCTGTCTACAACCACATAATACTGCACCCAAGGACAAGCCCCGGCCAGTGTAGGACTATTGTGGGAAATAAGAACAAAAGATACCAGGCTATTGGGGCGAACTGCTAGTGGTGCTAGGGGTCTGGGAATATGGGGATTATGGCGTCTGCCCGTCGCAATGTTCAGGGAAAATTGAAAAATGGGTTGACGGTGACTCGCCACTCCCTGCATGGGCCCCAAAAAATGCCATAGGGGCAGGGGCAACTTGGGTGTTAGTGGCCAAAGAGTGTAGAGAGGTAGGCTGCAGGTTCACTGAAGCTACTTCTGACGTTATGTCATTTATCACTTCTATCCCTGGAGCTTGAGTCTTAGCTCTAGCAATCTCCACTCCGTGCTGGCTGGCTAAGGCAAGCACGGAGGCGGGGGCCTTGCCTTGGGCTCGGGAGTCAGGTACCAGGTGTCGCTACTCACCTAAGGCTTCGCCACAAAGCCTCCCAGCGGGTTCACTATAATAGTACATTATGGTACTAGTGTGTAACATTGGTGATTACCGCCGAGGCGCCATTGAGACTCGAGCCGTAGGCGAGGGTCTTAAGAGAGCCGAGGACGGTAATCATCAATACACACGTGTATCATACGACGTTTTTCAACACACTTGTGAATAAAATAACAACAAAAACTCATTTTATTTAGTAGATAAAAAAAAGTTATATATGAGTGAAAGTTTTATTTATTAAACACGTACGAGTTAAAAGTATCTATTTAAATAAGAAATTGCATGAAATGAGCAAGCAATAGGAACATTAATTTATTTGTTCTATAGAACACGATCTTTTTTTTGAATAAAACTTTTTTAAGAACAAAGCAACTCAACCAATAAAATTAAAAAAAAAACTATAACTCACTAGTGAGTTATAATGTTTTTTAGTCACAGTTTGATTATGGGTGTCATTCTGTGCCTAATTGTGGTGACCATAGAGCCACTTTATGAGCAAGTGTGTTGAAAATATTATTATTGTATTAGTTTCTCCGTTACTCGCTGTGGTCTGGGTGTCTGGGATCGACCCCAGAGTAGTCCGTTGTATACTCCATAACAAAAGCGTAGCTTTTGAGTTCCTTGCGCCGCTTCTTCTCTTCAAGCCATAACATGTTGCGAAGCGGTAGTAATTTAGATTAGGCTCCCATAGAGTAAATAATAACCATAAACAAAATTAAAATTAACAAGTTGGCGGTAGGCTAAATAAAACTTTAACAATACTCGTTGACACTTAACATCTTTGTCTTCCGTGACCACGGCCACTGAAATGTGGCCGAAACGTCGGAATAACCAAAATCAAATAAAATTACCGCGCTTAAAACCGTTAAAACGTAGTTTTATTATGTATACAAGTCGCGAAAACTTAACAAAACATTAAAAGCGTAGCTTGCTTCATTTAGGGATATACAGTATTTATGTTTGTCTGTCCGATTATTATTATTATTTAATTGTTTGTTGTGTAATATTGTCTTGCTATGTCACAACAGAAAAGATTTCAACGGGTTGATGTTTTATTACTTGCATTGTTATATCATATTATTTTGATTATTTTTTTAAAAGTTCCGTAGTCATTTTGACAAAAACGGAACATTTATGTAATTGTCATATTTATTTGTTTGTTTTTGTATGTCATAGTAATCGACAAAATCGCTTTCTGTGTCGGTCTGGATATCCACCAACTCCTAAATCACGCAACGGATTTTAAGCGGTTTTCAGCTTCAATTAGATAATTTTTCGCTAAAAGTTTATAAATATATAAACCTGATTAAGTTTTTATGTACTAATATTAAACTCTAGTTTAGTAGTAATATGCGATCTATAAGCCGCTACATATTGCGTAAAAAAATACATTAGGGATGGATGAATTTTTGATGAACAACTTTTTTTTTATTTATTTTTTATTGCATGAGTTCAGCAGACAGGCAGACGGCCCACTTGATGGAAAGCGGTTACTATCGCCTATGGACATTTGTCACACCAAAGGTGCTACAAATGCGCTGCTGCTCTCTTAAGGGAGACTGGAACCTGGTCACTAATGCCGGAACACAACTCAACGGACATATTTAAAACCAGGGGTGGTAGCCATCCAGTCGGGCAAATGCCCTACCACCTGGTTAAACAACTTTATTATATAGGTAGTTTGCGTTGAAAATAATGGAAACAAAAAATGTTTGTGTATGGAAAGAATGCATGATGAAAGTATGACTAAACAGATATACAATGCAAAAGTGGATGGATGCAGAAGTCGTGGAAGGCCACGACACACCTTCCACTATCAAATTAATCGTGTACTAGTAGAAGGTGATGTCAGGAGCCTTAAGAACAGACGAGCGTGCATGACAGGAGTTATGAATGTCAAAGAAGCGAGTGAGGTGTGTAACAATAAGCCTGAATGGCGCTCTGTTGTTCGTGCCTACCCCGCAAGGGAACTGGCGTGAAGCTATGTATGTATGTATGTAAGGAATGTTTGTCACTACTACATAATCCCTTATATTCCGTGGCACGCCACGCACTTTCAAAATTTTTATTCCCCTCACATTTGTGTGTCCAAAATAAGTTTAATTAATTGACTAACTGCTGTTTGGCAAATTTAATGGCTTTAAAGATAAATTCAGAGACAAAATACTACAAGTTGTAATTCTGCCAAAAAATTCTGTGTTGTGAATATATTTGCCAAAAATTCTTACGTTTATATATTACTATGATACTATTATTTTATCCGTGCAGGAACGGAGAAAGGATACAATTTCCTGCGGCCGGGCGGCCTGTCGTAAGAGGCGACAAAACAACCCACAGCCAGGTGGTAGGGCATTTGCCCGACTGGATGGCTACCACCCCTGCTCTAAAGTATGTCGCCATAACAACTTTGAGTTGTGTTCCGGCATTAGTAACCAGGTTCCAGACTCACTTAAGAGAGCAGCAGCACATTTGTAGCACCTCTGGTGTTGCAAATGTCCATAGGCGATGGTAATCGGTTTCTATCCAGTGGGCCGCTTTAAAATCTTTTGGCAAGATTTTTAATCTTATTTTGTCATGACCTAGAATAAAAAAAAATATATTACTCTTTTAGATTCACAATTAGAACCGGTAGGTGGCGCTGAGATCGGGTTCTGGAATCCTCCTAATCACCTGGAGCGATTTTGTTTTTGTGTGTTTGAGTGGGTACCGGGATGGTTTAGATTCGCAATTAGAACCGGTAGGTGGCTCTGGGATCGGGTTCTAGAATTTTATTTTCTAAGGCAGGACAACGTCTGCCTAGCGGCCCGGCGCGGTTTCACCCGCGCTCTGTCACGCTCCCGTGGTATATAGCGTCATATTATATAGCCTATAACATTCCCTGTTAACGTAGCTTTCCAACAGTAAAAGAATTTTTAAAATCGGTTTAGTAGATCCAGAGATTACCCCCCTACAACGTCACAAACTTGATCTCTTTATAATATTAATAAGTATAGATATTCAAGTTGTTTCTTTATATATTTTTTAATGTACAGACACGGCATGTTCAGAATTTTATAATATTACTAGCGGCCCCGGCAGACGTTGTCCTGCCTTTAAAAAATAAAATTCTAGAACCCGATCCCAGAGCCACGTACCGGTTCCAATTGCGAATCTAAACCATCCGGGTACCCACTCAAACACACAAAAACAAAATCACCAAAATCGCTCCAGGTGAATAGGAGGATTCCAGAACCCGATCTCAGCGCCACCTACCTGTTCTAATTGTGAATCTAAAAGAGTAATATTTTTTTTTTATTCTATGTCATGACAATATAAGATTAAAAATCTTGCCAAAAAATTAAAGTTTATAATTAACAAATAAAAAATAGGGGTTGATCGTAGAGGGGTGAAAATTGAGGATTGTATGTATTTTTGTATGTTGTATCATAAAAAAATAGAAATTAAAAATCTTGTCTAAAAAATAATAAAAAAAATTTAGGGGTGGACTACCCCTAACATTTAGGGGGATGAAAAATAGATGTTGGCCGATTCTCATAGATACCGGATAAGCACAAAAAATTTCATCAAAATCGGTCAAGCCGTTTCGGAGGAGTATGGCAACGAAAACTGTGACACGAGAATTTTATATATTAGATAGATGTAGTATGGATTCCTTTGAAAATTATCCAATAAAACCGAATGTTACACCCGCGTGGCTGGCTCGGCCAAGTCGGCACGTGGCGATACCAGGGTCCTGCCAAGAGGGCGCCCCTCGCCAGCCACACCGGCACACTCCGTCTGAGGCCCGCGCCAAATTTGTGTTTTGACTGGCCGCCTGTTTATTGTGCCGCGAGTTCGGCTTTTCACGTTTGTTTAGGTAACGATAGTCGGTTTAGAACTTGCCGGTTTTTATTAACCATTTCTTAACCGACTTCACAAAAAGGAGGTGAAAACTAATTTGTTTCTTAACTGATTTTGATGAATGTTTTTGCGTTGGATTCGGAAATGCTTCAATATGGTCTTATATCATTGGTCATTTTGGTCTTACGCCTAAAGGAAGGTTTGCACTGAAAATCAGCGTTGTGTCGGATATTGTTCCGACAGAGCAATATGCTGAGTGCAAAACTTGTTTGCTGAAAATGCGGCGTACAAATTCTCAAAATATGCTTTGTGTATAAAAATGTATAAGGAATGTAATTGCGTCGCAATTTCTTCAAATAAAGTTTTTCTTTCTTTCTTCTTTCTTTATTTCTATATAAATTTTATTGCTATTGGACATTGGATTCCGAAGATATAGCAGAAAATGTATTAAAATCGGATAGAAAATGTGAAATGTTGGCGGTTTTTCATACATAACGTTTTTGTTTATGAACCGATTTTGATAATTATTTTTGCGTTGAATTCAGTACAGCTTCAAAATTGTACGCAATTTAATAGTGAAAAATAAAAGTATTCTAACAAAAAAGAAACCAACTTCAAGAGTAACTAAAAAGCATAATAAAACTAGTTTTTAACGTTTTTAAGCGCGGTATTTTATTCAATTTTATTATTCCGACGTTTCGTCCACTTCGACGACGTTCAGTAGCCGTGATCACGAAAGACGAAGTTGTTAAGTGTCATTGAGTACATGCCTAGCTACAATATTTAAAAAAATGCTATAGGTTCCGAGTGAAATTGCGTGAAAGGCAGTCCTTAATTTCAAAATTCCCAGTTACATTTATAAAATTCTGTTAACTTTTAACCGAGTTTTATGATAATTGACATATTGCCAAATCGGTCGCGTGATACTTAAGTATACAGAAAGTGACGCAAAATAAACTTAACTTACAAATATTTCCACGAAACTTACAAACTTTGATGAACAATCGAAAAAGTAGCGAATACAAAGTACGGTATAAAGATACGGCGCAACTGCGGGCGGGTAGTGTCTTGAGTTCAATGACTTTGTTCAAATGTTATTGACATGCAAGCATTGATGATCGTTATGAGTCGTAGTTATCTTTTTTATATTTTACTAGCGGCCCCGGCAGACGGTATCCTGCTCTGAAAAAATAAAAATCTAGAACCCGATCTAAGCGCCACCTACCGGTTCTAATTGTGAATCTAAACCACCTGGGAACCTACTCAAACACACAAAAACAAAATCACCAAAATCGGTCCAGGTGTTTAGGAGGATTCTAGAACCCGATCTCAGCGCCACTTACCGGTTCCAACGGGATAAAAAGTATCCTATGTCCGTCTTCTGGTTCTAAGCTACCTCCCCACCAATATTCAGCCAAATCGATACAGCCGTTCTTGCGTTATAAATAATGTAACTAACACGACTTTATGTTATATATATATATATATATATATATATATATATATATATATATATATATGTGGGTTTTGTTTGAAGAAAAGCAAAACAAACTTCCTTAGAACAGTCTTACGTCGTTTATTCATAGACTACCTCTTCTCACTATATTTTGACACTGACATTTACAATATCAGGTTTATAAATTTTAAAAACATAATGTGTGGCCTGGCTACCGAGTCGGAATGCGTCTTCGAATCCCACACGGCTATCCTGCATTATTCATCTGACCCAGATGAATGTGATACTTCATCTTCATCGCCATTGGACCAGGGTTTCATCAAATCTGCTGAACTGGTGGTATTCATAGGTCCTTCACCATTGCCAATTCGTAATAGGGTAGGTATCATCGCCTGTGAACGGTGTCATTGATTTTTCCAAGTCGCTAAATGAAATTCGTACTCTGTAACCAGCTTCTGAACAATTACTATCTGAGTCTTCAATATCTTTATTTTTCTTCGGTGGCATCTTGTATGATTGGTTGTAAGTCTTTCAGTCGTAAAAAATAACCAATTCATAAAACGTCTTCATAAAAGAAAAATAATAGTCTTTATTCCAAATTCTGGGAAATTTTATGCGCTGGTATCATTATGCAAATTAGTGTCGGTAAAACAGCACACAATGACTCGTCTTCAATTTTAATTTCGAGGTTGTTTCGTAATCATCAGATCAAAACTCACGTTAAAACAATGCTTCGCAGGATTCTTACATGATCCTGGTATGATCCTGGCACGAGCCTCCATAAAGTTGTGGGTTTTGTTTGAAGAAAAGCAAAACAAACTTCCTTAGAACAGTCTTACGTCGTTTATTCATAGACTACCTCTTCTCACTATATTTTGACACTGACATTTACAATATCAGGTTTATAAATTTTAAAAACATAATGTGTGGCCTGGCTACCGAGTCGGAATGCGTCTTCGAATCCCACATATATATATATATATATATATATATATATATATATATATATATATATATATATATATATATATATATATATGTATATGGGCTTGCGTGGGGCCATGGGAAGGCCAATACGTAGAGGCCTCTTGAAAAATTTAATGTAAATGTGGCGTGACACTGACCGGCGATTATACCTGTCTTCACAAAATTCTAGTCATTATTATTAAAGTAAACATTATAAGTTATGTTGACAAAATAAGTGTGTCGTAAATAAAACAACTTAATACTTCAACGGTATTTAACGTAATACTAAAAAATTACTAGTAAGTGTCAAGATTACTCTTGACTTAACATTGAAGTTGCTAGTTTAGACAAATTTGCGAAAGTGGCGCCGCTGTTATTTTCTGCTATATTTGTTCTGTATTTATGTGATTACAAACATGTATCTATATATACATACATACATAACTTCACGCCAGTTGCCTTGCGGGGTAGGCACGAACAACAGAGCGCCATTCAGGTTTATTTTTACACACCTCACTTGCTTCTTTGACATTCATAGTTCTTGTCATGCACGCTCGTCTGATCTTAAGGCTCCTGACATCACCTTCTGCTAGTACACGATCAATTTGATCATGGAAGGTGTGTCGTGGACTTCCACGACTTCTGCATTCATCCACTTTTGTATTGTATATCTGTTTAGTCATTCTTTCATCATGACCAACTCTCTTTCTTACTTCGGTATTACGAACGCGGTCCGCGAGCGTCACTCCGCAGATTTTGCGCAGTGCTCGCATCTCGACCGCGTTTACTCTACTTTCATGCTCTCTATTCCATACCCAGCTCTCGCTTCCATACGTGAGCGTAGGTACCAGCACCGCGTTGTATATGGCAAGCTGTTTGGGTACATACAATGTATATGTTTGTCTAGCGGTTACATTAAAAAAATGTACGTAGGCAAGATCCTCCTTCAGATAGGTCGTCAAATTAAAAATTACTGAGGAGTCTTTGGGGCACCAGGTTGGGATGAAGTTTCGAAGACCATCGAAGGTCATCGAAGGCCATTAGAGGCCATCGGAGGTCATCGAAGAAATTGCATAGTAATAAGGGCAATTATAAGATCTATTTTCAAAACAGCGTATGTTGCAGTAATGGATATTATTTTAGATTTTACTTCTATTATATTATACAGTGATTAGGATTTTTCTTTGTATGTGTTAGATCAGCTCTGTGTTAGATTTTGACGTGAATGTTGTGTATTTTTTTTAAATGTTTATATACATTTTTTATAATAATTTTATGTATAAAAGTCCTGTTAGTGAAAGGTTTTTATATTTAATGTGCATTCATTTCGACAATAATATTTTCTCTCTTTCTTTCGCTAACACTCTTTTTCACCTAGCCCTCAACCGCCGAGTAACGTGCGATAAGGAACTTCCTTCCAAAAAGACGTACCCTCTAATCGCTGTCTCACCGGCCGCAGCCTTATGATCCATACGTCCCTAATAAATCAGATGTTAAACATTTGAATACATTACGTTATGATTCAATGCACATTACAATACAGTATTTGCGCGGCGCGTGCGCAGCGCATACTAAGCACAATTCAATGTACGTTTTACAATGACACATGTTTAAGCTGTATGTAAGGAGGCCATGACGCTAATTTCTTTATATCTATCGTTGATTGTTCGCGGATTGAGTGAAGGACTAGTACCCATTTGATTGGATGATGTAAAGTTTTGTTCACACTGTAACTGGCAAGGCTATAGATATACATACATACATACATAACTTCACGCCAGTTCCCTTGCGGGGTAGGCACGAACAACAGAGTGCCATTTAGGCTTATTCTTACACACCTCACTTGCCTCTTTGACATTCATAACTCTTGTCATGCAAGCTCGTCTGTTCTTAAGGCTCCTGACATCACCTTCTGCTAGTACACGATCAATTTGATCATGGAAGGTGTGTCGTGGCCTTCCACGACTTCTGCATCCATCCACTTTTGCATTGTATATCTGTTTAGTCATTCTTTCATCATGCATTCTTTCCACATGCCCGAACCACCGGAGCATTCCTTTCCTTACCTTCACCCCGACACTCTCTTTCAGACCAACTCTCTTTCTTACTTCGGTATTACGATAGATATAAATGAGGTATTTATTTTATATCACTTCATTCGAAATTATAAAGAAACTTAAGAGGCCGGATGAAATGTCACTTGTTCCTTGGAAGATGGGAAGGCCGCTGGTGTAGGGCGCGACATGCGTTGACACTCTGGCGGCATCACATCTTCCAGTTACTAAGTCAGGGGCTGGCAACGCTGCTTCAACAGCTGAAGATTTCAAACTGAGATCTGAGTTGAAACTTTAGGTCCGTGGGGTCCATCAGCAAAGGGTTTCTTCAAAGAAATTTTTAAGATACTATTTGATACCACCCGTGATCGGCTGGTTCGTATTTCGTGCAACGAATCAGCATTGCCCTACAGCGTCGCAATGCAGTCAGCCTTCTGGGCACGATTCCCTCTGGCAGCGATTTGTTACATACTTTATATTGTTACAACCTAGGCGCCGTCGGCATTTGAACTAATAACATTGAAAGTATTGTAATTCTTTTATGATTGTCTTCTTTTGTTTACCTATTTATTGGCATACGTTTCGAGAGAACAGTCTATTGTTCTCATTTACGGCCGCTTGAGGCTGCTTCATTAGCCAGGTGTTATGGATTATGAAGTACAAGCTAATTCTAAGAAATTCGGTTCACGTTGCCGGGCGGGCACAGTGCATTTGTGCAGTATAAAACGATGGCCTGATTGAGGGAGCGGGCAGTCGAGCGAGAACCACGATTAAGGCGCGACGTGTGTATTATTGCAGGAGTTCAACAGACAGGCAGACGGCCCACTTGATGGAAAGCGTTTACCATCGCCTATGGACACCTACCACCTAAGGTGCTATAAATGCGCTGCTGCTCTCTTAAGGGAGACTGGAACCTGGTCACTAATGCCTGAACACAACTTAAGGTTGTTATGGCGACATACTTTAGACCAGGGGTGGTAGCCATCCATTCGGGCAAATGCCCTACCACTTACTTGGCTGTGGGTTGTTTTGTCGCCTCTTACAACAGACCGCCCGGCCGCAGGAAATTGTATTCTTTCTCCGTTCCTGCACGGATAACGTAACCCAAATATGATGTATATGATATGAAATATGATCATCTAGTAAATATACTTATTTTTTTCATTTCAGGACGAGTTCCATCCGTTCATAGAGGCCCTAATGCCTTTCGTAAAGTCGTTCTCGTACACGTGGTTCAATCTTCAGGCGGCGAAGCGGAAATATTACAAGAAACACGAGAAACGGATGAGTCTTGAGGAGGAGCGGCACACCAAATACGAGTTGCAGGTGCGTTTATAAGTTTTCCTGACTCAAGGTCTAAGAGACGTTTTACCGCTCTAGTTCTTGGAATTCACGAAAGTGAATGAATTAATGAATAATTTATTGCTAAAATGTATGTACACAAGTGTTATCCGTGTCTATCCGTGCAGGAACGGAGAAAGAATACAATTTCCTGCGGCCGGGCGGCCTGTCGTAAGAGGCGACTTAACAACCCACAGCCAGGTGGTAGGGCATTTGCCCGACTGGATGGCTACCAGCCCTGGTCTAAAGTATGTCACCATAACAACCTTGAGTTTTATTCCGGCATTAGTGACCAGGTTCCAGTCTCCCTTAAGAGAGCAGCAGCGCATTTGTAGCAACTTTGGTGTTGCAAATGTCCATAGGCGATGGTAACCGCTTTCCATCAAGTGGGCCGTCTGCCTGTCTGCTGATCTCCTGCAATAAAAAAAAAATTGTTACATATTGTTACGACCTGAATGCCGACAAAAGACAAATTCACATCTGCGTCTGTAGAAACACATTTTATTACCTTTTTGGCATTTGGACTTCTTTTGTTTACTTTGTGTTTAAAATTTGTAATTAGAAAAACAGCCCATTGTGTATTGTAATCTTTTATGGTAGTCATTAGCCAGGTGTGATTCTAAGAAATTCAGTCCACGCGGGCGTGAGACATATTGTATCGGTGCAGTATAAAGCAATGGCCCAACGGAGAGATCTGAAGTCTAGCGATAGCCACAAGCGAAGCAAGATGTTAGTGACGAACTTTGTGCGTGTGATTGAATCGTGCATTACGTTTGCACTGGTTGTGTTCAGTTATATTTGTACCTGTGTTATACGTGTTTGTATAGTTCTAATAAATTCTATAGTAATTCTAACGGCATTTTAATTCGAGTCCTGCAACTCGTAACAATATGATGATATTTAAATGTATGTACATATATATTTGTCTATATATCAGACACGGTGTGTTTAAAGGTATTTAAAAAAAAATGACGAGTAGACTACACAAACGATGGAGAACTCGATGCAATGTTTTTAGATTTCTTGTCTGTTTGTTCGGAATTCACGTAAAAACTATTGGGCCGATTTTGATGCGATATTCGTCGATCAATAGCAAATTCTTATACTTAAAATCTGCGCTACATTTTATCCTGGGAAACCTGCGGAAATTTCTCTGGGAATTATTTAAAATGACCCGATTTGAAAAAACAAACCAATTCCAATGTAATTTTTTCACTGATCGATAGCAAATTTCATGTAATAAAATGTGTGATATTTTTGTTCCCTGAAATCCCGCGGGACTTTTCCCGGGAGCGGTTTGAAGTTTTTCGGATGAATAAAAATTAGCTTATTCCGACACAGTTTCTACTAAAACGATAGCTTACGTTATTCTTCTAAATTCTGCGATACTTTGTGCCCCGGGAATCCCGTGGGAATTTCCAGTCAAGCGTGGACGAAGTCACAGGCATATCCTAGTATATAGATACATATACACACACATATATACATATATATACACATAGTAACAGAAATATTGTAATATCTATACATACACATATATAATATCCGTGCAGGAACGGAGAAAGAATACAATTTCTTGCGGCCGGGCGGCCTGTCGTAAGAGGCGACAAAACAACCCACAGCCAGGTGGTAGGGCATTTGCCCGACTGGATGGCCACCACCCCTGGTCTAAAGTATGTCGCCATAACAACCTTGAGTTGTGTTCCGGCATTAGTGACCAGGTTCCAGTTTCCCTTAAGAGAGCAGCAGCGCATTTGTAGCAACTTTGCTGTTGCAAATGTCCATAGGCGATGGTAACCGCTTTCCATCAAGTAGGCCGTTTGCCTGTCTGCTGATCTCCTGCAATAAAAATAAAAAAAAACATACATACATAACTTTACGCCAGTTTTCTTGCGGGGTAGGCACGAGCAACAGAGCGCCATTTAGGCTTATTCTTACACACCTCACTTGCTTCTTTGACATTCATAACTCTTGTCATGCACGCTCGTCTGTTCTTAAGGCTCCTGACATCACCTTCTGCTAGTACACGATCAATTTGATCATGGAAGGTGTGTCGTGGCCTTCCACGACTTCTGCATCCATCCACTTTTGCATTGTATATCTGTTTAGTCATTCTTTCCACATGCCCGAACCACCGGGGCATATCTATACAAACATATTATACTCGTAGAACTATATATTTCAAAATACATAATAATACTTCAGATGGCAGAGAGTAGTATTCACTGTCGAGTGCTGATGTGAACTGATTTATTTTGGAAACGGTAACCTTAAGTACAAATATTAACAAGTCGTACTGCTAGTACAATGTATAGCACAGTGTGTGAGCGGGACGGATGATGTGCGAGCGAGATAGAGCAACTATTAATATGTGCGCTCCCGCGCTGCGCTAGTCAGTAGTTCGTTGTCCGCTGCGATGACTAGACGTATGCAGCTTCTAATCATAAAATAAATTATATATAACTATCCACTTCAAATTTCTTATTTATTTATTTAAATTTAATTTGTCAAATACTTAATGATCTACTTTTGTTATTGTTAATCAATGCCTATATAGCTGTGTTAGCCAGGACGTAAGGACACGAGTAACCAACGAGAGTCGTGTATAAAACTCGCTCTCATTGGTGGGAATTCAAAAATGTAAAAAGGACACGGGTTTAGAATTCAGTCAAGAGAGAGACTTTTTGTACTACTGAAAGATACTTACTAGACATACATACATACATAACTTCACGTCAGTTCCCTTGCGGGGTAGGCACGAACAACAGAGTGCCATTTAGGCTTATTCTTACAGACCTCACTTGCCTCTTTAACATTCTTAACTCTTGTCATGCAAGCTCGTCTGTTCTTAAGGATCCTGACATCACCTTCTGCTCCACTTTTGCATTGTATATCTGTTTAGTCATTCTTTCATCATGCATTCTTTCCACATGCCCGAACCACCGGAGCATTCCTTTCCTTACCTTCACCCCGACACTCTCTTTCAGACCAACTCTCTTTCTTACTTCGGTATTACGAACGCGGTCCGCGAGCGTCACTCCGCAGATTTTGCGCAGTGCTCGCATCTCGACCGCGTTTACTCTACTTTCATGCTCTCTCTTCCATACCCAACTCTCGCATCCATACGTGAGCGTAGGCACCAGCGCCGCGTTGTGTATGGCGAGCTGGGCCTTCTGGCTGAGGTTCTTAGCGCCTAGAAGTTTACCTAACGCTCCATTCACACTATTTCGCAAATTAACTCTTCTTTCTATATCAGCGGTGTACCTTCCATCCCTGCTGCTGCTGCTACTTACTAGAGTGAAAATAAAAACCAGTTTAGGATCGAAGTTATATTTATTCAAGTATTATATCACGTCCAATATCATAGCAACTCTCTTCAGCCATAAATACAGACCAGAGGACCTAAAGTTGTTGACTTTAGACTTTCGCTCAAGGAAATTGACGTGTCAAGATATACTGGTAGCAGTAAGATACAGCATTAGCTTCCACTTTATGCTGACACTTGTCATGGTCGTTATATGAATCTGTGACCGACCACATTAGACCATCAGCTTTTCGGTCACACAAACTTTTAGATTTAATTAAATGTGAACATAATTTTAGTTCTTTTTAAATTCCAGAACGAAAAAGCTGAAGTGAAACAGAAATGGGCTTCGCGGTTATTAGGGAAACTTCGGAAGGATATAACTCAAGACTGCAGAGAAGACTTCGTGCTGAGCATCACTGGGAAGAGGCCAGCGGTATGCGTGCTATCGAATCCAGACCAGAAGGGGAAGATGAGGCGGATAGACTGCTTAAGGCAGGCGGATAAGGTAAAGAAGAGTTAGTGCACCGGAACACAGACCAACTTGATTGATATTTATTTTTCCATCTACCCACTTTAATCCGATATATAATACTAGCGGCCCGGCGCGGTTTCACCCGCGCTCTGTCCCGCTCCCGTGGTATATAGCGTCATGTTATATAGCCTATGACACTCCCTGTTAATGTAGCTTTCTAACAGTAAAATAATTCTTAAAATCGGTTTAGTAGATCCAGAGATTACCCCCTACAACGTCATAAACTCACAAACTTTATCTCTTTATAATATTAAATATAGATAGATAATATAATAAATGTTATAAACGCGAAAGTTTGTAAGAATGTTTGTATGGATGTATGTTTGTTACTCTTTCACGCAAAAACTACTGAATGGATTTTGATGAAATTTTACAATAATATAGCTTACACATCAGAATAACACATAGGCTATAATTTATAAAGATATAGTGTGAATTATCCAAAATATAACGATTTTCAATCACCACGCGAGTGAAACAGCGAGTGCAGCTAGTATTAGTTTAGATTCAAATTCGAACCAGGTAGATATATGACGCTGCAATCGGGTACCAGGATTTAGGTGAAATTATTTTTTGTGTGTTTGTTTAAGTGGGTCCCGGAATGGTTTAGATTCACCATTGGAACCGGTAGGTGGCGCCGCTAAACTCCTAAATGGTGGGACCGATTTTAATGAAATTTTATTTTTGTTCAACTGGATTCGAGAAAAGCTTAGATTAACATTTGGTCTCGGTAGATGGCGCTCCAATCGGATTCAAATTTTTTATTTTTTAAGGCAGGACAACGTCTGCCGGGTACATCTAGTAATTAATGAATATAATGAAATTTGCTGGATAGTAAGCTGATTTATATTTCTATAAATTTCAGGTGTGGCGCCTAGACCTCGTAATGGTGATACTGTTCAAAGCGATACCCCTGGAAAGCACAGACGGCGAGCGGCTGGAGAAGCACCCGGAGTGCTCCCAGCCGGGCCTCTGTGTGAACCCATACCACATCAACGTGTCAGTGCGGGAGCTGGACCTCTATCTGGCCAATTTCATTAACAGCTATGGTAATGGGAGCGACGGTCTGCCAGGTCTCTCGCTCACTTATTCCCTTTAGATGTTCCTCTGGTGCTACTGTCTCCAGTGGTGTGCACAGAGATTTCTTCCCTATTTTTCAGTCAGTAGGCTAGGATAAGTGAGAAAGAGGTACACATTTTATGGGGATTTATAAAAGTTGCGCCTGTGACTGAAAGATTGAGAGGAAGAAGATTAAAGTGATATGGGCATGTAATGAGGAAGGATGAGTCACGTGATAAAAAGAATATCAACGAGAAGATTGACGGGTCCAAACGTAAAGGTCCAAGACTGAGAGAGGGCACATTAAAAGAGCTTGTTGCGGAAAAGAACTTTTAATTTTTTTTATTGTAGTATAGGTTCGCATTTTTTTTTATTGCAGGAGATCAGCAGACAGGCAGACGGCCCACTTGATGGAAAGCGGTTACCATCGCCTATGGACATTTGCAACACCAAAGTCGCTACAAATGCGCTGCTGCTCTCTTAAGGGAAACTGGAACCTGGTCACTAATGCCGGAACACAACTCAAGGTTGTTATGGCGACATACTTTATACGATGGGTGGTAGCCATCCAGTCGGGCAAATGCCCTACCACCTGGCTGTGGGTTGTTAAGTCGCCTCTTACGACAGGCCGCCCCGCCGCAGGAAATTGTATTCTTTCTCCGTCCCTGCACGGATAAAACGGTTTGACCAGAATCTTGCCCTATGTGGAGCGAAGATATGGGTCTAAGATGGAGCATGCTTACCCAGAAGGTACCTATTCACACGGGACTTGAAGACACCCAGGTTATAAGTATCGGGAAAGACAGACTCCGGCAATGAGTTCCACTCCTTTGCGGAGCGTATGATGAAGCTAGATGCAAAGCGCTTCGTTCTTATAGGTGGAATATCCACCATATATCGATGCTGCATGCTGGTTTGTCTGGTTGTCCGATGATGGAAGGGAGATGGCGGGATCAGATCGAAGAGCTCAGCAGCACACTCTCCAAAGTGAATCCGATAGAAAACCGATAAGCTGGCAACCCTGCGTCGATGTTTAACACTGCGTTTTATCATCGAAAAGCTGGTCGTTGCCAATCAGCCTCCTGGCTCTCCGCTCAATTGACTTTAGTGCTTCGAGTTGATATTTGGCTGAGTCATCCCAAAGGTGAGAGCAGTACTACATACATGCTCATACTTGTGTTTTGTACAATCCATGCCGCATCTTGAGCGCTTCTGTATGGAAGTCGCAAAAATAGTAAATAAAGTGAACAGCATCTGGGGGGCGACGCTTCGTTTACCTCGGAACCAATAGACAACCGACGACAGCATTAGTTAATTTAAAAGTAGTAGTAGTTTACGCTGGATCGGACTGGGCGTAACTACGTTCTAAGTCTCAGCCTTTCCTACATAAAAAGTGCGGGGCACATTGGAGGAGGGTGGTTTTAGTGGGTATTGGTTGTTGCCCGTGCAACTTCTCGGAGTCTCCGCACAAGCTGGTTGATTACTGTTTGGATTGCCCCTTATTAAAGGGTAAAGCCTCCATGATCAACTATGGTCTAATCCTTTGCAAAGGACCCGGTATTGTGCGTAAATAGCATTTCCCCCGCCTTAAAAAAAAAGTAGTAGTAGTATTAGTGAGTGTGCGCGTGTGTGTAGCATACAGATAAATCACATAGGAAATATATAGATAAATAAATCAAAGACGTAATATATACACATAGACATAAGAGAATGCCTAAATAACATAGACATTGTTATATTAGAAACAAGGAAGGTTAGACTCAAAAACGCATACATTTATAATTTAGATAGTTAATAAGTAAAATAATAAAAGAATTATTATAGAGTTTATTAGAACTATACAAATACGTATAACACAGGTACAAATATAACTGAACACAACCAGTCCAAACGTAATGCACGATTCAATAAAACGCGCAAAGTCCGTCACTAAATAGATTACCGAATGTACACAAGTCTTGCTTCGTTCGTGGTTATCGCTTGACTGCCGATCTCTCCATTGGGCCATTGCTTTATACTGCACAAATACAATATGTCTGCCCGACCGCGTGGACCGAATTTCTTAGAATCAGTCCGACACACCTAGCTAATGACTGCCATAACATATAATAAATAATACACAATATTGCAATACACAATGGGCTGTTTTCTAATCATAAATTTTAAACAGAGAAGTAAACAAAAGAAGTCGAAATGCCGAAAGGTAGGTTTTGTATGTCGCCACAACAACCTTGAGTTGTGTTCCGGCAATACTGACCAGGTTCCAGTTTCCCTTAAGAGAGCAGCAGCGCATTTGTAGCAACTTTGCTGTTGCAAATGTCCATAGGCGATGGTAACCGCTTTCCATCAAGTGGGCCGTCTGCCTGTCTGCTTATCTCCTGCAATAAAAAAAAGGTAATAAAATGCAGGTGTGAATTTGTCTTTGTCGGTCGTAACAATACATAATATGAGAAAAACAAGGTCCCTGACTACGTTTGGGGGGGATGGGAGCAAGATAGCTCCATATAATAAAAAAATATATAAAGGTACACCCAAAAAAGAGATGGATGGTTTATGTGAAGGGTGACATAATGATTTGTGGCGAGACAGAAGACGTACGTCAGAATAGAGGAGTATAGAAGGAAAAGACATAGTGCTGACCTCAAATAAATAGTTTCTACCCTATAATAACTATAGTATAATTACTATACCGCCATTATACCATAGGTTTAAGTCGATTTAATTAATTTGAGCAATATGTTAAATTTCTCTGTGCACGCCACAAGTGTCGATAGTGTACTCATTAAATGAATTATTATTAGCTTATAAACGTCCCACTGTTGGGCTTGGGTCTTTCCATTTTTTTTAACGTTAACGCGGGTCAGCGGGTTTCACATATCGAGTATTCTTTTAACATCAGGTTTTTTACCTTAAGTACAATCGCGAAATGAAAATGTTCGTCACTTTAAAGTCCACTTTGGCTTGCACGAGTACAAGAACAGTACTGCCAACATTTTAATAAATGTTACGTTTATAAAATACAGAAACGTGAAAATGAAAATTGCAATGTTGACAATGACAGACGATATAATCACAATGTTTAATATAAATATTAAAACCAATAAAAAGATTTTACATGTCTAAACAATCTTCTTAGATAAGATAGAAAATTAAACAACTTTCATCTAAATAATTTTAAACTATCCTCATAGTAAAATTAGAAAACGCCGCCGGGGCAGTTTTTACTTACAAACCCTGCCATAACATTTTAATTTTAAACTTTATTGTCAATAATATAAAATAGATAAACATAATTTTTTGTGGAACAATCTGTTCTGTGACTTAGTTTGAAAAGTTAACAAGTGGTCCCAGAATGTTAGACAAATCAATTTGAAACCTGGCGAACATTTTAAAATGACGACTGTACATGGTAATTATAAAAACATTCAAATGAGGTCAATTTTTTTTTCAAATGTGACAACTACATATTAAGTTTTCCGATGTGAAAAATCCGCGAGCGACTGTAGTGGGACGTTTCTAATTGAGTTTTATGCTTCATCTGCGATTTTTTGAAAACGGCTGTTCAGAATTTTAGATTTCAAAAATTCAGTATATTTTATATATAAAAATATTTCTGGTAACATTTTTATTTCCAAGCAGCTTACACCATCGACACGTTCCTATTGTTTTTATATTGGTCTAAAAGCTAATTTCTTTTTTTATAACTAACAAAGTTTTGCTAAATCCAATTAAATGATAAAATTTTGATTTGGATTTTGGAATTTAATTTTAATAAAATTTTAGAGAGAGAGAGATAAAAATAAATTAGCTTTAATTTATGAAACGTAGATAGCTTATTAGTACTTTAAATATTAAGGCTTTTGATATAACTGAAGGCAAATGACAGAACGGAATGGAAATAATGCGATCGCATCCATACATAACGGGTTTAAAAAAAGCATTACCGAAGCCGAGAGCCCTGTATTATTCCCGTCATTACAGGATTTTTATTTGTTCTGAGCCACACCAAGGAGTTCAATGGTAATGAAGATATTAAATATTGATTTTATTTTAATTTGAATAAGTTAATACATACATACATACATACATAACTTCAGGCCAGTTCCCTTGCGGGGTAGGCACGAACAACAGAGCGTCATTCAGGCTTATTCTTACACACCTCACTTGCTTCTTTGCCATTCATAACTCTTGTCATGTACGCTCGTCTGTTCTTAAGGCTCCTGACATCACCTTCTGTTAGTACACGATCAATTTGATCATGGAAGGTGTGTCGTGGTCTTCCACGACTTCTGCATCCATCCACTTTTGCATTGTATATCTGTTTAGTCATTCTTTCATCATGCATTCTTTCCACATGCCCGAACCACCGGAGCATTCCTATCCTTACCTTTACCCCGACACTCTCTTTCAGACCGACTCTCTTTCTTACTTCGGTATTACGAACGCGGTCCGCAAGCGTCACTGCGCAGATTTTGCGCAATGCTCGCATCTCAACCGAGTTTACTCTACTTTCATGCTCTCTCTTCCATACCCAATTAATAATTAATGTAATTAATAATTAAATTAACTACTCATTAAATTAAATTAGTGAATAATTAAATTAAATAATAATTAAATTTTGTATTTAATATTTTTATACATTCTTTTCGGGTTATTATTATGTCATTTTTTTTATCACATTTAATTCTATTCATAATTATTGTAATTTTTCTATGTCTAACTGGCCAAACATGGCGCACCTTTACTTTTATACCATCACGAATACTCTGATATGTAAATATTCATGTTTAAGAAGTAAATAATGTTTGTCTTTGTCTAAAGGCCGAAACTTCAATTTTTTGTTATACCAAAAAAATTAAAATGAATTCATTTCACCTTCTATATTCTGTACAGTCGCGGTATGAGAATGTTCGCTAGTTTTCAAATTGATACATTTAACGTCCGCGAGCACATGTTACCTTTTCAAACTAAATCACAGAACCAACTATTCTACAAAAAATATGTTTAGCTGTTTGAAAATAAAATTTAAAATACTTAGATCAAAGTTGTTCGATTTTGTATCTGTTGTAATAAGATTATTTAGAGATGTAAAACATTTTTATTGTTTTTAATATTTATGATAAGCACAGTGATTATATTCTCTCTGTTTCTGATGATTAAAACTATTGTTAATCTCAGTGTCTGTCATTGGCAACATTGTAATTTTCTTTTTCATGTGTCTTTATTTTATAATCGTAACAAAACGTAACATTTATTGGTGGTAGCGCTGTCTCTTGTAAAGCATGCAAGCAAAAGTCGTCTTTAAGGTGACGAACCTTTTCATACTGCGACTGTACATACATACACACGGATACTCTGTATGCACCATTCTGCTTACGCCCGTACCTACGCCTATCACATTATATAGCATACAAATAAAAGTCGTTTCCCAACCGATGTTTTTTCTAGAATATTTTTCCTTGGGCTTCGGCTTCGGCAACGATCTTTTTACATCCTGTATTTACTTGTCCAGCATTTCAATATTAAACGACCACAGAACCAATTAACTTGTAGGTATGTGTAAAGAAGTCCTGCTTCATATGCTAATTTGTTGTAAATATAACCAAGACGATATGTTTCAGATATTCTAAGCGGGTCACTGTCGCCACACCCAAATAGGGACAAAGAGAACGAACATGACGCAAAGAGCAAAGGTAAACCCCGGCTGGAGAGTCGGTGTAAGAGCGCTCTTCCTCTAGGTTATGTAGCAATCAATATATATAGGTCTTGGGCATTTGGTCTTGCTGGTTCGATTAAAAGCTTTTATGGGGTTTTATAGTCAAACGAGAATGTAGTAGACGTTGGTCATCTTCAAGTCTTCATTGTGTCAATAATAAACGACGGATACCAATGATGTGGGCCCGAAGCCACGTGCCAAAAACGCTTTGAAGGCATCGTGCGATCGATGTCCTTATAGGAGATCCTCGTTTGGTCCGACCGGCCCGAAATGATGGCCGTCAGGACGATACGGGGTACCGTGTGGGGTGCCATCTCCATGGGACCTCGAGGGTCCTCTCGTACCTGTTTCATTGATGTAAAGAGGCCCTGGCGAGGGGCACGAGCTCGACCCTGGAGGTCTAAGAAGAGCACCTATGATACCCCAGCGCGAGTCTCGCCACCATAGCGTCAGTGAGATATGGGCTGCCTTCCTGGCTTTAGGCTGTGTCGATTACGCCGCGAGCTTACGTCAGGTTACCGTCATTACCAGACAGCTGACGAGGACAAGGCGCTGCACTCTCCAGATGTACCCCGCTTGGGTAGATCAAAACCGAAAACTCTTCGCCTGTACCGGACAAAACCTCTCACTCCTGGCAGTGGTGCCCCCCATAGCCGGGACCTCCTCTCCCTCCTTCTTTACGAACAGGTCATATTCGTCAAGAAGAAGGCAGAGCGGGAGCGTAGGGAAAGGGTTCTCACCTGCCGTTCATGTAGTCGAGTGGCGGACATGACGGTATTCCTAGCGCGTTTTTGCCTATGACACACGTTATACACCGCCCAACGCGATGAGAATTAGAATACGTGACCCCCTCGGCAATAGACGAGACTGATGGGCCACCGCCTGTCAAGCCCCGTGGAATGGTGAAGCCATGTACTCGTAGTCCTGGCATTAGGGCGAAGCAAGGAATACCGAGAGATCATAGTGGGTATCCCTGGCTCCAGTGGCAATAGCATGCAACAGTGGTGCTAATACCATCCATTCTCGTCGACCATCCCGCAATGCTTGAAGACGAAAGTTTTCAAGCAGTGCGTCCTCCCCGTCCTGACCTACGGGGCCGAGACATGGACACTGACGGCAGGATTGGTCTACAAGTTCCAAGTCGCTCAACGGGCTATGGAGCGAGCTATGTTGGGTGTTTCTCTTATGGTTAAAATTAGAAATGAGGATATCCGTAAGAGAACCAAGGTAATCGACATACCTCGCAAAATTAGCAAGTGGGCCGGTCACGTCTGCCGCAGGACCCATGGCTGATGGAGTAGACGAGTCCTGGAGTGGAGACTGTCTCGGTAAACGTAAAACGTATGTCGGACGCCCTCCAGCTCGATGGATCGACAACCTGTGTAAGGTCGCCGGTAGGCGCTGGACGAGAAAGTCAGAGGACAGGGATGAGTGGCGCCGACTTGGGGAGGCCTACGTCCAGCAGTGGACTGCGAATGGCTGTCGACGTTAATACCACCATAACGTGGGGAACTCCACGCGCCCGGGTCTCGTTACCCCCGCGGCGGTTAGTAAGAAAAGAGTTATGGGTAATACGAGTATAGTATAATATTTATTCCGCGTATAACAATGATCTAGAGGGACCTTCCCGCCGCAGTTTTCCCTTTGCGCTACGACATGGGGTTCTTTAAGAAGGGCGTTATAAAATTTCTTAGAGATCGGCAATGCGTTGGCTATACCCCTGCTGTTGCAGACGTCCATAGGCGACAGTAACCACTTTCCATCAGGTGAGCCACCTGCCTGTTTGCTTCAGGCAATAAAAAAAATACACCAAAATATAACTCTGGGGCTGATATCAGACACTCAGTAAATAATCGAAAGTTGATTTATTTTATACTAGCTGTCCCTGCGACGTCGTCCGCGTGGAATTTGTTTTCAAAACCCCTTGATTAGCGTCTTAGCGTGATGATATATAGCCTATAGCCTTCCTCGATAAATGGGCTATCGAACACTGAAATAATTTCTCAAATCAGACTAGTAGTTCCTGAGATTAGCGCGTTCAAACAAACAAACTCTTCAGCTTTAATATATTAGTATAAGATTGCTACGATTAAATCTGGGACCTCTGGATTTAGTGAGCTAGGGCTCAGTCTATTCGACCATAGATGGCGTTGATTGACACCCACTTGGCTATTTTTAAAAAAAAGTACCTTAAGCATAACTTAAGTATATATATATATAGGTACTCAATTTATTAGAAATATTGAAGTAAACCTTAATGCACGTGATATTATTCCATACATATATTGATTGCCCCAAACCAAATATGAAGGAAGATTTGTGATTGGTTGTTGCACAAAAACACGTCGTGTTGTATTTTTTTTTTTAATTTTGAATTTTAATTACTGCATCAAAATTAAACCCGCATTGGCTTGCACTCACACTTTCATTGCTTTTCTTGGTATCAAAATTTTTCAATTATTACTCTGTCTTTTTTTTAAATTTGATGTTTGCTCGATTGTTGTTTGTTGAGTATCTGTAGTCGGTGTTCTTTCTCTTTCACTCTTATTATTCTTATATACGTTTGTGCTCTTCTAAATACTAAATATGCTTTTTATCTATATAAACCAACAGTTTCGGCAATATTGCTTGAATTGATCTTTATTCAAGGAGAAGCTTTGGAAAAGTTGCCTTGAAATTGGAAAATTCTGGATAAACTAAAAGTGCTTTTCTATAATATCGTACGATTCGAACTATAGATATCCGGTAATTTTATAACTGTTTCGTAAACAAATATCGGATAATAAAAAACAAGAAATTGTAGATTAGTTAATAAACTTAGAGATAGCACATTTTTTTTCTTGTCTTAAACTAGAATAAAATTACATGAAACTTCCTATAGCTACGATAGCCTAATTAGTATTTAGAAGAGCAATGAATGTAATATATTTTCAGGATTTATGTCTTGGTATTTTGTTATATTCTTAATTGTACGTGTCGATGTTGCTGCTTCGTTGTGAATATAGGTATCCCTGTAATTACAATACAGGTTATAATATAATTCAATAACTACAGCCTGTTTTGCAATATTTTAATTATTTGGTATAAGGTATGGGCAAATTATACAATTTTTGGCACCTCGTTACAATTATTGGCGCCTTAATAATTGAACATTGCGACAGGCAGACGCCATAGTCCCCATATTCCCAGACCCCTAGTACCATTAGCAGTTCACCCCAATAGCCCGGTACTTTCTGTTCTCATTTCCCACAATAGTCCTACACTGGCCGGGGCTTGTCCTTAGGTGCATTATTATATTGTGTAGTCAGGAATAATCACTGGTCAGTGTCACGCCACATTTACATTAAATTTGTCAAGCCCCACGCAAGCCATCCAAAATTTCGGACAATTTTATGAACCGTGGTCTTCAAAGACATACATTATAATAATTGTATCGCTACAAAATTAAAAAAAAAAAAATCTTGCCTAATGCAGGCAAACAAGCAGATGGCCCACCTGATGTCAATTTGAATTATTATCTTGAATAATATATAATAATTGTATCGCTACAAAATTAAAAATTTGATTTTTTTATTGCGTGAAGCAGGCACACAGGCGGACGGCCCACCTGATGGCAATTTCATAATACCTTGAATAACATGTAACAATTGTATCGCTACAAAATTAAAAATTTGATTTTTTTATTGCCTGAAGCAGGCACACAGGCGGACGGCCCACCTGATGGCAATTTCATAATACCTTGAATAACATGTAACAATTGTATCGCTACAAAATTAAAAATTTGATTTTTTTATTGCCTGAAGCAGGCACACAGGCGGACGGCCCACCTGATGGCAATTTCATAATACCTTGAATAATATATAACAATTGTATCGCTACTTAATTAAATATATGATTTTTGATTGCCTGAAGCAGGCACACAGGCGGACGGCCCACCTGATGGCAATTTCATAATACCTTGAATAATATATAACAATTGTATCGCTACAAAAATTAAAAATTAAGATTTCTTACATACATACATAACTTCACGCCAGATCCCTTGAAGGGTAGGCACGAACAACAGAGCGCCATTCTGGCTTATTCTTACACACCTCACTTGCTTCTTTGACCTTCATAGCTCTTGTTATGCACGCTCGTCTGTTCTTAAGGCTCCTGACATCACCTTCTAAGATTTCTTAATATATTCAATAAATTGCCAGGGTGCCAATTACTAGGTGAGGTGCCAATAATGCTATAGTTTCTCCTATATCATCTTAAAAAATCATTCTCCAGTAGAAATTATTTTGAAAAAAACTTATGTTTTTATTGATCTCGGTAAAACTAGGCACTAGCTATTTTATATGTGAATTTTGTTGAATTTATTTCATAATGTGTCATATAAGTTATGAAAATTGTGAAACAGGCCTTTAGACATTAATTCCATAGGGAGGTATAAGTATACATATAGCTGATATAGCACCTATCAGAACAATTTCTATTATATACAGACCGAATGATAGACGATAGGCGTCTATAAAGTACGTGTAATTCACATAGGCAAGCTTTACTTGTGGTAAACACGTATCTGTGTGTGCGTGATAGACTTGGGTAGCTCGCGTTTGAGAGATAAAAATGAACTAGTTCCCCTTATAAAGCTTAGCTCTCTCTTGAATTTTGACATCACTTGTATGGAGCTTATGTCAATTTTTTTATTGATAGATAGTAAGGCAAATGAACAGTCGGTAAAATATAGGAACCAATCAAAAGAGCGCAATGTCGTGAATACGTATTTTTCTTTTATTTTTTTTTATTGCAGGAGTTCAGCAGACAGGCAGACGGCCCACTAGATGGAAAGCGGTTACCATCGCCTATGGACATTTACAACAACAAAGGTGCTACAAATGCGCTGCTGCTCTCTTAAAGGAGACTGGAACCTGGTCACTAATGCCGGAACACAACACAAAGTTGTTATAGTGGCATACTCTAGACCAGGGGTGGTCGCCATCCAGTCGAGCAAATACTCTACCACCTGGCAAAATAACGTATAGTGTAATTAGATCTTTGTGCCTGTAAAAATAAAGTTGAGAATAGTTTAAAACAACTTTTTTTTTTATTTTTTTATTCAGCAGACAGGCAAACGTTTCACCTGATGGAAAGCGGTTACCATTGCCTATAGACATATGAAACACCAAAGATGCTACTAATGCGCTGCTGGTCTCTTAAGGGAGATGGGAACCTGGCCACTAATGCCAGAACACAACTCAAGGTTGTTATGGCGGCATACTCGATACCAGGGATGGTAGCCATCCAGATGGGCAAATACCCTACTACCAGACTGTGGATTATTTTGTCCTCTAATTATACCATAATCATCTTTATTTCTTTTGAAGTAAGATGAAAAATATTTTATTTACACAAGTGGCAAGATGAACTAAAATTTCACCTTTCGTCTCAGTACACGACTCGCTCTAGCTCTTTTAGCTCTTGAAAGAGCTAGGGCAAAAGATGTCGTTCCGATTTCTATTCTGTATATCTATTGACCCTTTAGATATTGGCGCTAAATGAATAGAATAGAAAATGTTTGGATATTACATATAGTTAGAGTAAATATTATGTCTTCCGAATCATTTATAATCTATCGTTGAGCGTTAATGCCACTTGTTTACGGGGCCTGAGCTAAAGGAGTGATACAGTTCTTCAGAGCGAAAGAGCTATATCTCTCTTCTCTTATTAATGAGCCGTTACGCACAACTCTAGTACGTGAGACTAAAAGCGACTGTGATTGGAGGACACGCAGTTCACGTTCGCAGTTGATCGCTCCGCGCACACGCACACAGCTACAATGTGCTTGTACAAGTTCAAGCACAAGTAAAGTCCGCTTGCCTTCGTAAAGTATTAATTATAAATATCGGGTATAACAGGTATGTAGCAACAGCATGATTACTTTGTATGCCGCAGTGGCGTCGTTTTTTCGGGTGTTACAGTACAGGTTGCTATATGGAGGGTAGCACTAAGGAGCCATCTCTGATTCAAAAAAATTCCGTTGAAAAGCTTTAAATTGGTGGCGCTAATGTAACAAGAAGGTAAACCACTCACTTCATTCTGTCACCTTCGCCTTTAAGGGGTCAATTCACTGCCCTTCATGGCAGTCCGCCACGTAATGCAGGACTGTAAATGTTGTGGCAGCCTTCCTGCAAGATCCGCCCACTGCAGGACCGCACTGCAAGATCGTGAATGGGCCCATTTAACGATTATAAACGGAGTGAAGTCAGCCGATATTGTCAAGGTTTGCCTACACTAGCGCCATAATGTTATAGTTATTGACCGTTTCGCGATGATACAGCGATGGGTTTGATGCGTTATTTGTGTTGCGATATTGTTATTAATAGTTAATGACGTTAAATATTGATGTTAAATATAATGTAATGTCTGAAATGGATTTCAGGCTATAGTCACAACCCGTACAACGGTGTAATATGCAACGATATTATTCTAGCCACCGGCGTCTTCTCTTCGAAGGAACTATGGAAGTTATCTAAAGGTATGTTTAGATGCATTCTTATTAAGGCGCGTACACACTAGACCAACGAAGGCCAATCGTCCATTGGTGCTCGTCGGCAAATTGCCGTGTGGCAAAAACATCGAAACACGAGCTGGAGTTTGGCCAATGAAAGCAGGCACTCGAATTTTTCACAAGCTTTTTAGTTGGCAATGCTAACACAAATGTTAATGTCATTGTCAAACATTTCGTTATTGACAAATGATGAAGAAGTTATAACGAATACATTATAGACTAATACAATAAATAAAATTTATATTTACCTATAATCCTTCAAAAATTAAGTACGTAGAGTAGTTTCGTTTTTATTGTCATTTTTGTAATTTTGGTGTAATTGTATTTTAGCATTTACGAGCCTAAAATATGAATAAAACCGCTTAAAAGAGAAGTACGTAAGCTATTGTATTGCATGATTTCCAAATTAGAGAAAGCGCAATAGAATAGAATTAAAAACAAAAACAAGATTATCTACGTACTGTTCAAATACTCTGTGATGATTTGAAATAACAATTTTTTTTGACAGATATAAAAAATAAATTTATTGATTTATGAATGAAAACCATAATGATTAAACTACACTAAAATAATAAAATAAAAAACTTAAATAATAAAAAGTATGATAATGATCTGTTGCCTGATTTACTAGTACTGGTTTTTTAAATTTGCCGCGTTTTTTCAGTACTTTTATTAACCAGACTCTATTCGACTGTTCGATGAACTGATTACATAGGGCCTATGAAACCAATTTGTTGGCCTCCGTTGGGACTGTCTGTACGCGGCTTTATCTCTACCATCCGTGAATAATTTAGACTGCGTTTCTCGAAAAGTCCCGTGGTCTTAGATTGAACTAAGTATAAAGATCAGCCCAGCCACGTAGTTATGTTGTTTTTATCAATTAGTATTCTCTTTACTCATACTATTGAATTGGAATCTTTCTATAACATTTTTTTTATTTTTTTATTGCAGGAGTTCAGCAGACAGGTAGATGGCCCACTTGGTGGAAAGCGGTTACCGTCGCCTATGGACATTTGCAACACCAAAGGTGCTACAAATGCGCTGCTGCTCTCTTAAGGGTCACTGGAACCTGGTCACTAATGCCGGAACACAACTCAAGGTTGTTATGGCGACATGCTTTAGACCAGGGGTGGTAGCCATCCAGTCGGGCAAGTGCCCTACCACCTGGCAAAATATTATAGCAAATTTATTTATCATTTCTCATATTCTGAAAGTACTCTTGTCTGATTACATGGATGAAAACAGTACTTTTAGCTCCTAGGAAACAATTTTCCCTGTTGTCAAAAATTTTGAAAATATGTAAACTATAGATAATGCATACGACTCATGTCTTAACTTTTTTAAAGCCACTGTTAAATTTTCTGCTTCTTTACACTTCAGATTCTTTAGACCGAAGTGGTAGGGCATTTGCCAGTCTGGATGGCTGCCATCCCTGGTTTAGAGTATGCCGCCATAACAATATTGAGTTATGTTCCGGCTTTAATGGTCAGGATCCAGTCGCTCTTTTTAGGCTAGAAGCGCATTGGGAGCACCTTTAATGGTCCAAAAGTCCATAGGCAATACTAACAACTTTCTATTAGATGGGCCGTCCTTTTTGGCCAGGAGAAATTCGTTTGAGGACTAAGCCGCGACAGGCACAGAAGCCTGGGGGGATAATTCGCGACCCGTGTGTGGGATTCGCCAGATCGGGGGTGGCACTAGCGCGCCCAGTCAAAACTGGTGCCACGCTATTGCCACTCCCCAGTTAGGGATACCCACTAAAACCCCTGGGTGTTCCGTCCTGCGCCTTATGCCAGGGCTACGGATAATTGGGATTCCTGGCTCCGCATGCCCTGGCAGTCGTGGGCCTCCCTCAGATGGGCCGTCCTTAGCCTATCTGCTATTATCCTGCAAATAAAATAAAACTGAAATAGCTTGCCAATTTAGAAAGCTGAAGTAGCCATGGGCTGGTCATGTTTGTCACAGGACCGATGGCTGATGGAGCTATCGAGCCCTGGAGTGATAACCACGTCGCGATAAATGTAGTGTAGGACATCCTAGATCTTTGAATTGACGACTGGTGCAAGGTCGCTAGTAAGATGTAGCTGAGGAAAGTAAACCAGCAGACTATGTGATACATACTTGGGGAGGCCTACGGCAAGAATGTACTGTGCTTGTTCGACGACTAAAATAATGTACTATAAAATTTCCTAAAATTTCCAGCGTCGATCCTCCAAGAAACTGGCTCGGAGTCTCCGGGCGGGTCTGGTGGGATCAAGTTGGAGTCCAGCTACTACTGTGGAGGGTACAACAGTCCAGCACCTACCACCTTTGACCCCCTGACAGACAGAGCAACTCCGTCCACTATGCTGGTCGCCGGACAGTGCTTTAGTAAGTAAATTTAAATCCAAGACATTGAAAGTCAGGAGACCGAAAACAACGGGGAGTGTTCCGAGGAATTGTTTGATCTAGTATCAATGCCTGAGATGAGATAAGCAGACAGGCAGGCACCCCATCTGATGGGAAGCAGTTACCATCGCCTACGAACATTTGTAACACATGTAGCTGCTATCAATGTGCTGCCGCTCTCTAAAGGGAGACTGGAATCAGGCCACTAATGTCGGAACAGAACTCAAGGTTGTTATGGTGGCATACTATAGACCAGGTATACGGGTAAAATCCTACCACCTAGCTGTTGGATGTTTTGTCGTTTCTTAACACAAGCCGCCCGGCCGCAGGAAATTGTATTCTTTCTCCGTTCCTGCACGGATGAATAATCTGGATGGAACTTCGGGCGTTGTAAAATGTAGTGAAAGTCGGCAACGCGTTGGCGAAACCCCTGTTGTTGCATTAAAAGTAAATTATAAGTAAACTAGCTGTGCCCCCGTTTTTGAAACATTCTTCATTCGTACTCCGCTCCTATTAGTCTTACCGTGATGATATATAGCCTATAGCCTTCCTCGATAAATGGGCTATCTAACACTGAAAGAATTTTTCAAATCAGACCTGTAGTTCCTGAGATTAGCGCGTTCAAACAAATAAATTCTTCAGCTTTATATATTAGTAAGTATAAGATTACACTACAAAAAAACTTAGAAATTAAATACTATTATAAACTGGACTACATATTTACAAGTAACAGATGTAGTCCAGATCACTGTCGGTGGGGAGCGTTTCCAAAATGCTGGCCGCATTCCCACGTTGTATGGCAACGCTAATCCGTTGCCCTAAATATAGGCCAGCCCTTTGGTCACGCAAGACTTCTTTCAATCGCCTTGAAAGGGATAAAGTTGATAAGCCTCAGGTCCCAATTAGTACTAACATAGAATTTTATATCACCCCATACAAGTAAACAAAGTAACAAGCATACGATTACAATAAAATAATGAAGCGACATCTAATCGTGTTAGTATTCAATACGGGCTGCACACGTCTCTAAATATAGACGCAGCCGCGGTATATTATTAGTATCGGAGCGTTGGTCGCTGACTTCGTATAACGTCAGGTACACATGTGTTAGTATAAAATTTTATTAATTAATTGAACCGTAATCGTAATACCGAAGTAAGAAAGAGAGTTGGTCTGAAAGAGAGTGTCGGGGTGAAGGTAAGGAAAGGAATGCTCCGGTGGTTCGGGCATGTGGAAAGAATGCATGATGAAAGAATGACTAAACAGATATACAATGCAAAAGTGGATGGATGCAGAAGTCGTGGAAGGCCACGACACACCTTCCATGATCAAATTGATCGTGTACTAGCAGAAGGTGATGTCAGGAGCCTTAAGAACAGACGAGCTTGCATGACAAGAGTTATGAATGTCAAAGAGGCAAGTGAGGTGTGTAAGAATAAGCCTAAATGGCACTCTGTTGTTCGTGCCTACCCCGCAAGGGAACTGGCGTGAAGTTATGTATGTATGTATGTATGTAATTAATTGAATATGGCATTGTAACCATAAATACAAATACAACTCTGCCAGGTGGTAGGGTATTTACCCGACTGGATGATTACCACCGCTGGTCCAGAGTATGCCGCCATAACAACCTTGAGTTGTGTTCCAGTCTCCCTTAAGAGAGCAGCAGCGCATTTGTAGTATGTTTGGTATTGCAAATGTCCATAGGCGACGGTAACCGCTTTCCATCAAGTGGGCCGTCTGCCTGTCTGCTGAACTCCTGTAATAAAAAACAAACTAGTAAAATGCGACAGCAAATGTATTAAAAAAAGATAGGCAGCAAAGAAGTAAATAAAAAAATACAAACCAAAAAAGCACAAAGCCCGGACAAAGGATGTTCGTCCGGAGAGCGAGGAATCTATATATATATAAAAGAAAGTTGTATTAGTTACACTATTTATAACTCAAGAACGGCTGTACCGATTTGGCTGAAAATTGTCGGGGAGGTAGCTTAGAACCAGGAGACGGACATAGGATACTTTTTATCCCGTTGGAACCGGTAGGTGGCGCTGAGATCGGGTTCTAGAATCCTCCTAATCACCTGGACCGATTTTGGTGATTTTGTTTTTGTGTGTTTGAGTGGGTTCTCGGATGGTTTAGATTCGCAATTAAAACCGGTAGATGGCGCTGGGATCGGGTCCTAGATTTTTATTTCTTCAGATCAGGACAGCGTCTGCCGGGGCCGCTAGTTTTTTATGCATAATTAAAAAAAAGCAATCTGCACTCCTGCGTATCTTATCTTATATCTTATACTAATATATAAAGCTGAAGAGTTTGTTTGTTTGAACGCGCTAATCTCAGGAACTACTGGTCGGATTTGAAAAATTCTTTCAGTTTTAAATAGCCCATTTATTGAGGAAGGCTATAGGTTATATATTATCACGCTAAGACTAATAGGAGCGGAGCACCAATGAAGAATGTTTCAAAATCGGGGGGTCTTGAAAACAAATTCGACGCGAACGACGTCGCGGGCACAGCTAGTAAACTATAAGTGTGCGAAATTTCATACTCCTCCGTCCGTGCAATTTGCTTAAAAAGGGGTACAAAGTTTTTGCTTCACGTATTAATATATATAGATTTATTATGTTTTACTTTACACCGACTTCAAGATGTTGTTGAAAATATTTATTTGGTAATTTTTAGGTACTCTTGAAGCCAGTTTCTTTTTTGCTAGAAAACTTTGATTTTTACTAATTGTACAACGGGTTTTATAAATTGTTTAACATATAATTGCAGTCGTTATATGGACATGAATGCGTCGCGTCGTCGGTTTGTTCTAGTAAGGCTGGTCATGAACAAAAAATTGTAGAGTCAAGTAGTATTCATATCAGGCCATAAAAGCCCATAGTTGGGCTTGGGCTTCTGCATTTGAGAAAGCGTACGAGCTTGTTCTGCTCCTACCAATAGAAGACGCGGGGGGGCTTTGCTTCCCCTCCGCAGTGGATGTGACCATAAAGGCCCCCACTTGCCAGGGCACGCGGAATTGGTCGAGCTTCTACCTTCACATGAAATATACACACAATTTATGATTTTACATAATAATAGTGTAAGTTAATATTAAATAATTGGCTTTTAACTCTTGACTACGATGAGACAGAACAATTGTTAAAAATAAATATATAAGACAATTATGTACACCCCAAAATCTTATTTATTTCATTGACATTGTTATATTTTTTATACATACAAATTCACAATATCACAAGTCATATATAACACACATACACACACACACACCAACGCATGCACGTATGCACGCACACACACATATACAATAAAAAAAAAATTAAGTGAAACTTCTATATAGACCCCCTGTCTTAGGATTTTCTCTCACGAAAAAGCGTTACGGCCGCGTGGAAGTGCGCCATAAATTTAGACTAGACATGGTGAGAGGCGGCATAATTTTAGAGTAGACTATGGATGCGTTTTTTGGTGGTTTCTTTGTTTGATAAAATAAAATATGTTTAAATAAAAAATGCATTCATTAAAATGTACCTAACCTAACCAAATCATAATTTGCAGTACATACATACATACATAAATACACGCCAGTTCCCTTGCGGGGTAGGCACGAACAACAGAGCGCCATTCAGGCTTATTCTTACACACCTCACTTGCTTCTTTGACATTCATAACTCGTGGCATGCACGCTCGTCTGTTCTTAAAGCTCCTGACATTTGCAGTTAACCTGCGAAAAATCAAAATGTGTGCTGGGACACATAGTATAGATGTAAAACTTCAACGGACAAGTGGTAAAATGAATGACAACAAAATTTAACTTGAAGTTTTACGCGCAGATTGTTAATGTACTCGTCCAATTTGAAAACCTGCCCGTAAAAGTTTAGGTTAAAATTTTGTTGCCATTCGTTTTTCCACTTGTCTGTTGAAGTTTCACTTCTACTATATGTCCCAGCACACATTTCGATTTCTTTTTAAATGAATGTAACTGTAATAGCTATCTGTGCAGGAACGGAGAAAGAATACAATTTCCTGCGGCCGGGGGGCCTGTCGTAAGAGGCGACAAAACAACCCACAGCCAGGTGGTAGAGCATTGCCCGACTGGATGGCTACCACCCGTGGTCTAGAGTATGCCGCTATAACAACCTTGAGCTGTGTTCCGGCAGTAGTGATCGGGTTCTAGTATTCCTTAAGAAAGCAGCAGCGCATTTGTAGCACCTCTGGTGTTGCAAATGTCCATAGGCGATGGTAACCGTTTTCCATCAAGTGGGCCGTTTGCCTGTCTGCTGAACTCCTGCAATAAAAAAAAAAATAATTTCACAATCAGATTTGTACCAGGCTTACATTTGAATGCGAAGAAAACAAAGGTTATGGTGTTTGAAAGAGAAGAAACCAGAACGAATGCAAGGATAATGGTCGGTGATGTTATGCTGGAGCAAGTGAATGAGTTTGATATAGAAAGAAGAGTGAATTTGTGGAATAGTTTGAATGGAGCGTTAGGTAAATTTCTAGGCGCTAAGAACCTTAGCGAGAAGGCCCAGCTCGCCATACACAACGCGGTGCTGGTACCTACGCTCACGTATGGAAGCGAGAGTTGGGTATGGAAGAGAGAGCATGAAAGTAGAGTAAACGCGGTTGAGCTGCGCAAAATCTGCGGAGTGACGCTCGTGGAACGCGTTCGTAATACCGAAGTAAGAAAGAGAGTTGGTCTGAAAGAGAGTGTCGGGGTGAAGGTAAGGAAAGGAATGCTCCGGTGGTTCGGGAATGTGGAAAGAATGCATGATGAAAGAATGACTAAACAGATATACAATGCAAAAGTGGATGGATGCAGAAGTCGTGGAAGGCCACGACACACCTTCCATGATCAAATTGATCGTGTACTGGCGGAGGGTGATGTCAGGAGCCTTAAGAACAGACGAGTGTGCATGACAAGAGTTATGAATGTCAAAGAAGCAAGTGAGGTGTGTAAGAATGGGCCTAAATGGCGCTCTGTTGTTCGTGCCTACCCCGCAAGGGAACTGGCGTGAAGTTATGTATGTATGTATGTAGAATTGTACCAATTAGGAAGGAGGTCCCCGAGATACAGGTCGACCTGTTTGAGGATCAATGTGTTTTAAAAATTGTGAATTATGTTTTACTCATTAAATGATTTTTGATTTGATACACGTATACATTGGTATTTTCAGGTATTCCTCACAGTTCTTCTGGGGTATCAGCCGCGCAGTCTCCGTTGGTGCCATCGAATACGATATTCTACCAGCACGCACCACCCACCGATACACATCCCACTGGTATGTACTGAGATAATCTCTGTTTAATTTCATCTTTCTCCAGTCATTTGAGGCACGCGTAATATATGCTCCTTGTTCGCGCCGCTTAATTTAAAACCCGGTTCTGTCAAATTATTTACAAAACTACCCGCTTGTTCTAACCGCGTTATCATATATAGTCCTCCTTGCCGATTTCGGTAACGGCGACCCCTCAAATGTCATTATTTCGCCGCCTATGGGCCCTAATGTGGCTGGCCAGACCGAATTTATTTTTAAATTTCCGGCCACATATCGCACAATATAGTTGGCCAGCGGCGTTGTACGTATAGCTATAGGAGGGCTTGGGTCGCTCTTTGCGAGTTTGACGTTTGGTATCCAAATCTTCTAAGCGCTTCTTTTCGAAAGCCTTGACTTTTTTAAAGATTATGGCTTATCATATCATTATTATCATCATACAGGGCGTTCCATTAGTAGTTTACAACGCTCAAAACGCTCAGTTAGCCGTATCACAAGGCGACCGCGATCGTTGTGGTCGTGGCGTCACTAATGACGTCATCATTTTCGATCACACAACGCTCACAACGACCCATGTCAATAGGTGGGTCGAATAGCCGTTACACTTGGGTTTACGATTGTTACGCCAAGAAGCAAGTGGAACGGGAAAACTCGCGGTCGTGAACGTGGTCGTTGTGAGTCCCTAATGGAACGTAGCCATTATAATACTGCTCGTCTTTACGAGTCAGTCTGCTGTCGACCTCGCACATAGTCTGCTGTCGATCCTTGTATCACAACCCGCACATCTTTTCCGCCACCAATTGCATAAAAGTGCAGTTATACTGCGCCGCGTGTGTACATATAATATCGAAGGAGACAAGCCAGAAGGTTTGCTGCAAATCTCACGACTTGGTGATCAGCACGCATAGTTAGTGCAGCCCAGAGGCACGCAGGTTAATCTCCTATCTATTCATACCAGAAATTCTACCACCGCTATTTGGATATGAGTTCAGTTCCCTAATACTGGGCAATCATAAAAAGGATAGATATGCCATAAATTAAGATAAAAGGACAGTGTAAAACAGGAATACATAAATAAATAATCGCAATTCTAAAATTATATAATAAATAGATAAATATAACAATATTGTAAAGCTAATATAGACCTAAATGAAGATAGCATACTTTTTGGAAATCAAGTTAGGAAATTGTAATAGCATAGAAATAAACACCTGAATGTATTAGATAAAAATAGAAATAAGAGCACTGTATAGAGAATAATAATAAATAAAGAGTCAGAACATCCCATGACCCCCCCATCCAACCATACCCAAAATAACACTATAGATATGTAATATACGTAACTTAAATATATAAATATAATATATGTAATACAAATATACAGGCACATATATATATAATATATATGCAGATAGAATAACTCTAATATACGTGACCGATCATCTCCCCGGTATGGCACGGCCCGCACAAACACAAATCGGGTGGGTGGTGCTGGATCGGGGAGGCAACGCGGACGAGTATATTGGAAAAAAGCAAATAAAATAAATATATAAGTAAATAATATATGTACAATACAAAAGCAGTATCAACTATTTACAAGTTAGAATCCCTACCCCATTCCCAACCCCTAGTAGAAATATATATTTTTATTAGTGGAATAAAACATAGTATCTGACTCGGGCATATCTTGTTCGCCTGAGCTGAAGGAGATAATAAAAAAAATAAAAATACCGGGCAATCGCGTTGACATTCCTTATATATTGTATTCTAGCATACATCTTCCGACAGATTACCAATCATCTTGTTATCATTCTAACAAGCTATCTAACTATCCGTGTAGGAATGGAGAAAGAATACAATTTCCTGCGGCCGGGCGGCCTGTCGTAAGAGGCGACTTAACAACCCACAGCCAGGTGGTAGGGCATTGCCCGATTGGATGGCTACCACCCCTGGTCTAAAGTATGTCGCCATAACAACCTTGAGTTGTGTTCCGGCATTAGTGACCAGGTTCCAATCTGCTCCGGTGGTTCGGGCATGTGGAAAGAATGCATGATGAAAGAATGACTAAACAGATATACAATGCAGAAGTGGATGGATGCAAAAGTCGTGGAAGTCCACGACACACCTTCCATGATCAAATTGATCGTGTACTAGCAGAAGGTGATGTCAGGAGCCTTAAGAACAGACGAGCGTGCATGACAAGAGTTATGAATGTGTAAGAATAAGCCAAAATGGCGCTGTGTTGTTCGTGCCTACCCCGCAAGGGAACTGGCGTGAAGTTATGTATGTATGCATGTAACAAGAGTTGAGAAAGGAATGGAATAAGGTGGAATAAGGTTGAGAAAGGAATGGAATAAGGAATAAGGTGGTTTGGACATATAGAGAGAATGGACGAAAAGAGTAAGACAAATGAAGGGTTTGATAACAATGTGGATGGTAGAGTTGGTGCTGGTAGGTCGCAACGTACTTACCATAATCAAATCGCAGATATCTTAAAAAGAAGGCTAGGTATTTTATCAGTGCAAGAACGGAGTAAGAGTACAATTTCCTGTGGCCGGGCAGCCTGTCGTAAGAGGCGACAAAAATACCCCACTGCCAGGTTGTATTTGCCCGCCTGGATGGCTTCACCCCTAGTCTAGAGTATGCTGCCATAACGACCTTGAGTTGTGTTCCGGTATTAGTGACCAGGTTCTAGCCTCCCTTCAGAGAACGGCAGCACATTGATAGCACCTTTGGTGTTACAAATGTTCATAGGCGATGGTAACTGCTTTCCATCAGGTGGGCCGTCTGCCTGTCTGCTGAACTCTTGCAATAAAGAAAAATAGGTAAAAAGCACCTATAATAAACGTATACGTATGAAGAAATTAATAAATGTAGATGAAGCAAAAGATGTATGTCAAGATCGTAGCAAGTGGAAATCCATCGTATCTGCCTACCCCTATGGGAAATAGGCGTGATGATTTGTATGTATGTATCTTTTAAAATGTACGTCTTAGTTTTAATATAATGCTATGTGATTCCAGCGTCCGAGGCGTTGGCTCAGCACAGCGGGAAGTATGACGGAGCCCCGCAAGACTCCCTCGGGGACTTCGTCACGTTTGTCTGTCAAGAGCCATCGGACGTTCCACAGTTACAAGTAAGCCTATGTTAAAGTAGATAGATAGATAGATAACGCTTTATTGTACACCATTACAGAAAACAGAAAATCTTATAGCCTAAAAATATTCTAAATGTGCACAATGGGCGGTCTTATCGCTAAGAAGCGATCTCTTCCAGACTACCCGTGGCAGGAATAAAACAGATTGTATTGGTCAAAGGTGGTATAAATAAATATTAGAGGTTATGCAGTTACTTACATATATTTTAGTTATTAAAGTAAATATATGTTAAAGTAAATCTATGTTAAAGTAAATCTATGTTAAACCAAGTCTATGTTAAAGGAAGTCTATGTTAAAGCAAGTCTATGTTGAAGCAAGTCTATGTTGAAGCAAGTCTATGTTAAAGCAAGACTATGTTAAAGCAAGTCTATGTTGAAGCAAGTCTATGTTAAATTATTAAGGTTTTGATTTCATGATCTGGCAACTCTGTCAGGGAGATGCTGCCGGATTCTCAGCCTTTGTGGTGGAAAAGAGGGATTATGATCGAGAAGATGAGATGGGAGAGATGGAATAAAGGGGAGGGGAGAGTGGGCCACCTGAACTCTCACTCATAGTACGAAACATGATTATCTCAAGATTAATCATTTCACGTCCATATTTTTGGAGAGCGTGACTCTTCACAGATCGAGCTGGCCCTCAAAGATGGCTCCACCTCCAAAGATTGTTTTGAACATCATTCCTAATATATTTTAATTATATTTAGGTATTTATAATAACATTAATACGGTTTTCAAATAAACATAATGTATGTATGAAGATGTAAATGAAAGTAGATGAAGCGAAAGTTGTTTGTCAGGTTCGTCGCCAGTGGGGATCCATTGTCTCTGCCTACCCCCATGGGAATCATGTAATATGATTATGATGATACCGGTTTTAGGTTCACACCTTATCGCGGAGTCCGAAGCCTGCGTACTTCACAAGTTCAATGCTGCCGCCTCCACCTTTACCCCCAATGGCAAGACCTGTCGCCATCATAAGGTCTACAGGTAAGAATACTAGTATAGCTTTTTTATTACCATTAAAACCAATATTTTTCATTGCATGTATAGAGCAGCCAGCCTACCTGGTAGAAAGCGGTTACTATCACCTATAGGCAACATTCGCTTACTGTATAGATTAGGCAGGAAGCCGGTCCACCTGATAGAAAGCGGTTACCATCGCCTATAGGCAACATTCGCCGACACAAAATTCTTTAACAAATATTTTTGTTTGCAACACCAATGGCGAATCTAACGCGTTGCCAGCTTTTAGCATGGAATATAGAGGATGAAATAGGGAGATGAGACAACAGGAATGGGATAGAAGAGATGGGATATGGGATTGAAATAGGGGGAAGGGATATGGAAGGTTGGGTTTGGCGACGGGGAAATGGGCCATTGGAAATCTCATTAATTGCACGAAAACGATTACCTCAAGGCTAACCCGTTTCATTTCGATATTCTGTGAGAGCGTGGTATCACACCGATCGAGCCAGCCCTAAGAGCTGTAATCAAAATAGTGATTCCAGCATGGTCCTACCACGTCACTTTAGAAGACTATCCCATAAAGAAGTGCCCTATCACTTTAAAATGTTAGACCTGATTCAATTGTATATCTTTCTAGCGAGTGAAATGGTGGGCGGCGGCAGTAGTGGCGGGGGAGGGTCTCCATCTTCACCCGAAATCCGATCACCCCCCGGCTCCCCCCGCAGAAGATCCCCACACACGTACCGCAGCGATTGTCATCCACCTATATCACACTTCAACCATTTCCACACGCAACCACAGCAGGTAAGACCACTTTTGGGTAAAGTAGCAGCGCCAATTGTGCTAGTCCAGCGGTTATCCTGACCAAGGTCTTGGTTCATGCGTTTATTTAGCTTCTTCTTCTAAGTCGTTCCCGCACTGCTGATGTTCGTGACTTTGATGGCAGTGAAGAATTTCTATCTTCCACCGAGATCGGTTTTGGATGACCGAGTTTATTGAAATATCCAGCTGGTCAGCAATCTGGTCAATCTATGTTCACGGCAAGCGTGACGTTAATACGCGCACAACACTACTGGCCACAGTGGCACATCCCTATCAGCCCGAACCGCGTCCTGCCAGTGACTTACAAACAACGGCATAGTGCGCGCACGTCGAGTTACGTGATAACAAAAAATTAAGTGAAGTGTTAAATATCAGCTCTAGAGTGAACTCATCAACATCACAATCAGTGAAGCTTTTATTCCCATCCTCCTATATACAACGTTGGCGAAACCAATCTACCTATTTGGAGATCTACCGCGAGATCTCTTGCTTTCAACTATTCTAGTGACCCCAAGTCTTCATATTGCCTGGCTTCTTTCGGGCAATGTGGTCAAAGTACTTCGGTATACGTTATTGGCATCTTGCTGACAACCTCTAGAGATATCCAGTCTCGAGCTCTTCCAGCTTTTTTCAGAAGCTTCTTTCTTGCTCCTCTTCCTTTCATTATGTGGCGTAAAGATTAATTAAATTCAGTTGCTTCTTACGTATCAGGTATTGAGGTCAGGAATATCCTTTCTGCTTTTATTACATCGCCTTACGCTGTTGCGAACGCGACTTCACCTTCAACAACATGAACATGCCAACTTAACATTAAATTAAAAGAAGAAATGTTTCATTGATTCATCCGTTTTTTTATAAAGGGAAATCCGATTCAGTTCTAATCGCCGCAGGGGAAACGCGGCAGGGTCATATAAGATTCGCCACGTTCGGGGAAGCACTAGCACCTCCGAAAAAAAGCTATTGCTACCTGAGTCTGAGATACCATCTAAAACCCCTCGGTCTCGTCCTTCGCCCTTATAACAGAGCCATGGGTACAAGACCTGGGGAGGTTATGTGGCAGGCGGTAGTCCATTGGCCTCATCCATTCCAACTTCTGCCTTTTGAGCGTCTTCCAACTCTCAAAGGACGACAGTGAGGAGAGGTGACATTGCTTCGGCCAACTTCAACGACTAATCACCAATAAACTGGAATTCTCAAGTAATTAACGCTTATAATAACCCCTGAAACATCCTGGAAGAAAGAACAGCACAGTTTTCGGCATCTCTTTCTGTCGCACCACTGCAACTCTATATTAAATGATGGCACCAACATTTCTTGGTCCGATATTTATTAGGAAGTGTAATAGAATAATTTTTGGCGTCATTATCTTTTATTGTTAAATATCAAGCTTTTTATTACTTTTTTATAGCTATTCTGGCATATAGGCAGGCAGCCTACTTAAAAGTGGTGTGGAAAGTGGTTACTGTCATCAATAGACATTCACAACACTAGAGGCAAAGCTAACGTGATGCCAAACTTTAGGCTGGAATAGAGATGGGGTAGGAGGAATGGGATAAAGAGGATGGGTTAGGGGAGATGGGATAGAGTCAGGGGAACAGTTGGTCATCGGCACTCTCATTCATCGCCGGCCGAGGCCGATATTCTGTGAGAGTATTGTATCACAACGATCGAGCCGCCCTAAGAAATGTAATCAAGATAATAATTCCAGAATGGCTCTACCACGTCAAAGTTTCTTGGATTACACCATTAGTCGTAAGAGGCGACAACACAACCCACAACCAGGTGGTAGGCATTTGCCCGACTGGATCTCTACCACCCCTGGTCTAAAGTATGTCACCATAATAACCTTGAGTTGTGTTCCGGCATTAGTGACCAGGTTCCAGTCGCCCTTAAGAGAGTAGCAGCGCATTTGTAGCACCTTTGGTGTTGCAAATGTCCATAGGCGATGGTAACCGCTTTCCATTAAGTGGGTCGTCTGCCTGTCTGCTGAACTCTTGCAATAAAAAAATAAAATAATAATTAGTCTATTCTATTTACATTGAAGGAGTACGACTGACTATCGACCCTTTGGAAACGGACGGTTAAGAGTTATATAATAGACACAAGGTTCATGGCTTGGAAACCGGTAAAAACAGTAAAACACGTTGCAACCTAAACACATATGAACTTTTCTTTTCCGTTCTGTTCTAAACTTAACCTCAATCAATCGGTTTTTGGTAAGAAAAGTTCGTTAAATGAGTTTTGTTGGATAAACCGGTTTCGAACGGTTTTTGCCGCATACCTTCAAAGCAAAGCCATGTGGTACAGCAAGTTTTCAGTCGCACACAAACACATGTTGAGAGAGATAGAATTAGAATTCCTCTTCTCGCGGAATAAACCGGCTAATCCGGTTTATATAACTATATTTCTTGGTTTATACTGTGAACGAATTAGTTGTATAAACCGGTTATAACCGATTAAAACCGGTCACTTCCGGTTTATATAACTATATTTTAAGGTTTACACACCGAAGGGAATAATTGACTAAAACCGGTTATAAACGATTAAAACCGGTTAATTTTAAACCGGTGTCAAGCCTTGATAATTTGTTCTATATTACAGGTATTCAGTTATGGCTCCCTAGGCAATGTGGGACTAGGAGGAGGGGTATCTGGGGGAGGAGCCGTGATGGCTGGCGGCGGGGGAGTATCACCCCCGGGAGGCTTAGGACTGTACGCTCCTAGGGCATCAACCAGAGCACCCTTGAGGTGGAACGCCCCCTTTCCTACCTTGGAGGAGGAGTTTAATATAATGACCGCACCAGCGGGACCAGATCACGTGGTACTGCTTGATGATGGTAAGTCCATCTTTTTTTATGTTCTTGCCTAAATTGTCTGTTTCATGTCATACTAAAAATGGAGTATTTGAAATTAAGAGTGTATTTTTTATTATTTATTTGTTATATATGTACATATATGAAGCCTATATTTTTATAGTTATATACTTATTTACTATACTTTTTACTATACTTATTAGTATTTTATTAACTTGCACGACGACACAATATATAAAATGATAAAATTCTGTTGAGAGTTGGTCTGAAAGAGAGTGTCGGGGTGAAGGTAAGGAAAGGAATGCTCCGGTCGTTCGGGCATGTGGAAAGAATGCATGATGAAAGAATGACTAAACAGATATACAACGCAAAAGTGGATGGATGCAGAAGTCGTGGAAGGCCACGACACACCTTCCATGATCAAATCGATCGGGTACTAGCAGAAGGTGATGTCAGGAGCCTTAAGAACAGACGAGCGTGCATGACAAGAGCTATGAATGTCAAAGAAGCGAGTGAGGTGTGTAAGAATAAGCCTGAATGGCGCTCTGTTGTTCGTGCCTACCCCGCAAGGGAACCGGCGTGAAGTTATGTATGTATGTATGTATAAAATTCTGAACATTCCGTGACTGTACACGGCAATTCTCTATACTAAGATGAGCATTTTTATTTTAAACTCACAGAACGGTTCTTCCAATCGAGCGTGATCACGTCGGAGGCGACGGCCATGGATACGACGTCGGGAGTGGGTCCAGGCGTGGGCGTGGGCGTCGACGGCGAGGATATGGCGCCGGACAAACCCGCACCGGACCTCCACTCGCCGTGATCGGAGCGGGGCCCCGCGGGGGACACGGTGCTGCGCTGGACCCCCGCGCCGCCGCCCCACTGGCGGCCCATCCACCACCGGACCGTCTAGTTCTCACCGCTGTTGAACATTCACGATCTCTTTGTGATATCGTCTCATTCATATAGTACTTAATACGCTACTTATTAACAGTGCAGCGTTTGCAGGCTTGTACAGACAGCAAAAACGAAGTCTACAAATTGGGCTAAATTTTTTATTAAGACCGATTTTTCAGTCGCCAGATAAAAGTTATTCATAAGAAAAAATACAATATCGTCGGCGTCAGTGTAGGAACTTGCAACTACATTTTTTGATGACATTATTTGTTTTGTCAAAATTGTGATATATTATACATTTAATACGTAACAATTTTGAGGACAATAATAATGCCACTAAACAATATTATAATGAATAAAACAGTTGAATTATCTTACTTTTAAATTCAGTCAAGTTATACTTTATTCAAGTAATAACTTTTATCTGGTGATTAAAAAATTAGCCCTTAGTCGTCTATTACAATATTAATGCCCGATTCACACTGTGATGCCATTCACGATTTGTTGTCGGTCTGATCAAATATTCTTAAACAAGAAAGAATCGGAAAATTCTCACTACCGTATCGCTCTAGTTCCGATTCGATATCGCACCGGTAACGGCTAGTCGGAAATAATATTTGACGTGTGAATACGCTATTATTTCAACTCCAGACTGGTGGTGTAGACGAAGCGCGTGAACGGCATTATAATGGTAATCGAGTCGAGATACTGTAATGTATAAATATATTAATGAATAAAGTCGCGTTCACACTATCAGAGTATAATCGAACTGAGTGTATTTGTTTAGAAACTTGATATAAGAAAACTCGAATTGCGGTTTAGGCGGCGATCTGTTACACACGTTATAGGCTGTTTGCAGCATGACACTGTATATGATCGACGTATATTTATCATAAAAATGCACTATAGTAATTCCTCTCAGACGCCTGATGTGGCGTACAACGTATGTGCGCCGCGGCCGCAGTCATTCTTCAGTATATCGCATTTTTCATGTCAGTTAACCTGTCAAATACATCAGTCCAACTATACAATGTGCACGACACCGCCATCCGTGACAGACCTAGGCCTTACTCTCATCCAAGATTATCCGTATCAACCAGTTCATTTTAAAATAGAATATAAAGGTTAAAGATGTCAGGTCAGTTGACGCCACTTTTTTCTGTAAAGTCATTTTTGTAGACTCGTTGGAGAAGCAATCAGGCAATCTCCACAGGGGGGTATTCTCCGGGCACTTATCTCTTGTACTTACCTCGTATTCAGCCACCAACCCACGACAGCGCTGAGTCAGGAGTCCATTGCTAATCCACGTGGCTGGGCACAAAGGTGTGGCGATGTCCTTCTACACGAGGTCTGGGGCGCAAGGGACGCAGATACCCTGATCATTTAGTTTATATTAAGTAAGCCTCAAACCTACAGGCAAGGGTATTGTTCTACTTAATACATACAGGACGCGTAAAAATTCAATAGCTCAATTTACATGTGGTTATAATGACAGGTGCGATTAAACTACGTGTGCGTTGCGGCAGCGTGGCGTATGGTAAAATATTGACTCACACGCAGAACGGGCGGTGACAACATGCGAGGGTTTGCTAGACGCTATAAGCCCAGGGCACAATTTCTAATTGGGAAATTGGTAATAGGTGGTGCCATCACTCGTAAAAGTTTAAAAATTACATTCCGAGTATACTCGGACGTTGTTGTTCAAGTGTACTTTGATTGCAACAACACTTCTATCATCCGAGTGCACTTGATTCGAGCATGCTCTGAACGCGACTTAAATCTGAGATATCTCAGCACAAATACAGTCTAATGATGCTGCGCTGTAATTGTCTTGATTATCTGTGGTCTTAAACGGAGCACAATTTTCACGTACAATATAATAAAGCTCCCACGGACAAATAGACATGGTCTTGATAATGGATTTTTGTAAATATTAATAAACAAAATAATTAAAACCACGGATGAGGTTTGTTAGCTGTTAGTTGAATTAGTTTTAACAATTATTTTATAATAGAAAAATATTTTTTTTGATGACTGTACTACACATTGTTTCTAAACAGTACAACATTGTAACGGCGTCTTAACAACTTGAAAACAGCGCCATCTGTTAATCGTTTCTCTTATTATAGTCACAAAAAATGATGCTTTTCATAGATTACTCATTAAGATAGTAACGAAAATCAATACTCCAACTATGTAAAAATAATAAAGCTATGAGAGTAACAGTAAAAGCGACATATTGTATTCTAATATTTTTATAGAATATGAATTATGATAATTATGAACAAGCCTTCCAGTAATTTAGTGAAAATAAAGTGCAGCTTATGAATTTATTATTTTGCTGAGCTGTAAGACAGTTTAAAAGCGTATTATTATGAAGGAAATAAATAATGCTTCCAATACTTAGCGTCAAAACAAGTTTGATTGACGAAAGTGTGATATTATAAGTTGATTTTTTGTTTCATTGTTGTGTGTTTTTGTATTGAGAATAAAAAAAGGTAAGTAGAATAAGTCGGTTAGTTTAAAAATAATATTTTATTTTGTCTAATTTATTAAACGAATATTTAAGAAAGACGAGCCTTGCTTAAGAGATTAGTTTAGTTTTATTAGTAGCCGACAGAGTAGATGATCGATTATTGATAATTCTAATGCGGATTTTTCAAGTGTTTTCTTATTTTAATTGACGAATATTACCTTTAGATGCTTTAAGAATCCTTATTCTTACATCTGCAATAGATCTCCATTAACGGCCTTACTTATAATAATCTCGTTAAGAAACTATTAGGCATCTCTTAAGTAAGTGAATCAGAATCAGACCTTAATCAATGAATATCTTTTTTTCACTTATAAACGTGTATTAAGTGTTGTTCACCTACAAGGAGCACAGATAAACGAAATTTGAATGATTAACGTTGGTTTTACCCAAATTATTCGACTAAAGAGGAGTTTATGAGAAGACTAAACAACCCACAGCCAGGTGGTAGAGTATTTGCTCGACTGGATGGCGACCACCCCTGGTCTAGAATATGCCGCCATAACAACCTTGAGTTGTGTTCCGGCATTAGTGACCAGTTTCCAGTCTCCCTTAAGAGAGCAGCAGCGCATTTGTAGCACCTTTGTTGTTGCACATGTCCATAGGCGATGGTAACCGCTTTCCATCTAGTGGGCCGTCTGCCTGTCTGCTGAACTCCTGCAATAAAAAAAAAAAAAAAAGATTTTGACTAATCAGTTGCTGAGCAGTTTGTTTAAATTTAAGAAATGATTATAAGTAAGGCCATATATGTTTTAATGGACATTAAGAGGATCTATATAAAAAAATGTTATTAATAACTTCATCAAATCTGCATTGGAGTCAATAGTTAATCTATATAACTAGTATCGACGATCGTCGAGGGACATTTTATAGGTGCCTTTCATAAATAAAATAAAAGTAAAATAATTTAAATAATAATAACTTGTAAATTGTAGTGTTCTTTTTGATAAATCCATCCGCTCATAAATGTAATGAGGACTCATTTATCTATATAATATAACACCTTTGTATTTTGTAACCTACGGGTTTACTTTTGTATTTCTGTAAATAAAATATAATTTTTCAAGTCTTAAAACTTATAAGCCTGTTTTTTTTTCTAAAATAATGATAAATTAATACTCGGCACTTTGACTAAATGAATTTTCATTTTCAAGTTGGTTCAAGGTACCCATGGTTACAAAATATCTACAAAGATACTATAATCCTTAGCCTTTGAAACTTCTAGCAGTTATTTCAATCTCATACATTAAAAAAATATTTCGTTTCGTTTGCAATTACCGTGGCCATACGAGAAAAGCTAGTCATTAGAGTAACATTGTAAATTAAATGTTAAATATTAAAAAAATATTTACACGTTACCACACCTTACATTTATAAGTAAGGGGTGAAAACCTAAAATTGTGGCCAAATTAATAGTAATGAAATCCAAATATATATACACGTTTTTAATAGATTTAGAATTATGTAAGCGGTGCGGTTATATTCTCAGTTTTGTTGGTAAGTAATGGAATCGTGACAGTTTGATAAATTGAACTTCTAGTTTAATAAACGTTCTTTACTTTGTCCGTACAGTACATATTAGGTTTCCGAATCTGAAAAATATTTCATATGCCACAAATTGTGTTAATTGCTTAGTTTGAAACAAATACTTTAAAAAGTTATTATAGCAAGTTAAAATTAAAAGTGAAACAAAAAAATTTACAAAGATTTTTTAGATACAAAAATATTTTTCTGAAACTGTAAAATAAAAACGAGTATGATAAAAAGCTGTCACTGTTTCATTTTGAATAATTTAAAAATATTAAGCATCCACATTTTGTTTTGATAATTTTTGAGTTTGTGCCTTGATTATGAAATAAAATAGTTTGATAGTAAACGTAGCAATAAACTACAAGCAATATTTAGAGATAAAATATTACAAAAACAGCTTTAGTGAAGCTAGGATTGGTACTGATGTAGTTTGAACATGATATAATTCATAATTTGGCAATATATTTTTTGTATAGAAAAAATAAATACGGCTGAATAGACTGGGTTCTATGTATAAAGTTCAATTATAATTAGAAAAAGCGGTTTGGTATAATTAAAATAGCTATTCGATACAAAAATATTTCAAAATAATAATATAACTTAAAGATTCCTTTATTTATCAAATAAAATAACAGTTGCTTCTATGTACTGAATTTAACTGAAGATCATAAATCAAAGAAAATTCAGTCTAACATTTTAGCACGTTTTTTTGTTGATATACTGGGATCTTCATAAGCAGCTATAATACATAGTAAAACTAGTCAGAATGACGGAAATTAGTCAATTGCTAGCTATAGACGTTAATAGAATAAAAAAATACAATTAGACGAATAAATAGTGATGTCACTTAAGGCTTGTTGATTGTATTGATTCCGGGAACCTACACAATTTTGTCTTGTAATAAAATCTGAAACGGGCAACATTGTAACGTGGTAAGCGATAATGGTGACGAATTTAAAAGCTCATTGGTGCCGAAAATTCTAGACTGTGATTCAATAAAATTGTTCATTGATGAACGTGTCTTATATTGAAATAGTTGATTTTTTGTATGATTGGCTAATGGCACGAATAGTGCTTTACTAAAAAAAGGATTAAATAAGAGTATGTAAATTTCAAAACATGTTGTATGAAATGCATTTTGTTATTATTATTGTTAATGGGATTTTAATAAAAACTGATATAAAGTGTAAATTTATATCGAAATTTCTCGAATATTCTTGCGTTTGTTTCGTGACTTATACATTTTTTTTTTAATAATATATAAAATGATCTTCCAACGAAATTGAAGTTACCATAGTTGAGTTAGAAGTTGCGTATTTGTCACACAGATTTGTGTTTACATTTTATTATTTAGCACCATTGATACGATATGGAGTAATAATTGAAAGCCTAAACATTATGTGCCTTAGATACAACAATATTGTATGATATTTACGATGCGTTCTATACAACGTGCTCACTAGAAATAAATGATAAACGTTATTTTGAATGGCTGGTCTTTGAATGAATATATTCATTGTTAGAATTCATTTCCGCAAAGGCTTGTATTTTACATCTCCTAATAACTTTCTCTTGTTACCCGAAATTTGATGTAATAATTTGATTAAATTAAGCCCAACGACTGGATATGTAATGTTTAATATTCAATCCAACAGCACAATCTTTGGATCTTAGTATATCCTCTCAATTTAGAATAATAAATAATTGGGCACCTAACAGTCTGGAAATTGATTTCGAATCCAGAGTCGTAAGTTATAACCCTCATGTAATTAATTATCGTAATTAAGTGACGCTTAAATGCGTAGTTTTGCTGCAATATAAATACTTCTTACTATAATTACTGTATAATTTTAGTAAATACCTACATTATACCCACTTTAATACCTATATACTTTACTGGCATGTATATCTAAATATATGCTAACTTCGATTAGGCAAGTTTTTATTTGACGAAAAGAATTTAGCCACAAAATTTTTGGTATCTCGCATGGCTTTTTCTATTACAAAATTCCTCAATAATTCAATAATATTAACTTTCTTAATTTGGAAAATATAACGAAATATAAATCCGTCTCGATTTTAAGTTTCTTTTTCAATTTTAGGTAAAGTTTTCAAATAACATACAATACGTAAATAGATATAAATGTAAGAATAATTAACCGATAGAGAAATACTCCTAGTTAAAAATTTCTTAGTTGATCTGATGTGCAATTATTAAATTTACATTTTTTAGCGAATTTATAAATTAAAATATTTTTATTAGCCTTTATGATTGTGTCTGCGACTATGTGTAAATATGTTCTGAGTGTATTTATATCATTACGAAAAACATTATTATTTTTATTTGTAATAATTAATAGTAGGTTTATGAATTTAGTTTTTGTGTCATATTTGTTTACAAGTCATATTGCTTTCCTTTCGTCTCACGTTTTCTAATCAATGATTATTTTTTAATTTGTTTTCACGGATCGAATGGCATATTTCGTATGGCAAAGCAATAAATTACATAAAAACTATTAATATAATTACCGGAATGGTCATTCTGTCCGTGATCGATTAAATATAGACTTGTAAAAATGTTATAACATGTATTTTTAACCTATACATAGTAAGATATTTATAGAATTTTAGTCGTTTAATTATTTCGAACGACTTGTTATAAAGAAAATTGGTGCTTACAGCTTAAAAAACAAAATATGGTGGCACAGAGGAGTGTCGTGTGTGTATTGTCATGGAAGGGTCAGAGCATTAATGACATAGCATGCGTTGTTATGCCCGTGTTTGACATACAATTGTTTATTTGAAAAATAATTAATAAAATATTAAATTGCATGGACGCGCTGTCGAGGTTAGCGCGTCCGGGAATCCTTCGCGTGGTTCACAGTAAGTTTTGGATGTTATTTTTGGACGTTTTATTTCTAGTCTGTTATTTTAAATAAAATAAACAATTAAATGTCAGAATGCGAGCAGTTATAATAAAGTAGGTAAACTTTGCTCAATATCGATGAAAACTGAAAGTGTTACAGTTGATGCAATACAAACAAACAAACACAGAGTTGTGTTTTATTTTATATCTTCATCGTTCCTAAGAAGTTTTCTACGCTTTTTCTTGCTTTTCACAAAGGTTGTTAACTTTGTTCTTTGGTTAGTTTTGAACTCCAGTGTTTTTAAAGTTTCAAACACTAAGTAAATTCTGGGGACCTTGTAAACGCAATCATATCCCTTTCCTTCAAGGGAACCCTATATAAGTTGGAAATTTCTATTTGCTCTTGTCTTGTTCATCCATCCATCCATAAGGGACAACAACCAAGTTTAGAAACCGGTTCAAAATTAATCAGTTTTTATTTAGTGATTAATGTAGGAGAGTTTTCCATTTAGATTCAATTATAATTAATTAAAAAACTTGAGAGGTGTCAAGGGACACCCGGATGGAACGAAGTTCCTTTCGATTAATTAGTGTAGGAATTGTAATAAATTTTTATTTTTTTAAAGTTATAATTATATTTTTTTTATTATCTATTATGTACAAAAAACCTGTATACACTCAACAAAAATAACCGTCGCGACACCACACTGTTCAATGCGAAATAGAAAGACGAAACGAAAATAACTGGCTTGCTTTCTATGAGAGAGAGAGAGACAGACAGAGAAACACGCGCACGCCGCACGGCTTACAACTATAGCAAAAAGAGTCGTTACAACTTTTGGTCTTAATTTTTTCCGTCTAGCCCCCTTTCGCAACGCGCGATAAGGAACTTCGCTCCAATAATATATACTAAGCCACATAAGTAATGTCAAAGTTAAACCCATGGTAGGGCAAGTAAATGAATAGTAATAGAAACTGAACATAAATTCGTTAGCGAGCTGGAAGAAGCAATCCACATGCTTAGAAGGTGCTAATGCCTTAATCACCAAAAGCTCTCCTGAGCGTTAAGCGAAGAATCAGGAGGCTGGCTGACCTTTTCGATGACAAGACTCTAAGACTCAAATCTTCACGCAGGTTTGCGAGCTTAATGGTTTTCTATCAGATACACTTTGGAGAGTGTGAAGCTGAGCTCTGATCAGATCCCGCGGTCTCTTTCTATCATCGGACAACTAGACGCACCGGCATGCGTCACTGATACATGTTGGATATTCTACTTATATTAACGAAGCGCTTTGCCTCCACTTTCATCATGCGCGCCGCAAAAGTATAATAATAGTCGGCAGACGCACATTGTATATCCCCAAATTAAGCAAGTTACGTTTGTGTTATGGTTAATATACAAGGACTTTTCTGAGACCGATCCCAGACACCCAGACCATAGTAAATATGGCATGGAACTCATTGCCGCAATCTGTTTCCCTCGATACTTATAACTTGCGTGTCTAGATTTTTTTGTATTGCAGGAGTTGAGCAGACAGGCAGACGGCGCACTCGATGGAAAGCGGTTACCATCGCCATTGGACATTTGCAACACCAAACGTGCTACAAGTGCGCTGCTGCTCTCTTAAAGGAGACTGGAACCTGGTCACTAATGCCGGAACACAACTCAAGGTTGTTATGGCGACATACTTTAGACCAGGGGTGGTAGCCATCCAGTCGGGCAAATGCCCTACCACCTGGCGAGCACCTTTGGTATTGCAAATGTCCATAGGCGACGGTAACCGCTTTCCATCAAGTGGGCCGTCTGCCTGTCTGCTGAACTCTTGCAATAAAAAAAACGACCCGGTAGTATGCGAAATGCATTTCCCCCGTCCAAAAAAAAAAACGCTGCCTGAGCAAAAATCATGACGTCATTAGTGACATTTACGCCACGACCATAACGACCGCGGTCGCCTAGTCGAACGGCAGACTGAGCATTTTGGGCGTTGTGAGATACTAAAGCAACACGCCCCAAGAAGTTACAGCGTAATACTGTACTGCAGGTTTTGAAACACTTTCCTAAGATATATTTGTTTCTTGGTAGGTAGACTGGACAACTTCTCTAACCAATAATTCTATAAAATACCCACGGAAGTATTCACCGTGCTGAGATGAAATGCGAAATTACATATTTATTGGGGACTAAAGGGACTAGTAAGTAGAACTGCTGGCGAATCATGCAGGTTCCTGGAGTGGACATCATCTTTATAAACTTACTTAATGCATAGCATAAGCTGAGCTAATGATTCGTACAAAGACAGCAACAGGTATAGGATAAGGAGAGCTCTATATGTAGTGTATTCTAATTAGCTGATGATATCAATTTAGCAATGGCAATTTTTGAATAGATCTCAGGAACACCCAGACTATATTTTATTTATTTTTATTGCATGAGTCTAGTAGACAGGCATACGGCCCATCTGATGGAAAGTGGCTACCATCGCCTATGGAAATTTGTAACACCAAAGGTGCCACCAACGTGGCTATGGTGCCGGAAAACAGCTCAAAGTTGTAATGGGAAAATACATGGGTTGTTTTGTCGCCTCTTAGGATAGGCCGCACGACTGCAGGTAATTGTATTCTTTCTCTGTTCCTGCACGGATAAGACTATATTAAACGAAAATATATTAAATAAACATAAGTTGTTGCATGTTTTGTGGACCTATATATAATCAAGAAACTTAGTTCCACTGATGCAAGCATAGTATACAAATCACACTTATATTATTTTTAAAATTATACAAAATCGGAATAGCAGTACCTTTTTTATATTTATATATAAAAAAAAGTCTAATTAAACGCCCAATTGTAAAACTTGAATTTTGGAAATTATCTAATATTTTTCAGTTTATAGGCATTTCTAGTATACATGTAAAATGTAACTTGTAAAATTGGAAAACTACAAATACGCGTAATACTAAATTTCAGTTGTAACACGTAGAGGAAAACTCCGTTGTTCTTAACATTCGACTAAAATATTCTTAGGAATTAAGTTACTTTGAATATTATGACACAACGCTTATATATGGCCCCCTAAAGTCGCTCTCTAACGTCTAGTAATCATATTTATATAAGCAATAGCAGAGTCAAGTGTAAATACCAATAAATCGAACTTAGTCAGAAGCACGGGATCGCGGAAATCAATAGTCGATGCCGGGTACTGTAGAAAATGCCTACAACACAAATTCATAACTTAAAACTCATAATTTTACATTTAAAATTTAACCTTATTACGTATACAATAAGGTAGATTTAAACCAAATACTGGATGCTACTTACGCCTGTAAGAAATGAATAGCAAAACAGCGGATAATCGACGCCTAGCCTTGTGCGATATCGATTTTACCAGGGGCTACTTTCACTTATACGCATGGACATTAGTATATCTATCTTTTTTACTCTTAGCGGGAAAATGTATAAGTTAGAAAGGGATAAATATAATGAATTGATGCGTTTGAATTTGGGGTAGCACGGCACGGCGTTTCCATGGAAACGGGTCATGAAGAGGGTAAGATTTCCGATATAGCGATCTCCAACAGCAAAAGTTCGATATTTTTAGGTCACTCAATACCAATGTTATTGAAAATCATTATCACAGCGGAAATTAAGGGAAATTCATGTGAAATTAGAACTATTTAACACCATAAATGAAGAAAACGATTTCAACAATGCTTTTGGTAAGAATTTTCTTTATTATTCACAATTTTCATTCCAAAATGACGGCTATGCATATGCTGTTTAGATGACAGTTATTTTTGTTATATTGATTTTTTAATTGATTTTATTTTTGGAAATGATTTTGAAGTAAAACATTTTTATTTCATTAGTTTTTAGGTTAATATTTTTTGTTTAGTTTTATCAAATACAATTTATCTAAAGTCAAAGCTATGTAACTAATGTACTTAGAGCGATATGTTGCATTGTTCTGTTTTTTTTTTAATTTTTATCGATATGGGCTTGTAGGTTGCTTCAACTTTGATACTATTTGTTATCAGAAGGCTGGTTTGTATTTCGCCCAGCGAATCAGCATTGCCATACGGCGCGGCAATGCAGATTTCCCTCTAGCGGCGATTTGATATATAGCCTATATTAATTTATTTACAAGTTAATTTATTTTTAATATTTAATTGTAGGTATTTGTTAAGTTAGTTCTAAAGTATGTCGCCATAACAACTTTGAGTTGTGTTCCGGCATTAGTGGCCAGGTTCCAGTCTCCCTTAAGAGAACAGCAGCGCATTTGTACCACCTTTGGTGTTGCAAATGTCCATAGGCGATGGTAACCGCTTTCCATCAAGTGGGCCGTCTGCCTATCTGCTGTACTCCTGCAATAAAAAAATTAAGGACAAACTAAAGGGTTTTATATAAGTACTTTTTCTTCTTCAGCAAGTCCCTGTCCACAGCTGGACGTAGGCCTCCTCAAGTTTGCGCCACATATCCCAGTCTCCCTTCTTCCTCATCCAGCCCCTACCGGCAACCTTGCTCGGGTCGTCAGTCCACCGGGCTGGAGGGCATCCTACACTTCGTTTACCGAGACGTGGTCTCCACTCCAGGACCCGTCTGCTCCAGCGGCCATCGGTCTTGCAACAGACGTGACCGGCCCACTGCCACTTCAACTTGCTAATTTGCGAGCTAGGTCGCTTACCTTAGTTCTCTTGGTTCTTTATAAGAGATACACTTAACACAGCACTTCTTCACTTTGAATTTGTGAATCAGTCCTACCGTCACTGTCCAAGTCTCGGCACCGTATTTATTTATGTACTTATATGATTAATAATAATAGATAGGTCTAAGTAAATAATTATGAATCGAATTATTAAAACGACTCATCGATTCTTCAGGTGCTCAGAAGGCTGGTGCTTACCTCGGGCAACGGATCAGTATGGCGATCCAGCGAGGAAACGTAGCCAGCCTTCTGGGCACCTTACCCATAGAAGACGGTGATCTAGGCTCAGTATTCTACTTATAGTCTTGAGGGACTATGGGCAGAATACAATAAAAAATAATTATGTATTATAAATTAGGAACTTCCCGCCGAAGATTTCCCTCTGCGCTATGACATTGTTGTTTAAGAACGGCGTTATAAAATTCCTTAGAGTCCGGCAAGGCGTTAGCAACGCCCCTGTTGTTACAAACATTCATAGGCGACGGTAAGCACCTTCCATCAATTGAGCCGTCTGCTTATTTGCCTGCTACAGGCAATAAATAAATATATAACATACTTCTGTATAGAACTTATAAAAAAAAAGAACTTGAGATATAAATATAATCTCTCTCTTTTCTTTCACCATATCCCAATTACTTGGGGTCGGCACAATATGTCTTTTCCTTCCACACTCTTCTATTCTAACATACCTCTTCTGTCACACCGCATATCATCATGTCATCCTTCACACAATCCATCCATCTTTTTTTTGGTCTACCTTTAAATTTGTACCCATCGATCTTGTAGATATAAATATAATATAGAAATGTAAAGAAAATCAATTTTTAGCTAGACGTGTTGCTGGGGAGTTTCTTGCCGCTTCTTCTCCTTAACAGCAATAACACGTTGCGAAGCGATGTACATAGACTAGGAAGTAAAATTAAATTTTAACCAATAGGTACGTATGACCTTCTGCGGAGTGACGCTCGCGGACCGCGTTCGTAATACCGAAGTAAGAAAGAGAGTTGGTCTGAAAGAGAGTGTCGGGGTGAAGGTAAGGAAAGGAATGCTCCGGTGGTTCGGGCATGTGGAAAGAATGCATGATGAAAGAATCACTAAACAGATATACAATGCAAAAGTGGATGGATGCAGAAGTCGTGGAAGGCCACGACACACCTTCCATGATCAAATTGATCGTGTACTAGCGGAGGGTGATGTCAGGAGCCTCAAGAACAGACGAGTGTGCATGACAAGAGTTATGAATGTCAAAGAAGCAAGTGAGGTGTGTAAGAATGGGCCTAAATGGCGCTCTGTTGTTCGTGCCTACCCCGCAAGGGAGCTGGCGTGAAGTTATGTATGTATGTATGTACGTATGACCTTTAAAAGTGTTCTCTGGTGGAACTTATTTTGAATAAAAACTTTTGAATTTGGCTTTGAATTTATGATACTTTCACTTTACTCGTTTGTTTCATTGAATTATTACATACAGTACATACAGTAGTATATCACATTTCGTCAAGGCTACACTGTTGATTTGACTTTAACAATAAACAAAAGAGTATATATGCGTGCGTGTGTCAAATACATGGTAGTGTGTGTAATGTTCTTTTTATTGATTTAATGTATTTTTATGCATAATTAAAAGAAAAATTGCATTCTGCACTCCTTATAAACTTATAAGCGTGCGTAATTTCATACTCCTCCGTCCGCGCAATTTTTGTAAAAAGGGGTACAAAGTTTTGCTTCACGTATTAATATAATGATTACCTTATATTATTTTGAACTGATAGGCAACGCGTTACCGTCCTTTCTTACATAATCAAAGTCGGGTAAACAATAGGTAGGTGTTGGTAACATGATATTATAAAAGATAGGTAAGGAAGTTGGTAGACTTTTGTCCCCTCCGCTGGCACTTCCTGTTCATTATTAACTATTAACCACAAAGTCATATGACGTTATTATATCCTTGCTTTATAAATCCGATGTGAATTACCTAGGTATTGGATGAACAATGTTAGGCATGAAAATTGTTCCGTAAGATTGCTGGGTTTTTTCTTTAACATCCTAGCGTTAAATCCCGGTTGAGTTCGGAGCGTTCGCTCCGACGCCCGGGGTCCGCTTTCCTACTTTTTCTATTCCACTTCGCGCGGTCTTCAGCATCCCCCGTTTGAGACCATTGGTACGCATGTCATCCTACACAACGTCAAGCCAGCATTTTTTTTGTATAGCTTGAGTTTAGCAGACAGGCAGACAGTCCACCTAATGGAAAGTGGTTACCATCGCCTATGGACATTTGCAACACCAAAGGTGCTACAAAAGCGCTGCTGCTCTCTTAAGGGGCACTGGAACCTGGCCACTAATACCGGAACACAACTCAAGGTTTTTATGGCGGCATACTCTAGACCAGGGGTGGTAGCCATCCAGCTGTGCAAACGCCCTGCCATCTGGCTGTGGGTTGTTTTGTCGCCTCTTACGACAGGCCGCCCGGCCGCAGGAAATTGTATTCTTTCTCCGTTCCTGCACGGATAAAACATTTCTTGGGCTTCCCCTTTCGACCGGGACCTGGCGGAGGCGGCATGGCTGGACATATGTTCTCCACATAATTAGCCATCCACAAATTACGTAACACGATTTTCATGACTTTTTTGACCCCTCCCCCCATCCTTGTCATAGCTGGTCACATTCGTGAGTCTCCCCCCTCCTTAGTGTGACATCATACATTTTGCAATTTTACATCAAGAAATTATTAAATTAAAACAGCAGTTCCATAATAATTAGTTTTATTTTCATGTAAATTATTTTTTATTATTTTAAACACTATAACCGTATCTATACTAATATTATAAAGAGCAAAAATTTAAATTTTTGTATGTTTGTAACGAATAAACTCAAAAACTACTGAACCGATTTAAAAAATTCTTTCACCATTCGAATGATACATTATCCCTGATTAATATAGGGTATATAAGAATTAGGGATTCCAACTGAAATTTATAATGTAACCCATCAATTGAAACAAAACACTTGACGCTAGAATCGGGTTCTACGATTTTGATGAAATTTTATGTGTGTTTGAGTGGGTCCCGGGATGGTTTAGGATTTAGATTCACAATTAGACCAGGTAGGTGGCGCTGGAATCGGGTTGATTTTTATTTTTTCAGGGCAGGACAGTGTCTGCCGAGTCCCCTAGTTCATAATATATAGGTATAGGTAGTTTATACGAGGTTTATAGGTTCGTTAAAATAGTTAGATAAATGGGTTATGCATAATTCCGATAGTATTCATATGTAATACTTGCAATAAGTCAGAAGGGTTTATAGTAATAAAAGAACAGCAACTGGTCACAATACTTGTAATCAGAGAACTTTACGGCTTAATTACATATCATCCACTAAGTCTACAAATTCGACAAACATTTTTGGAACACCTCGCCATCCCTCCAACAATTTTACAGTATAAGAAACTTGGAAAGAGTGTCGGGGTGAAGGTAAGGAAAGGAATGCTCCGGTGGTTCCGGCATGTGGAAAGAATGACTAAACAGATATACAATGCAAAAGTGGATGGATGCAGAAGTCGTGGAAGGCCACGACACACCTTCCATTATCAAATTGATCGTGTACTAGCAGATGGTGATGTCAGGAGCCTTAAGAACAGACGAGCGCGCCTGACAAGAGCTATGAATGTCAAAGAAGCGAGTGAGGTGTGTAAGAATAAGCCTGAATGGCGCTATGTTATTCGTGCCTACCCCGCAAGGGAACTGGCGTGAAGTTATGTATGTAAGAAACTTAGCAAATTGGCACAGCGGATTGAAGTCATGGATAAACCTATTTTAATTAAATAGGTTATGAATGACAAGAATTTATTAGATTATTGTTACATGTACTAAAACAAACTTGAGCACAATAAAAATCTATCGCGTCTGCCAACATGAAAATAAAATGTGAATATCGTCTATGTACAATTGAGAGATTTTAAATTGTAATCCAAACAATTACCGCATCATATTAGAGATAGATATATATACATACATACATACATAACTTCACGCCAGTTCCCTTGCGGGGTAGGCACGAGATAGATATCTATACATATAATAAAATTGTAGAGGTCAAATTTCTGTACAATGAAACTTAATGCTAAAAACCGAGTCAGGGGGATGTAAAAAGTGAAATAGAACTTGTTTAGATTTTTTTCTAATTTTTTGTTTCTCTGTTTGTACCGGCTAATCTCCGAAACGACTGGACCGATGTAAATGAAATTTTGTATGGTGGTAGCTTATATCCCTGGTCAACATATAGGATACTCTTGATCCCGAAAAATCAAAGAGTTCCCGTGGGATAGTTAAAAAACCGCACCACGCGGACGAAGTCGCGGGCATCAGCTAGTTGTTACAATTATGGTAAATTATAGAGAACTACTTTATACAAAACAGGCGCTAATCACAGAATATATAAAAATATAACATTATTATTCAATTAAGGAAATGAACGAATGTATGGTTTAGAAATAAGAGGGTACATAAAATTATTTATTAACCTTAAAAAGACTACGCAACTAAATAAACGTAACACATAGTCTTTACTTTTGTTTTTTTTTAATATAAATATATTTACAGAAATATCACGCTTGCTTTGATGCAGTTTATATGTCCATTAGTGTATTTAAGAAATGAAAAATAATCATAGATCGAAGTTGAAGCAAATCAAGCCACAGGAGCTTGTAAGCGTTTCTAAGGAAATCAACATAAAGGTCAATGCACCCGGATAATAGTGCGTGGCACGCGCCCCACAGGTGTGTGGTCGATAGTATCGATTTTATTCAAAAGATCGATATCTGACGTCACAAGCCGGCGCGCGCAGCTGGCATGCGATAAAAAGTTATTTTAATTATTAGGGTGATATAGCGAAGGGTGCATGCTATTGTAGTTTTGGACACGCAAATGCGTTTTTTCATACCGACTTGCAAAAAGAAGGAGGTTCTGTATTCGTCGAGTATTTTTTTTAAATGTCTGTTCTGCCGTGACTTTTGGAACGAAGTTCCTTATCGCGCGTTGTGAAAGGGGGCTAGACGGAAAAAATTCTTACGAAAAGTTGTCACGACACTTCTTGCTATAGTAAGCTATCAACTTTAATGCAATGAAATAAAATCTAAAATATCAATTAGTGTAATAATATACGCTGTTTTTAATACTATTTGTTTGTTTATGTATTTCTTTCTATACATAGGTTTTTGATAAAATTTCGATGGTTTTCGATGCTTATCGACACACTTTTTGAGACGTTTTGAGAATTTTTAAGACATTTTTATGATTCTGAATCGGTTGAAATTATTCGTTATCCATTGGATTCAGTACAGCTTCAGACAGGTTTCATATAAATGTATTTTATTTTGATTTGTGCCGTATAAGTAACTTAAAAGCGAAAAATTAACTTTAACTTAACTTCAACAATAAATTTGCAAATTATAGTCGTTTTTATGTTTTACTTAGCACTTACTTCAAAATGTTGTAGAAAACGTTCATTTTGTGCTGTTTAGTTACTCTTGAAGTCGAGGATACGATTATTTTTATGGGGCTATGTTAAAGACAATCTATATAGAGTTAATCGAATCGATTGTAGCCTTAAAACTCAAAATCCGTAAGGTGATTAATGAAATAAATCAGCCATTTTGCAACAAAGTGAATAGTACACATTTGTTAGATATCATTTTTCAATTAAAAAATGTTTAATTTTCATCTCAATTCTCTGCTAAGTTTTGTGTTAAAAAACAAAGTCCTGGTTGAAAAACCCATTATTAACTATTTTAGAAATATGAATTATTTACCGCTTACCAGTATTCTGTGACGTAACAGCAAGCTAAAGCACTCGACCGCGACAGGACGTGTCATACGGGTGGCAGCAGATGACAGTGCGACGATGAATGTTAACGCGATGAAAATTATCGATTACAACTTTAGACAGCACTTTTTTGTAAACCAAATAGAGCCAATAGAGGGCGATTCAAGTATTTCGTTAATTAGCGCGATTGAAACCCTGGAGCGAAATGAACTTATGTAAGGATTTTTATATTTCTGGAGTATAGTCCACAGGCTAACAAATCACTCGATAGAAAGTGGCATGTCTATGGATATTCGCAACCTGCCTGTGCTGCGGGCTGTAAAAAAAATACAGACATTTAACAAAAAAAACTCATATCGTAGTACCCAGTGAAAACATCAACTGAGAACTCATCCTGTTGCGTCACGTTTCATCCAGAAATTTATTGATGTATAATTTAGCACAGTTAAAGACTATGGTTAATACATGAACGTGATGCTATGTGAATACAGATATATGATATCGCTGTTAGAGCTGCCGATCAGATTGGGCATTTGTCAAAATCTATAATTATGTATAACCTTAAATTTTACAAAATACTAAACGATAGACAATTTAAATTTATATATGTTTCTAATGATAGTAAAATCATACAAATATTATAAATATATTTCAACACTTAACATTCTATCTGTTGGAATCTCCAACAAAGAGTTTTTATTAATTTGGTATGGCATGGTACTGGCCGTCAAACATACTAAATGTTTGAATTTGGAACAAAAATGTTTTTTATCTGTTTTTCCTCCTCCGTTACTTTATTAAAATCGTCGTTATATTCCGCACGTGCAGTTTTTATTTACTTATATAATTAAAATATTTACAGCCCACAACAAATTAATATTTAAAGAAGTATTTAACACTATCTTATCAACTATATTGAAGACTTATCATTAAAGAACTCTGAACTGAAGTAAGACAAGAGAATAACGTACAAAAGAACGTTTCCCTTGCGTACTGTGTTGATTTAAAATGAGCTTCCAGCTGGGGCTTTCTTACAGCGCTACATAATAAAGTTTTTTCCAAAAGGGTGTCATAAAATTTTATCCGATTTGTCGCAAACGGCAATGGATGACTGTAATCGCTTTCCATCTGGTAGGTCGTCAGCTTGTCTGCTGTACTCCAGCTATAAACAGAACAGTAAAGAAAATATGGTGTTAATTTTTTTAAATATAACTTGACATCTGAGGTACCAGTGCCAAGTGATACGACCTCATTGTAACAGTATCGATGTCGATAATAAATTACACACGTCACTATTAAGCCCTTTGTCACGAGCCAGGTGTCTGGTAGGGTCGTAGTGTATACTTGCGTTGGTATATTTAGTTACATTGGTAGGGTATTTTGCTGTTTTTGCCAACAAAAGTATAAAAGTCGTAAAAACTAAACGTGTTGTCAGAAAACTGGTTTGAAATGGGGTGCTTTCAATTAGATTGTGACAGCTGATTTATTGGAATTGTTACATTTTTTTTTTGGATTTTATGGCTTGGCAGCTAGGCCTTTAAGCCAGATCTCAGATTCAATGTAGTTTCTTCATTTTCTTAAACCTATGTGTAGCACAGCTGAACTGTAGGTTATCAGCTAGTGCCATTCAACGGAGTTCTTGTGACAACTCAAGAGGCCAAAAACTCCTAGACACGTTAGCTGTTATGTTACAATATAGACAAACATGAGTCATATTTTTATTTAAATCATAAAGTAAACAAAATATTTATATCGTTTATTTAAGTAGGTATATATTATCATATTAAAACTACGTTTTAACGGTTTTCAGCGTAGTAATTTTATTTTATTTTGGTTTTTCCGACGTTTCGGCCACTTTTCAGTGGCTGTGATCACGGAAGACAAAGATGTCAAGGGTCAACGAGTATTGTTAAAGTTTTATTTAGCCTACCGCCAACTTGTTAATTTTATGGTTATTATTTACTCTATGAGAGTCTAATCTAATTTACTACCGCTTCGCAACATGTTGTGGCTCGAAGAGAAGAAGCGGCGCAAGAAACTTTTCAGCATTTTTTTTTAATACTAACCATAAACAAAATTAAAACGAAATAATTAAAAGTAACAAGTTGTCGGTATAAAACTGTAGAGGTCGAATTTCTGTACAATGGAAAAAAAGCTAAAAACCGAGTTAGGGGGATGTAAGAAGTGAAATAGAACTAATTTAGATTTTTTTCAAATTTTTTGTTTTTCTATTTGTCTGTTTGTACCGGCTAATCTCCGAAACGAGTGGACCGATTTAAATGAAATTTTGTATGGTGGTAGCTTATATCCCTGGTCAACATATAGGATACTTTTGATCCCGAAAAATTAAAGAGTACCCGTGGGATAGTTAAAAAACCGCACCACGCGGACGAACTCGCGGGCATCAGCTTTATTAAATAGATTACATATAGGCTTGCTAATTACTGTGCCTTTTATTTATTTATTTAATAAGACTATGACATAATAAACATAACAATTATGTAAATGCATACATGCCAATAATTTGAGTTAGATTATAATATCAATAAATATAAGTTAGATTATAATATAATAAATAAAGCCAGGTGGTAGGGCATTTGCCCGACTGGATGGCTACCACCCCTGGTATAAAGTATGTCGCCATAGTAACCTTGAGTCGTGTTCCGGCATTAGTGACCAGGTTCCAGTCTCCCTTGAGAGAGCAGCAGCGCATTTGTAGCACCTTTGGTGTTGCAAATGTCTATAGGCGATGGTAACCGCTTTCCATAAAGTGGGCCGTCGGCGTGTCTGCTGAACTCCTGCAATAAAAAAAAATGAGGTTAATAATTTAATTTACATGAAAATATATAATTAATTTCATTAATTAAAAATGACTAAAGAGTCGCAAAAGATATCTACGTTTGTTCCTGTAGAATGCTTTCTCGAAAGCATTCTACAATTACTGTTCACTCTGCGGCTTTGCTCATATTGGACTCAGATTCTGAAGTATACATATCTATACATTGGATTTCATAGATAGTGTGACAGCTTTATAGCTACAATATTCAGACATGGACGGCCATCTTATTCAAAGTGGTTGCTTTCATCAATGAAAATTTGTATCATCTATAATATGATAAGATTCTAAACATGGCGTGTCTACTATTAAAATAAACGATAGTTTGAATGGAGCGTTAGGTAAACTTCTGGGCGCTAAGAACCTCAGCCAGAAGGCCGAGCTCGCCGTACACAACGCGGTGCTGGTACCTACGCTCACGTATGGATGCGAGAGTTGGGTATGGAAGAGAGAGCATGAAAGTAGAGTAAACGCGGTCGAGATGCGAGCACTGCACAAAATCTGCGGAGTGACGCTCGCGGACCGCGTTCCTAATACCGAAGTAAGAAAGAGAGTTGGTCTGAAAGAGAGTGTCGGGGTGAAGGTAAGGAAAGGAATGCTCCGGTGGTTCGGGCATGTGGAAAGAATGCATGATGAAAGAATGAATAAACAGATATACAATGCGAAAGTGGATGGATGCAGAAGTCGTGGAAGGCCACGACACACCTTCCATGATCAAATTGATCGTGTACTAGCAGAAGGTGATGTCAGGAGCCTTAAGAACAGACGAGCGTGCATGACAAGAGTTATGAATGTCAAAGAAGCAAGTGAGGTGTGTAAGAATAAGCCTGAATGGCGCTCTGTTGTTCGTGCCTACCCCGCAAGGGAACTGGCGTGAAGTTATGTATGTATGTAATAGGCTATATAAACGACAGAGAACACGATGTAGGTATTTTTAGATTTCTTCTCTGTTTGTCGTTTTGTCTGTTTGGTCTGGATTCACGTAAAAACTACTGGGCCGCTTTTGATGCGGTTTTCGCTGATCGATAGCAAATTGAAGGTAATAAAATGTGTAATATTTTAGCCCGGGAATCCTGCGGGAATTCCAATGCAAGCGTAGACAAAGTCGCGGGTTATAGACAAAAAGAACTTTTGACGGAGTACCGTTCGCGTAAATCCACTTTTAAAAACGATAGAGAATTACGTCAACCTATTTTGTTTTAATAAAACTACGTTTTAACGGTTTTAAGCGCGGTAATTTTATTTGATTTTGGTTTTTCCGACGTTTCGGCCACTTTTCATTCTATTCATTCTATTTTGTTTTGATAAAATATGAACAGAAATAGGTACGTAATTATAAGAAAGTATTTTTAGTCCAAGCAGAAGCTGGGCTTCCCGGTTCGCTATAAGAAATGTGACTTAAAACCGGGAATTATATCATATTTTAAAACGTGGTAAACTTAGTTGAAAGTAATCGTAATGTTGATACAGCATGATTCGTAACGCCTGGGGTTGTATGAAGGTGCATTGTGTGCGATTAATATCACACTGGATACATGATTCTGGCTAAACTAAAATGAACTTTTTGAAGTGGACTTAAGAATACTTTTGCTATGATGGTTCCAAAGAGAACACTGGCCGAAAGTAATTTTGTTAATATGGACTGTGTTGCTTTTGTTGAAGGTTGAAATTGGAACGGTGCCTTGAAGAGCAGTGAAGCCGAGGGTGAAGTAACAAGGGTGGTTCGCGGCCGGGCCCGGGAGGAAGGGCTAGGGTGCCACGCGCACGCGTGCTTCAGTCGCCCGCGCGACCCCGCAGCCGCCGGTCGCGAGCGATGGACGAGGTCAGGGCGCGAGACCGCGCGCCACTCACAGTTATAGTGGCCCCCAGCAATGTGTCACCTCCACGGCTGTCCCCGGCAGATCTTCTGCCCGACGGCGATGCGGCCTTCCATCCGTTATCCGCTGTCAACGGCCGCCTGACCCCGCCAGGGCTCGAGCCAGCCTCCTACGCGACCCTAACGCCCCTCCTCCCTTTACCACCTATCAGCACAGTCTCGGATAAATTCGCCTACCATGCAGGGGGCACGTTCACCGTTATTCAACAGCAACAATCATACGCGTCACTATCGCCGGCGCCATATAATGAGCCTTTGTCACCGCAGTCTGCGTACAGTCGCAGGAGTGTGTCTCCGAGCTCCTTTGAACGGAGATCCCCCACGCCGCCTCTGCCCAGTCCGGGACTTGATCTCAACGCGGCGCTATTAGCTAGAGAAGAGAGCCAACATGGACAGAACGACACAGAGGAAATTAACACAAAGGAACTAGCTCAAAGAATAAGCGGGGAATTGAAGAGGTATTCGATCCCGCAGGCAATATTCGCGCAGAGAGTGCTGTGCAGGTCGCAAGGGACCCTTAGTGATTTACTGAGGAATCCGAAACCCTGGTCGAAGTTGAAGTCGGGGAGAGAGACGTTTAGGCGAATGTGGAAGTGGTTGCAGGAGCCAGAGTTTCAGAGAATGTCTGCGCTGAGGCTAGCAGGTATGATGCATGTTTTTTTTTCAGACTTGTGTTTGTGGCCGTGACAGAGACAACGCGCTGGTGTATCAGTGACTTCATAAAGGCAGTCGTGTTAAGGTTATCGCAATTTGACTCATTCATTGTAACACATGTAAATTCAGTAATGTTGTTTGAAGATAAGCAAATGAGTAACTTTACAACGCTGTTAATTTGATTTGAATAACTTAAAACGTTAGGTATTGTTAACTTTTATTCGGTAGTAACAGGAGAAGGAATACAGGTAAAACTATGTTTATCAAGTTACAAGATGAAACGTAATACTATATTTACTTATGGGTCAAATGTAAAAATGTTCAAGTTACATAAATTCGATTAACATTATTTGTTCATATATTTTTTTATTATGTAAAATTAGGTTGTGGATATGTTAGATGTGATAGTCTTTTGTATTTTAACGAATAAGTTGTTTTTTTCATTATATACCTATTATATACTAGCTGAGCCCGCGACGTCGTCCGCGTGGAAGTTATTTTCAAAACCCCCCGATTTTGAAACATTCTTCATTGGTACTCCGCTCCTATTGGTCTTAGCGTGATGATGTATAGCCTGTAGCTTTCCTAGATAAATTGGCTATCTAACACTGAAAGAATTTTTCAAATTCGACCAGTAGTTCCTGAGATCAGCGCGTTCAAGCAAACAAACAAAGGAAAAAACTCTTCAGCTTTGTATAGGTATATTAGTATAAGATAAGATTTTTATTAAGTTCTAGTATTTAATTTTAGGTTTCTTTTTTATAATATAGTTTAATTTTTAAGATAGTTTAGAATATTAAAATTTGTTTACAATGGGATATTAAACTTCTTAAATATCAAAAAAAGTCCCGGATTTTATTGTTTTAATATCAATAAAAGTATAGTTAAATACTATAAATAAACTAAGTCTAACATCTATTAACAAAAACTAAAATATCCTATAAATAAACCTAAGTTAAAAATATATATATACAATAGTAAAAAAACTAAAATTAAAATAAAACCTATATTAAAGCCCGTCCAGCCCCACCAGACCACTGTCACTGGGCATTGTACCTAGAAGGCTGGCAGCATTACCTCGCTGGATACAGAGGCTAATCCTTTGAGCGAGGTAAGCTCCAGCCTTCCGGTCTCCTGTTTTGTCGACTTCTTCTCCGTCGTCACACTCTTGGCAGAGTGGTCGTGGTCCTCATGACAGGGGTGGTGGCAAGCTTCACAATTCGTCGCCATTCCTCTCGCACTGTAGCTTTCCTCGTGCATTCGTGAAGTGGGCCATTTAGTGCGGATTTGATTTGGTCGGTCCAGCGCATTGGTGATCTACCGCGCGCCCTCGTGCCCTCCACTTTGCCCTGGACCACGAGTCGCTCCACCGACGTGTCCTCTCGTCGTGTAATATGTCCAAAGAAAGTGAGAATACGACCTTGAACGATGGAAGAGAGACGTTGTTTTATGTCGAGTTCTTCGAGGATTGAGACGTTGGTTCGGAACTGTGTCCAGGCTAAGCGAAGCATTCGTATTTGTGGGCACTTGGCCCCCATGGGCCCAAAGTCTCCACCCCAAACGGCTCAAATATGTAACCTGTTCCAAGGGTTGCATATTTGAGCCGTTTGAAATATCAATTGGATCTGAATTAGTTAATTTTAATTATTATTGTATACCCACTTTAAAACACTCGAGGGAAGATTGCCGCGGGATTCCCGTTGTATAAAGTATCGTATCACTTGAATAAAGGACTTGTAGTGAAAACATATCGCAATGCCGTGCAGGAACGGAGAAAGAATACAATTTCCTGCGGCCGGGCGGCCTGTCGTAAGTGGCGACAAAACAACCCACAGTCAGGTGGTAGGGGATTTGCCCGACTCGATGCCTACCACCCCTGGTCTAAAGTATGCCGCCATAACAACCTTGATTTGTGTTCCGGCATTAGTGGCCAGGTTCCAGTCTCCTCTAAGAGAGCAGCAGCGCATTTCTAGCATCCTTTGTGTTGCAAATGTCCATAGGCGATGGTAACCGCTTTCCATCAAGTGGGCTGTCTGCCTGTCTGCTGAACTAATGGAATAAAAAAATCAGCTTAGATGAGGCTTGTAAATAATAACCATAAACCAAAATTAAAACTAAATAATTAAAATCTGTCTTAATTAACTGATATATGTATATGTATTTTATATATGTATACTAGCTGTCCTGGCAGACGTTGTTCTGCCCTGAAGAGATAAAATTTAGAACCCGATTCCAGCGCCACCTACCGGGTCCAAATTTAAGCTGTCCTATCTTTCAAGTAGGATCAAACTGCACACGGTGTGCAAAATTGATTAAAATCGGTCAAGTAGTTTAGCAGTCCATCGCGGACAAACAACGTGACACGTAATTTATGTATATTAAGATGTTAGGTATGTATACATAGATATGTGGTAGAGGTGGTAGAGTATTTGCTCGACTGGATGGCGACCACCCCTGGTCTAGAGTACGCCGCCATAACAACCTTGTGTTGTGTTCCGGCATTAGTGACCAGGCTCCAGTCTCCTTTAAGAGAGTAGCAGCGCATTTGTAGCACCTTTGGTGTTGCAAATGTCCATAGGCGATGGTAACCGCTTTCCATCAAGTGGGCCGTCTGCCTGTCTGCTGAACTCCTGCAAAAAAAAGATATATGTGTATGTAAGTTTATGTATGTATATCTGTATGTAGTTTATAATGTAAAATTTATTTTTAATAAGTACTTTTATGTGATAACTTTAATGTACATAACCCTGCCTCTTGTTTTCCCACTCTCGTTAGACCCATAGGTTTGCTGGAAGAAAACTCTTTTTAGGGTTAAGCTTTCCTTAGTACATCACCACTATTTTGTGTACAATAAAGAATACATACATAACTTCACGCCAGTTCCCTTGCGGGGTAGGCACGAACAACAGAGCGCCATTCAGGCTTATTCTTACACACCTCACTTGCTTCTTTGACATTCATAACTCTTGTCGTGCACGCTCGTCTGTTCTTAAGGCTCCTGACATCACCTTCAGCTAGTACACGATTAATTTGATAGTCATTCTTTCATCATGCATTCTTTCCACATGTCCGAACCACCGGAGCATTCATTTCCTTACCTTCACCCCGACACTCTATTTCAGACCAACTCTCTTTCTTACTTCGGTATTAGGAACGCGGTCCGCGAGCGTCACTCCGCAGATTTTGCGCAGTGCTCGCATCTCGACCGCGTTTACTCTACTTTCATGCTCTCCCTTCCATACCCAACTCTCGCTTCCATACGTGAGCGTAGGTACCAGCGCCGTACAATAAAGAATAAAATGAACAAATTCGCGGTAGGCTAAATAAAACTTCGACATTACTCATTGGCACTTGACATCTTGGTCTTCCGTGATCGTGACTACTGAAAATGGCCGAAACATCAAAATAAAAATCAAATTACATACCGCGCTTGAAACAGTTAAAACGTAGTTTTAAGTAATTATCCATTCCCTTTTTTAAGGCTCGCAGCATATTGGTAGCACCTTTATCGTTGCAAATGTCCATAGGCAACAGTAACAAAAAATGTTTGGTACATGAATGTTCCAGGGTTGTTTGAGTCAGTTTGCGAACATTTTCCAACAACAAAAAGCTGCTGGTGGAAAAGTGTTTTTATGACATACTAGCTGACACGGCAAACTTCGTACCGCCTCAGAATCGATAAATAAAAAAGCTGAATGATAATTGCAGAATGTTTCAACTTTAGTAAAAAATGTGGTCAAAACTTAATCGGAACGAACATCAAACGTTTGACATTCAAAACCAAAAAAATTTAAAAAACACTTCACTTTTAATTTTAGTTTGATTTCTGAACGAAGGGACGGACATCAAATGTTTGACAGTTAGGAATAGTTTCTAAGGGAAAGCGAAATCGTTGTTTTTACTATATTTCAAGCATTTTTTTCATATTTACTCACCTTTTAAACCTTCCCTGGACTTTCACAAATAATTCAAAACCAAACTAGCCAAATCAGTCTAGCCGTTCTAAAGTTTTAGCGAGACTAACGAACAGCAATTGATTTTTATATATATATACATATATATACGGGGCGGCACTAACCACCACCACTGGCCACCTCGACCTGCTGATCCTACACATCGGCCGCGACTTTTCCTCCTCACGTGGCTGATGGTCCTCAAACAGATCTCCTCTGGTAAAAAAAGGCCACCGTACGCAAAGAAGACGCTGACCTAGGTTCAGTATTATACGCATAGTCATTAGGGACTATGAGTAAAATACAATATAACTATGTCAAGCTTTCTTTTATCATGTTAGTTTCTATAAAAAAAAAATGTTTAAGGCTTGGCAACTAGGCCTTTAAGCCAGGCGCAGTTGAATTGTAGGTTACAATACACACCATTCAACGGAGTTCTTGTGAAAACTTGAAAGGCCACATTTGACTATACAGTTCACATTTCTCACAAAACACATAATTACTACTCAAAAACTATCAATATCCTACAACTTATATAGGTGGTAGGGCATTTGCCCGACTGGATGGCTACCACCCCTGGTCTAAAGTATGTCGCCATAACAACCTTGAGTTGTGTTCCGGCATTAGTGACCAGGTTCCAGTTTCCCTTAAGAGAGCAGCAGCGCATTTGTAGCAACTTTGGTGTTGCAAATGTCTATAGGCGATGGTAACCGCTTTCTATCAAGTGGGCCGTCTGCCTGTCTGCTGATCTCCTGCAAAAAAAAAAAAAAAACTATTGTTCATTTTAGAGTAATTTTACACATTTTTAGAAAATAAAACTGCACAGCACAACATCTCCTTTCAGTTCCCGCCAAAAACTCCTGTGTTAGTTTCTTTTATTGCTGGAGTACAGTAGACAGGCTGACTGCCCAAATGTGATGGAAAATGGTTACCGTTGCCTATGGAAATTTGCAACAATAGAGGTGCTACTAATGTGCTGCCGCTCTCTAAAGGGAGACTGGAACCTGGCCACTAATGCCGGAACACAACTCAATGTTTTATGACGGCATATTTTAGACCAGGGGTGGTAGCCATCTAGATGGGCAAATACCGGACCACCGCGCTAGTTTATGAAGTCATGGTAAAAAAAAGTAAGTTTGTAAATAGTGGAATATTTTTGTTTATATCTGTGCTAATAGAGGTGAGAAGTGACATTACAGTGTGACGTATCTTAAATGATTACGTGCATCACTATCGATAAAAATACAACACTCGTTGATGGTTTACAAACACGCTGCGAACGTCAGCTGTGGTTGCATCGATTGCCGCAAAATCGATGCGTCGGGTCAGCGCCGGTCGATGTGGCGCGTCACTAGCGTACCAAATCGAAGCGTAGGGTTGGCGATATAAATAATTGATATATTTATTAACCAACGTAAAAAAAGGAGGTTCTCAATTCGTCATGTAATTTTTTTTATGCATATTCAACTATAGTTTTTTTATTTTTAAACCAAATATCATGATTCTTTTAGGCTAGATTCAGTAATGCTTCAAAATTATACCATATGAATTTTATTATTATTGGACTTTGGGTTCTGAATAGCCTATAGCAGCTGATACAAGAAAACATAAAATTACCATATTTTATAATAGGTATTTTGTTTTTGTAGTAATGTATATAATAATTTTCATGTTTTAGTTGACCCTTATTTTAAGGTGTTATAGAAAATATTATTTTCTATCTGTGCAGGAACGGAGAAAGAATACAATTTCCTGCGGCCGGGCGGCCTGTCGTAAGAGGCGACTTAACAACCCACAGCCAGGTGATAGGGCATTTGCCCGATTGGATGGCTACCACCCCTGGTCTAAAGTATGTCGCCATAACAACCTTGAGTTGTGTTCCGGCATTAGTGACCAGGTTCCAGTCTGCCTTAAGAGAGCAGCAGCGCATTTGTAGCAACTTTGGTGGTGCAAATGTCCATAGGCGATGGTAACCGCTTTCCATCAAGTGGGCCGTCTGTCTGTCAGCTGATCTCCTGCAATAAAAAAAAAAAATGTTTTCTAGTTATTCCTAAAGTCGGTTTCTGTTTTCTAGATTTTAATTATTTTGAACACCACGGAATTTAGGTATATACATACAATTTATATACCTTTATTAAGATTAGAATTTTAGATTTTTATGATATTATTTTATAGATTTATAATACATTTAACATTGTGTACTATATATATTGAGGTGTTAGTAACAATTTTCCCTTAATCTACCTTAGTACTTAATTTTTCATTGCAATGCTGGCAAACAAGCAGACTGCCCAGCTTTTGGAAAGCGGTTACCGTGGCCGATACACATTTGCAACATTAAGGGCGATACCAACATGTTGCCACTTTTTTTTTATTTTGTTGCCGATTAATGCGGAAATTAAACGGAAAACGTATACAATTTTAGGAACCAGTGTTATCATAAATTTGTCTAATATAGTTATAGACCAGATGGTCTAAAGCTTGCAATGAATCATTGCAAACGTACACCCAATTGCAAAAATACATCAATGTCCTGACAACCCTAACTAAAGAGGGCGCGAGTCCATGGTGGGGTAAGGCTCATATATTCTAAAATTAATAGAAGCAGTTCATCGTAAAGAAATACATCGTAAAAATAACAATGTTTTGTTAATAAGTTCTGATGTGATAGTGAGTGATGCTTCGTTCTTCATCAGAAGTGATGAACAGTCTGGTTTTACTATTTGACGGCCTCTGTGGTTGAGCGGGCTAAGCCTTTGCCGGCCTACCTCACTACAACGCAGAGGTTGCGGGTTCGATTCCTGGTATAGTAAATTTCGGAAACTTATTTTCTCCGTTATTTACTATGGTCTGGGTGTCTGGGATCGGCCCCAGAGTAGTCCGTTGTATATTACCCATAACACAAGCGTAACTTGCTTAATTTGGGGATATACAATATGTGTGTCTGTCTGCCGACTTAACTTGCCGACTTAATTATATTATATACTTCTGTATTTTAAACTTCTGCCTACCCCGCAAGGGAACTGGCGTGAAGTTATGTATGTATGTATGTATGTATTTTAAATATCAACTATTATGATGGTTTGTTTGGTTGACTTTTTTATAGCTGGAGTACAGCAAACAGGTTGACGGACCACCTGATGGAAAGCGGTTACCGTCGCCTATGGACGTTTGCAACACTAGAGATGTTACCAACGCGCTGCCGGCTTCGAAGACTTTTTATGACACCCTTTATCAAAACTCCATATCGTAGCGCTGGTGGAAAGCCTCGGCTAGGAGCTTATTCTAAATCCCCACGGTACGCAAGAGAAACGTTCTACAGAACCTTTGTGTACATGAAGCGGCTCGAGGAAGTGGGGATGACCTCCCAACCGATGGCAAGCGGTGCGATGGTGGAAAGAGGACGAAGGCACCACTCTAAACAGTTCTTCGGAACACTCCCCGTTATACAGTCGGTAAAATACGCAGAGAGATGCGAAGTCTCCTCTAAAGCCAAGCGTATCTAGACCGTCTGTGAGTTTGGGATCATCAACAACACGAACGGCTCGACGTTGAATACAGTCCAGAGATTAAGCTCTTGAATTGAAAAATTGAATGATCTTCGTCGGCCTAGCTTACTGGAAGACATAGGTCCAGGGTTCAATTCTTGGTATGAAAATTTTTGTAAACAGATCCTCTGTTGCTTATTATGGTCTGGGTGACTGGGTTCAGCCCCAGAGTGGTCCGTTATATATTAACTATAGCACAAGCATAATTTTCTTGTTCTTGAAGTTGTCAAGTGTAGAGAAGGAACATCGAAATAAACATCAAAACGACGGCAAATCAAATGACGGCTTCTGTGCTTGAGCGAGCTAAGCCTTTGCCGGCCTACCTCACTGCAAACGCAGAGGGTCCGGGTTCGATTCCTGGTATAGCAAATTTCGGAAACGTATTTTCTCCGTTATTTGCTATGGTCTGGGTGTCTGGTTTCGGCCCCAAAGTGGTCCGTTGTATATTACCCATAACACAAGCGTTACTTGCTTAATTTGGGGATATACAATATGTGTGTTTGTCTGTCGACTATTATTACAAAAAAAAAATACCTGCGTTGTCATTAACGACATGTCAAAAACGCCAACAATTTCAAACGTTGGAAAACCTTAGCAAATTCCCCCTAAACTGGAAAGGGACGGCCACAAACGTGGCGACATTAGCAGCACATGGGTCTGCCCTGTGACGTCACAGCCCCCCCCGACGCCCACTTTATCGATCGACTCCCCCCTCCCGACTCGTGTCCTCACGCTCGGAGAAATCAGCGGCTAAATAAAGGTGTAGTTTTCTTTTGGGTTTTTACCTTTGGAAATGTTATTTGAAGCTAGTTCTCCCAACGACATTGTTGGTATGCATTGCATTATATATCCTGCTGGAAACTTGTCGTACTTTAGGATAAAAATATATTGTGTCGTGACTCCCGGTGTAAGGTGTAATTTTGATGAAGTTATAATTTATTCAAATTTAGTTTTATGTTCCAGTAATTGTGCCCGCGACGTCGTCCGCGTAGAATTGGTTTTCAAAACCCCCAATTTTGAAAAATTCTTTATTGGTGCCTTCCTTGATAAATGGGCTATCTAACACTGAAAGAATTTTTCAAATCAGACCAGTAGTTCCTGAGATTAGCGCGTGCAAACAAACAAACTCTTCAGATTTATATATTAGTATAAGATTTAATTTGTATGTACAGTAGTGGTATGAAAATGTTCGCCAGTTTTCAAATTGATTCGTTTATTGTGCCGCGTGCACGTGTTACCTTTTTAAACTAAGTCACAGAACAGACTGTTCCACAGGAAAATATGTTCAATTGTTTGACAAAGAAGATTAAAATTACTTAGATCAGTGTTGTTTGATTTTATATCTTGTCTAAGAATATTGTTTAGACATGTAAAACCTTTTTATTATTTTTATTATTTACTATCTTCTGCCAGCGACTTCGTCCGCGTGGAATAGTTTAAAAAAAGTAAGTTAAAAATACCCTCCCGATTTTAAACCATTCTTCATTGGTGCTCCGCTCCTATTGGTCTTAGCGTGATGATATTTAGCCTAATAGTTTTTAATGTATAAATTGTTTTATTTTAATGATACCGGCAATATCAATACTTAATTACGTGCATAAGTTGTATAATAAGCTGTTTAAGTAATTAAAGTTTTTTAACTATCCCACGGGAACTCTTTAATTTTTTGTTATTTAATTTTCGGTTTTTTTAAGTATCCTATATGTTGGCCAGGGATATAAGCTACCACCGTACAAAATTTCGTTTAAATCGGTCCAGTCGTTTCGGAGATTAGCCCGTACAAACAGAGCAACAAAAATTTGAAAAAAATCTATGTTAGTTCTATTTCACTTCTAACATCCCTCTTACTCGGTTTTTAGCATGTTTTTTCATTTTACAGAAATTCGACCTCTACAATTTTATTATATGTATTGATGTTAAGCGTGCAGGTTACATCCTCTTTGTTTCTTATTGTTAATGTCAGCGTCTGTCATTATCAACATTACAATTATTTTTTTCAAGTTTCTGTATTTGATAAACGTAACATTTATTAAAATTTTGGCAGTATTGTTCTTGTCTTGCACGGGGTAAGCAAAAGTCGCCTTTAAGGTGACGAACCTTTTCATTCCGCCGCTGTACATGGAAGATGGGTTTTAATAAAGTTATTGTTTTAGATTTTCGAGGAAATTAAATGAAAAATAGTTGCAAATAGAACATAAAACTGAAAGGCTGTTTGATTACATTTCCGACAAGGAACTGGAAAAGTTATTAAGAACAAAAACTAGGTCATTCGTTTCTTCCGCTTCCTGTGAAAGCCTTGAGGCTTGCAGGCGCAGGGCATTTCTGTGTTAATGGAAAAGCGCAGTCATATTTCAACATTATACGATATGATTTCATATACTGACGTTTCAATATGAAATCAGAGATGTTAAAGATATGACATTGTGCCCGCGACGTCGTCCGCGTGGAATTTGCTTTCAAAACCCTCCGATTTTGAAACATTCTTCATTGGTGCTCCGCTCCTATTGGTCTTAGCGTGATGATATATAGCCTATAGCCTACCTCGATAAATGGGCTATTCAAGACTGAAAGAATTTTTCAAATCAGACCAGTAGTTCCTGAGATTAGCGCATTCAATCAAACAATATTAGTATATTTGGCTCCAACACTAATACTTACATTTTAAATATCGCGATATCTTTTGAATGAAACGTCCGAATTGAATAATTCAAAAAGTTCTAGAAAGATATTGAATTCGTCTTGAATATGGAGTAATTTATTTTGATAAGGATTAATACCAAGGTACAAAATAAAGAGATTTTGAAGCGACGGCATTTTACTTATTTAAAAAAATAAAAGAAAACACTTATTGTGAGATAACTACACTAGTTACACATATGGTTATGCAATATTTTTTGTAGACAATTATATGTTCTGCAAAGTGATAGTACATTGTTTTGTTCTATAACTAGTAGTTTTCGCAGCGCACGCCGTGTAAGGATTTTTTCGGGTCATTTTTTTACACCTTGGGTTACATTATTGGACTTTTAGTAAGGATCCTTAATTTTTTTGAAAATATAATATAGCCTCTAGCCTTCCTCGATAAATGTACTATTCAACACTGAAAGAATTTTTCAAATCGGACCAGCGGTTCCTGAAATTAGCGCGTTTAAACAAACAAACTCTGCAGCTTTATAATATTAGTATAGATATTATACCGGTCTTAGTTATTATTACGGATACCATTTTTTCTGATCATTCTGTAGTTTCGGATATACAGTCAGCGTCTTATAGAAAGAAGCAGCCAAGATGATCAAATAGATAAGAACATCGAAAGTGATCATTAGTATCGGTACAACCATTGTCGTCTAATAGATCGAATCACCCGTCTTGACCAAATACATCAGTACACCGACAACGCCAAATACATGAGTACATTCAAGTCACCATTATTATGTTAACAACCATCTCGCCAAAACAAAGAGACACACTAGAAAAATGAACTCTATTCTAAATGTGATTAGTGTCAAATCGAGATGATTTCATACTAAACCAAAATTGTATTTCGAATTATGTATTTCAAATTGAATTACTTATTGCTAAATTTGCATTGAATGAAAAGCACCTTTCTTTCCTAATGTGAAATTAATGAAATCAATTCTGAAGACGTTTGAAACTTAAAAAAAACTCCTGATCACAGCAGTGTGATTGACGAAGAGGATGATATGTGCATAATAATATTTATTACGTTTAATCGAGGGTAAACACTGGGATTGGAAGTATCACTTATTGACTACTTACAAACATTGTTAAAACTTCTAACCCATAAGGGCAGAGATCGAATCTTTAGTATTTTTGACTGACCCACCTATGTTTTATTACTAACTCTATGGACACAGAACGATTTCACGTCGATAGATTATAATCTATCGGGAAATAATGCGTTAAATTGTAAGCAGTTTGTTCCGGTTCACAATATTTCAATAGCTCTCGAGATAGATTATAATCTAACGGTCTGTACAATTTAACCATGACATATATACTCTAATATAGCCAATTAATAACGGCGTTCATTTTAACTTTATAACTAAGTTGCATTTGGCCACAGTACCTAACTATAATATTATTTCAGATGGAACAGAGATATTAGCCGAGCCCAGCTAACTAAAGATATATTATTAACCTACAAATTTTATAAATAGTCTCAAGTTCCTGTTTCTAACCAGATATTTCAGTTCTCTTAATTAAATCAGGTTTTTCATACTTTTGTTTACATTCTTTAATACTTGATGACACTGCTTTTCAGCTTTGAGTTTTCGTTTTTACTAAATACTAACTGTCTTATTCATAGAGAGTTAGAGTAAGTTTGAACGCTTCTTTAACCACCATAAAGAACTGTTCAAACATACTTGACTATCAAATGTATCATCATCATGGAAACGCGAAGGAAGTTTCGCGGGCAGACGATAGTCTATAATATTATAATATGCTAAATATGTCGTCTCTCTACATTGAAGTTATTAAAAAAAAACACAATTGGAATAGACTATATAAACGATGGAGACACGATGATTTTTTTTAGATTTCTTGTCTGTTAGTCGGTTTTTCTGTTTGTTCGGGATTTACGTAAAAACTACTAGGCCGATTGCGATTCGATTTTCGCTGATCGTGAGCAAATTCTCACACTTAAATTCTGCGCTACCTTTTATTCCGGAATCGCACGGGAAATTTTCCGGGAACGGTTTAAAGAGGCCAGAATAAAAAAAAGCTTTCTTATTTCGATGCGATGTTTTTACTCATTGATAGCAAATTTTCTGAAATTAAATCTGTGATACTTTTTATCCTGGGGATCCCGCGAATTTTCTCAGGAGCTGGTTAAAGTTGTTAGGACGCTTACAAATTAGTTTATTTATTCTTACACGATTTTAGACACGATACATTATTTTTTAAATACAGCAATACTTTGTGTCCTGGGCATCTCACGGAAATTTTCCCGAGGGTGGTTTCTAGTGGTTAGTATGCATATAAATTAGCTTATACTAAAACACAATGCACTTTCTTTTTCAAATAAGTAAAAATAGAAAAAGTATAAATTATTTATTTGCATAACAATTAGTTGATTCAGATTCAATTGATACTAAAACGATGGTTTACGTTCTTTTCCGAATGCTTTGTTAGTTATATTCCGGGAACCCCGCGAAAACTTCCTTGGAGTGGTTTAAAGTCGTTATACTGCATAAAAATTGGCTGATTCCGATACGATTTCACCAGAACGTTAGATTAAGCTTTTTTCAATGACTGGGGTATATTATATATATGTATAGTATGATCTCAGTATAGATCATGAGAATTCATATACGTATTAGACATTAAAATAGTATCCAAGAAACATCAATTATTCATTGCTGATAAAAAAAGGTTTATCTCGAATTCTAAATTTCTTATGTATTGAAACTCTTTAGTAGATATTTCAACAAACTCACATATACATAGAAAATATACTCACATATACATAGTGTATTATGTCAAATGAAATGTTAAAATTAAGTTAATATTGTAAAATAGCTTTGTCTGTACATTGAAGCTATTAAAAAAACCAATTGGGATCCAATTGTTTGATTGATGGAAAATTGAAACAATTAATGTTTTTTTTTTCATAAATATGTTAATTTCTATGAGGTTTTCACTATTATACAGACATTTTTTACTTAAATGCTGAAAAAGCTAATATCATGGGAATTCTAGTGTAATTTTTCAGGAAACCGGATTCACTTTTTCATGTTTTTACTCCTATACTTTAGTGACGGAAAGTTCCAAAATTTTCTTGGGAATAATGCGCCTAGATATAGCATGAAAACTATTCGTGTTACTCTTATTACAGCATAGTTTAATACTTTATGACATTTTTATACATGACCATATTGGGACTCTTGAGATTTCCCGGGATTTCCTTCCACTTCCAAACCACTAGATCAACTTTGACGCAATGTTCGCAAATCACAAGACACTGTCTGTAATTATTAGAAATCCTTAGTGAAGAAACATCTGTAGTTGAATAAGTCTTTAGTAAATTACAAATATCGGGAGTTTATGAATATATCCAGGATTCATGTATTGTCATATTAAATATTTATTCAATTTTACATATTGATAAAATAACTTTAATCTTTGCTATCTAAGTAATGAAAATGAAGTCGAAGGCAAATACTAGTTACGTTATAAAAATGAAAAAGATTTTTATAACAGTAATAATACTATTGGAATTTTGATTTAGTATGAAATCATCTCGATTTGACACTAATCACATTTAGAATAGAGTTCATTTTTCTAGTGTGTCTCTTTGTTTTGGCGAGATGGTTGTTAACATAATCAATTTAAGAAAAAAATTGAGTATAGACCAATATACTTAGACAAACTCTTTCACATAAAATAATACCTGCTACATGGCGCAGCCCGTAGCATAGTACTTATATTAGGACTTTAGATTCAAGGAATAAGTTTCTTCTACAGATTTATTATAAGAATGGTGGAAGATTACTGTAAATGACAATTTTCTAGTACAAAAAGTGACTCTGAGTAGATCTTAAATTTTATATGACTACATGGCCCCACTTTCGATTTTTTTCTCGTTATTATAGACCAAATCAATAAATAATTGTTTTTTATTTATTATAAACCTTTTTTTTTACTTATAACAAAAAACTTGTTTGAACGTTAACATGCGAGAGAAGAACGATCTGTGCGCCATCTACATTTGTAAGATTTATTAGTCTTTTTGGAGTTAGATTTTTTTACTAGAAATTATCCTTCTGAATATACCTTTTCTATGATATATTTTAAAATTCATTTTTTTATTATAATTAAATGATTATTGTATCTTTTGTATATACGTTCGTTTTTTTTGACATGATTTGTGTTGACTTTTTGATATTTTTTAATATAATTTTAAGACCCTTACATATAAGACATCCTTCCCTTCCTGTCCCTTCCTCAAGGCTGCGTAGCAGTTCGATGGACTTGGTTTCTTAAGGGTATATTAAAATTTGTTAATAGCTTGTCGCAAAGGTAGAGGAGTATCTTATAATAATTTTAATGTGTTATAATATACAGTTAGTTTAAATTAACGCTACAGTTTTAATCTGCTTTGTGACAAGCCACCATTATTGTCAACAAGGGAATATCTGGATATCTAAATTGTTTTTAGTTTATTTTTACATTAGTCAATCTACTGACAAATTAATGTGTAAAATGTATAGAGATTTACTCATATAGATGTTTTTTTTTATTTTTTAAATTAGGCAGTATCCTTCCCTTGATTTTTTTCTCTTTAGTGCTGTTCCATTTTCAAATTATAAAGGTAATGGTACTGTCTAAATTAATTGTGACCATAGACAATGTTTTTGAACGATTTTTCTTTTATAGTTGTAGGTAAGTGTATTTTGTTAGCTTGAAGAGGCCAAGATGAATGTTAGACTGCTAACGCTGCCCTCGTCCCTACCTTTTTATTTTCCCCCCGCGCCCGGGCTGCAATAGTTTTTTTTTGATGTATGATTTTATAGGTGCCTGCGAGAATAAAGAATCCTTTGTTACTGTTGTTTACATTGTCGCCAGGTATGAGTTTTTTCACATAATACGTTCTTTTGTATTAGATGTTACTTGAGATGTTTTGGAACTTGATTTAGACTGACATGAGAGCACTGTAAGAAACCCTATATTTTAAGGCTTTGCCTTTATGTTCAGTTCCATGTTTATCGCTAGAATAGAATAAGTCAATACCAAAAAAATATTTACATATATAAAAGTGCGTTATCTGCGGAGTGACGCTCGCGGACCGCGTTCGTAATACCGAAGTAAGAAAGAGAGTTGGTCTGAAAGAGAGTGTCGGGGTGAAGGTAAGGAAAGGAGTGCTCCGGTGGTTCGGGCATGTGGAAAGAATGCATGATGAAAGAATGACTAAACAGATATACAATGCAAAAGTGGATGGATGCAGAAGTCGTGAAAGGTCACGATACACCTTCCATGATCAAATTGATCGTGTACTAGCAGAAGGTGATGTCAGGAGCCTTAAGAACAGACGAGCGGGCATGACAAGAGTTATGAATGTCAAAGAAGCAAGGGAGGTGTGTAAGAATAAGCCTGAATGGCGCTCTGTTGTTCGTGCCTACCCCGCAAGGGAACTGGCAAATTATGAATGACATTACAACGATCATTTTAAATATTATATTAAGGTTAGGTGTCTTTTTACTGCTAGATATCACTAGTCGCGATTCATCCTTATTTTACGTACATGATGTTTATGAAATATTACGTATATAATTAATCTTTGAACGATCCGTCGCTCCATCTATATTTGAGAAGTTTTTTGGAGTTAAGTATTTCACTGAGCATTTATCAATCTCAGTATTCCTGTTCTATGGTTATTAATACGTATTTAAAAATTCTAAGGTTGAATTAATGTAAAAAGTACTCATAATTTTTATTCAAAATAAATAAATCAATTTTGTACAAGCTCGTGTAATTTACAACGCTTACAACAGAGAGAAAGTAATTAATCCAACATTTTACATATAGTTCTTTTAGATTATAATTAGAATTCCAACCCTAGGCTGATTAACTTAAAGCTAGTAAGGAAAGGGTAGAAGTTGCACCACGAGAAATATTTAATTTAATTTATTAAATTTGCACCATTACGTGTAGGTAGGAATTTTTTGTTACAAAATCAAATTTGTTGGTGTTGCCAACATAGGTCACCTATGGGTATGGTGCCCAGTTATTTTACCTCGTTGAAACGCCATCTATACTAATCCGTTGTGCAAGAAAGCTAAGGCCAGTTATGTAGTCGATTACTGTCAAGTTTCTATTTGCTCTTTTGCACAAATAGTAGACGCTATTTATAGAAAATTTACTTGAAAATTAAGTTTATGTAAATAGGAACTGACCATAAGTGCTTTATAAATTTAGAAGTTCAATCAAATACTAAATAATACAGTTCCAAAATATCGAAACTAGATATAAAAGATCATTGTATGTTGTTCATGAGTCTAATGACTGTTGTATGTCGAGGAGTGAGAAGTTATTTGTTTTAAGCGACGTTTTGTGACAAACAAAATATGTTGGGTCTTTTTCATCTTTTTTTATTTCCTAAGTTTGAAACATTAATTTCAAACTTAGGTAATAAAAAGAATCTGATATCCAATTAAAATCTATAGATTTCTTTTAAATATAGTTCATACGTTCGACTATTACACATAATTAAAACTTAGTTTTAACAGTTTTAAGCGCGGCATGTTTTTCCAAGTTTCGGCCGCTTTTCAGTAGCCGTGAACACTGAAGACAATTGTTAAAAATTAACAAGTTTGCGGTAGGCTAAAGAATAACTTTAATATTACTCATTGACAGTTGACAATTTGTCTTCCGTGACGGCTACTGAAAAGTGGCTGAATCGTTGAAATAAAAATCAAATAAAATACTGCGTTTAAAACCGGTACAACTAGTTTTAATTATAGTATATAGTTGTTAATTTGCGTTCTTTGGAAATTAAAATTTGAAAGTTTTCTACCGAGAGATTTTCCAGATGTCGCTTAAACCATATAGTTTTTTACCCCTCGATATGAAATTATACCATGTTGGGCGCTGTTTAGAATTTGTAATAAGTTGCCTTTGATCCACTAGAACGTCTGGGATATTACAGGACGCAACAAAATAAAATCGCCTCGCTTCTTGGGTACTACATGCAACTTTGGAACAAAACTAAACTTAACAGCTAAAATAGCTAAAGAACAAGACATTATAACTAATGTCCTGAATAGTGGGGACTTTCTGCCCAGATCATTTCTATCTGCCAGATGTTCTAGTGGTTATAATCTGAAATTTATTAATGTTTAAATTAAAAACAAATAGATACCATCGTCATAGAATATCTAGTAGCTGTATACACACTATTGTAATGTAAGTAAAAATGGAAAAAAAAGACTTCTTTTGGGTTAAATTTTCTTTGAATAATGAGTGCAATTATTTTTGTATTTTCTTAAAATTTTAATTTTCATTTATCGAAATTAGTGTGTGTATAGTGAGTAGTACATGTTTAGAGGCATGTTTGTTGTCTTTTAGATATTCAGACCCCTCCAAAGCGTCGTTAGGATGAAGATAATACTATAAGTTTGTTTTAATGGTAATTTAATTTACTAATTTTTGCAATTTTCTTTGTTACAGCGGCCCAGATTCCACAGAGAGGCAGTGAGTATAGTTTATTTTTATAGGTCCCATTTCGATTAAATCTTAGTTTTAATTACGTGAACCAGTCGCGAAAAATTCAGAAAATACTAGATTTTTTTGCAATAAATTACATCAGTCATCAATCATCAATAGTCATCCCAGTGCTGGGGGGCTGATAAGAATATTGTTACAATTATCACGTGCTAACAGCGGTGAAGGAAAACATCGCGATGAAACCTGCACATCGAGATAATCGATCTGTCAAACCTGCCAAGCCGCCTTGGAAAAGCGTGGCGGGTGTACTGTACGATCCGCTATAGTGGATGGCCCGAGTCCAGCAGTGGGCCGTTTTTAGGCTGTTATTATAGGCGAAAGAAAAGTAGTTGAGAAGCTTTCCCTACGGAAGCATAGCGGCTCGAAGAAGCGAGGGTGATAAATGTGAAATGAATAAAATAATTAATTTTCTGCTGTAACCGTTGGCATTCTAGGTTGCAAACGCAAGGAGGATATGGGTTCGGATACTCTGCCTTCCCCGAAGAAGCCGCGTTTGGTTTTCACAGACCTCCAGCGGCGTACTCTACAGGCTATTTTTAAGGTAATTCTTCTTTTTTTTATTGTGGTGCTGGCAGACAGATAGAAGACCCACCCGATGGAAAGTGGTCACTGTCGCCTGTAGACGTTTGCAACACTAGGGCGAAGCTATCGCCTTTTCAGATTTTAAGTAAGAGGGGATCGGACTTATCCCATCCCCTCTAACTTTAGGTCTGTGACTTATCACGGTGGGCAAACTCACAAACCTAATAGACGTCACGCTTTCGCGGTCTATTGAGGTCAATAAATAGGCTGATGATTATAACCAATGCCTTAATAATAATTTAAATGTTAAAACATGTTAATTTTAAAATGAAGTCTGGCAACACTAAAAATAATTATTTTCATATGTGACAACATTGATTAATAAAAAATTATCTTCAACTAAAAATGGCTTCCTTATTTTATGTCCCCCGAAATTCTTCACTTTGCTAAAATATCTAATAAAGTACTGGTCCTTCGAGCCGGATATGAATCAACGTAGCTTTTGAAGTGGAACTTCTTTAGAAGCGTTCTGATTTGAAATTCGGATGAAACGAAAGAGCAACACTAAAAAGAGATACACATAAAATTCAACCTTGTTTAATTTGAAATAAAACCTTTTTCTTTTTACCCGTTAGTATTAATTTTCACTTTAAATAAAACTTAAAATATTTGCCCCGTACAAAACTTCTAGTTCGAAAAGGTTCGTTAAGAATTGGATGTGATCGGCGTCGGTCACCTCATTTTACTAGCAGTCGTACATGTCATATTGTCCCTCTTTGTTATGTGAATATCCGTAGAAGCGTTATTGTGCTGTTGTCCTTGTTCCGTCCTTCCTCTTACATTTGACACGTGAGTAGTAGCAGGGCAAAATTTTTGAAGTAGCACAAATTTAAATTTTGAGGCGTATAAGTACAAATCCTGCCTGCGGGGAACAACAATAGCCTCGCTGGAAGATCTTTCTTTGAGACGGAGGAGCATTCCAGCTCATTTCTCCTCCTCCATTCTATACGGGTCACCCTAAACTGCTGTCCCACGTCTAACGAACATTCAACCTTCACTTTAGTTACTTTCAATCTTCAATAACTTCTTTCAACCTTTTTTTTTATACAGGGGAAATCCGTTTGAGGACCGTAGGCCTCGAGGGGGAAACCGAGGGGGAAAGGTTGCGGCCCGTGAGTGGGATTCGCCAGGTCGGGGTGGCACTAGCACCCCACGTTGAGATGTGAGATGCTATTGCCACGCCGCGGTTAGGGATACCCACTAAAACCCCTGTCCGATCCCAAGCGTCCTTTGTCCGGGCTGTGGGCTCGCTCGCGCATTCACCACCAGCCCGGACGGACGGCGGCCAGCCCCTTTGCGGGCTGGCCTCACCATTTGGTAGCCGGAGATCTGGGTCTCTCCGGCTCCTCTACGTCACCACGAGGTGAGAGGGGCCGCGCGGATCGGCGCGCGTCCCTCCTTTCCGGCCTTTATCTGCGGGCGGGTCCGGTTTCCCCGAAGGTCGCCCGCACGGCCGTAGCCTACCGCGGCTGGAGGTCGTCATGGACGACCCTCCGACGCCGCCGCCGGCTCTGGCGGGAGGGGAGCGTAGCGAATTGCTCCCTCTCCCGCTCCGCCGCCTACTTTGCGGAGATGACGGTAACTTCTTTTAACCTTCAATCAAGTATCATCAACTTTCAATAACTTCAAGAACCCTATGCGGGTCACCCTAAGCTGGGCCGGCCTTCAGACAGGAGTGGTTCTGGATGTGTCTCCACGAATCGCAATGTGCGTTTTGTTATATCGAAAGCTCCGGAGAGCGTTTTAAAAAAAAGCTTTTTCTGAATTAACACTATTTAGTTATAATAAATCTAAAATATACACTTTTGAATAGAATTCACAATTGCATTTAAATACGGAATAGAAATTGGAACAGAGATTGAGTTCCAGAAACAGAGGTCCGATCAGGACGGAGGATGGAGATGAACTGCTTGTCAGTTGAAACCGTTGGTGAGATCTGCCGAGCAAAACAGGATGGAAACATGATCCTTGGATCACGTTTCTTTATATTTTTGTTATTTCCTTTCAACGGACGGTTATAACAGTTCGAAGTGTCGATGTTCAAATGTGTCCTGCAGTTCACACTATGACGCGGAGTTAACTGCGTTCGCCACTTGCGAACCACCCGGTAATCACGTCGGGGTCACCAATTTAGAGAGATCCCGAGTAGGGGAAGAGCGAGATGGAATGCTCCTCCGTCTCAAAGGAAGATCTTTCAACGAGGCTATTGTTGTTCCTCGCAGGCCTAGGCCCTTCTATTACTGTTGGAAATTTTCTATATACTCTTTGTACGTTTTGGGAATCGTTTGCGTCCTCAATTATTGTACTGCGCCATCTATTGGCTTGTAAGTGTTCCACTACATTGATTTTGACGAGATAGTAATAGAGCAAAATTGGGCCCCAAAGAGGAGGAATGGCATAGCTGGGATGTGGGAAATTGAACGTGGGAATGTAATACTGAAGATAGGATAGCTAGTGGGGAAAGTAGGTTATCGGAACTCCCACGCAACGTATGAAGCACACTTAGCTCAAGACTGGCTGGTTGAGGCCGATATTCTGCGAGAGTCTAATATCACACCAATCGAACCGAACCTAAGAGTCTGTAATCAAGCATAGCTCTACCACGTGCTCTCATCTTTTCCCAATTGTATGGGCTCAACAAATGCTGTGTCTTTTTCCATATCACATCGCATATCTTCGTAATTCAGTTTCTCATACAATTCATTGATCTTTGTTGACTCATAGTTTAATCGTTTTAGGGTAACTTCTTTTACTTTGTTTAAAAATTTAAAACTATCTGGATCAGAAGACTGTACTTGATTACAAGTGTATTGTAAGCCTAGTATAGGTCTCCTAACCTTTTCTCTTGCGTAAAATTCAGGCGCAATTTTGTATGGGAATGACTTACGCCATCTCGTGAGCGTGAAGGAAAACATAAACCGTGCAAAAACAGGTAATACAGAAAACAAGTCAATATATTGCGGAAATTATGGTCACGCCTGTTGCCGAATAATATGAGAATTAATTAAATCACTAAGGGCCTTACTTATAATCGTTTCTTAAATTTAAAGAAACTGCTCAGCAACTGATTAGTGAAAATTTTACCCATAAACTCGTCTTTAGCCGAATATTTTGCGTACAACCTACGTTAATCATTCAAATTTTCTTTTATTTGTGCTCCTCTTAGGTAAACAACAGGTAATACACGTTTATACGTGAAAAAAAAGATATTCATTCTCTGGGTCTGATTCTGATTCTCTTACTTAAGAGATGCCTAATCGTTTTTTAACGAGATTATTATAAGTAAGGCCGTAATAATTTACAAGTTATTTAAGAGTTAAAAAGAAAATACATTAACCAAGAAAACATAATTTTTCGGGCAGTCTTATAAAATATTATTATTATCCCGTTTGCAGGAAACAAAGAGGCCGTCGAAAGAAATGCAAGTAACAATAGCAAGACAGCTGGGTCTTGAGCCAACAACAGTTGGGAACTTCTTCATGAATGCCAGAAGACGTTCGATGGACAAGTGGAAAGACGACGATGCGCCATCCACAGACTTAGATCAACAATGCGAACAGGATATGGAGCATGTTCCGAGTTTAGATTCAGCTGATTCTGAAGAAGATCATGACGATCAAGACGATCATCTGTTGTGACGCCGTGTTGCTCACCAGCAGCTGTTAGTGCTATGAAAGACGCTTGGAGTTGTTCGAGGTTTCGGGTGCTGTGATGCTGGTTAGTTATATCATGTAGGATATCATTCTTATTAAATATTTCAAGGTCATAAATAATCAGATTAACAACTATATCTTCATCGATCGACTGATAAGTGCGTTTTTAACTTAATTTTAAAATCTGGTTTTTAAGTTAATTTTAAAAACGATTCTCCAAAGTCGACCGCTTTAGGCTCTCAGAAATAAAAAGTAAAATCAAAGAAGCACTTGAAATCGTTAAACTAACCAGTGAATGTAATGGAAATGGATTTAGTAATCTATAGATTGAAGCTCAACGCGAAATGATTTAAGATTAAGTTCATGAAGGTTACCATACCACAATCTCTAAATGTCTATAGCTGTAGGTAAAATGAATGATAAAGAAAAAACAATCTTCTTGTGTAAGGAATTAGCCTTCTTTGTTTTCTTAATATGTCAGATCGTAAACAGAATTAAGGACTGTAATGTCGTTTAGAATTTCTTTACAAATTCTGATAAATACGAGTAAAATTAAAGTCTGGTAAAAGTTAATCTAATAAGCACAAAGATTGTTACTGACATACAAGCAAGATAGTAAAGCTTGAGATAAGAAAACTTTTAATTGAGAATTTTCACTGAATTTACATATATTAGCTACTACCGTTCTCATTGACACTTTAAAGCAAAATAGAAATTCATTTGAAAATTCTATAATTGCTATTACGTCAGGTTCAACAACTGCATTGGCTCTTGTCTTTTAATCTGAATACATCAGATCTCTTACCAATGAGTATACAAATATACGTATTATAAATACCTAGTAAATGTTTACAGTGTTATTGATTGATGTTATCCATTGTAATATACACATGTCGAAAATGTTCGGATGTAATATAAAATACATTAGTATCATTGATGTTTCGTAGTATCTATGACTTGAAAGCTTATTTGTATTTTCTTATGAACATACATTGTTGGAAGTGTGATGAGCATTTATAGCATCTGGATGTTAAAGCAGATTTACATTGGCTAGGGAAAAAAATTAAGCAACAGTATAAAATAGCACATTTACTTAGAAATTATGTAGAATCCATACTTTTTTATATGGCGTACAGTAGATGATGTTTCAGTAGATAAATCCATAGATAACTTCTTTAGGGTTGACTGAAATAAAAACATTGAGAACAATATCTACATAACATCTAAGAAATAATTTAAAAGATTAGCTATTGATATTTTTGCCTGACTCTTTATTAAAAAATATTGTAGGATTTTGCAAAAAATGGCGGTGAGCCTCAATTAAAAAACTAATCCCTTATAAGATTTATTTCAAAGGTGTTAAAATTGACATAACATGTACTATACTACAAATAAATATTATTGGGAATTTATAGAATATAACGCCATCTACATACAGCAAGGTGAATTATTTGAATTCAATAATTTAGCAAATGTAAATCTGCTTTTAGACTAAGCGCATACTTGTAGTTTGGCGATATAATCGAAACTTATAAAAACATTCCGAATGTCATATGAATAAAACGAGAATTCTATAAACAGTTAGTGTGCGCTTAGCCTTACTGTATCAAAAAGAAAGTATCCTCATAAGTTCTTTTGTAAAAACAAGCATTCTGGTGTCACTTTCGAAACCATAGACAACTTCAAGCTTTGAACATTTGTACAGTCTTAAAGATAGTGATAATAATATTGTAATTATAAGAACACTAGTGCGTTACCAGCGTCAAAACACTTATTACACTTTGCTAATTTAGGAACCCGCACTTACATCAGGGTATAAGAACAAAAAGGGAGACACTTTACTATCACCTTATTTACTTTGGTCCCTAAATCAGTATAGTGTAATAATTGTTTTAAGGTGCATATACACTGAGCGTTTGAACGCTACGAGTTCCACGTTGCGGTTGTAGTTGTAATTGTGAAGATGTAGATGTAAATTATAATAAAGTTATTAGACATTCTTTCCGTCATAAGTTAAGACGTTTTAGCTTGTGATACAACGACAAATGACGGTTAGATTTGAAATCAACATTAAAAACAATAGTGTACAGCAGTTTAAATATAAGTCTATGTAATTAGATGGTATAACATAGATAATATTAGGAAAAGGTTTTAATTCAGGCTCCTTTTTTCTTTCATCATTATTTGGCGTCGGCATAATATGACTTTCCGATCCATACTCTTTTATTTTGGCATATATTCTCGGTCATAAAACAAATCATCATCTATCTCTTTTTAGGTCTACGTTTAAATTTGTATCCGTCAATTCTTTAGTTTGAGACTCGATCCAGGATAAAAATTATCACATATTATTTTTTATGTAACCCTGAAATTTGTAATCAATATATTAAATTATATGTTGATAATGTAACGTAATTTTCTACCTTACTTAAGTAAGGCTGCGTTTTCATGTAAGAACAAAAGCGGAGCGGAACAAAAGTGGCGTGTTTTCTTGTATAGTAATGTCATCGGTTCGCTCCCGTTGTTAATAGGAAGCATCCAATTAATACAATACGCATATAGATGCGTATTGTATAACCTCGCCCTAGCTGCGTCTGTTCCGCTTCTACTGTTAATTTTTGACGCGAGTTAATTAATACGGTTTTTTAAAAGCAGCGTCTGAACGCTTAGTGTGAATGCACTTTATTTGTATTTATAGATGATGATCTCTTTTTAATCATTACTAGTCAGAAATGATGTAGTCATTTTTTTTAGTATTTAGTTTGAGTACTGGGTTTTGTTTTTGTTAATTTTAAGGAATTTGTGTAATTAATATCGCTGTAGAACTCAGGCGCTTGTTATGTAAAAGAATGTCTGTTTTCTGTTTTCATTGCACCCAAATTATTGATTTAAACTTCGGGTTCAATTCCTGGCATGGTAAATTGCGGAAACGAACTTTCTGCTATTTACTATGGTCTGGGTGTCTGGGACCGGTCCCAGAGTGATCCGTTGTATATCACCCATAACGCAAGCATAATTATTTTACACATATTTATTTGGTTTCAAATTCTTTACATTTTTCTTTAAATACATACTAAAAAAAATGTAAAATATCGATGTCCGCCGGCAGCAGGGCCTAGGGTCCAAGCTGCCGGTGGTTAAGGCTCCAGAGACAGGAACTTCCTCACGATGCGGGTCGTGTCCAGAAGGGCTGCCTTCTGCATCCGACCCTTCACCCAGATACCAAGCGAGAGCTTTTCAAGGTGCCGGTCAAGGCTCTTCGCTAGTCCATTCACTGATACCACTATCAGTAATATTTAATTAAATAATAAGTGATATTTTTTAAATACATTTTTGCTCTGGTATTAAGTTTGTAGAGTATTACAGCGCCTGTTTGCTCAAGTGATGACAATGTTAGATAAATGGTATTGCTAAATAGTATATCCAAATTTAGCTGAAATATCCGATGAGATCGGATCGCAAATTTTTATTTCAAACAAAACATTCCTGTACAATTAATTGTAGTAATAACTAGTATTTTATTTATTAAGATTTTGCTACTGTTGAAACAATTTGAACGGATTTTTTATACGTTGTTCTGAAGTTATGATCAAATTGCAGCGATCGTTTTCATAATATCAGAAAAAAATTCAAACCGAAGTCAGGTTTTATAAAATAATTTTTAATGTTTTATGTAAACTAATAGTCGCGGATACAAAAAAAACCCAGTTAGTAATACATTTTTGAGAATCATCAAATCGACATATTTTATCCTTGCTACCCCTGTTAGCTACCACAATGGAGTTTTAGTACAGAAAATTGTTGGCCGTCTCATAAAAATGAAGCTACTCACGAAAAATTAGCTTGATAGTAATCAAGTGCAAAAATGGTCCCTGGATCCTGGACTATAATAATCTCCATATAAAAAGTTTTAATAACATTCAAGAGTCCCAAATAAGTCTCGTTAAAATAATTTTCATATTATTAATAATAGTAATAATTAACAAGCTCCAGGGGTGGAAGTGATAAATGGCATCACGTCAGAAGTAGCTTCGGTGAACCTGCAGCACACCTCCCTTAGACCCTTTAGCCAGGCTATAAGGCCGTCGCCCGCATCTAAAGCCGCTGAGTAGGGGGCGCGTCGGTGCCCGCGCGCGCCCCTCTCAAACACGAGCATGGAGAGGCCCGTCCCTTGCTGGGGTGGGCCCACGCCAGCCGGGGTCGCGGAAGAAAAGCTCACGCATATCCCGTGACCCCGGCTCATGGCGTCAGGTGGCACCAAGGGGTTTTAGTGGGTATTCCGGCTTCTCTAGCCGGCGAGTCCCACACTCCCCCGCCGAAGTCTAGACCCTTTAGCCACTCGCACCTATGATGCCCCTGTCTTCTATGGCATTTTTAGGTGCCTATGCAAGGAGTAGCGAGTCACCATCTACCCATTTTTCCATGTCAATGAAACGCCATTATCCCCATATTCCCAGACCCCTAGTACCACTAACAGTTCACCCCATTAGCCCGGTACTTTTTGTTCTCATTCCCCACAATAGTCCTACACTGGCCGGGGCTTGTCCTTGGGTGCATTATTATATGGTGTAGACAGGGATAATCGCCGGTTAGTTACGGCACATTTACATTAAATTTGTCAAGGGTCCTCTACGTGTTGGCCTTCCCATGGCCCCACGCAAGTCCTCTAAAAGTCCGCGTCATTTTTATGGCCCGTAGTCTTGAAAGATATCCAGTATAATTATTAATATTATTATTAACAATTATTATTTACTTTTTTATAATGGTAACATTATTTTAGCAATAATAAAAATGTAATGATATATTCAGAACAATTAAAATTATTTAATAGTATGTAGACTTTGAATAATTTTTCATTATGAATGAATAGAATTAACACTATTTTGCTAATATGAATTAAAGTATTTATTATTTAAGTTAACTATACTTAGCACTCGCTGCAAAATGGTCGAAACATCAGAACTAAAAATGTCAAAAATCAATTTAAATATGTATTTAAAATCCGTTAAATAGTAGTTTTGCTTATTAGTATAGTATGATTGTTTTTATCTAGTCACAGAGATCTCGAGGCACATTCCAAGTTTTTTTAGTACAGTCAAACATGATTTATTCAGATTTGAGTTACCTTAGACTAATCCAGTCGTGTTGTGAGCTTTGCATTTGGCAACTTTAGATCTGAGATCTATAGCTTAGAATAATAATTAAAGCAATAGAAATCGTATAAAAATACTGGCAGAGTACATACGTTCGAAGTGTTTTTGTTTATGGCGTTGAAGCGTGCTAGAAAGAGATGCGTATACAGCCGTACCTTTTTATTTACAAGGCTGTTATTAGTTTAAAGTGAGACAATGATACTTCACTGTCCTGCTTTGAATTGGTGACAACGATATTAAGTTGGTCTTGTTTTTTACTAACACAATTAGAGCAACATTATTACTCATAGCAAACAAGAAAAATCTAGGACTTTTGGTTAGTTGCTAAAGTTTTTTGAGAACTAAATCTGTAGTTTTAGTTAGTTATTGTCCTGAGTTAAATCTTTTCATACTACTTTATTTTGATTATTTAAGAGATTTGTTTTAGTACAATGAAGAAATTAATAGATAATCCAATACGATAAAAGAAAACTTATTTGTATTGTATTCTACCCATTGTCTCTCAAGACTATGAGTAGAATACTGAGCCTAGATCACCGTCTTCTATGGGTAAGGCGCCCAGAAAGCTGGCTACGTTTCCTCGCTGGATCACCATACTAATCCGTTGCCCGAGGTAAGCACCAGCCTTCTGATTACCTGAAGAGTCAATGAGTCATTTGATAAATTTTGGTAGAGGCTCACGGCCTCAGGATATCACGGTCCAAGCGTCTCGACAGCAAACGGCACAAACATATAACTCTCACTGAGGGTTATATATTTGCACCGCTTGAGTGATTCAGCTGTTTCCGCTCGAAGGGATAGAGTTTATGTCAATTAAGTTATAACTTATAAGTTGACTTACCATGCCTTTCATTTTTGGTCCAAAAAAGTATGTTTTATATATTGAATTTATAGTAATAATAGTGCGATCCATAGAATCATTCCTCTTAATGTTTTAAGTAAAACTCAAATCCGAATAAATTGACGCGTATTGTTAAAATAATTGTTTTAGACAACATTAATATTACCATAAAGGCAAATTTGTGCGTGATATTACTTAAATATAGGTAGGTACCTACATAAAATAAAAAAAAGTATTTAAGTGATGCTTTGTTAGTTAAGGATAAGTATTCTAGTCCAAAGTTGTGCAAATTATGGATTGTGAAAAAACGACTCACTTATAAGTGAGTTATTTTTAGTGAAACTCACTCAGTGACTGCTCTGACATCCTACGTACAAGGTGATGAGTGAGTTTTCAAATTACGGGCAATTTTACACTGGATTCGGTGTTCGATTTAGTGAGTTTTGCAAAAATATGAGTGAGTTAAATAAAATATGAACTCTCACATTATTACATAAACTTAAATAAAAATTAATAACACTTAGTTGAAAAATGTAACTGTCGGGTTAAAGCAGAACTACGTTGATACAGGGATCTTATCCCTAATTCCGGGAAGAAAGAGTTAGAATTCATTTAAGCTACGCCGACCCGTTGTTCCGGGTCTCTAAATAAGTGTAGTGTAATAAGTGTCTATTAACTACGTGAGGCGTTTTTGGCGATTTTGCAACTTCTCTCTTTTCTCGTTTCGGTGAGATATTGCGGGATTTGGCTGAATCCGCCAAATCCCCGTCCCACAATCTCACGTAAGGGTTATCAAGATGTGTGTTTCTAGTGTCCATGTCAGACATATATCGACGGGTCCAAGGTTATTTGTTTTAAGCGACATTTGCGAAATTGTGTCGATAGAGGAGTTTGAAGTTTCAATGACCCACAAAAAGACTTCATTAGTAAACTACATATTATATTTACAAAAGAAAAAAATCTGTAGTTTTTAGTTGGAAACCAGGTTCATTAGAATTCCTTCAGTTTGAGACATTAGGATGCAAGAAAACCATCAAGTCAATTCTGTCACAAAATGTCGCTTAAAACAAATAGCCTTTCACCCCTCGATATTATGTCAGAGGTAAAATAAATGTGAACGGTGAGCACTTAGCTGGCGCCTAAACAATCGAAGGGCTACTGAACTTATTTGTGACATTCGCAAAATCACGACAAACATTATTATGCATGTAAGATTTAGCCATAACGAAATATGTTATATTTAATTTAACTCAATTCGACATATTTTCTTGGGGAAAAAATTATGTGAAATTCGACGAGATTCGGCTCGACTCCTAGCCCTCTTGAAACGCCTCACGTAATTAACGGACGCCCCCTTCCGTTATGTCACAGATAAATAAGCTGTATTATTTGTACTGTATACAATATACATGACAAGAGTTATGAATGTCAAAGAAGCAAGTGAGGTGTGTAAGAATGGGCCTAAATGGCGCTCTGTTGTTCGTGCCTGCCCCGCAAGGGAACTGGCGTGAAGTTATGTATGTATGTACCATATACATATACATTTGTCGGTAGGGATCTTGAGCCACCGGTGGAATAGTTGAAATAGCTTTGCACAATGAGGGTAGCCAATGTGAGGTGAAGAATCGGCTAGGAGGTATGAGATAGGTAACTGGAATAGGGTGATGGAATAGAGTGAGAGAATCAGCTCAAGGTAACTGTTTCGAGCCAATATTCTGTGGCAGCGTATCATACTAGTGAATACAGTATCGCTCTAATACGTTAAACCACCGCTTGTCAATTTAAACTTACTCGTGTGAAACAGTAGAAACTCAAGATGTTTTTTGTTACGCTCACACTTATGTATTCTGTATTACTTTATATGAATAAGAGAGCTGTTACTAAGCTCTTATTTTAGCATTATTCTATACCTTTGGTTATTCGAAATTTAAAATTCAGCAGAACAACGTAACTATCGCTGAATTCGACTTTATTCAATATCTAGTATCTGTAATGAAAATGTATATTTAAAATAGAAATAATACGATTAATATAATTATTATTTAAGATATTTATTTTTTAAATTTCTCTAGTCGCTATTATTGTGTAAATTGTCTTGTCACCAAAGATTATTTTTAATCTGTGCAATTTTTTTATCTGTGTTTAATTTTTCAATATTCTAGAATGGAAGGTTTTTTTTAAGTTTTTTATGAGACTTATTATTTGTATCCCCAGTCATATTATTTTATAGCTTTATGGTTATTAGAGAAGCAACAAATTGGAGGCTTTATCATTTACAATCATTTATTGTGTAGTCTAAAGTTTATCTTGAAGCATTTTTTTGAAGTGAAACTTCTTTAGAATCGTTGTGATTTGAAAATCGATGAAACGAAAATAAGCGACACTAAAAGGAGATGAACACATAAATTCAATCTTATTTAAATCGAAATAAAACATATTTTTCTTTACCCGTTAATTTATTTTCAATTTAAATAAAACTTAAAAGAATTCAAATGAATTTTAGTTCTATCTGTATGGTGTTAAGGCAGATATTCTTTTGTACGTAGATTAAAGAAAATTGTGCGTAACCGTGCATTGAATTTTGAAATTTATGCTAATGATTTAAAGTGTAATTTCGATTGAAATTATAATATGTTGACGAATGTAGGCTGAAGGAATGATATATTTATATTAATAAAAGTTGAGAAGAGTTGTCTGTGACTATATTCTCTGAAGTTTCACTTCTACTGCGTGTGAACTGCACACACATACAATTTTTTACTGATTTTCTCATTAAAGACTACTACTTCTATCTATATACTTAAAACTTTTTGATGATGATGATTTGATGATTAGATCCAATTTCTTTACTAGATGTCACTAGTAGGTTAGTTCTAATTATCTCTTTTCGATTGTATAACCCTTATGATTTTTGTGGAACTAAAGGTATTTTTAATTTATGATTGATGTCAGTTTCAAAAGTATGTTTTAAATACTAAGATGTTGATTGAAAGTATTATTTGTGATTTTTCTATAAAATCAAGAACGAATTAGTGGCGTCTAGAGATTCCACAAATATTCGGTTTATAGTATTCGCCCAAATAGTATGTAGTATTCGGCCTAATACCGAATACCAAATGTTATAACTACAGATGCCACGAATGTTCAACCTGGCCGAATATTACGCAGTAATCGGCTGAATACTGAGTGAAGCCGAATTCGTGACATCTCTAGCTGACGCCAACCGGGATTGCAGAGTGTGTTACGAGTTATGCTTCTTTGCTGAGATGCGGAAGCACGATACAATAAATTCTATTTAAAAGAACAGGCATTAAGGGCCATTCACATGGGAAGAGTTTCTTGACTCGAAGGTACGACTGTCGAAAGCAAGAAAAAAAATGTAAACTGAACATACGATATCGTACGTGAAAGAGCGATAATCGCTTGATTGTATTACGAGTTCAGCTAGTCACCACTCGCAAGTATGAGTGTAGTGCGCGAGTGTGATTTAATATCTATGCTTTTCTAAGAAAATGTTTAATTAGTGGATAGAAAGAGGAAACACTCGTAACTTCTATAAAGTTTAATGAATTGAATGAAATTAATTTTGTCAGCAGATTCAAATTTATATGATTCTTGTGTCATTTTGGAGAAAAATGCCGTGTTAATCACCGAGCTCAAATGGCAAGTCTCGCATTCAACTCGTTAAAATTGATTTGTATTATACTCGCATGAATTTGAAAAAATGTTATACGGGATCTGGTTTAGACAGTTGAGAAATCGTAAGCAAATATGTTAATGCGATTTGTGTCGTAATGTAAACAAAACTATTGATGATAATTACCTTACGATTATCGTATGACAAATTCGTAGGCGAGTTTATGTTTATTGTGTGAATATAGACATGTCAATGAGATTGTTGTCTAAAGAGTATCGCCTACGAAAATGGTATACGAGTTCTCGCCCCGAAACGTGCGATAAACTTTCTCCATGTAAATGGCCCTTTAAAATAACATCTTATCATTCTACTTCTAAAATAACATGATAGAAGTAATTTTGATTAATGTTTAAACAATACTGATTGCGCTATTTGACTGCTTTTAATTAGTTGTACTTACTTATGACGTCATAAGTATGTACGCTCGTAGGAAATACATGACACTGAGACGTTTTGTAAGATGATAAGGGATACGTTCCATTAAACGCTCACGACCTAGATTTACCCCCGGTCCACTTGCTGGCGAACGTTACAATCTTAAATTCAAGTGGAATGGATTATAGAGCGTTTTATGTGTTGATGAAAACGAATTGAAATTCTCGAATTCTAAAAGGTATTTTTCTGTGGTCGTCGTTAAGTTTAAAAAAAAACTGCGCCAAATTTCTCAACGTCCACTTCGACCCACCTCTTGAGATGGGTTGCTGCGAACTCATCGTGGGCGAAAATTATAACGTCATTAGTGACGTTTAACGTCACGACCAGGAGCATTTTGAGAGTTGTGAGCGTCTAGTGGAACGCGTCCAAAAATATCTCAGTTGATTTGACTGTCCGCTCCTCTATTATCATTCTTTAGTATTCTTCTTCTGTGGAAATGCTTTGAACCGGTTTTATAATCAACCGGTTTTAATCGTTTATAACCGGTTTTAGCTAACTATTTCCTTCGGAGTGTAAACTTCAAAGAGAGTTTTATAAACCAATTTATTCAGTGAGAAGAGAAAGTATCATTCTATTTCCCTCAACGCGTTTGTGTGCGATTGAAAACTTGCACCACATGGTTGTGCTTTGCAAGTGTGCAGCAAAAAACCTGTTTAACGAACTTTTGTTACCAAAAACCGGTTGATTGAATTTAAACTGAGAAACCGAAAAGAAAAGGTCGTATGTACTTAGGCTATAACCGGTTCGACTTTTACCGGTTTCCAAGCCACCCTCCATGCTAATATCTTTTACTTGTTGTAGTTACATATTTTAATGGGTGACACCCATTCCTTGTAATCTTGGATAATAATATAAATGTGACACACGGATGTATGTATATCATAGATGAATTTTATGGTATATAAAATTAAATGTAAAAGACAATTATTTGAGGATGCATTATTTTTATGCGTGTAATTTATAGGACGCTTGAAGATGTAAATAGATGGTGATTGTAAATGTAAGGAATAAATGTAAATTTTACATAGAATTTGTGTTTTTTTATTTATTTAATAAAACTAAGTTTTAACGGTTTTAAGCGCGGTAATTTATTTGATTTTTGTTTTTCCGACACTTTTCAGTGGCCATGATAATGGAAGACAAGGATGTCAAGTGTCAACGAGTATTGTTAAAGTTTTATTTAGCCTACCGCCAACTTGTTCATTTTTATTATTTAGTTTTAATTTTGTTTATTATTTACTCTATGGGAGCCTAATCTAATTTACCACCGCTTCGCAAATGTTATGGCTTGAAGAGAAGAAGCGGCGCAAGAAACTCTTCAGCAAACATGCCTAACTCTAATAATTTTATATAATATTAAAATGGCTGGGAGGTAAAATAATAGTACATTATGGTACTAGTGTGTAACATTGGTGATTACCGCCGAGGCGCCATTGAGACGAGCCGTAGGCGAGGGTCTTAAGAGAGCCGAGGACGGTAATCATTAATACACACGTGTATCATACGACGTTTTTCAACACACTTGTGAATAAAATAACAACAAAAACTCATTTTATTTAGTAGATAAAAAAAAGTTATATATGAGTGAAAGTTTTATTTATTAAACACGTACGAGTTAAAATTATCTATTTAAATAAGAAGTTGCATGAAATGAGCAAGCAATAGGAACATTAATTTATTTGTTCTATAGAACACGATCTTTTTTTTTTGAATAAAAACTTTTTAAGAACATAGCAACTCAACTAATAGAATTTAAAAAAAAAATCTATGACTCACTAGTGAGTTTGCTGTTTTTGGTCTTAATAGTTTTGATGATCGGATCCCAAACAGGTGGTACTTGCCAACCATCTTCTCTATTGAAATTTGGGTGTTTTCGATTTGAATATCCTCACGCATCATTCGTTTTTTATTGCTGGAGTACAGCAGACCGACTGACGGCTCACCTGATGACACTTTTGGTAACCACACCAAAGGTGCTTGGTGACGCCCTCTAGCGATATTGGTTAGTTTATAGATAACTTTACTTCATACGTCACTGCGGCTGCCAGTAGATGGTGCCTGGACTTTTTTTGAATTCTTGTACGTTACATACACACATAGGCGTCGTCGTTGGTCGTTGCTGTACTTTTCGAATAGGCGCACGTCAATAAATAATAATTTTACATGCCAGCAAAAGTGAATACACACCTGCCTGCCAATAAAGCACAGTTTATTACCTTCCTGTAGTTAGACTTCTTTTGTTTACTTAGAAAAACAGTCTATTGTGTATTGTACTAGTTTATGGCCGTTCCCAGGAATAATTAAGCAGGTGTGCGGATTACGTTTTTTGGGAAATTGCGTCTGCGCTTGGCAGGTATAGCATATTGTATTTGTATAGTTGAGTATAAAAACAATTCCCGAACGGAGGGGTGAGGCAGTCAAGCGACGAATACGATACGAGCAAGACGTACATTGCATAAGCTATGTAGTGACGGACTTTGCGCGTGTTATTGAATTGTGCAGTTTGTACTGGTTGCGTTCAGTTATATTTGTACCTGTGTTATACGTGTTTGTATAGTTCTAATAAATTCTATAGTAATTCCAACGGCATTTTAATTCGAGTCCCGCACTCGTAACAGTATGATGATGCAATTGGGGCCTAACACAGAAAGAGCATCCCTAGACTGGTCATACTGGCGTTCTTTTCGGGAGGCCTATATCCATCAGTGCGTGTCTTAGACCAGGGCTGAAGCCTTTGAAAATGGTAAAAAGTGAAAAAAAATGGATGAAACCCATTGCAAAACGAAGAGAATATAACAAAAATGAAAGAAAAAATCATTTACCAGCGATCTGAGGTCGGGAAGTGGAAGGGGGTGAGTTTTTAAGGGTAAAAAACGGTTTGTCTCGATTTACGGTAAAACTACAAGTCCTAGTCCTGGTCCAAGAAAAAAGTTAAATAGCAAAGTTGTAGGTAATAAAAAGATCTGCAATTTTTGTATCTACACTTTTTTCACATAACCTCAAAATTTATGTAAAAAATTCAAAATACCAAGTTTTTGGTTTTTTATTTTTATCTTTTATGTAAAAAAAAACTCGAAATTTGGAGAAAGCTTACCTTTTTATGTCCTAAACACACTGTAACTTTTTTGATTTAAAATATTAATTTTTCACCTTATTTTCAATTAATATCGAAAATCACCCTAGATTTCAATTGAAAATTCTCGCGTCAAAATATCAGTTTCTTTAAAGTCGGTGGGCTCTTTGTTCGTTGAAATCTCTACTTTTTGATGCTATAATAAATATATATATTGCTATGGTAAATGTTCTCAGAAAATGCATAGAAATAACAGGTAGGTTTTAAGCGCGGTAATTTTATTTGATTTTGGTTTTTCCGACGTTTCGGCCACTTTTCAGTGGCGGTGATCACGGAAGACAAAGATGTCAAGTGTCAACGAGTATTGTTAAAGATTTATTTAGCCTACCGCCAACTTATTAATTTTAATTATTTAATTTTAATTTTGTTTATGTTTATTATTTACTCTGAAATTATTTTTTATTATTTATTAATTATTTACTCTGTGAAATGCAATATCCCACTCCAGGATGCAGGGGTCTACAAGCTTGATTGTGAGTGTGGATTGTCATACATTGGGCAAACAAAGAGGAGCATAAAAACACGAGTAAAAGAACACATTGCTGACATGAAACACACAAGGTCTACGAAGTCTGCGGTCAGTGAACACACGCTGGATAAACCCAACCACTACATCAGATTCGATAACCCACAAATCCTCGCGAAAGAGAATCGTTTCATACCTAGAATGATGCGTGAGGCTATTGAAATCAAAAAACACCCAAATTTCAATAGAGAAGATGGTTGGGAAGTACCACCTGTTTGGGATCCAATTATCAAAACTATTAAGACCCAAACCCAGCAAAAACCAGCTGCCAGACCTCAAGACACTGTGAGCTCTTTCTGCGTACAACGGAACACAAACCAACTTGACTGATAATTACTTTTATTTTTCCTTCCACCCATTTTAATATTATATAAAATTATTAGAGCTAGGCATGTTTGCTGAAGAGTTTCTTGCGCCGCTTCTTCTCTTCAAGCCATAACATGTTGCGAAGCGGTAGTAAATTAGATTAGGCTCCCATAGAGTAAATAATAACCATAAACAAAATTAAAATTAAATAATTAAAATTAATAAGTTGGCGGTAGGCTAAATAAACCGGGATCGGCGGTTCGCGGCGGCCTACGCTATCTTACTGCCGTTTCGTAACGTGTTATGGCTGGGAGAGAAGAAACGGCGAAAGAAACTTCCCAGCAACACGCCTAGTCTATCCTGTGGGGGGGCTATGTCTCCTAACGTCCCTCGCAGGGACGTGGAGAGATCTTGATTGGCGGCGCCTGAGACGCCGCCGTCTGTGTCTGTCTGTCCGTGCCTGCCAGCCTGCCGTCCTAACCGCGGGCGGGCTGATCCGGGCCAGCCGTTTTGTGATAACGTCGACCCTGTCCGTGAGGACGTTACGCGGTCGTCGTACGAGAGCCTTTCGCCGAGGCTTATAATCGGACGCGGACACGACGAGCGGATTTCGATGATGCGGCGCGAGATCGAAATACTTACGCGAGAGCGACGTAATGTAGTTTTTGATGGAGGGAAGCTCCAGATCGCGGTGGAGGTCGACGTTACGCATATAGAGGGGAGCACCGACGGCTCTGCGCATGAATTTATTCTGCACAATTTGCAGTTTATCTAATAGGGCAGGCTATTTCGGACTATAGTGATATGCTCGTTGAAGCGCAAGTTCCGATCTAGGGTGACACCAAGATATTTGGTGTACTTTGCCCAGGGGATTTGTTGGTCGTAGAGCGAAATGGTTTTTAGGCGAAGGCTAGCGCGTTTGGGGGAGCGAAGCGTGCCCGGGGAAAAGAACATTGCTGCGCTTTTCTCCGGGTTTACCTCTATCCTCCATTTGCGAAACCATTCGCCTAGCTCTGTGACAGCTGCCTGCAGCCGGACGCAAGCCATTTGTCGGTTGCCATCGTCTATGGACATTTGCAACAGCAAAGTTGCTACAAATGCGCTGCTGCTCTCTTAAGGGAGGCTGGAACCTGGTCACTAATGCCGCAACACAACTCAAGGTTGTTATGGCGACATACTTTAGACCAGGGGTGGTAGCCATCCAGTCGGGCAAATGCCCTACCACCTGGGTTTTGGGGCGAGTGCCTTCGCAAAGAGGAGGCGCTCGAGCCCGGGGGGACAACTTGCTCAATGGAGCTCCCTAAGGAGTTTTACCTCCGCGAATGACCGAGTGTCGACAGTGCGGCCGTATTTATAGGGCGCGGAGCACGTGTCGGGGCACGTGCACTATATCACAATTTTTTAGGTTAAGTATTGAAATGACAATAAAACCGTCATTTAACGTTAATTTCACATTACAATAAACTCATAGTAACTAAATAAATTATTATTGTTTTTAATTGTTGTATTTACGCCGACATATATAATGTTATACATCATAACATTATCCGAGATAAGGCCCCACCATGCAAGACAACACTTTTTTAAAGTTGTGTAGTAATTTATTCCAAATGAAAGGTCTAACCTTCACTCGAGTATGCAAATCCGGGCCAACTAATCCCTCAGCGCCATATCTGATCTCGCTTTACCTTTGAGAATAGTCAAAGGCTCACTACTTGAGCCCTCTTCTTATAAAGTTGTTATCATCTATAATATTATAAAACTCTAAACATGCCGTGTCTGTACATTGAAGCCTTAAAAAAAACTGGAATAGACTATATAAGAGGCGACTAACAACGCACAGCCAGGTGGTAGGGTTATTATGTATTTGTATTAATGGTAGGTTTTATCGAACTATAAGCTGGGATTATAATAATTATGCTGTGTATATAGACATTTTACCTGTATTTACATACATACATAACTTCACGCCAGTTCCCTCGCGGGGTAGGCACGAACAACAGAGTGCCATTTAGGCTTATTCTTACACACCTCACTTGCCTCTTTGACATTCATAACCTGTATTTAGTTATATATATTTAGGTTTATATATAGTAAATATATGTATATAAAAACTTCTGTGTGTACTAGATTGTATATATAATGCTCTTATTTTTAGTAATAAAAACATATATAATTATAATAAACTAGAGTTTACCCCGCGGCTGCGCCGCGGGTTAACCTCTAGTTCCTGCTTCTTGTTTAAAGAGCAGGCGTTAATACAGGTTACATTGTACAACATTTTTATGTTAGTGCCATTTGCACCCGAAAAATTCACTTAATTTTATATCGAAAACTATCAGATCTCCTGGCATGAGTATATATGTCCATTTTCGGCATTAAAACTACATTTAAACAAGACTACAATAAAAACTTAACAGAAAGACATATCGAGTTAGTATCGCATTTTTATAGACGATGAATTTTTATATCCATGAACTTGAGAAATGATTGGTCTCATTCAAACTTTCATCCTCTATTTCAAACCGTCCTAGTTTTATTTATCTATCCCCGTCAATGAAAACTACAAAAATGACAAAAACAGCAAAAGGACAAAAAATCAAAAATGACAATAAGAGCTAAAAGGACAAAAAGGACCAAAAGAGCAAAAGGAGCAAAGGAGAGAAAAAAGATCAAAATGGACAAAAAGGACAAAAGAGCAAAAACATAAAAAGAGAAAAAACAGAAAAAGAGCAAAATGGACAAAAAGGGCAAAAAGATCAAAAGAGCAAAATGGACAAAAAAGAGAAGAAAGAGCAAAATGGACAAAAAGTTCAAAAAGAGCAAAAAGAGCAAAATGGACAAAAAGAGCAAAAACAGAAAAAGAGCAAAATGGACAAAAGGGCAAAAAAAGAGCAAAAGAGCAAAAGATCAAAAAGAGCAAAATGGACAAAAAGGGCAAAAGATCAAAAAGATCAAAATGGACAAAAAGGACAAAAAAGAGAAAAAGAGCAAAATGGGTAAAAAGAGCAAAATGAACGAAAAGAGCAAAAAGAGCAAAAGAGCAAAAAGAGCAAAAGAACAAAAAGAGCAAAAGAGCCAAATGGACAAAAAGGACAAAAAAAGATCAAAAAGGACAAAAAGAGCAAAAAGGACAGAAAGGTCAAAAAAGCAAAAAGGACAAAAAGAGCAAAAAGGATAAAAAGATCAAAAAGGACAAAAAGAGCAAAACGGACAAAATAACGAAAATGGCAAATCACAAAACCAACCAAAACCTATCCCACTTTTGGTATAACCTTTACATAAATATATCCCAAAATCTATCCCATTATCCGGGATGAAAAATATCCCTTGTCCACCCTCGGTATGAAATTTATATATATACCGATTTTCAGCCAAATCGGTCCAGTAGTTTTTCCATAAAAGCATAACAAACAAACAGACAAATATATTTTTATCCTGGAAACTATCCCATTTTTCGGGATAAAAAGTATCCTATGTTCATCCTCGGCATCGAAAATATATATATACTGAGTTTCAGCAAAATCGGTCCAGTAGTTTTTCCGTGAAAACGGAACAGACAGACAGACAGACAGACGGAGTTACTTTCGCATTTATAATATTAATAGGGATATATATAATTATAATGCAATAAATAACATACTATTCATTTTTCTTCTATGGGTCTCAATAAAATATGTATAGAGTAAGAAAGAGGTAGGCACTGAAAATCAGTGTTGTGTCGGATAACTTTCGGCATAGCACTCAGTATGAGTGCCAACCTCATTCGTCCAATTGCGGCATGCAAGTATAAAATTGTTTTGCTCATTAAAAATATGTATTTTGTGTGTGCCGCCTTTGACAAATAAACGTTTTTCTTTCTTCTTCTTTCTCTTCTTTCTTCTTCTCTAGGGTATTTGCTCGACTGGATGGCTAATATCCCTGGTCTAAAGTATGTCACCATAACAACCTTGAGTTGTGTTCCGGCATTAGTGACCAGGTTCCAGTCTCTTTTAAGAGAGCAGCAGCGCATTTGTAGCAACTTTGGTGTTGCAAATGTCCTTAGGCGTTGGTAACCGCTTTCCATTCAGTGGGGCGTCTGTCTGTCTGTTGAACTCGTGCAATAAAAAAATAAATAAAAAAACAATCCATCCATCTCTTTATTGATCTACCTTTACATTGATATCCATTAATATTGTACTTTAACATTCTTTTTTGTTCCGTGACTATCATCCCTCCTCATTACTTGCCGATACTACCTTATTCTTCTTCCTCTCAATTTCTTAAACACGGGTGCAACTTTTAGAGATGCCCTTATCTACTTATTTCTCACCTTATTCATTCTTATAACGTCACACATCCATCTATATTACGTTATATTTGACAAGGTTAAATTTTTAACTACTACTAACTGAATGTAATAAAGAATTGTTATATTTTCTTAAGTTTTCGCGACTTGTTTACATAATAAAACTACGTTTTAACGGTTTTAAGCGCGGTAATTTTATTTGAATTTTGGTTTTTCCGACGTTCGGCCAGTTTTCAGTGGCCGTGATCACGGAAGGCAAAGATGTCGAATGTCAACGAGTATTGTTAAAGTTTTATTTAGTCTACCGCCAACTTGTTAATTTTAATTTGGTTTATGGTTATTATTTACTCTATGGGAGCCTAATCTAATTTACTACCGCTTCGCAACATGTTATAGCTTGAAGAGAAGAAGCGGCGCAAAAAACTCTTCAGCAAACATGCCTACCTCTAATAATTTCATATAATATTAAAATGGGTGGAAGGAAAAATAAAAGTAATTATCAGTCAAGTTGGTTTAATAAAACTTTAACAATACTCGTTGATACTTGACATCTTTGCCATCCGTGATCACGGCCACCGAAAAGTGGCCGAAACGTCGGAAAAACCAAAATTCAAATAAAATTACCGCGCTTAAAATCGTTAAAACGTAGTTTTATTAAAGAATTGTTAGTTAAAAAGACTAGACCTAACAACATGAGACTGAGATCTGACGCATGTAAATATATTCTTCCTAAATATAATAAAGTATATGGGACAAGGCCCGAGGAATATATGACACCAATCATTGTAAATGATTTATCCGTGCAGGAACGGAGAAAGAATACAATTTCCTGCGGCCGGGCGGCCTGTAGTAAGAGGCGACTTAACAACCCACAGCCAGGTGGTAGGGCACTCGCCCGACTGGATGGCTACCACCCCTGGTCTAAAGTATGTCGCCATAACAACCTTGAGTTGTGTTCCAGCATTAGTGACCAGGTTCCAGTCTCCCTTAAGAGAGCAGCAGCGCATTTGTAGCAACTTTGCTGTTGCAAATGTCCATAGGCGATGGTAACTGCTTTCCACCAAGTGGGCCGTTTGCCTGTCTGCAGATCTCCTGCAATAAAAAAAAAAAAAATGATCTCCCAGAGGACCTGCAATAAAAGTACAATAATAACCATAAATCGATCGAATATAATCTGAAAAGATTCTATATTGATTCGCAAAGTGGACCATCAGGCTCACATGTGCAGACCTGGGACTAAAACAGAACTATATACTAGAATGATGATAACTCCACTTCTATTATCAAATCAGAACCATACACTAGAATGACGACAACAATTCCTCGCCTCTGCTCCTATTTTTGATATAACAATATTGTGTACACGACTTTCTGCGGTACGAATAAACCCATGAGGTTTCTGTGTCACAGTCAAATGTGTTTTTAATGTATATGAATGTAAACATATTGGACAAATAATAAAAAAAAAATATCTCAACATTCTCATCACAGCTGAGTAGAGATGTTTGTGGTCTATCACTTTATAATAATTATGTAGTGGATCACTTACAAGCCAATAGATGGCGCTGTGCAATAATTGATGTCACAAACATTTCCCGAAACAAAAAGAATATACTTATACAAATTTTCAACTACAACAGAAGGGCTTGGGCCTGCAAAGAACAACAGTAGCCTCGCTGGAAGATCTACCTTTAAGACGGAGCAGCATTCCATTTCGCTCTTCCACCCTATACGGAGCACCTCCTACAATTATAACACTGCTGGGCTCGGGCCTCCGACTATAGGGGAACGGACAGTATACCCGCCACGCTTGTCCAAGGCGAATTCGCGGATTTGGCATATTGGTTATATCGATGTCCAGGTTTCATCGCGATGTTTTCCTTCACCGTTCTTCACCGAGTACATATATATATATATATAGTCTGTAGTCTATGTATGTATATAGAGTCTGTTGCTCAGCTGGCTAGCAAAAACCTAGGGGTTCTATCAAAGGTGAGGCAGTACTTTACACCAATTCAGTTGCTGAATCTTTACCAAGCACAAGTACGGTCTTGCATGGAATACTGCTCTCATCTTTGGGATGGCTCAGCGAAATACCAGCTCGAGACACTCGAGTTAATAGAGAAAAGAGCTAGGAAACTGATAGGCAATAACCGACTATTCGACGAGTGGCTTCAGAGCCTGTATCATAGATGTAAAGTCGTTAGTTTGTCGATATTCTATGGGTGGAATGGGTTCCTCGGTCACCAGTTTAGCACCGGACAAGCAGACGTACGTGCTCACGCCACCGATATATGGTGGAAATACCAACAAAGCGGACGAAACGTTATGCTTCCACTTTTATCATAGGCACCGCTGAAGAGTGGAACCATCGTCTGTTTTTCCTGAAGAATACAATCTAGGTGTCTTCAAGTCTCGAGTGAACAAGTACCTTCTAGGTAGCGTGCTCCACCTTAGACTGCATTTCCACCTGACATCAGGCGCAATGTCAGTCAAACGCGAACATATTCATTAAAAAAAAATTAGGTCAGAAAACTGCCTACGCTTTCCAGCCAGAATTCGAACTTGGGCCCTTGAAGATAAGGACGCGAGTGCTCTAATCACTAAGCTACCACAGCATACGTCATTTCATTAATTTAATTTCGCTCCGCTTCAGTTCGTTCCGCTACGTTTCGTTCCACTCCGTTCATTCCATTCCATTTCTATTTCGGAAAATGCTATATCTCTTGGATACTAAATCGGAAATTAATCAGACGGAGTCACGGCTTCGGCTTTGTGTTTATTACTTCTAGCATAGTCCGCTTAGAGAATAATAAATGCTTCAATGAACAGACACGGCATGTTTAGAATTTTATAATATTATAGTTGAATAGGATATGCCCGCGACTTCCCGAAATTCCCGGGACATAAAATAACGCAGAATTTAAAAAAAATAATGTAATCTATTATTTTAGTGGAAACTGTGTCGGAATAATTAAATTATTATGCACCCGAAAAACTTCAAACCGCTCCCGGGAAAATTCCCCTGGGATTTTCGGGATAAAAAATAATCATTTTATTACATAAAATTTGCTGTAGATCAGTGAAAAAAGCACATTGGAATTCAATTTTTTTTTATCTGGTAATTTTAGATAATTCCCAGAAAAATTCCCGCGGAATTTCCAGGATAAAGAGTAGTGCAAATTTTAAGTCTAAGAATTTGTTGTCGATCCGCGAAAACCACATCGAAATCGGTCCTGTAGTTTTTACGTGAATCCCGAACAAACACACACAGACAAGAATTCTAAAAAAAATGCTTTTTGAACAAAAAATTAACTCAGTTTGTACAAGCGCGATTTTTTAAAAGTTTTACACATAATATACAGCTTCAAGAACGGCTTAATTAGAAAGAATTGGTAACGTTCCCAAAACCCTGGCCGCGTTACCACGTTGGATGGCAACCTTTATGTGTTGCCGAAAATACAGGCAAGCCTTTTGGTAGCGTGATATTTCTATCAACCATGTAAATAGGTTGCAATAATGGTGATTTCTGGACCCCATAGCCCCAGAGTTTCGACGCCAAACGCCTTTAACAATATAATTTAAAATAATAAACCTAATGTCATACGAATATTTTATTTTAATTAGGAAATGAGCCTAAGAGCACATTAACCTAAGACGACTAACATATAAGTATCTGAACTGTTTTGTAAGCCGAGCATTCTCTGATACAAAATTATTAACCTATGTAGAGAGCCATCCAGTAAGATATTCTATCCGTGCAGGAACGGAGAAAGAATACAATTTCCTGCAGCCGGGCGGCCTGTCGTAAGGGGCGACATAACAACCTTGAGTTGTTGCTTGTAGCTTTGGTGTTGCAAATGTCCATAGATGGCAACCGCTTTCCATTAAGTTGACCGTCTGCCTGTCTGCTGAACTCAAGCTATACAAAAAAAAATGCTGACTTGTCGTTGTGAAGGATGTGACATGTGTACCAATGGTCTCAACGGATCCCCCGTTAAAGACCCCGCGCTGACGATCGCGCGAAGTTGAGTAGAAAAAGTAGGAAAGCGGACCGCTCCGAACTCAACCGGGATTTAATGCTAGGATGTTAAAGAAAACCAGCAATTTTACGGAACAATTTTCCTAGCCTATTGTTAAACACTTCTTTAACTATTCATTTCTTGTGGACTGTAATTATTATAATTGTAAAAGAAAACTGCACGTGAGTGAGATAATGACGCATTATCCGTGCAGGAACGGAGAAAGAATACAATTTCCTGCGGCCGGGCGGCCTGTCATAAGCGGCGACAAAACAACCAACAGCCAGATGGTAGGGCATTTGCCTGACTGGATGGCTACCACCCCTGGTCTGAAGTATGCCGCCATAACAACCTTGAGTTGTGTTCCGGCATTAGTGACCAGGTTCCAGTCTCCCTTAAGAGAGCAGCAGCGCATTTGTGACACCTTTGGTGTTGCAAATACCCATAGGCGATGGTAACCGCTTTCCACCAAGTGGGCCATCTACCTGTCTGCTGAATTCTTGCAATAGCAATACGTCGATGACCTCCCCGGTGGCATGCTTGCTCTGTGGTCTGGCGTGGACCTGGACGAGCGTGCAAGTGGGGGGGTAGGCGTCTTACTCTCATCCCGCTTTGTGTCTGGAGTAAAAGCTTATTGTCTGGTGAACCCGAGACTTCTCTGGGTCCGCCTAAAACTGGGGATCACGCGAGTTTTTCTGGTCGCAGCTTATGCTCCCGTAAGCTCAGCGGATCCCCAAGAACTCGAGAAGTTTAGGGAGTCTGTGAGAGAAATTCTGGATCTGGCTGAAGGGAACGAAAGACTAATTATGTGTGGTGATCTTAATGGCTGGGTGGGGACCAAACGAGACGGCCTTGAGGCTGTCCTTGGACCCTATGGTGACAAGAGAGTGAACGATGCTGGTAGGCCAATCATAGACGTATGCATGGAAAGAAACTTGCTTGTGTCGAACACACTATTCCATCATAAGGATATTCACACGTATACATGGAGAATGAATGATCAGAAAAGTATGATTGATCTGATTTTAATTGATAGTCGTCTCCGAAACACAATAATGGATACAAGAGCCTACAGAGGCCCCACTCTTGAAACGGACCACTACCTGGTGATAAGCCGGTTTGTGGGCCTTTTCAAGAAGTGGAGACACTGGCGAGTGCGTACCAATTTCGGGGAGCTTGAAAGAATAAAGTGTGAAAAATTGGAAGATGTTAGTGTAAGGAGTATGTATGCGCGCCTAGTCGAAGAAAGGCTTGCAAAAGCGGACTTCTCCGACTTAGATGTGGATAATGACTGGGATAGTATGAAGGAAAGTATAGTGGAAAGCGCAAAAGAAGCATGTGGATGCGCGAAGAGGCACATAACAACGAAAGGTGATGAATGGTGGGACGCGGATGTTAAATCCAGCGTAGAGAGAAAGAGAAAAGCCTGGCTAGATTATGTTGCTTCCTTGCAACAGAATGACAGTATGAAAGAGATGAAGAAAGAAATTTATCGCCTCTGCAAGAATGAAACCAAAGCTTTAGTGAAAGAGAAGCGTGAAAGAATAAAATTGAAAGAAGAAGAGAAGCTGACGGAGAACTTTGAGGCGAATACCAAACTCTTTTGGAGAGAGGTTAAGAAGTCTCGGGGTTGTTCGTCAGCTTCCAGAATGGAAAGAATAAAATCTAAAGCAGGGGACGTTCTTGCTAACCCACAAGAGGTATTAGCGCGATGGAGTGAATATTTTAGAGAAATGTATGATGATATCCCGGATGCTGGCACCACGACTGAGTCTGTGACCGACTCCGAGGAGTCAGCATCCGAGATCACTTTGGAAGAGATCGAATGGTCGATAAGAAGTCTGAAAAATGGAAAGGCAGTAGGAATCGATAGTGTGTCTGCTGAGATGATCAAATATGGTGGAACCTGCGTCCGGGACGCTTTCCTGTCCTTATGCAACTTGTGCTGGAGGACGGGAAAGGTTCCCAAGGACTGGAGGCGCGCTGTCATCGTGCCCTTGTATAAAGGCAAGGGGTCACGTATGGAGTGCGCCAGCTACAGGGCCATCAGTTTGATCAGCACAGCATCTAAAGTGTATGCGAAGATTATTGAAAAGAGAATGAGAGTTGTATCCGATGGATTACTGTGGGATGCACAAGGTGGTTTCAGAAATGGAAGGGGATGTATGGATCAAGTTTTCTCTCTCCGCAATATCGTAGAGAAGCAGCTGGCTATGGGCCGGAAGGTTTTCTGCGGTTTTGTGGATCTAGAGAAAGCATTTGACAGGGTTGTGCGGAAGGACCTCTGGGACATATTGCCCGGATATGGGATTAATGGCCAATTGATGCGTGCTGTGCAGTCCACTTACGAGGGCTGTATGGCATGCGTGCGAGTGGAAGGCAGCCTGTCGCCCTGGTTTGACGTCAATATTGGCGTCCGCCAGGGCTGCGTGCTGTCGGCTTTGCTGTTCATCCTATATCTGGACGATTGTCTCCAGAGAATAAGATTGATGGATGTTGGGGTGCGGATGAGTGATCTAGTTGTAAGCACCTTGCTTTATGCGGATGATGCCGTGCTTTTAGCCGAATCGCCATCAGAACTGCAAACACTAGTCACAATGATGAAAGATGACTGTCAGGCGAGAGGCTTACATTTGAATGCGAAGAAAACAAAGGTTATGGTGTTTGAAAGAGAAGAAACCAGAACGAATGCAAGGATAATGGTCGATGATGTTATGCTGGAGCAAGTGAATGAGTTTGTATATCTTGGATGTGCTTTTAGCAGGGATGGAAGGTACACCGCTGATATAGAAAGAAGAGTGAATTTGGGGAATAGTGTGAATGGAGCGTTAGGTAAACTTCTAGGCGCTAAGAACCTCAGCCAGAAGGCCCAGCTCGCCGTACACAACGCGGTGCTGGTACCTACGCTCACGTATGGAAGCGAGAGTTGGGTATGGAAGAAAGAGCATGAAAGTAGAGTAAACGCGGTCGAGATGCGAGCACTGCGCAAAATCTGCGGAGTGACGCTCGCGGACCGCGTTCGTAATACGGAAGTAAGAAAGAGAGTTGGTCTGAAAGAGAGTGTCGGGGTGAAGGTAAGGAAAGGAATGCTCCGGTGGTTCGGGCATGTGGAAAGAATGCATGATGAAAGAATGACTAAACAGATATACAATGCAAAAGTGGATGGATGCAGAAGTCGTGGAAGGCCACGACACACCTTCCATGATCAAATTGATCGTGTACTAGCAGAAGGTGATGTCAGGAGCCTTAAGAACAGACGAGCTTGCATGACAAGAGTTATGAATGTCAAAGAGGCAAGTGAGGTGTGTAAGAATAAGCCTAAATGGCACTCTGTTGTTCGTGCCTACCCCGCGAGGGAACTGGCGTGAAGTTATGTATGTATGTATGTATGTAAATTTCTGTACCAGTTTGCCAGGCTCGGCTTGCCACAAATGTAGAGCACCAGTCAACATGGTGCGACATAGGCTGGAAGAATATGCCGCATAGGGACCCCAGCGATACAAATGAATATTCGTCATCGTAGCGTAGTCGATTAGATGCTGCACAACGAGTCGAATTGCTAGCGACAGTCTTCTTCTGCGAGGACATTATGGCGCAGAAGGACGCCGGGCTGAAAGAATAAGGGAGGAGGAAGAGCAGGCGGACCCCTGTTGCCCATCTTCCCCCGATAAGGTAATGGGGTTTGGGAGTTTAGGAGACCCTCTCGATGTACTACACCCAGTTCCGTGGGGTATCCCGGTCTCAAGGACACTGACTTACATCGAGGTGTCGCGGCAGTCCTATCAATGACTACTGTGCCGTGGCGACCCGTTATGAAGCGGAAGGACGTTGGTAACTTTAGTGGGTAGCCTGGCGGTCGACGTTAGCAACTTCTTCTATCATCAGAAGCTTGTGTTGGGCATCAGCTGTCGTAAGTCTCACAAAAAATGAAACTGGATTTCTTAATAGTGTATAGTTTTATCTTATTTCGTAAACTGTCTGTTAGCTTATTCATTTTCTTTAACGTTCATGTAGACTTAGAGCTACTATATTCTTTTTAAACGTTTCCTTACTGCTGAGGATCATGTCTTTGATTATAGTGGATAATCGCTCTCTTCTGAAGTTATCGACTGGGCTTGGGGATCAATTACTTTTCGCAATTATTTTTGCCACACGTGATCCCCGCGTGGATCAAAAGGAGCATTGACGCCCAGTCACAAGTGGCAGTACAATAGCCTACAAAGGATGGGAAACCCTTGATTGATAAATATCCTTAAAACTATCGGCCTTAGATGGCAATGAGAAATTACTGCGATTAACCATCTCAACCCAACTGTGATGTATTCAATATAAGTTGATCTTTGTGCCGGTCTTGAATTTATCAAAGAATCACGTGAAATGGCTAGCCTTGAACTAATCGCGTTTCGTATGATGAGTAAGAGTTCTGACGGCCTCTTATCCCACCTTCTTTGTTCCTTCTCCCTCTTCTATTCTCCTATCCCATCATGTCTATACTATATCTCCCGTTTGACCCTTCAGTCTCATTTCCTATATCCCATCCATGCTATCCTACCTCTCCTATATCTCTCTCCCTCTGCCCTATCCTAAAGGTCAGCAACGCGTTGCTGGTGTTGCGAAGATCTATAGGCGATCGCAAACACTTTTCATTGCGTGAGCAGTCCGCCAGGTTCGCAATAAAAATGAAATGTGGTCTATTCAGATTTTCCTCTGATGCTTCATATGTAGCAAGCAGCAGTTCCCGTAGATCATCTATACTAATATTATAAAGAGGAAAGATTTGTATTTTTGTATGTTTGTAACGAATAAACTCAAAAACTACTGTACCGATTTCAAAATTTCTTTCACCATTAGATTGCTACATTATCAAAATCAAAAAAAAAAACAAAACAAAACTTTTATAATGTAGCCCAAGGTGTAAAAAAATAGTGTTTGAGTGGGCACGCTGATGGTTTAGATCCACAATTAGACCCGGTAGGTGGCGCTGGTATCGGGTTCTAGATTTTAATTTTTTTAGGGCAGGAGTTTCTCAAACCAGTAATGGAGGTCATTTGATCTACCATCTTGCTACCGTCTGGGAAAATCTAAAAACTTCTGTGCGATTTTCATCTGCCTGATGAGAATCGCATACGGGCTTTAAGACTCATCTAATATTAGTACAGAGTAGGAGTAAATACGGCTATTTGACAGCTAAGACTGGAGTTAAATGTGTTTAGTCAGGTAACAAATTGGAAAACGTTGAGTTAGATAATGTCCAAAACGAAATGCAAATGATGGATGGCATGCAGACGAGACAAAATACGAAACCGAACAACGATAAAAATTTAAGACATTGTAATATACAAGAATGAACATAGTAAACTAGTCACATCCTGCAAATCGTAATTAGTTCCGTGTAAACAAAACTTTACGATCCTCTTTATGACTAACTAAGACAATATAGCGTCATACATTAACATTAAATTCAAAAATAAAATGTAAATTCATAAATGAAAACAATGTGCATTTAGATCGCTAAATTTAATACAAAGTCTGGCAACTCGCGGCATCTGTGCAGGACTGGAAATAGCGCGTGGCGGGGGGAGGGACGTCAGTTGTCGCGGCGACGGCACCGCGAAAGCACGCCATGGCGTCGGTCGCCGCCTGGCTGCCGTTCGCAAGAGCTGCCGCCATCGGGTGGGTCCCGATCGCTACCCATCCGCTCCCGCCGCCTCCCGTCCCCAAAGACCGTCGCAGAGCTGAAGATGAGAAGCTCCTCATCAATGTATCAGGTCGCCGTTTCGAAACATGGCGAAACACGCTCGAAAAGTACCCAGATTCTTTGTTGGGATCATCGGAACGAGAGTTCTTTTACGATGAGGACAGCAGAGAATACTTCTTTGATAGAGACCCTGATATATTTAGACACATTCTCAATTACTACAGAACAGGAAAGTTGCATTATCCAAAACATGAATGCTTGACAGGTTATGATGAGGAACTTGCGTTTTTTGGTATACTACCAGATGTGATAGGTGATTGTTGTTATGAGGACTACAGAGATAGGAAAAGAGAGAATGCAGAAAGACTAATGGATGATAAGCTTAGTGAAGCGGGAGACCAGAGTCTGCCGCAACTGACAGATTTAAGGCAAAAGATGTGGAGGGCATTCGAGAACCCTCACACGTCCACTGCTGCACTCGTTTTCTATTATGTGACTGGATTTTTTATTGCTGTTTCCGTGATGGCAAACGTTGTGGAGACAGTGCCGTGTGGGCATAGACCGGGCAGAGCAGGGACTCTTCCTTGCGGAGAGCGGTATAAGATTGTTTTCTTCTGTCTGGATACAGCTTGTGTGATGATATTCACAGCTGAGTATCTGCTCCGATTGTTCGCAGCACCGGATCGCTGCAAGTTTGTGCGATCAGTTATGTCGATTATTGATGTGGTGGCTATCCTGCCTTACTATATTGGTTTGGGGATCACAGATAATGACGACGTATCAGGAGCCTTTGTTACCCTAAGAGTATTCAGAGTGTTCCGCATATTTAAATTCTCGAGGCATTCTCAGGGATTGAGGATCCTCGGTTACACATTGAAGTCTTGCGCCAGTGAACTGGGTTTCTTGGTGTTTTCGCTAGCTATGGCTATTATTATATTTGCCACGGTTATGTTCTACGCTGAGAAGAACGAACAAGACACCAACTTCACATCCATACCTGCTGCCTTCTGGTATACTATTGTGACGATGACGACGCTTGGGTAAGTCACATTTTTACTTTCACTAAAACCATTATTTAAGTAATCGAACTTAGCAATCGATACTAATTACAGAAGTTATGAATAACGACCTGAAATACTTTAGATTAAATGAATAACTGAAGAGCCATTTTACCTGTTTTATCTAAATTGAATTTAGAAATTTAAGTAATTAAGCAGAAGTTATATTGTTTCTGGAATTTAGGCTCTAAGTTTTACAAATCACCCAGTTGTCAATGGATTTTCGGACTGCAACAGTGCCTGCACTGCACACCTTGGGTTTATTAATGACTCGTTTTCTTTATACGAGTAGTTTTACTATTAGCTATAGACTACTACAAGAATGATCAAATATTTTTTTTACAATCATGTAATAATATTTGAATATTAAAGTCAATTTAATTTTACTTTTGCAAATCTACCACCTGTCGCGGCCATTAAAATTATGCGCGGGAAAAAACTGTCATGGCGCCTGGCGTCGCTGTTCCATAAACGATTTTTAAAACATTATGTGTTTGTTACCAACCACATAAAACGTTGGTTTTAAACTCTTTTTTCATTTGTAAAATGGTTTGGAATGCCTGTAATGGTCACTTGGCTTCAGAATATCTATTCCCAGTGCAGGGATTTCGTTTTATGTTACGGCGCTCGGGTTTTTGACGTGAGCAATCTTCAAGTGCGCAGTTATTGAATTATCTTATTGGATTCCCTTCGACATTTGACTTTGCTGTATGTGTTATGGATGTGACATACATTATTTATTCAAGGTATTTCCTTGAATTGTTATTTATTGTTTTGATATTCTTTATGGTTAGTATTATGATGTTACTGCTTTTATTTTATGCCAGCTTTATTTTTCTGTAAGTTTTTGTATTTTGTCATTGGTAGAAAATTAACAGTACTTAGTATGGCGTTTATGTCAAATTTAAACCAAGGCAAATGAATGAAGAGTAGAATATATACGAACTGATTGTTAGTGATCAGTTTATTATAATGTAGACAGATGAATATGGTTCTGTGTGTCATTGTGTGACTGTGTGTATGTCTTTATCTGACTGTGCATAAAAGCATGTGTTGTGTTTCAAAGGTAGTGATAGTGGCCAAAGTTTATGGCATGTCTCTCGGCTTGCCCTGGAAGGGTGTAAAGCTAACCTTTCTTGTTTGTTTTTTTTTTGCCAGGGGAAATCCGCTTGAGGACCATAAGCCGCGACAAGGGCAGAACCTTGGGGGAATAGTTCGCGACCCGTGTGTGGGATTCGCCCGATCGGGGGTGGCACCAGCATGTCCAGTCAGAACTGGTGTAATACCAGTTAATTAATACCATTTGATACCCACTAAAACCCCTGGGTGTTCCGTCCTTCACCTTATGCCAGGGCTACGGGTTTATGATCTAGCCTCTTCGCAGCCCTGGCAGGCGTGGGCCCCCCTTGCGAGGTCTCTTCCATTGCCGGGGACTCATCCCCCGGCAACGTCATGCTCTTTTTAGTGTGAGGAATGACGGTGTAAAGCTAACCTAACCTAACTTAAATCAATGTTCTAGTCACAGGTCGCGACCTTTCGCCACCTATCATAATAAAATTAGTGGAAAAATTGTGTTTTTATTTTTTATTGCAGGAGTTCAGCAGACAGGCAGACGGCCCACTTGATGGAAAGCGGTTACCATCGCCTATGGACATTTGCAATACCAAAGGTGCTACAAATGCGCTGCTGTTCTCTTAAGAGATACTAGAACCTGGTCACTAATGCCGGAACACAACTCAAGGTTATTATGGCGACATACTTTAGACTAGGGTTGGTAGCCATCCAGTCGGGCAAATGCCCTACCACCTGGCTGTAGGTTGTTTTGTCAGCTCTTACGACAGGCTGCTCTCCCGCAGAAAATAGTATTATATAATATAATAATAAAATAAATATTGTAGTTATAAAAATATATACGTACATAGACATACAAAACAAACAATAAATACGTTATACAGTTAGATAGTGCTCCTTCACAAGTCTCTTAAAGGAATGGATAGATTTAGCAGATCGAGCATCTGCCGACAGAGCATTCCAGAGATGCACAGCCTGAACAGAGAACGAGCTTGCGTAAATCTCGGTAGTTTGTAATGGTGTCCTGAGTAGCAACTTCTCTGACGTTCTCAAAGACCTTGAACCACTGTGAAAGATGCGAAAAAGTTCTTTAAGATAAGACGGGGTCCTTAATCTTATTCCTCTCGATGTTTTAGTTCCGGATACAACTTTTAAAGACTGCGTTATGTGAGCATCTTATCTATTCTTGTAACCTCACACATCCATCTCAACATCTCCATCTTAGTTCAGTGGACTTCTTCATAAGTTGAAATTATTGTATTTGTTTATTATTTTAGATGCATTTCTATAAATGTATCCTTCTGCGATTTCGACTCGTACAAAACCGCTTGTTTTTAAACAAACATGTTTATAGAAGTTTTTTTCCACTATTGACGGAGTTAACGCTAAACGTAGGTCCTTGTAGTTCTTACAAGAATAATAAGCTCAACATTGACAAGTTTGACAGCTGAGATCTGAAAGATTCCGTGATTGACGTCAAATATTGAGTGCTTAAGTGCTTGATATGCATTCACGGATCAACACTGGCAGTTTTGTTTCTTTGATAATAGCACTTCAAAAGATTTATCGAGGAGTTGTTGGATTATAAATATTTTATATAGACTTGGTAAATCATCTTACGTTAGTCATTGTTCTATATTTGATTGTACTTCAAAGAAAAGTTGGTCTAGAGCGTATTAGTTCACGCACATTAAAAGGTTCCGTAGAGCCAGGTCTGCCAAATGCCCTGGACTGTATTCAACGTCGAGCCATTCGGGTTGTCGATGATCCCATACTCACAGACAGTCTAGATACGCTTGGCCTTCGATTGTATAGCCGGGGTTTATGAAATCTACATAGACACTGTCTGTTTTGAAGCGTCATTATTCTATAATTAAACCTTGTGTGTCGAATATTATTGTCAGTTGCTCTCGAACTGTTTATTTGTAATATTATAATTATCTAATTAATATATAAAATACAGCTCAAGTGAAATGCCTTTTCAACATATGGACATGCATACACCGGCCAAGAAATTACAGTCTGCTACAAACATAACTTTTAAACATGGTCCTTCGAGCCGGATAAGAACTAGCGGTCTATGTTTCGAGGAACTGTTCTAAATGACGCCTTCGTCTTCGTTCTACCATCGCTCCGCTCGCGCTCCTCTGAGCATCTGAGTCTGAGTATGATTTATCCGCATTTCCTTGAGCCACTTTGCTCATGTACGCACCATTTCTCAAGAACATTTCTCTTGCGTACCGTGGGGATTTAGAATTACCACCCAGCTGAGATTTTCCCACAGCGCTCCGATGTGTTTTTTAACAAGGGTGTAATAAAAGTTTTCGAGGCCGGCAGCGCCTTGGTGACATATCTGGTGTCGCCAACGTCCGTAGACGCCGTTAACCACTTTCCATCAAGTGGGCCGTCAAACTGTATGAAACAAAACCTGATAAACTACCGTTTTATCCAACACAAATATTATTCATAGCAATTTAACCGAAAACGACACAATGAAAATGACGCGGGTGAATTACGCTAGTAATTAATTTTTAATCATTTAATTATTAATGTATATTAAACTACGTTGTCCTAATATTGAAATAAACATATTAATCTAGGTATGTAAACTGTAATAAAAAAGTTTGTACATTACGTTTAAAAAAGCAAAAAAAAATTACGTGAGATAATTCAGACCAGATTCCGAAAATGCAATTTTTAGAATTTTTGTCTCTCTGTCTGTCTGTCTGTTAGAGTAAACACGTAAAAACTATTGAACGGATTTAAATGAAATTTGAAACGGAGCTAACTAATATCACGGGGCGTAACTTGGGATATCTTTTATCCTAATAAATGACGTCGATTCCGCGCGGTAGACAAAAATAGCGAAATGAATATATGTAAAAAGCCGAATTAAGTTTTTTTGTAAGTAAAATAAAGCTACCATGTAGCGTTTGACACGCGGCGTAGTCGCGGGGAAATTTTTGGGAAAACCTATTTATTAATATTAGTTATTAAAAAAACCCCGGACTATGATATAGTCTATTCCAGTGGCCCAGCTCGCCATACACAACGCGGTACTGGTACCTACGCTCACGTATGGATGCGAGAGTTGGGTATGGAAGAGAGAGCATGAAAGTAGAGTAAACGCGGTCGAGATGCGAGCACTGCGCAAAATCTGCGGAGTGACGCTCGCGGACCGCGTTCGTAATACCGAAGTAAGAAAGAGAGTTGGTCTGAAAGAGAGTGTCGGGGTGAAGGCAAGGAAAGGAATGCTCCGGTGGTTCGGGCATGTGGAAAGAATGCATGATGAAAGAATGACTAAACAGATATACAATGCAAAAGTGGATGGATGCAGAAGTCGTGGAAGGCCACGACACACCTTCCATGATCAAATTGATCGTGTACTAGCAGAAGGTGATGTCAGGAGCCTTAAGAACAGACGAGCTTGCATGACAAGAGTTATGAATGTCAAAGAGGCAAGTGAGGTGTGTAAGAATAAGCCTAAATGGCACTCTGTTGTTCGTGCCTACCCCGCAAGGGAACTGGCGTGAAGTTATGTATGTATGTATGTATGTATTCCAGTGGGGTTTTTTAATAGCTTCATTGTACAGGGCATGTTTAGAATTTTACAATAAGTATATGAATAATATTTTCTTAAGTTTTCGCGACTTGTATACATAATAAAATTACGTTTTAACGGTTTTAAGCGCGATGATTTTATTTGATTTTGGTTTTTCCGACGTTTCGGCCACTTTTCAGTGGCCACGTTTTCTTCCTTGATCACGGCCACTGAAAAGTGGCCGAAACGTCGGAAAAACCAAAATCAAATAAAATCACCGCGCTTAAAACCGTTAAAACGTAGTTTTATTAAGTATATGAATGTACATATTTCTGAAAAAAAATAGATTTCCTTAATAAGTTATTACAGCAACACTTTATTTATTACTTTTAGTAGTACTTGTAACTTAGTCATGCGCTTAAGAGGTCAAACCATAGGGAACGTTATTGGAGTACTACAAGTACCTAATTAGCGTTGTACCTGCCAAATTGAACCTCTGGGCATATATTATAGCACGTGTATGTTTCCAAAAAATGTTTCGGCTTTTAATATCTTATTTACGGTTCTCGGAAGTGTTATATATATATATATATATATATATATATATATATATATATATATATATATATATATATATATATATATAAAATAAAGTCGTGTTAGTTAATTTATAACTCAAGAACGGCTGTATCGATTTGGCTGAAAATCGGTGGGGAGGTAGCTTAGAACCAGGAGACGGACATAGGAACTTTTTGTCCCGTTGGAACCGGTAGGTGACGCTGAGATCGGGTTCTAGAATCCTATATGCACTATATGCACTTAGTTTCTTGGATTTTTCACGCGCGGGGAAAACGCTAGTTAGCGCCATAATAATATAGCACCTTTGGTGTTGCAAATGTTCATAGGCGATGGTAACCGCTTTCCATCAAGTGGGCCGTCTGCCTGTCTGGTGAACTACTGCAAGAAAAAAAGATGGCGCTGCAATCGCGTTTTTTTTTCAATTCATTAACAAATACTTACGTTGTGTTACTTTTCATCCCGTTGGAACCGGTAGGTGACGCTGAGATCGGGTTCTAGAATCCTCCTAATCACCTGGACCGATTTTGGTGATTTTGTTTTTGTGTGTTTGAGTGGGTTCCCGGATGGTTTAGATTCACAATTGGAACCGGTAGGTGGCGCTGGGATCGGGTCCTAGATTTTTATGTTTTCAGAGCAGGACAACGTCTGCCGGTGCCGCTAGTTTATTATAATTTAATAAACGACGTCACAAGCAACTAGAAGGCTGGCGTATATTATGCTCAAAGATTAAGTGTTACTATACAACGTGGCAACGTCGCCAGTCTTTTGGGAACGTTCCCGGTAAGTGACAGATGTAGGACCTTAAGTTTAAATTGATTGTAGTTTTATGTATTTTTCAGTATAAAGATATAAAACTAAAAAATAAAAAAAATTCCAAGAGTATTTAGAGAATTGTCATTGCGCTAATTCAGCAGAATTAAATTACGTAGTTGGTTAATAAATAATTGTTTGTATGGCTTTAATGATTTTTTCAATTAGAAGTAGTACTTTAAATGCTCATATACTTTTTTTTAACAATTTTATAATATTATATATTTTATTTGGGGGACTGACAGCTATAATAATATAAAACACTTGATTTATTTACATACATAAATTATAAGCTAGTACAATGAAGACATTTATAAATAATCTAATACAATAAAAGAAAACTTAACTTATTTGTATTGTATTCTACTCATAGTCTCTCAAGACTATAAGTAGAATACTGAGCCTAGATCACCGTCTTCTATGGGTAAGGTGCCCAGAAGGCTGGCTACGTTTCCTCGCTGGATCGCCATATTGATCCGTTGCTCGAGGTAAGCACCTTCTGATTAGCTGAAGAGTCAATGAGTCGTTTTGATAAACTTTGGTAGGGGCTCATGGCCTCAGGACCCCATGGTCCAAGCGTTTAGATTCATATACTTAGTTTATTTATATTTTATGTATGACATTTTATTTATACAAAAGTGGATGGATGCAGAAGTCGTGGAAGGCCACGACACACCTTCCATGATCAAATTGATCGTGTACTAGCGGAGGGTGATGTCAGGAGCCTTAAGAACAGACGAGCGTGCATGACAAGAGTTAGGAATGTCAAAGAAGCAAGTGAGGTGTGTAAGAATGGGCCTAAATGGCGCTCTGTTGTTCGTGCCTACCCCGCAAGGGAACTGGCGTGAAGTTATGTATGTATATATGTATGTATATTAGTATATAATATCTATTGCATACCTATCCCCATCCATAACGAGTTTCTGTCCATCCAAAGGTTGTCTGGAAGAAATCTCGCCCAGCGATAAGACAGCCCATTGTACTTATCATTATGATTGTATGTATGAAGTTATTTTGTAACATTGTGTGCAAAAACGTATATTCTATTCTATTCCAACACAAGTAAAAACCAACGACCCTTTACTAAGGTAAAATTTTTACATTTTGAGTTAAATTCTGTCCCGCGCCCTTTCGCTATTATTTATTGCATAGCATGTCCCAAGGTTAACTGAGATTCGAATCTTGCGACGAAAAACAGGCCTTTTACACGCCAACTAAGCTATTGCGCTTGACCTTTCAGGTTTTTATGTTAATCAAAATTCCACTTTCAACTCTTCTTCTGAAAATTGCAATTTATATTTTTGCTAGCTGTCCCGGCAGACGTTGTTATGCCCTGAAGAAATAAATTTTAAAACCCGATTGCAGCGCCACCTACCGGGCCCAAGTGTAAGCTATCCTATCTTTCAAGTTGGATCAAACTGCACTCGATGTGCAAATTTGATTAAAATCGGTCAAGTAGTTTAGGAGTCCATCGCGGACAAACAACGTGACACGTAATTTATATATGTAATATGTTGTTTATTGAAACAACTGCTTAGGTTATTGCTCTGTAAAGAGAAATTTATTTTAAAGAAAAATCTTTCAAAATGTTTACCATACAAACTTTTAAGAACACAACTTATTTCTACATTAAAGTACAAATCACTTTTACTAATTACTAACCTGTAAAGAGAAACAACATTAAATGCTATTGCTTCAATAGTATTTTTATAATTTGAAGAATATCTTCATAAAAACGTTCACATATTTTGCTATCAATCCAAAGAGAATTTTTCCTATCACGAAACGAACGCGCATAGTGAAGGTCTGCTGTCAACACAGATAACGTATGCAGTCCAAGTTGATGCGCGGGAATTCAAAATAAATGAAGTTTAAGAGAGCTTCAATTACATATATATAAAGATTTTCATTACGTGATGAATTTACTTGAAATTAACAGTCTGACAACCTGACAATTTACCTGTAAAACGAATCATTTCGGGGCATGGCCTGTTTGTATTTAGTTTATATAGTGGGAAAGTAGAATATAATATATAGAATATAATCACCTCTTGCCACTTAAAGACCGACGAGATATTTCTGAATTTTTACTTCTTTTAAAAATTATCCCCTCCTATGTCCAGATCTTCTAAGTAAGGTCCACTTTAATAATCCAGCGAAGTCTATACGATTTAATCAACTCATAAACGTACCTTTAATTTTTTTTTATTGCAGGAGATCAGCCGACAGGCAGACGGCCCACTTGATGGAAAGCGGTTACCATCGCATATGGACGTTGCAAAACCCAAGCTGCTACAAATGCGCCGCTGTTCTCTTAAGAGAGACTGGAACCTGGTCACTAATACCGGAACACAACTCAAGGTTGTTATGGCGACATACTTTAGACCAGGGGTGGTAGCCATCCAGTCGGGCAAATGCCCTACCACCTGGCTGTGGGTTGTTAAGTCGCCTCTTACGACAGGCCGCCCGGCCGCAGGAAATTGTATTCTTTCTCAGTTCTCGTGCGAGCAAGTAATTATTTAAATAATGTAAGTAAATACGATGACATCGACCCGTTTGTAATCAGTATTTCAGGAGCCAAGCGGTGGCTAAGCCTTAAATTTTTCAACAGTGTCTAAGCATCTCGGTGCCTTTTTTACGTCTGCATGTTACTTTTAACCAGTAGCTTATTCGTGAAAACCTGCAATGGCTCTCTGTTGTTAATTATAGTTATCTAATCGAATGTATTTAGCTGTAGGTTTTCCATAAATAAATAAATAAAATAACAATTTATAATGTTAATGTTACAGTAATACATCATATGAAACATTTATTATAGGTTATACCAAAGAGAATTTTTTGTTCGTGCAGGAACGGAGAAAGAATACAATTTCCTGCGGCCGGGGTGGCCCTGTCGTAAGAGGCGGCAAAACAACTCAGCCAGGTGGTAGGGTATTTGCCCGACTCGATGGCTATCACCCCTGGTCTAGAGTATGCCGCCATATGTAATATGTTGTTTATTGAAACAACTGCTTAGGTTATTGCTCTGTAAAGAGAAATTTATTTTAAAGAAAAATCTTATAAAGTGTATACGATACAAACTTTTAAGAACACAACTTATTTCTATATCAAATGGGCCGTCTGCTTTTACTGCTTAACTAACCTGTAAAGAAAAACAAGATTAAATGCTATTGCAATTCATTAGTAAATACTTACGTTGTCTTCATAAAGAACGTTCACATATTCATTATATTATTTCAAATCAGAATGGCTTCCTATCACGAATCGAACGCGCATTGTGTAGGTCTGCTATGCACTTAGTTTCTATGCAGTCCAAGTTCATGCGCGGGAATTCAAAATAAATGAAGTTTAATAATATAGCAATTTGGTGTTATAAAGATTTTCATAGGCGATGGTAACCGCTTTCCATCAAATGGGCCGTCTGCCTGTTTGACAAACTCCTGCAAGAAAAAATCATGGCGCTGCAATGGCGTTTCTTTTTAATTCATTAACAAATACTTAGAATGTCATAAAGAACATGTCATTCATTATGCCACTTCAAATCAGGTTGGCTTCGACTCGCATCGGCGATTGTGTAGCCTATATGCACTTAGTTTCTTGGATCTTTCACGCGCCACTTTAAAACGCTAGCTAGTGCCTTAATAATATAGCACCTTTGGTGTTGCAAATGTTCATAGGCGATGGTAACCGCTTTCCATCAAGTGGGCCGTCTGCCTGTTTACTGAACTCCTGCAAGAAAAAAGATGGCGCTGCAATCGCGTTTCTTTTCAATTCATTAACAAATACTTGCGTTGTCATAAAGGACATGTCATTCATTATATTATTTCAAATCAGGTTGGCTTCGACTCGCATCGGCGATTGTGTAGCCTATATGCACTTAGTTTCTTGGATCTTTCACGCGCGGGGAAAACGCTAGCTAGTGCCATAATAATATAGCACCTTTGGTGTTGCAAATGTTCATAGGCGATGGTAACCGCTTTCCATCAAGTGGGCCGTCTGCCTGTTTACTGAACTCCTGCAAGAAAAAAGATGGCGCTGCAATCGCGTTTCTTTTCAATTCATTAACAAATACTTGCGTTGTCATAAAGGACATGTCATTCATTATATTATTTCACCAGTAGGTTGGCTTCGACTCGCATCGGCGATGGTAGCCTATATGCACTTAGTTTCTTGGATCTTTCAGCGCGGGGAAAACGCTAAATAGTGCCATAATAAAATAACAATTTATGGTGTTAATGTTACAGTAATGTTCATAGGCATTTATTATAGGTTATACCATCAAGTGAATCTGCCTGTTCGTACTGAACTCCTGAAAGAATACAATTTCGCTGCAATCGGGGTGGCCCTTTCGTAAGAGGCGGCAAAATAACTCAGCCAGTTGTCATAAAGGTATTTGTCCGACTCGATGGCTATCATTTCAAATCAGGTTGGCTTCGATAACAGCCTTGAGTTGTGTAGCCTATATGCACTTAGTTTCTAGGATCCAGTCTCCGGGGAAAACGCTAGCTAGTAGCCATTAATATAGCACCTTTGGTGTTGCAAATGTTCATAGGCGATCGTAACCGCTTTCCATCAAATGGGCCGTCTGCCTGTCTGCTGAACTCCTGCAAGAAAAAAAGATGGCGCTGCAATTCATTAACAAATTTTTCAATTCATTAACAAATACTTACGTTGTCATAAAGAACATGTCATTCATTATGTTACTTCAAATCAGGTTGGCTTCGACTCGCATCGGCGATTGTGTAGCCTATATAAACTTAGTTTCTTGGATTTTTCACGCGCCGGGAAAACGCTAGCTAGTGCCATAATAATATAGCACCTTTGGTGTTGCAAATGTTCATAGGCGATGGTAACCGCTTTCCATCAAGTGGGCCGTCTGCCTGTTTACTGAACTCCTGCAAGAAAAAAGATGGCGCTGCAATCGCGTTATTTTTTCAATTCATTAATAAATACTTACGTTGTCATAAAGAACATGTCATTCATTATATTACTTCAAATCAGGTTGGCTTCGACTCGCATCGGCGATTGTGTAGCCTATATGCACTTAGTTTCTTGGATTTTTCACGTGTGGGGAAAACGCTAGCTAGTGCCTTAATAATATAGCACCTTTAGTGTTGCAAATGTTCATAGGCGATGGTAACCGCTCTCCATCAAGTGGGCCGTCTGCCTGTCTGGTGAACTACTGCAAGAAAAAAAAAATGGCGCTGCAATCGCGTTTTTTTTCAATTCATTAATAAATCTAAAGTTGTCACGTTCTTGCTAATGTATGATGATATTCCGGATGCTGGCACCACGACTGAGTCTGTGACTGACTCCGAGGAGTCGGCATCCGAGATCACGTTGGAAGAGATCGAATGGTCGATAAGAAGTCTGAAAAATGGAAAGGCAGGAGGAATCGATAGTGTGTCTGCTGAGATGATCAAATATGGTGGAACCTGCATCCGGGACGCTTTCCTGTCCTTATGCAACTTGTGCTGGAGGACGGGAAAGGTTCCCAAGGACTGGAGGCGCGCTGTCATCGTGCCCTTGTATAAAGGCAAGGGGTCACGTATGGAGTGCGCCAGCTACAGGGCCATCAGTTTGATCAGCACAGCATCTAAAGTGTATACGAAGATTATTGAAAAGAGAATGAGAGTGGTATCCGATGGATTACTGTGGGATGCACAAGGTGGCTTCAGAAATGGAAGGGGATGTATGGATCAAGTTTTCTCTCTCCGCAATATCGTAGAGAAGCAGCTGGCTATGGGCCGGAAGGTTTTCTGCGGTTTTGTGGATTTAGAGAAAGCATTTGACAGGGTTGTGCGGAAGGAGCTCTGGGACATATTGCCAGGATATGGGATTAATGGCCAATTGATGCGTGCTGTGCAGTCCACTTACGAGGACTGTATGGCATGCGTGCGAGTGGATGGCAGCCTGTCGCCCTGGTTTGACGTCAATATTGGCGTCAGGCAGGGCTGCGTGCTGTCGGCTTTGCTGTTCATCCTATACCTGGACGATTGTCTCCAGAGAATAAGATTGATGGATGTTGGGGTGCGAATGAGTGATCTAGTTGTAAGCACCTTGCTTTATGCGGATGATGCCGTGCTTTTAGCCGAATCGCCATCAGAACTGCAAACACTAGTCACAATGATGAAAGATGACTGTCAGGCGAGAGGCTTACATTTGAATGCGAAGAAAACAAAGGTTATGGTGTTTGAAAGAGAAGAAACCAGAACGAATGCAAGGATAATGGTCGATGAAGTTATGCTAAGAACAGACGAGTGTGCATGACAAGAGTTATGAATGTCAAAGAAGCAAGTGAGGTGTGTAAGAATGGGCCTAAATGGCGCTCTGTTGTTCGTGCCTACCCCGCAAGGGAACTGGCGTGAAGTTATGTATGTATGTATGTATGCATTAATAAATACTTACGTTGTCATAAAGAACATGTCATTCATTATATTACTTCAAATCGGGTTGGCTTCGACTCGCATCGGCGATTGTGTAGCCTATATGCACTTAGTTTCTTGGATCTTTCACGCGCGGGGAAAACGCTAGCTAGTGCCATAATAATATAGCACCTTTGGTGTTGCAAATGTTCATAGGCGATCGTAACCGCTTTCCATCAAGTGGGCCGTCTGCCTGTCTGGTGAACTACTGCAAGAAAAAAAGATGTCGCTGCAATCGCATTTTTTTTTCAATTCATTAACAAATACTTACGTTGTCATAAAGAACATGTCATTCATTATATTACTTCAAATCAGGTTGGCTTCGACTCGCATCGGCGATTGTGTAACCTATATAAACTTAGTTTCTTGGACTTCTCACGCGCGGGGAAAACGCTGCCTAGTGCTATAATAATATTCTTGTTTGTCCTTCTAAATGTTTTCGTTTTTGGATCAAAGTGACTGATCAATGTGGCATATGGGTCAATGTCCCGACTCGCGTCACTAGTGCCAAGGTTCGATTACCTTTTCAAATATATAGTAACCTCTTCAAATATTTATACCTTGTTTTTTATGAAATTTACTTTTGAATAATACTTTAGTTAAATTGCGCATTTAGATGGTTAACAGTGTGTGTGGTAGAGTTAGTTCTGGTTGCTTTATACCGATTACATGCCAAAAAGCCAGACGATTACAAATTTTATCCGAAAATGCGTGAAGTGATTAAAGAAAAATGTCGTGGAAAACTATCGTTGGGCGTGTTGTTTCTTCACGATAACGCTCCCGCTCATCGCTCGGATTTCCGCTCAACGCAATCCGCTTTGCTAGCTTCAATCTCTTTGACCATTCACCATATTCTCCGGATTTAGCCCCAAGTGATTTTCACTGATTCCCAAAATTAAAAGAGGAAATTCGGGAAACTAAATTTCACGATAATGGCAGCCGCAGAGGAGTTTTTCGAGACTCAAGAAAAACAATTTTTTTCGTAAGGAATAATGAAGTTAGAAAAATAAAATATTTTGGTTTAAATGTTTGCATTGTTTAATTTAATTGATTCCAAGAACTTTTTGATTCACCCTTGTATATGTATTATTTTCAAAAAGTGTTCTCCTTATATAGTTTATTATTCACAAAAACTATTTTTCCGTTATTTAGGTACTATGGTCTGGCTGTCTAGGATAGGCCCCAGAGTGGTCTGTTTTATATTACACATAATACAAGCGTATCTTCCATAGGTTAAGGATATAAAATGTGTGTGGATGTCTGCCGATATTTTAATTTATTATCTATCACAACTTCAGTGGAAGCATTCCCAAAAACATTATACTCGCGATGATTTTAAATCTGTCCAATCAGCTGTAAATTATACTCGGCAGTTCCATCATATCTCGTGCGCATATAAGCTAATCGCTGTTGATTTAAATGGCTATTGGAACGATGCCAGCGCCATCTGTAGTGCGACCATGGTTTCAAATTTTCCCCTTAAAATTAAAAAATCTAAACCCACTTCCAAGGTAGCAACTACGAAAGTGGGTAACGCGAGTATGCCATATTCGCATATGCCATCCGCATATGCTATTGTTACATGCCGACAAAGTGAATGCATACCTGGTTTATTACCTTTCCCGCATTTGGACTTCTTTTGTTTACTTTGTATGTAACATTTGCAATTAGACAATAGCCTATTGTTATTGTACTTGTGTATGTCCGCATTGTAGATTACGGTTATTCGGAAACTTCAGTACACGCGGTCCTTTGTTGTATTGTACAGCTTAGCATAAAACGAAGCCCGAATTTCAGTCAAGCGAGAATTAGGATACGAGCAAGACGTACATTCGGTAAGCTATATAGTGACGGACTTTGCACGTGATATTGAATCGTGCAATTCTTACTGGTTGTGTCCAGTTATATTTGTACCTGTGTTTTACGTGTCTGTATAGTTCTAATAGATTCTATACTGATTCCAACAGCATTTGACGGCCTCTGTGGTTGAGCGGGCTAAGTCTTTGCCGGCCTACCTCACTGCAACGCAGAGGCTCCGGGTTCGATTCCTGGTATAGTAAATTTCGGAAACGTATTTTCTCCATTATTTACTATGGTCTGGGTGTCTGGGATCGGCCCCAGAGTAGTCCGTTGTATATTATCCATAACACAAGCGTAACTTGCTTAATTTGGGGATATACAATATGTGTGTTTGTCTGCCGATTATTATTATTTTAATTCAAGTCCCGCACTCGTAACACTATGTTCCCATTTTCTATGTTCGCATATGCCATGTTCGTGTATGCAATGTTGGCATATGTCATGTTCGTATAGGTCATGTTTGTTCTTGCCTTCTATGTTCTTACTTCATGTGTGTTAATATTTAGAACCACTTACCACAAAATTTAAAGTCACTCTCCTTAAAATATTTTAAAATAAAAGTAGCAAAGTGGCCGATACGCATGCCATTTTAAACGATTGATTAATTTTAAACAGACGGATAGTAAGAACGTAATATAATAAACTGACTAAATTATATAAAATTGTTGATGACATTATTTTAATGTAATTCTTTTATGAATAATATATAACTGCAAGAGACATAATAAATTGTATATTAAATATTTGGGTGAGTGACGCTCGCGGACCGCGTTCGTAATACCGAAGTAAGAGAGAGAGTTGGTCTGAAAGAGAGTGTCGGGGTGAAGGTAAGGAATAGAAATCTGAAAAGAATGCATGATGAAAGAATGACTAAACAGATATACAATGCAAAAGTGGATGGATGCAGAAGTCGTGGAAGGCCACGACACACCTTCCATGATCAAATTCATCGTGTACTAGCAGAAGGTGATGTCAGGAGCCTTAAGAACAGACGAGCGTGCATGATAAGAGTTATGAATGTGAAAGAAGCAAGTGTGTAAGAATGGGCCTAAATGGCGCTCTGTTGTTCGTGCCTACCCCGCAAGGGAACTGGCGTGAAGTTATGTATGTATGTATGTATGTAAATATTTGTTGTAATTCTAACAGCATCATAATCAGTAACATAATCAATAATGTAACCATGTATTTATTTATTCTCAAAAATTTTACATTTTTTTAAAATATACATATAAAGATATTTTTTTATAAAAAAATAGATAACATTATTCTTTTATAAAAATATATCAAAAATAAAATACATATTCAATAAAAAAATATAAAATCTTGTATCTCATCGCCAGCGGGGCCTGGGGTCCAAACTACCGATGGTTATGGCTCCAGAGACAGGAACCTCCTCACAATTCGTGCCGTGTCCAAGAGTGCTGCCTTCTGTATCTGGCCCTTCACCCAGCTTCCCAGCGAAAGCCTCTCTAGATGACGGTCGAGGCTTTTCGCTATAAGACCATTGACGGTAACAACTATCGGCACAATGCTCGTTGACTCCAGACGCCACATAGCCGTAACCTCGTGAGCAAGATCCAAGTATTTACTTAGTTTTTCTTTTTCTTTCTTCACGAGGTTATCGTCATGTGGGATACTGATGTCAACGAGTATTGCTCGCCGTGCAGATCGATCTATTATCACGATATCAGGCTTATTGGCTACAATAGTCCTGTCCGTGATAACTGATCGATCCCAGTAGAGCGTGGCACGACTGTTTTCAAGAACTGGCTCCGGCGAGTACTGGTAATAAGGCACCTCCGTTTCCACAAGACCGTACCGAAGGGCAAGTTGCTGGTGGATAATCCTGGCTACGAGGTTATGTCTGTGCAAATACTCGCCGTTAGAAAGATGTGAACAGCCGGAAACAATATGCCTGAGGGATTCACCTGGGCGATGACATGCCCGACAGATGTCTAAGGTGCCATCCTTCAGGATATATTTCCGGTAGTTATTCGTCTTAATAACTTCGTCCATAATTGCAAAGACAAAACCTTCAGTTTCTCCAAAGAGGTTACCGAACCGTAGCCAGTTTACCGACGCTGACAGATCTACATCGGGCCCTGTTAAGGCCCGATAAAACCTGCCATGCAGCTCCTTGCTCTTCCATACGTTGATGCGGTCGGAGGTGCTCAGTACTGCCAAATTGCACCAGTTCTCTTTAGCCAACGCGAGCGTGGTAAGACCTTTGTCTACTGCCACAACATCTTTATGCAAGCCCACGTTCATCTTAAGGAAATATGCCCTGAGATTGTTCACCTCGCGATTGTGCAGATCCTTGGCATTTAGAAAGCCTCGGCCGCCACATCTTCGCGAGATGTACAATCTCATTACTGATGAACGTGGGTGATGCATACGATGTTTTGTCAGTAGGCAACGGACTCTTCGATCTAGGGCGTCCAGCTCCGTTTGAGTCCACCTAAGTATGCCAAAGGAGTATGCCAACACGGGCATAACCCAGCTGTTGAAGGCTCTGACCTTATTTCCACCTGAGAGAAGGCTGGTTAAAACCTTCCTCAGGCGGCAAAAGAATCGGTCCTTCACCGTCTGTTTTACGTCCGCGTCGGCTATACCTAAAGACTCTGACATACCCAGGTACTTGTATGTCTCGGTCTCGGAGAGGGATTTGAGAGACATGTTCTCTGAGAGTTGTAAATTCGGTGAATTTACAACTTTCCCTCGCCGTACATGCATGACCGCACACTTTTCTATCCCGAATTCCATATTAATTGACTTACTGAAGTGTTCTGTTGTCTTCAGTAATTCAATCAAGTCTGGTTCGTTGGATGCGAAAAGTTTGAGGTCATCCATATACAGCAAGTGCGACACGATCTCACCCCCTCTTCGAAACCGATAGCCTAGCTTTGAAGACTCTAGCAAAGTGCTAAGAGGGTTCAATGCTAGGCAAAACCACAAGGGACTCAAGCTGTCGCCCTGGAATATTCCACGCTCGATATTTATCTCGCCCTCCGGCAAAGGAACCCCTCCTCCCCCTGGAACCCTAAGGTATGTGACCCATTGCCTCATACATGCCTGAAGAAAGGTTCTCAGAGTTGCATCGACTTTATACAACTCTAAGACTCTCATCAACCATGTATGCGGCACTGAGTCATATGCCTTTTTGTAGTCGATCCAGGCGACGGAGAGATTTCTTCTATTCCGTCGGGCTTGTTGGCTAACAGTTGTGTCAATGAGAAGCAATTCTTTCGTACCACGTGACCCAGCCTTACATCCATTTTGGGTGATTGCCAAAATGTTATTATTATAAAAATAATTTGATAATTTTTTTTCCAAAATGGATGTAAGGAGCTTGTAGATGGTGGGCAAGCATGTGATTGGTCTATAATTTTTGGGTTCAGTGGTACAGCCAGATTTGAAGAGTAAATGGGTGACGCCTGTCGTCATAAAGGTTGGAAGCGAACCACGATCAACAGCTTCTTGGAATTGATTAGCCAAGCAACCATGCGAGCTTTTGAACCACTTGATCCAAAAGTTATGCAATCCGTCCGGCCCTGGACTTTTCCAGTTATGTGCCGAACGAATTGCATTACCAACATCAAGTGGTTCAATGGTAATAGGTTCCATATCTGGCACCTGTTCGCATGATTGCTTGATCACCTCAATCCAGTCACCCTCCGTGTGACTGACAGGCACTGACCAGATGCTGCGCCAAAAAGAAGCCATGGCATCAGTATTTGGTATTTGCCTGTCAGCGACACTATCGCTAGATTTCTCCCAACCTCTATAAACCCTTTTCTCTTCACTTTGGAAGGTCCGATTCAAGAAGTATCTATCCGCTCGCTCTTTGTATCGGCGGATTCTATTTGCCCATGCATAGACTTTTTGCTTCCAGAAGTCTATACGTTCCGTGGCTCTGGCCATATGTTCACTGGGACTGATGTTAGTACCAGCGAATGCCTGAGCCACGAAGCGCATAACTCGGGGCCGGCAATTGCCAGCCCGGAAGCAGATTAATTTGGCTATGAGAACTCTCGCCCTGTCGATACGCCGCTCGATCCGTATTTGCCAGGCAGGTTTGCCGCTTGCAGGTCGGGTAGGCTGTGTATTTGGAAACTTTACACCAGCCACCCGACATACAGCTACGGCCCCGCAATATAGGATCGAGTGGGTATCGGCAAGGTCCGTGCTAGACCTAAAATAAGGCGCTAGCAGGCAATCCAGAGTTCCCATAAGCAACAAATTATTTCTATGCATGGGCAATTTTGGAACGCGTGGCCTATTTAAGATAGGCTGATCTCGGAATTCTTGAATCGAATGTTCCAAAGTCCTTCTCAACTGCTCATTAATCTGGATACTTACATCACCTACCGCTAGGCCATCTGACACGTCGTCCATGGTAAAGTTCACCGGCCTCTGCGAGTCCGCAGGCGGTGCCGGTGACGTAGGCTGCGGCGTGTCAGTAGCTTCGCGGTTGATACGTACAGCATTGCGTAGACGATCAAGTGTCGACTCGTCCAGCAGGTGTAACCGCTGGATAGCGCGCACTTGATCCGATAGTCGTTGCGCCGTCACGGTGGATGCTGGTTGAAGGGTCTGAAACAAAGACAGCAAACGGCCACGATACGAAGTGAGGTTAGTTTCTCCCTCTGTCGCCTCATAGTACGCGCGCATGACGCACTCATTCAACTCCTGAGTCCATCTCATGCGGCGCACTACACCACCGGTAGCGAGGGCCGGGCGCGGGATTCGTCCCGCAGGCCCCAAGCGTGCCGACGGTGGCCGCCCACGGCCCCGCACAGGTCTTAGCGGCGGGGCGGGCGGCGCTGGCTCCTCCTCGTCTTCGCTCGATGTCCCGGTGGTCGTTGACGTCACGATTTCTTCATACGACGCTGATGACTGAGACGTAGAACCCGGCGAGGCGGACACAGCTGATGGTGGGCGTGCGCATCTTTGTCGTGCTGCAATCTCGTTTGTCTCCTTATTGTTTTGTGTTAGCCATAATTTTGTGCTTGTCTAAATTATTTGTGTAGAAATGGTAAGAGTTTGCTGGTAGGTCTAGAGCTTTTAGGGATTGATGTATTAGTTTTGGAATGACTCCCGTACTAGAGAGCACGACTGGAATAATTGTAACATTCTGTAGGTGCCAAAGGCGGGTAATTTCGTCTTTGAGTTCGGTGTATTTTGTCAATTTTTCTGATATTGTTGTTTGTATATTATGTGTATTAGGTATGGCAATGTCTATTAAATAACCTGTCTTAGTGGTTTTGTTAATTAGGGTTATGTCAGGTCTGTTGTAATGGATCGTTCTGTCAGTCAATATGGCTCGGTCAAAGTACAGTTTAGTAGTAGAGTTTTCTAGTACGGTTTCAGGTTTGTATTTATAGTATGGTGTTATGGTGTTGATGAGATTATATTTGTGTGCAAGTTTTTGATGTATAATATTGGTGACTTGATCATGTCTATGTTTGTAGTCTGTCTGAACTATTGATTTACATGCGCCTGTGATGTGCTGTATAGTTTCTGGGGAGCTATTACATTTTCTGCAGTAGTCAGCGGCTAGGTTTTTGATGATATGTTTGCGGTAATTTTTGGTTTCAATGACTTGATCCTGAATGGCGATCATAAAACCCTCTGTCTCTGGGAAGAGTTCACCTCTTGTTAGCCAAGCGTTCGATGCTTCTTTATCGACATGTTCTAGGCATAAGTCTTGGCGGTGTCTTCCATGAAGGGACTTTTGAGTCCACTCTGTTATCTTAGTTCTATCGTCAGTAAGCTTTTCGTTAGTCTGTTCTGCTGCATTTTGTAGGTTTAGGGGGGTAAGTTTTCGATCTGTTTGTACTATAAGTTTGTGTATTATCGAAGACTGGGCTTTGGCAAAGAAATATTTTCGGAGAGTTGTTATTTGTTTGTTATGTAAATTTAAAATGTCAATAAGACCCCTTCCACCTTCTTTTCTGGGTAAGGTTAATCGTTGTAAGCATGATCTGGGATGATTTTTACGAAATTTTGTCATGGTAGTATTGATTTTTCTCTGTAAATTCTTAATTTCTGTCTTATTCCAGTTTATTATTCCAAAGGAGTAAGTAAGTAATGGGATAACAAATGTGTTGATCGCTTTAACTGTGTTCCTAGAATGTAGCTGAGTTTTCAAAATCATATTGAGTCTGTGTTGGAATTGTTGTGTCAGTTTTTGTTTTGTGTCTTTGTGATGTATTAATAATGATTGGTTATAACCTAAATATTTGTAGACATCCCATTCACATAATGGTATTATATTATCTCCTGTAGTAGTAGTGTAGTGGTGTGAGTAGTTTTGGCCATTTTTAACAGAATTAATTTTACATTTATCGATACCAAATTCCATTTTAATATCTATACTAAACTTGTCTACAATATCAGCTAAGTCTTTTAGTTCGTTTTCGGTTGCAGCGTAAAGTTTAATGTCGTCCATATACAGTAAATGATTTAATTTAGATTCCCTGATGTCAGTCTGTCTGTCTTTTTCTAAACAAAGTGGATATCCATGAGATGTGACATTCAATAATTGAGAGAGAGGGTTTAATGCAAGGCAGAACCAGAGTGGGCTAAGTGCGTCTCCCTGGAATATGCCTCTTTGTATTTGGATTGGGTCTGTTTCTATAGTCTCCTTTATTGTAGATACTCTAAGGACAGTTGACCACTTGGTCATGATGGTTTTTAGGAATGTTATGATAGTGGGATGAATTTTGTAAATTTCTAAAACTTTTACTAACCATGAATGGGGAACTGAGTCGTATGCTTTTTTATAGTCGATATACATAGTGAATAAATTAGATTTAGTTTTATGGACTTGTTTTAGTATAACAGAGTCAATTGTTAATTGTTCTTTGCAACCCTGGCTAAACTTTCGGCAACCTTTCTGTTGTTCTGCTAGAATTTGATTTGTGTCTATGTGATTATATATTATTTCAGATATACAAGATGTCATTATTTTATAGAGCGTTTGCAGGCATGTGATAGGGCGATATTTGCTTGGATCTGATAGGTCTTTTGGGTCTTTTGGGATCATGTAAGTCGTACCCATAGTTAAATAAGAGGGAATACTAGTGGGGTCTTGTATAAAACTATTAATATATTTGTGTAGATTACTGTGAGTAGTTGTAAATTTTTTGTACCAAAAACTGTGTATATTGTCTGATCCTGGCGATTTCCAGTTATGCAGGTATCGGATAACTTTTTGTAAAATGTCTGTGGAAATAAATTCATACGTCATTGTTTTTAAATTGTTAAATGTATCCGTGGATATCTGTTCAGCTTCTATGTTATGTTGAATAGGTTTTTCCCATATACCAGCCCAGAAGTTTTTTAACGCTTCCGGTGTAATGGAATCATGTACATCACTATTGAAACAGTTTTCTTGAGTATTAGTGGTAGTGTTTCTAATGTTACGGTAAAACAGTTTTTCGTTCAGGTTGAATTGAGTATTCTGTTGTTTTCTTAATGAACAATCTTTGTATCTTTGTAATCGACCTGTTACAACCGAGAGTTTTTGTTTTAATGTGTCCAGTACATGTGCAGCCTGTGTGTTTGGTTCTTCATGTAATGTATGAGCCTTATATTGTTCCATAATTCTTTCTGAATGTTTGGTTATGTTTCTACTTCTATTTCCTTGTATAAACTGAGTAAGGCGGCCAATTTTCTTTCGAATGTCTTTTAATTTCATTTCTAATCTTATTTGCCATTTTGGTTTATAGTCTTTTTTCTTTCGTTGTATATCTGTTCTGGTTTGAAGTGTTATTCTTGTACCATTCACTTTAGCCGCTGTCCAGGCGGCGCAGTATATAATGGTTTGAAATTTGAAAAAATCGGTATCGCTTGTAATATTTTCTTTAAGAGTTATTCTATTTATGTAGTCTATTATTTTGGCAAGGTTTTTAGAGGTTTTTTGTTTTGGAATATAGGCCCTAGATGTTGGATCGGTATATGTGTAATATTCGAATGCTTCCTGGAACGTCGCATCTATTTTCGAATGTCTTCCTGATAATATAAGTTCGGAGGTTGTATGAATTCTGTTGATATCGTGTTCAGTGTTTTGACTTATATTGTTATTGAGTGTTGGGGTTTCGTTAAAACTAGGGTATGTATTAATTAAATTATTGTTACTTATTTCTAGTTCTTTTGCTATTTCCTGTTGTATTATAGTTAATCTCTCTTTGCTGATGTATTGGTTGTTTACTATTGCTCTTCTCTGATCTGCTATGCGTTGTTCACTAAGATTAGCTAAAGGTGGATAACTCTGAGTGAGGTCTGTATGCATCAGTTTTCTATATGCAGTTTTATTGGTGCCTAAGTTGGTTGTGCGATAGTATGATCGCATTATTGCCTCATTATGCTGATTAGTCCATTTCATTCTAGTATCTGCTATATTTTGTGTAGTTTGATTTGAAACGTGTGTTTGACTATGTGTTTCTGGTTGTGTATGATTTTGAACAACAGCTTGTAGTTGTGTCAGTTCTTGTTTGACTTCGTTAAATATCTGGTCTATTGTATTCTGAGGTAGTAATTTGTTGCGTATTATAGCTCTACGTTGGTCACCTACTCTCTGTCGGCTTACTTGCATATTAGGATATTTTTCTGTGAATTTTATGTGTAATGATTCAAGATAATTTTTTGTATCGGTTTCTAGTGCAGTTAGTAGAAAGTAAGTACGCAATATAAACTTATTCATTTCCTGTGTCCATTTTTTGCGTGCACCTGAGGTGGGTGTATTATTATTATTATTATTATTATACATACATAACTTCACGCCAGTTCCCTTGCGGGGTAGGCACGAACAACAGAGCGCCATTCAGGCTTATTCTTACACACCTCACTTGCTTCTTTGACATTCATAACTCTTGTCGTGCACGCTCGTCTGTTCTTAAGGCTCCTGACATCACCTTCTGCTAGTATACGATCAATTTGATCAATTCAATTTATTAGTGAAAGTATCATTTACCCAATGTACATTGGGTAAATGATACTTTCACTCATAAATTAAACATTTTGTGTATAAAGGAGCGGATATTAAAATACATTGTTATCATCTTATTTTTAAAATGTCATGGATTAAACAATTATTTAATAATTGACTACCTATACTTTGAGTATGCTGCCATAACAACTTCAAATTGTGTTCCGCCATTAGTGACCGGATTCCAGTCACCTAATTTGAGATCGGCAGCACGTTGGTAGCACCTTTAGTGTTGTAAATGTTAATAGGTGACGGTAATCACTTTTCATCATCGGGCCGCCAACCTGTTTGCTGTACTCCAGCTATAGAGACAAGTTTGAATATTCATGGATTTTTAACACTGGATAAATCGTCCAGAGTCATTTTTTGTTTAATAAGAAGCTTACAACCAGACAGACGATCCACCTAGTGGAAATTAGGTGGTAAAAGTAAAGGCCGAGGCCTACGTGTTGCAATCAAAATGATTCCAGCATGGCTCTATTATGTCAAAAGAAAATTAATTAAAAAAAAATTTATAAAAAGAAAATCAGGAATTATTGCACCCAGTGACTCCTAAGCAGTATTAGTTATTACATATTTGGACTGCAGCCAGTATTTGAGCTAATGTATCCATGGTTCATAATTTAACGGTCAAAGATACGACTTTGACAGGTGAAATTATTGCACTCGTGACATTTCGCTGGCGTAAGTGCGCAAGAGTTGACATTCACCTAATTAGAAGGTATATATATATATATATATTAAAGAATAAATCAGCTTTTAGGGTTAGTTAGCCTTTTGGTAGAAAGGGAACCCTTGTGAAATCGTCGTCTGTCTATTTGCCTCTTTTTCTTTCACCTTCCATCAATTTTTTGGGGTAGGCACAATATGTTTTTTACTGTCATTCCCCTTTATTCTGAGATTCGTCCCCAGTTACACCAGAAATCATCATGTCATTCTTTACACAATTCATCCGTCTCTTTTTTTGTCTACCTTTACAGTTTTACCCGTCCGTCTTCCACTTTAACATTCTGTTTATCACGTTTCTTTCATCCCTCTTCTTTACATGCCCATACCAGCTTAGTCTTCTTCCTCTTATTTTTCAATAATGGGTGCTACTTCCATTTTTGGGGGTCGGCACAATATGTGTTTTACTTACACACTCCTTTATTCTGACATACGTCCCCTGTCCCACCACAAATCATCATGTCATCCTTTACACAATACATCCGTCTCTTTTTTTGTCTATATTTACATTTGTACCTGTCCGTCTTTCAGTTTAATACTCTGTTTTTCACGTTTCATTCATCTCTCTTCATTACATGCCCATATAATCTAAGTCTTCTTCCTTTCATTTTTCAATAATGGGTGCATCTTCAATTTTTGGGAGTCGACATAATATGTATTTTTCTTTTATACTCCTTTATTCTGATATACGTCCTCTGTCACACCACAAATCATCATAATCTCCTTCACACAATCCATTCGTCTCTTTTTAGTCTACTTTTTCATTTGTATCTAAGTTTAACATTCTTTTTGTCACGGGACTTTCATTCTTCTTCATTGCATGCCCATACTACCTTAGTTTTCGTCCTCTCAATTTTTCAGTCACGGGTGCAACTTTCAAAGATCCCCTTTAGTAGTCTTCACTGTCTCTGAAATTACTACGTCGATATAGATCACATTTGACAAACTATTATAGTCTGTATCGCACTATATAGTTATATAGTGAAATCGTGAAGAAATAATAATAATAGCAGCCATAGATGTAATTAAGTATTGAAATTTTTTTATTCAGTGTACATAGCCGTGTTGGGTATTGTAAGTTTGATCTAGAAAAGAACGATGTTCCTTAACTTATAAAGTTTATTTTCCAAGTGAGATTGAGAGCAGTATGTAAACACGGAATCGTGCTCTTGCTGTCCTGTCCATAACTTCCTCAAAAACCAAGCAACGAGGCGGGCGTAAGGCAGCTGTAGCAGTAATGGCAGTACATGTGTTCTGTTTACAAATATGCACTGCCCATTTTCCAGCAGAAGTACCCGTGTCAGTCGAAAGAAGGTAAAAGTCTAATAAGAGCCGGAGAAGATAAATATAAAGAAAAATAATGTTTAGCTATACGTGTTACTGGGAAGTTTCTCTCTGCTTCTTCTCTTTCTCTTCTCTTTAAATAGCGATAACACGTTGCAAAGCAGTGTACATGGAATAGGAAGTAGATTTAAAATTTTAACTTACTTATGTATGTTCAAAAATTTTCTTCAGTGGAAATTATTTTGGATAACAGTTTTGAATTTGAATTTAATATACGTTAAAAAATATTCGTAATGGTGCGGCTTTATCTGCGTGACTGCATCTTATTTAAAGCGTTAAAAAAATAACGCGTTTAACGCATATATACATTAGTCATTAAAAATGTGGCATCTCAAATAGCGCGTTAAACCCATTGCCATATCTGCATGAAACTTTAACACTAACGCAGATGAAGTCGCAGCGTTACACGAGTAAGTATAATCTATTTTTGAATAACCTTATAAAAATTACTATTATAAACGACCTCAAAAAAATTACAATTTAATTTAAAAGTCTGATTTTTTTTGACAGCTGTCAATTATGGTAGTTATGACATATGACGTAAGTGTCGCAATATGACATTAACCTACTTCAAAATTATTCAAGTACGTAAATAATCGACGGCTCGAGTACACTATGAAAATAGATTGCTATTTATAAGTTGTTTATGTATTTTGAAATCTATTTTGTTGTGTTTGTATACCAGTAAAATCTTTCTTATTAACAGACTTTATAAACGGACAGACACAGAGAGAAGACCTACAGTCTTCTCTCTCTGTCTGTCTCTGTTCAGCAGACAGCACAACCAAAACCAAATACTGGTTTTGCGGTGTCAGCAGATCCCCTGTGCCTCTTAAACTACAATCGGTCACAATGCCGTGCAGCCCTGAATATAAATATCTTGGTTCACTACCACAAAGTAACAGTGATATAGAGAAGGATGTAAGAAGAAGAATAAATATAGCATGGCTAAAGTGGAGACTAATAAACACACCATAAATGCCACTCAAACTAATGTAATGGAACACTTATAGGCCAATAGATGGCGCTGTGCAATAAGGTCGCAAACATTTCCCGAAATATACAAAGAATATATACCTGCTATGCAGTCCTCACTGCAAGATCTGCCTCGTCGAAAGGCTCTCGTGCGACGACCGCGTAACGTCCTGACGGACAGGGTCGACGTTATTACGAAACGGCTGGCCCGGATTAGCTCGCCCGGATTAGGACGGCACGCTGGCAGGCACCGACAGACAGACACAGACGGCGGCGTCTCAGACGCCGCCAATCAAGATCTCTCCACGTCCCCGCGAGGGTCGCTAGGAGACATAGCCCCCCCACAGGATAGACTAGGCGTGTTGCTGGGAAGTTTCTTTCGCCGTTTCTTCTCTCCCAGCCATAACACTTTGCGAAACGGTAGTAAGATAGCATAGGCCGCCGCGAACCACCGATCTCGGCCCGCCGGGATCCTTCCCCTCGGGCTTTATATTACCCGTTGCCCGTTCTCAATTAGTGTTTTGTGTCGCCCTATGGTGGGCATCATTAATTTCATCCCCCTCTCATGGCAACAGTCCAGCAGAGGTAAAACTCCTTAGGGAGCTTCCTCGAGCAAGTTGCCCCCCGGGCTCGAGCGCCTTCGCTTCGCGAAGGCACTCGCCCCAAAAACCCTGTTAAAGTTGTAAGGTCTTCGGACCAACAACATAAAATCAAGTCCAATAAAAAAAAAAAACTGCAAGATCTGCCTTTGAGACGGAGGAGGCTTCCATCTCGTTCCTCCATCCTATACGGGGCACCTCCTTTACGTTAGTCGGGTCATACCTTCACTAAAAGGTCAGGTATATAAATCTGTCATAACACCAGTCACGTTATACGGGTCCGAATGTTGGGCCGCTAAAAAGACCACAAACGCCTCCATTCAGCTGCGATGAGAATGTTGAGATGGATGTGTGGTATTACAATGGATAAGGTGAGAAACGAGTACGACTACAAGGATCTTTGAAAGTTGCTCCCGTGATTGAAAAATTGAGGGTAGGAAGACGAAGGTAGTACGGAGAGAAAAGTGACGTCACTAAAGAATGTTGAACTGGAAGATTGATGGGTACAAATGTAAATGTAGACCAAAAAAGAGATAGATGGATTATGTGAAGGATGATATGATGATTTGTGGTGTGATAATCTAAAACTAAGAGTTCCAAAAAGTTTATTTTCATTAAACATTTTACCAAATAAATAATAAGTCGCAAGTCAACATCGACAAGTGGTTCTAATTTATAATATACTAGTGTTTACCTATTGCTCTGCTCGTGTTAATGAAAATTTTGTAGACAGAGTTTTTGGAAATAAATATTTTAATTTTATTAATAACAAAAAACACAGCAAAAACTTTGTACCCCTTTTTACGAAAATTGGGCGGACGGAGGAGTATGAAATTTCGCTCACTTGTAGTTTATATAGAGAAGTGCAGAATGCTAATATTTTCTGAAAATTATGTATAAAAAATACATTAAATCAAAAAAAAAAATATATACATGGTAGATGTATTTGACATAGACTATATCGATATATACAATTTTGTTTATTATTAAAGTGAAATTAACAGTGTAGCCTTGGCGAAATCTGTGATTATAGAAGTATATAGTCTTTGATAACAGAACCTTAATAATGTTCAAACTTATAATTTAAATTAATTGTTATGGTCGAATTTCGACCACGGGCGACCACTAGTCTTATAATAAATCACTTTGCGACGTTCTTGAACTACCCGTTTCTAGTTCCAGTAATCTAATATATTATATGAGGTCGTAGCAAGCCACGCTCGTACAAATCTTAGGCTAACCGCACACCTGCGGAAAGTAGGGCGCTGAGAGTTCAGCTAAATACGATCGCAGTGTTAAGTAACTAATAACACATCAGCTGAACGTTATGTTACTTAACATTGTGATCTTAATACTTTTTTTTTTATCTCTATTTTGTTAGTAATTATTGTGACATTTTTTAAAAATTTTATTCAATATTGACCTAATCTAAATTAAATTGACATTTTATTTATGTAATTTTTTGTATAATTGTATATATTTTTTTTTTGTAATTAACTATTTGAGCCAATTTTTTATTTTTATCATATAAATTATTTCTTAGTGGAAACTTGATTGATATATGTATTAATTTTGTTTTTTATATTTAAGAATATTAATTTATTGTATGTTTTCCAAACAAATTAAATAAATAAATAAATTACGTAGCGTTCGGCGTGATGCCGAACCTTTATTTTATTGCATGAGTTCAGCAGACAGGCAGACGGCCCACCTGATGGAAAGCGGTTACCCGGGCCTATGGACATTAGTAACACCGAAGCTGCTACCAATGTGCTGCCGCTCTCTAAACTCTCTCGACGGCATTTGCAGGTGAGTGAGAACCCCTATACCCCAAGAGGCCCCCCGCGCCGAACCAAACCTCTGTCTTAGCCCATGATAGAGGAGACCATAAAAAAATCTGATTCCAGTACTGCACGATTTCGTCATTATTGTTTTTTTTATGGCAGGAGTTCAGCAGACAGGCAGACGGGCCACTTGATGGAAAGCGGTTACCATCGCCTATGGACATTTGCAACACCAAAGGTGCTACAAATGTGCTGCAGTTCTCTTAAGGGAGACTGGAACCTGGCCACTAATGCCGGAACACAACTCAAGGTTGTTATGGCGACATACTCTAGACCAGGGATGGTAGCCAAATACTCTACCACCTAGCTGTGGGTGGTTTTGTCGTCTCTTACGACAGGCCGCCCGGCTGCAGGAAATTGTATTCTTTTTCCGTTCCTGCACGGATAAAAACCTTATGTCTAGCGTATGTTTCTATGAATACGCTTCAGTGTATTTTGAATAGCAATCAACACATAATGCGACGCGTTACGCGACCGAAAGTTCGGCGAACGTAGTTAATCCATTTTGTGTACATACTTCTATAGTTTTCCGGATCTAAAGGTACATAATTTCAGCTCTTCATACTGCCAACAGTGATAAAATAAATACTTTAAAGGAATAGGTAGAATTTTTTTGTTATATAAATGTTATCATTATACATACATACATAACTTCACGCCAGTTCCCTTGCGGGGTAGGCACGAACAACAGAGCGCCATTTAGGCTTATTCTTACACACCTCACTTGCTTCTTTGACATTCATAACCCTTGTCATGCAAGCTCGTCTGTTCTTAAGGCTCCTGACATCACCCTCCGCTAGTACACGATCAATTTGATTATGGAAGGTGTGTCGTGGCCTTCCACGACTTCTGCATCCGTCCACTTTTGCATTGTATATCTGTTTAGTCATTCTTTCCACATGCCCGAACCACCGGAGCATTCCTTTCCTTACCTTCACCCCGACACTCTCTTTCAGACTAACTCTCTTTCTTACTTCGGTATTACGAACGCGGTCCGCGAGCGTCACTCCGTAGATTTTGCGCAGTGCTCGCATCTCGACCGCGTTTACTCTACTTTCATGCTCTCTCTTCCATACCCAACTCTCGCTTCCATACGTGAGCGTAGGTACCAGCTATCATTATACGTCTAGCAAAACCTTTGTACCCCTTTTTACGTAAATTGCGCGGACGGAGGAATATGAAATTTCGCACACTTATAGTTTATATAGAGAAGAAGCGACGAATGCTAATATTTTTTTAAAATGATGCATAAAAATACATTGACACAATACAAAAAACATTACACACACACTACCTTGTATTTGACACACACACACATATATTCTTTTGTTTATTGTTAAAGTCAAATTAACAGGGTTAGTCTTGGCGAAATCTGTTATTATAGAAGTAGTCTTTGACAACAGAACACTAATGTTCAAACTTATAATTTAAATTAATTATGGTCGAATTTTGACATTAGGTCAAATAAAACATTAGGTATATACTATAATTTAATAAGACATACAGCGTGGCAATGCAGCCAGATTTGTTACATACCTTATATTAATTTATTTGTAATTTAGTTTATTTTTAAGCTCCTTAACAACTAATAGTATTTAATTTTTAAGTTGGTTTAGTTTATAATTTAGTTTTATTTTTTAATGTAAACAGACACTTGACATAATTGTAATACAAATAATAAATATTTTATAAGATATTAGGGGAAAGTTTCGTACCGTACCATTCATTATCCATCGCGTAAAGCGGTGAACTAACTACACGCCGCGTAATTCTGACTGTTCCGCGCGTTTGGTGTGTAATGCCAGCCGAAAACTAAGACCGATCGTTCAGGCGCCGAAGTGTCGGCATCTTACATTCGGCAGGTGTGTCGTTACACTAATGGCCAGTTCTAATATCTTACTATTCATTTAGCTGCGATACGTTATGTCAAATATTTACCGATAGTGAGGCAAATGAATTTTTGGTAAAATATAGGAACTGACTGAACTTTTTATCCGTGCAGGAACGGAGAAAGAATACAATTTCCTGCGGCCGGGCGGCCTGTCCTAAGAGGCGACCAAACAACCCAAAGCCAGGTTACCACCCCTGATCTAAAGTATGTCACCATAACAACCTTGAGTTGTGTTCCGGCATTAGTGACCAGGTTCCAGTCTCCCTTAAGAGAGCAGCACCGCATTTGTAGCACCATTGGTGTTGCAAATTTTAATAGGCGATGGTAACCGCTTTCCATCAAGTGGGCCGTCTGCCTGTCTGCTGAACTCCCGCAATAAAAAAAATGTTCTTTTTTTTGTTTTTAGTATTACAATCAAAAGTCAATGGTGGAAGTCAAATGAATATTAATTATTTACATTACTAATTGTTGTGAGGTCTGACTATATGGTTTCAGTTTGATAAATAATTAATTAATTGATTGTGTAAAATAAGGCGAGATTTGTAGACTATATGATAGACGAAATATTATGACAGCGCGGTCATACTATGCTGTGTTTACCGTCATATCACCCCCAGTTTAATATAAAGTCCATAGGCGATGGTAACCGCTTACCATCAAGTGGGCCGTCTGCCTGTCTGCTGAACTCCTGCAATAAAAAAAAAACTGACGATAAGGCAGTTTTGCTTTTTTCAAATGCTAAAATATATGTATTGAGTGTCAACTATCTACCATATTTAGAACTACATACATACATACATAACTTCACGCCAGTTCCTTGCGGGGTAGGCACGAACAACAGAGTGCCATTTAGGCTTATTCTTACACACCTCACTTGCGTCTTTGACATTCATAACTCTTGTCATGCAAGCTCGTCTGTTCTTAAGGCTCCTGACATCACCTTCTGCTAGTACACGATCAATTTGATCATGGAAGGTGTGTCGTGGCCTTCCACGACTTCTGCATTCATCCACTTTTGCATTGTATATCTATTTAGTTATTCTTTCATCATTTAGAACTAGAGTGACATAATATATGTATTTCCGTGTATTAAATAATCATAATTCCTGAAAAGCTCAGAAATGATGGTCATCAAGCTTCTATAGGTAAACAAAGGTATTTGCAGAACTGAATCACGGCTTGCTTATAAAAAAATGTAAACAACTGGTCTAGCGGTAAGTTTGACGAGCTTGTATGATGTATGGCCCTTTCTCTGACGTATTCATTAATTATATTTTATTGGTATGAGTAATAAAATGAATGGTCGGGTTGTTTGTATGATGTTGTTTGGATTTGAATTATGGCTTTTTCACGAGGAGAAAGCGTTCGCAACTCATTCTGTTAGCGCCTGTCTTTTATCATTATTTTTGATACAACTTATTTTTCCATTCTTCGATGAAATGACATGACCAAATTGAAAGAGTTCGTAGTAGATTAAATTAATCAACCAAATTTAATTAATCAGTTTACATGGATCGCTTCGATGGAGTCATTCAAATTGGAAGTCATAAATGAGTCGTCTATAAGTTTAATTTTTATGTTTGGCTAGCGAAGCCATGGTAACCCTTATGTTTCGTCATGACTGCTTTTGCGTCTGTTTTCTTGACCTTTGTATATATTAGTGACCTTTGTATATATCTCATGATTATTTATTAATTTGCGAGGATCAATTAAACTGGATGTTAATATGGACAAGGTTAAAACTAAGTAATAAAACTAGAAGTTAAAAATAAATAAACTAAACTATATTATAGATAAAGCTATACTTACAAAATAACATAAAAAAATTACTCCAAATCACTGTCGGCGGGGAGCGTGCCCAAAATGCTGGTCGCATTTCCGCGTTGGATGGCAACGCTAATTCGTTGCCCTAGGTGCAAGCTAGCCTTTTGGTCACGCGAGACCTTAATTAAACGCATTGAGAGGTCTCGAGCGAGGTGATATATATTATATTAATTATTTAAGATATTGAGTATTTTAGGTTGAAAGGCACAGAACTGAAGCGGTACGAAGGTAGTCGTCACTGTTATTGAATAATTCAAGTTTATATGGATTGCTTCGGTGGATTCATTCAAATTGGATGTCATAAATGAGCCGTCTATAAGTTTGTGTAGCGTATGTATGTGTAGCGAAGCCATTGTGATAACAAAACCCTTATGTTTCATCATGACTGCTTTTACGTCTGTCTTTTGACCTTTGTATATATTATTACATACATATGTACACACGTCTCGCTTCGTTCGTGGTTCTCGCTTGACTGCCGATCTCTTCATTAGGCCATTGCTTTATACTGCACCGATACAATATATCTCGACACAATACTCGACCGCGTGGACTGAATTTTGGCTAACGACCATCATAAAGATTACAATCAACAATGGGCCGCCCCTCTAATTACAAATTGTAAACAAAATAAGTCCAAATGCGGGAAGGCAATAAACTGCAGGTGTGAATCGGTCTTTGTCAGTCGTAACAATATATAATATAATGGACGTTGTTCTGCTTTGAAAAAATAAAAAACCCAGAATCCGCTTGCAGCGTACTGGAACCGAAAAAATATAATCTCCTGAGGCCGGGCGGCCTATCGTAAGAGACGACAAATCAACCCACAGCCAGGTGGGTATGTATCCGTCTGGATGGCTACCACCCCGGTCTAGAGTATGCCGCGATAACAACTTTGAGTTGTGTTCCGACATTAGTAGCCAGGTTCCATTCTCCCTTTAGAAGGCGGCAGCACGTTGATAGCACCTTTAACACAGGTACAAATATAACTGGACACAACCAGTACAAACGTATTGCGCGATTCAATAACACGCGCAAAGTCCGTCACTATATAGGTTATCGAATGTATACAAATCTCGACTTAATCGTGGTTCTTACTAGACTGACCATCTCCCCATTGGGCCATTGTTTTATAATGCACCGATACAATATGTCTACCTGGCAAGCATCGACGCAATTTCCTAGAAAACGTAATCCGCACACCTGCGTAATTATGCCTGCGAACGGCCATAAACGAGTACAATACACAATAGGCTGTTTTCTAATTACAATTTTTAAACACAAAGTAAACAAAAGAAGATAGTCATAAAACAGTTTCAATATTATTATCTCAAACGCCCGGCGGGTAGTAAATGTGCTTTGTCTATAGGTATGCAGGTGGCCCAAATTATAACAGTATTGGTTTTGTTGTCTACTGAGCTCACTATTTATTTAATATATTGAAGTATTATCGGATTAGTATGTTTCTTCTGGCTATAAATTAAGACTGGTCGTCAACCTCGCGACATCTTTAACCTCATTCAAACAAACGACCTGATAATATATTTTCCCATCTTAAAAAACATATGAATCATTTGCCATCGTTGCAGCCAAAACCACTAAACAATATACGCCGTGTACTTTAAAATATAAAAATAACACTGAATCTTCCATTTGATGTTACTAATAAAAGAGAACAAATATGCAATGTCTGTGCGTGGTATTCAATAACGGTGAATGTTATATATTTATGTGTTCCGCACTCGGAGTATAAGAGACTGTTAACTTAGATAGATAGATAACACTTTATTGCTCACCAAAACAAACAAATACAAAAACAAAATGCATAATTACAATACTTCTTGGCAAAACAAGAGGCAGCCTTATTGCTAAAAGCGATTTCTTCCAGGCAACCCAGCTTAAAAGAAATTCTTAACTAATCTGGCGATGTAGGTGGAGCAGAAAAAAGATAGGACAGTACAATTTAAATATACATACTTACATTAATTTATAAATTTAATACATTGTAATATATATACGTATATGCAAAATAATCTGAATAAATATATTTGTTAACATTATATGTGAAAAGCATTTTATATATTACAATAGATATATAAGTAAATGTTTAATATATTAGACATATTTATTTAAAGACAGATAGTACTAAATGAATATTGTATTGTTGAGCGGTTTAAGTCTTTACCGACCGATCTCAGTGCGACTCTGAGGCTTCGATTTTTCGTTTTACTATGGTCTGGGTGTCTGTGATGTGGAATAACTTGCTTAGTTTGTGAAGATATAATGTGTGTGTGTACAATTATTATCTATTTCAACTGCACGCCAACGCTATCTATGTAATTAGTTTTTGTCCATACAAAGGTTGCCTAGAAGAGATTGCTTTTAGAAATAAGGCCGCCCATTGTACTACCTTTTAGAAACTAAGTTTTTTGTGTATTTTTTCTATGTAATGTTGGTGTACAATAAAGCGTGTTGTATTGTATTAAGTGAAGAAACCAGAACGAATGCAAGGATAATGGTCGATGATGTTATGCTGGAGCAAGTGAATGAGTTTGTATATCTTGGATGTGCTTTTAGCAGGGATGGAAGGTACACCGCTGATATAGAAAGAAGAGTGAATTTGGGGAATAGTGTGAATGGAGCGTTAGGTAAACTTCTAGGTGCTAAGAATCTCAGCCAGAAGGCCCAGCTTGCCATACACAACGCGGTGCTGGTACTTACGCTCACATATGAAAGCGAGAGTTGGGTATGGAAGAGAGAGCATGAAAGTAGAGTAAACGCGGTCGAGATGCGAGCACTGCGCAAAATCTGCGGAGTGACGCTCGCGGACCGCGTTCGTAATACCGAAGTAAGAAAGAGATTTGGTCTGAAAGAGAGTGTCGCGGTGAAGGTAAGGAAAGGAATGCTCCGGTAGTTCGGGCATGTGGAAAGAATGCAAGATGAAAGAATGACTAAACATATATACAATGCAAAAGTGGATGGATGCAGAAGTCGTGGAAGGCCACGATACACCTTCCATGATCAAATTGATCGTGTACTAGCAGAAGGTGATGTCAGGAGCCTTAAGAACAGACGAGCGTGCATGACAAGAGCTATCAATGTCAAAGAAGCAAGTGAGGTGTGTAAGAATAAGCCTGAATGGCGCTCTGTTGTTCCTGCTTACCCCGCAAGGGAACTGGCGTGAATTTATGTATGTATGTATGTATTGTATTGTGTTTGCCTGCCGAAGTTCTTTTTCGTAAAATCTATCTCGGTGATTTTCTTTTTCTTGGATATTAGAGGGGGTGAGAAAATCGGGATTTAGAGGAAAATCTCTTTGCCCTGGCTTCTACTCGGCGCATACCCGTCGCTGGCGGAGTTTGGAGCCATTGGAGCGTTCCCTAATAACGATGGTCTCTTAGCGGCTCTTGTTGGCTTCGTCTACGTCTTAGTTGGCCATTTCGGGTTCTTTGCTTTCGACTCAATAGTTTAAAAAATTACAATGACATACAAAGACATAAAGTCTACAGAACCCTAAAAATACCTCTTAACAAAAACCAAAGCCTTTCTGAAAGTGCAAACTGCAGTTATTGCAGCGGAAACAATCTAAAAATAGATTTTCAAAGAGGGCGCTGTAAAACGGAGTCCGGAATAGTCCCCAATTAAGTTATGGCCCCACCGCAGCAACTGGGTCAAACGTTTAACGCCAGCGCTGTTAAGGGCGCACTCACCTGAAGTACTGCTTTTAATATTAATTGTATATTCTTAAGTCTTCTTGAATTTAAATTGAGTGCAGGCTGATTTTCGCACCCCGGAGTAGAATATGGATAAGACGGCCCTGACAATAATACTATCCATGCAAGGACGGAGAAAGAATATAATTTCCTGCGGCCTGTTGTAAGAGGCGACCAAACAACCTACAGCCAGGTGGTAAGGCATTTGCCCGACTGGATGGCTACGACCCCTGGTCTAAAGTATGTCGCCATAACAACCTTGAGTTGTGTTCCGGCATTAGTGACCAGGTTCCAGTCTCCCTTAAGAGAGCAGCAGCGCATTTGTAGCACCTTTGCTGTTGCAAATGTCCATAGGCGATGGTAACCGCTTTCCATCAAGTTACCCGTCTGCTTGTCTGCTGAACTCCTGCAATAAAAAAAAACAATAATGACGAAATCGAGCAGTACTGGAATCAGATTTTTTTACGGTCTCCTCTATCGTGGGCTAAGCCAGAGGTTTGGTTCGGCGCGGGTGGGGCTCCTTGGGGTATAGGGGTTCTCACTCACCTGCAAATGCCGTCGAGATGAGAGCGCGAGTGTTCCGCGCGCGCTCAATTCGTCCTGTGGGGTGCGTTACAAACCGTCCCACGCCCGGAAAAAACCTAGATGATGGCAGCGGACAAAAGAAGTCCTCCGGCAATGGAAGAGTCCTGTGAGTGTGGCCCACGCCTGCCAGGGCATGCGGAGCTGGGAATCCCGTATACCCGTAGCCCTGGTATCCCTAACTGGGTAGGTTTGGTTGTGTGGTTGGATAATAGTTGGATAAAGGATTGGTAGGGTTTTGTACTTTATTTATTTTTATATTTTAAAATATTATTACATATGTTTTCAGGATGGAATGAGTATTTGTCAGTATTTTGATTACAGTGTTTTGCTTCAAAGCCTAGAGCATTGATGCTGGGTTGCCAGTCTTTCAATATTCTATAGGATTCATTGCAGAGAGTGTTTGGTCGAACTGTTCGATCTTATTTCTCCTACACTAATCCATCTTCGGACCGGGCGTTCTGATCTACGCAATACTTTCACAGTTGAAATTCATTTTCACTTTCAATATTAACGGCGGTTACAAGACTTTTCTATTTTCAAAACAGCGTATCTTACACTAATGTATATTATTTTAGATCTTATTTAACTGCGCTAAAGTTCAAACTTGTATAATATACAACGGTCGACATTTTTCATTACAGTTGTGTATACTTTTGTCGTCTAGCTCACATCCACCGCATAACGTGTGATAAGGAACGTACCAATATTTAGTGACACACCAACGTTACAGAACATATACAGAGGTAGAGGTATTCCGTTATGCAGCATCAAGGTGCTGGATTAATATTCCTTCACCTTTTTTTTTATTTTTTTTATTGCAGGAGATCAGCAGACAGGCAGACGGCCCACTTGATGGAAAGCGGTTACCATCGCCTATGGACATTTGCAACACCAAAGATGCTACAAATGCGCTGCTGCTCTCTTAAGGGAAATTGGAACCTGGTCAATAATGCCGGAACACAACTCAAGGTTGTTATGGCGACATACTTTAGACCAGAGGTGGTAGCCATCCAGTCGGGCAAATGCCCTTCCACCTGGCTCTGGGTTGTTAAGTCGCCTCTTACGACAGGCCGCCCGGCCGCAGGAAATTGTATTCTTTCTCCGTTCCTGCACGGATAAAATCAGCTATAAGAAACGCCTCATCAGTGTCACTCTTTAGGGTCGCACTAAATAAATTCCTTGGTGAACACCAAAACGCACAATGTGGTAACTTAAGACATGATACAAGAGGTTGTTCTCGATTCAACCCACGAAAACTCAACCCACATAAAAAAATCCCAACTCAACCCACGAGTTATTTTTAATAAATTTTCCTATCTCAACCTAAATGTTATTCCCAATTCAACCCAAAGCAAAACAATGGCGGTCAAGTATGGATAGCATAAAAATGAAAGTCTGATTAATATTTTATAAATTTAATTAGCAGACCATTTTATTCATATGATAATATTAATATTACACACATACATCTGTTTATTTTATTCACTTGTTTTTGTTGTACACATATCTCACTATGTATATACATATATGTATGATATATATATGTATATCTTTGCAGACCACGGGCCATAAAATTGGCCCGGACTTTTAGAGGGCTTGCGTGGGGCCATGGGAAGGCCAACACGTAGAGGCCTTTTGACAAATCTATCTTAACTAGTGGTCGACCGTGGTAGAAATTTGACCATAACAATTAATGTCAAAGACTATATATACTTCTATAATCACAGATTTCGCCAAGGCTACAGTGTTAATTTGATTTGAACAATAAACTAAAGAGTATATATGTATGTGTGTGTCAAATACATGGTAGTGTATGTAATGTTTTCTTTATTGAAATAATGTATTTTTTATTCATAATTTTAAAAAAAATAGCATTCGTCGCTTCTTCTCTATATAAACTATAAGTGTGCGAAATTACATACTCCTCCGTCCGCGCAATTTACGTACAAAAGGAGTATAAAGTTTTTGCTTCACGTATTAATATATATATAATATCTTTGTTCTACATTTATTATTTCGTACACTATTTACACCTTACACTACTCCGCCTTAAGGAATGTTTCAACTTCCTTTATACATCACACACCTTTGATTTGCGCTCCTCCAATAACCTCCTGTTAAAGGCACTTGCACATTCTTTAACATTTTACTCCAAATCGTTCGCTCTGGAGTGTGTCTGCCTTTGGAACTCTTTACCCATAGACGTCAGAAAAGCTAAACCACTTGCCATATTTAAAAAATCTGTCAAAAACCATTACTTTAGTTTATATATTTATAATGACCGATATTGCCATCTTTTAGATTACAAAAAGTACTGTCCTCTTTCTTGGGAGTTGGTATACGCTTCTTCAATAAGATTACGAGTGAAATATTAGATCTGCCTTTCACTAAATTTAAAACTTAATTAAAAAGCATCTTGCTAAAAAGGGGATACTAAACTATTGAAGAATACTAAAACGTTGCGAAACGGTGTACATAGAATAGGAAGTAAAAATTAAATTTTAACTTACATGTATGACCTTCAAAAAGTGTTCTCCAGTGGAACTTATTTTGAATAAAAACTTTTGAATTTGAATATAATAAATATATTTTTCTATATTTATTTCTTAAATGTACAATACAAACAAAAACTTAGAATTTTTCTATTCTTCTTAATTTTGCTGTTTACTGTCCACATTTTACTGTTCTTCCTTTTTTAATTTACTTCTATTTAAATTAATTGCATTTAGTCATAAGTTGTTAAAAGTATCTTTTAAGTCAAGGTACCTGGAAAAGATTGCTTTAAGCGCTAAGGCCGTATTTTGTTTTGCTGTAAAATTATTGTAATTATTTATTTTGTAATTGTTTATTTTGGTGAACAATAAAGTTTGAACAATAAAATTGGATGAACAATAAATTCTTCTATTCTATTTTATGTTTATTATTATTATTTTGACGTAAAATTGTCTATTAATCCGTTTTATTTTTATCATTATTTGACGAGAAAGAGAGTTGGTCTGAAAGAGAGTGTCGGGGTAAAGGTAAGGAAAGGAATGCTCCGGTGGTTCGGGCATGTGGAAAGAATGCATGATGAAAGAATGACTAAACAGATATACAATGCAAAAGTGGATGGATGCAGAAGTCGTGGAAGGCCACGACACACCTTCCATGAACAAATTGGTCGTGTATTAGCAGAAGGTGATGTCAGGAGCCTTAAGAACAGACGAGCGTGCATGACAAGAGTTATGAATGTCAAAGAAGCAAGTGAGGTGTGTAAGAATAAGCCTAAATGGCGCTCTGTTGTTCGTGCCTACCCCGCAAGGGAACTGGCGTGAAGTTATGTATGTATGTATGTATGTATTATTTGACGACATCGATTTTATATTATGTGTGTTGTATTATCCTCCGTGACTCCACCTGCCGGTCTTAGTGGCCAGCATTACGCTGAGTCTGGGTCCAATTTTAGCACTTATATTGTTTACTTTATTTTATTTTTCTCACAATTCTTTTTTTCTAGTTTCGTAATAGTTTTTAATAGTGTCGCGGCACGATATACCAAAGGAAGGTACACACCGGTCCAGCCGAGTATGAAGTCAGTACGCTCGCGCCGGTGCGTACGCGCAATATCAAAATTGCCTATGACAAACTCTCATTGTCTACGGCCAACCGTCAATATTAGAAATTCACCACGGCACGATGACGAACCATTGTGCGCGCAACAAAAATTACTGTAAAATCACACAATATTAAAATATACGATTTTTTTTTATTGCGGAGATCAGCAGACAGGCAGACGGCCCACTTGATGGAAAGCGGTTACCATCGCCTATGGACATTTATATCACCAAAGGTGCTACAAATGCGCTGCTGCTCTCTTAAAGGAGACTGGAACTTGGTCACTAATGCCGGAACACAACTCAAGGTTGTTATGACGACATACTTTAGACCAGGGGTGGTCGCCATCCAGTCGAGCAAATACCCTACCACCTGGCACAAGCAAAAGGTGCTTCATTGAAGACTTCCTACGCTTCAAATAGTAAAAACAATAAATTACAACCATATAGATCTATTCTAGTCTAGACACAAACTAAGCTCTAGCCACGGTTCAGACCTGCGCAAACGCATAGCGTATCTCGTTGCTTTCATTCGTCACTCGCTCTGATCTTTTGTTAATGAAAACGATTTCCTAACTTTGTTTATTTATTTTACACCGAGCGGTTAATGGACAGAGCTCGCTATAACCGCCTGAAAAATCATTGTTATTTCACTATTTTGATTGTATTTTTTTAAAGATTAAACAACGTCGTCGATAAAACGGTCGGTTTCATATCTATTATTTATTTCAGCTCTGTTATCGAAAATAACGGTTCATTTCCGTTATACAATTTATATAGAAATAAGACAAATATACATAATTTAAATTTTCTTATAATATCGCCTGGAAGCGATCGTTATAAGCGATAAGACCGCCTAGGTATAGTTCTAATGGAAATTTATTTATATTAAATGTCTAGGCTTAAGTCATGGCGAACAATGACGAGTTGTCATTCATACATATATATATATATATATATATATATATATATATACTAGCTGTCCCGGCAGACGTTGTTCTGCCCTGCAGAAATAAAATTTAAAACCCGATTCCAGCGCCACCTACCGGGTCCAAATTTAATCTATCCTATCTTTCAAGTCGGATCAAACTGCACACGGTGTGCAAATTTGATTAAAATCGGTCAAGTAGTTTAGGAGTCCATCGCGGACAAACAACGTGACACGTAATTTATATATATATATATATATATATATATATATATATATATATATATATATATATATATATATATATATATATATATATATATATATATATATATATATATATATATATATACAATTTATATGCTAGCTGTACTTAACAGACGTTGTCTTGCCTTTAAAAATCTAGAACCCGATTGCAGCGCCATCGACCGGGACCAATTATTAATCTAAATCATTCTCGAATCCACTCAAACAAACAAAAATAATTTCATCAAAATTGGTTCCACCGTTTAGGATGAGTTTAGCGAGGCCACCTATCGAGTCTAATCGTTAATCCAAACCATACCGGGATCCACTTGAACACACATAAAAAATAATTTCACCCAAAATCCAGGAACCCGATTGCAGCGCCACCTACCTGGTTCAATTTGAATCTAAATCATCCCGAGACCCACTTGAACACACACAAAAATAATTCACCTAAATCCTGGAACCGGATTGCAGCGCCACTTACCTGGTTTAATTGTGAATCTAAATCATCCCGAGATCCACTCAAATACACACAAAAAATATTTTGAAACAAAAGCTCGATCGGGTTATGAGCTGCTATTTTGTCTATGTGTGGAAAACCGCTGAGCGTAAAAGATCGTAATACATTAATATTATAGGCAAGAAAAAAAACGTAAGCGCCAATATATTCATGGCGCTTTCAACCTTTTGATCGCTATCTTATACTAATATATAAAGATTAAGTGTTTGTTTGTTTGCTTGCTTGAACGCGTTAATCTCAGGAACTACTGGTCTAATTTGAAAAATTCTTTCAGTGTTAGATAGCACATTTATCGAGGAAGGCTATAGGCTATATATCATTACGCGAAGACCAATAGGAGCGGAGCACCAATGAAGAATGTTTCAAAATCGGAGGGTTTTGAAAGCAAATTCCACGCGGCGACGTCGCGGGCACAGCTAGTACTAATATATAAAGATGAAGTGTTTGTTTGTTTGCTTGAACGTGCTAATCTCAGGAACTACTGGTCTGATTTGAAAAATTCTTTCAGTGTTGGATAGCCCATTTATCGAGGAAGGCTATAGGCTATATATCATCACGCTAAGACCAATAGGAGCGGAGCACCAATGAAGAATGTTTCAAAATCGGAGGGTTTTGAATGCAAATTCCACGCGGACGACGTCGCGGGCACAGCTAGTACTAATATATAAAAATGAAGTGTTTGTTTGTTTGCATGCTTGAACGCACTAATCTCAGGAACTACTGGTCTGATTTGAAAAATTCTTTCAGTGTTAGATAGCCCATTTATCGAGGAAAGCTATAGGCTATATATCATCACGCTAAGACCAATAGGAGCGGAGCACCAATGAAGAATGTTTTAAAATCGGAGGGTTTTGAAAGCAAATTCTACGCGGACGACATCGCGGGCACAGCTAGTACTAATATATAAAGATGAAGTGTTTGTTTGTTTGCTTGCTTGAACGCGCTAATCTCAGGAACTACTGGTTTGATTTGAAAAATTCTTTCAGTGTTAGATAGCACATTTATCGAGGAAGGCTATAGGCTATATATCATCACGCTAAGACCAAACTTTTTTTTAACTATTCCACACGCACGAAGTCGCGGGCAGAAGCTAGTGTAGTATATAGAGACACTAGTAATAATCTGCTTGAATAGAACGCGTAAAAGACAATGAATGCATGGCGCTTTCGACCTTTAAGTTGCTAGTCGTTAGTTTATTAAAGGTAGACTATGCGAAATCAAGTTGTAGCATACATAACTGGCGTGAAGTTATGTATGTATGTGTGTATGTAAGTTGTACCATATAATATAATCGATGCCTAAGGCATTTAAATATTGTAATTCATTGCAAAAATCATGTTTGTAATGTATGAAAATGATGTAAGAAAATCAGTGTGTAAGTAAATGCAACTAGGTCGGGCCCCGTCGATTCCCAGCCACACTCGTCTAGAAGCGTATATATGCATATCAGCGAATTAATTAAATGCTTTTACATTAATTAACAAATCGTTTTAATAAATTAAAATATTTATTTGCATACATATCATAAGTAGGTTAAAAGAAGAATGCAAAGAATTACAAATTGAGTTAGGAGAGTTCGAGTGTTCCGAGGAACTGCTAAGGATAGTGCCTTTGTCTTCTTTCACTTCCTCGAGCCGCTTCGCTCATGTACGCAACGGTTCTTTTTTTTTTTATTGCTGGAGTTCAGCAGACAGGCAGACGGCCCACTTGATGGAAAGCGGTTACCATCACCTATGGACATTTGCACCACCAAAGTTGCTACAAATGCGCTGCTGCTCTCTTAAGGGAGACTGGAACCTGGTCACTAATGCCGGAACACAACTCAAGGTTGTTATGGCGACCTACTTTAGACCAGGGGTGGTAGCCATCCAGTCGGGCAAATACCCTACCACCTGGCTGAGTTGTTTTGCCGCGTCTTACGACAGGCCACCCCGGCCGCAGAAAATTGTATTATTTCTCCGCTCCTGCACAAATAAAATGCCGGCCGAGCGGCCTGTCGTAAGAGGCGACAAAACAACCCACAGTCATACCACCGTATGGCATTTGTCCGACTGGATGGCTACCACCCCTGGTCTAAAGTATGTCGCCATAACAACCTAGAGTTGTGTTCCGGCATTAGTGACCAGGTTCCAGTCCCTCTTAAGAGAGCAGCAGCGCATTTGTAGCAGCTTTGGTAAATGTCCATAGACGATGGTAACCGCTTTCCATCAACTGAGCCGTCTGCGTGTCTGCTGAACTCCTACAATAAAAAAAAAAATCTCCAGCCTAACTTTTATATCAGTATCATTTGTCAGATCTTAACTAAATTCCTTTTGGGGTGAATGAATGAGCGGAATGAATGAAGCAAGCGAACAATGAATGAACTGAGAGCTCATCAGGAGCAGCCTGAAACGGTTCCCACAGTATTCATACATTTATTTTATGCCTTCTTTTGTCTTTAGACGGGGTAGATTATTTAGTTCTCTTTTATATTCTTAATATCCAGTAAGATACCTACGCTGGTACCTACGCTCACGTATGGAAGCGAGAGTTGGATATGGAAGAGAGAGCATGAAAGTAGAGTAAACGCGGTCGAGATGCGAGCACTGCGCAAAATCTGCGGAGTGACGCTCGCGGACCGCGTTCGTAATACCGAAGTAAGAAAGAGAGTTGCTCTGAAAGAGAGTGTCGGGGTGAAGGAAAGGAAAAGAATGCTCCGGTGGTTCGAGCATGTGGAAAGAATGACTAAACAGATATACAATGCAAAAGTGGATGGATGCAGAAGTCGTGGAAGGCCACGACACACCTTCCATGATCAAATTGGTCGTGTACTAGCTGAAGGTGACGTCAGGAACCTTAAGAATAGACCAGCGTGCATGACAAGAGTTGTGAATGTCAAAGAAGCAAGTGAGGTGTGTAAGAATAAGCCTAAATGGCGCTCTGTTGTTCGTGCCTACCCCGCAAGGGAACTGGCGTGAAGTTATGTATGTATGTATATCCAGTAAAGTAGACATAAGCAAAAATATTCTTTATGTCTACTCTTATAGGTACATTTTGCATAGTTTATGCTTTTCAAATCGAATCAAATCAAATAACTTATTGCATAAAGCTCATTGATTCGGCTTAATTTAGTTGTAGCTTCTATTGAAACATGGAATGTCGGCGACATAACCACCTGTATCGTGAACTTTATAGCTACCCTTCATGTTGCATGCCCACTGTTGGGCCAAATTCCGAATACTGCCACCGGTTACTTTCGTGTGAGATAAAATGAAGAATTCAACTGAAAAGTTTTTTGTATTTTATTAGAAATAATATTTTTCATTATTTACCCAGACTCAAAGGGCGCGGGTTCGATCCTGGCTGGAACGCATGCACTACTTAGTCAGTTTTCTGATTTAATGTGCATATTGTTACAATTACCACGTGCTAACAGCGGTGAAGGAATACATCATGATGCAACCGCACATCGAGATAACCGATGTGTCAAACATGCCAACCCGCCTCTGACAAGCGTGGCGGGTATACTGTCCGTTTATCCTATAATGGGAGGCCGAGCCCAGCTGTGAGACATTTATGGGCTGATAATATATGATATCATACTAAAAAAATAATCGACATTACAGGCGAGCTACAGAGAAGCGAGAGCGAACAAAGAGTGAATTGAAAGCGGATCGGGAGTGGACTGAAACCGTCCTGACAGAGCTTGGGAACCGGTTAAAAACATACAACCGGTTGTAGTCTAAGTACATTGGAACATTTCGTTTCGATTTTGTTCTAACATCAACCTCAATCAAATGGTTTTTAGTGGCAAAAGTTCGATTATTAAATTTTGTTGAATAAGCCGGTTTAACGGTTTTTATCGCACACCTTCAAAGCATACAAACTCATGTTGTAGCGATAGAACGAGAAAGTGATTTTCGCAGATAAATCGGTTAATGCAGACATATATATCACTTTTCAAGGCTTACATTTCGAACGAAACAATTGACTAAAACCGGTTATACACTGAAGGTAAATATTGTCTAAAACCGGTTAAACCGGTTTCCAAGCCTTGAGTGTATCTCAAGCCTTATAACTTATTGTGTTCGGGTAAATCATTAATTACAACAGGGTTCTTCGGACGCCAGCCTTTTAATTTTCTCCGGCCTAACTTCTATTTTATTTGGGAGTTGGCCGTTTGATAAATATTTTCGGTGCGTGATGTTCGCGAAATGAGGGTCGAGGGTAAAGACGGAATACTTGGTGTATTTTGTTTTAACATTCGTAGCGGGTCTTTGTAGTTAAGAAACATTTAATTCCGCTAAAATGTGGGTAAGGGTCAGCTATGGCTTAGTGAGTTTATGCTCTGTAATGGTTATTTAATAGGAATTAATATTAAGAAGTTGTTGAAATACGGAATATTTTCGACTGCGAATACTTTTTTAATAATCTAGCCTTAAAGCCTTAGGTAAGTAGCGACACCTCGGACCTGATTCCGGGGGTCAAGCCTCCGTGCTTGCCTTAGCCAGCCGGCATGGAGTGGAGGTCGCTAGAGATAAGACTTAAGCTCCAGAGGTGGAAGTGATAAATGGCCTAACGTCGGAAGTAGCTTCAATGAACCTGCAGCCCGAATATTGCGACGGGCAGACGCCATAGTCCTCATATTCCCAGACCCTAGTACCACTAGCAGTTCACCCCAATAGCCCGGTACTTTTTGTTCTCATTTCCCACAATAGTTCTTCACGGGCCGGGGCATATCCTGTGGTGCATTATTATATGGTGTAGACAGGGATAATCGCCGGTCAATGTCATGCCACATTTATATTAAATTCATGAAGGGGCCTCTACGTGTTGGCTTTCCCATGGCCCCACGCAAGCCCTCCAAAAATCCGGGCAATTTTTATGGATCGTGGTCTCTAGAGACACAACATTGTTACAAGTTGGGCCACCTGTATACCTGTATTTATTACCTGCCGCGGCGTTTGAGCTAATAACGTCGAAACTGTTTTATGACTATCTTCTTTTGTTTTCTTTGTGTTTAAAATTTGTAATTAAACAATAGCCTATTATGTGTAGTACTCGTTTATGGCCGTTCGCAGGTATAATTACGCAGGTGTGCAGATTATGTTTTCTGGGAATTGCGCCGATGCTTGCCAGATAGATATATGGCATCGGTGCATTATAAAGCAATGGTCCAATGCAGAGAGGAGCAGTCAAGCGACGATAACGATACGAGCAAGACGTGTGTACATTCGATGAACTATATAGTGACGGACTTTGCGCATGTTATTGAATCGTGCAGTTTGTACTGGTTGTGTCCAGTTATATTTGTACCTGTGTTATACGTGTTTGTATAGTTCTAATAAATTCTATAGTAATTTCAACGGCATTTTAATTCGAGTCCAGTACTCGTAACAATATAATAATACTCTTTTTTTATTGCAGGAGATCAGCAGACAGGCAGACGGCCCACTTGATGGAAAGCGGTTACCATCGCATGTGGACATTTGCAACACCAAAGTTGCTACAAATGCGCTGCTGCTCTCTTAAGGGAGACTGGAACCTGGTCACTAATGCCGGAACACAACTCAAGGTTGTTATGGCGACATACTTTAGACCAGGGGTGGTAGCCATCCAGTCGGGCAAATGCCCTACCACCTGGCTGTGGGTTGTTAAGTCGCCTCTTACGACAGCCCGTCCGGCCACAGGAAATTTTATTCTTTCTCCGTTCCTGCACGGATAAAAATTATTTAGTTATTGACCACAAAAGCCCAGAATAGGGATGCGTATATGTGTCCACATGTTACAATAAACACACACACACAGAAGATCTTATCGTCTAAATTTTAGAATATCACGATAGAAACAATAATAACAAAAATAGAGCTAACTTAATCCTTTTTTTTAACAAGGGGAATTCCGTTTGAGGACTTTCCACCGCGGGGGAAACGCTGTGGGAAGTGTGAGAGTCACCATGTTGGGGTGGCAATAGCACCGCAAGCAAAAATTTCCAGCCTCTCTTAATACATACTGGTGTTACAGCTCAGAACATATAAACAACATCATTAAAATCCGGGAAATACGATCGCCTCATTAAAAAGCAAAAAATAAATCCGAATGTAGTACACGATATCAAATTTTTATGTATAATAAATACATTGACGCATTACGGCACTTGAGGGGTTCGCGCGTCATTCGATTATGTGTATGTAGCCTAATGACATAAAATATTAACCAACACTTGAGTTTTATTGTATATACTTTTTATATATTTTCACTGTAGCATTGGTGAATTTACCAATAGGCTGAATAGGCTGTTGCCTATAGCGGCAAATTTTAGAAGTGGCAATTTTTTTTTTTTAATTCGAAAAGCTTACAGTTTTAGTAGCTCATCTGTCATTTTTCTCATTGGAAAAATGAATGCCAAAAGAGTTGGAGCCAAATTCAACAAAAGATTGTTGATTGTTGTGTTCCGGCGTTATCCTTTAAGAGAGCAGCGGCGTATTTGTTGCACCTTCCGTGTTACAAATGCCCATAAGTGTTGGTAACCACTTTCCATCAGGTGGGCCGTCTGGCTGTATACTGAATTCATGCAATAAAGAAAAACGATTCGATAGTGTCCACTTTGGTTGGGTCTCTAGGCCACTAAAAAAGTTGGGTCCTTGCGGTAGATCTTCAAATAGGCAATTGTTCAGATCGCTGACCAGCTGGATATTCAGCGAATTCGGCCTTCCACCGTGCTCAAAACTGATCTCGGTGAAAAAGAACAATTATCCACTGCCGTCAAAGCTACGATCCTCTACAGTGAGAGAATGACTTAGAATAAGAAAGAGCAGCCCTTGTGGTTGTGTCTTATGGTTAAGTGTCTTAAAGAACGGCCAGGTAAAAAGCATCTACAATAAACGTGTATGGAGAGATTAATGAAAGAAGACGAACCAATTGCCGAGGTAGCGTAATGGTTAGCACACGCGTTTTCTGACCTAATGTGCACATAATTACCACGTGCTAACAGCGGTGAAGGAAAACATCGTGGTGAAACCTGCACATCGAGATAACCGTTGTGTCAAACATGGACAAGCGCGACGGGTATGCTGTCCGTTCCCCAATAGTGGGAGGCCCGAATTCAGTGGGACATTTTTGGGCTGTTATTATGTTGTTATGACCTATGTGCCGACAAAGACAAATTCACGCCTGCATACCTGTAGAAACACATTTTATTACCTTTTCGGCATTTTGACTTCTTTTGTTTACGTTGTGTTTAAAATTTGTGATAAAAAAAAACAGCCCATTGTGTATTGTAATCTTTTACGGCCTATTCCTGTATTGTGATCACTGCCAGGTGTCTCGGATTTGAAAGTAAAAACTGATTCTAAGAAATTCGGTCCACGCGGCCGTGCAGACATATACATCTGTGCAGTATAAAGCAATGCCCTAATGGAGAGATGAGGCAGTCGAGCGATAACCACAAGCGAAGCAAGACTTGTTTACATTCGGTAATCTATTTAGTGACGGACTTTGCGCGTATATTTGAATTACAATCTTCTGCATTACGTTGGGACTTATTGCGTTCGGTTATATTTGTACCTGTGTTACACGTGTTTGTATAGTTCTAATACATACATACATACATACATAACTTCACGCCAGTTCCCTTGCGGGGTAGGCACGAACAACAGAGCGCCATTTAGGCTTATTCTTACACACCTCACTTGCTTCTTTGACATTCATAACTGTTGTCATGCACGCTCGTCTGTTTTTAAGGTTCCTGGCATCACCTTCTGCTAGTACACGATCAATTTGATCATGGAAGGTGTGTCGTGGCCTTCCACGACTACTAGTAAGTTAGTTGTTAGTTAATAGTTCTAATAAACTCTATAATAATTCCAACGGCATTTTAATTCGAGTCCTGCAACTCGTAACAATATATTTATTTATATAAACGAAGCAAAAGATGTATGTCAAGATCGTAGTGGAAATTCCTCGTTTCTGCCTACCCCTATGGGAAACAGGCATGATAATATGTACCTATGTATGATAGTACATACATACATAACTTCACGCCAGTTCCCTTGCGGGGTAGGCACGAACAACAGAGCGCCATTCAGGCTTATTCTTACACACCTCACTTGCTTCTTTGTATGTATTTTTGTATTTTTGATCAGGTTCCAGTCTCTCTTAAGAGAGCAGCAGCGCATTTGTGGCACCTTTGGTGTTGCAAATGTCTATAGGCGATGGTAACCGCTTTCCATCAAGTGGGTCGTCTGCCTGTCCGCTGAGCTACTGCAATAAAAAAAAGTGTATGTATGATAATCAGTACTCTATATTTTAAAAAGACATTTCATTACAATTGACCTAATAATTAAAAAGGTTTTTTTGCTGAAACACGCTAAAACCGTTGACCATTGTTATATTTTCCACTCGAGACCTTTTCATAGAAAGTGCTCGCTTGAGACGAGACCCTCTGAAGAGGATCGATTTCGCTTACAAAGTCTAGATGCTCTATCATCCACTTCGAGACTTTTAAGAAGAGATATGATATGACTTACGAAATTATTATATAATATTCAAGATATTTTTTTTTTATTGTAAAAATGGCAAACAGCAGACGGTCTAGCTTATCAAAAGTTACTGTCATCTGCAGATGTTTGCAACAACTTTAGGATGAGATAAAGATGATGGGATACGGGGTTGAGATAGACTATAGGTTCCCAACCTTTTACGGACTACCGCCTCCTTTACAAAAAAAAAATCCAATGTCCCGTTTTAGACAACAGTAAATTAAGCCAATTTTATATGTCTGTCTATTATGTATTAATAATCACAAATTAAAAAATAATTCTCTCTCTCTCTCTCTCGAATCGTGCTCCTCGTGGTCGTGGCTGAGGTTCGTGATATTAATTTATTAAAAATACAAAAACATGTTATAATAAAAACATTTCATTCACACAAAGACCATACAAAGTGTTATTAACAAAATTATAACTTAACCAACTAATGCAAAACAACGCATAAAGCTGGAGCACCCCGCACTAGGTCTGTACAAAGACGATTAATCAAAATGAGTATAAAAATAAATAAAAAAACATTTTTTTTAAATGAAAATGAGGTATTTTCAAAGTATTTAGTTATATTCAATTTCTAATTAGGTGAACGAAAACATCGTGATGCAACCTGCGCATCGAGATAAACGATGTGTCAAACCTGCCAGGCAGCTTTGGACGAGTGTGGCAGATATATTGTCCGTTCCTTTATAATGGGAGGCCCGAGCCCAGCAGTAAGACATTTACGGGCTATTATTATTATATGTATTTCTATTAAAAGTGTATTATTATTGAGCAGATGGTATGTAACAAAACATGAACTAGCAAGGAAACGTAGCCAGTCTTCTGATCTCCTTAGCCTTAGAAGACGGTGACCTAGGCTCAGTATTCTACTTATAGTCCTGAGGGATTATGGGTAGAATATAATATTAATAACTATGTTAAGTTTTCTTTATTGAATTAGTTTTGTTGCGGACAGAGAGCACCCCCCTGACCCTCCCGCAGGAGTACATCTACTCTCCGCGCCCGCATACTGCCCGCGCCCATAGCTCGCACAATTAGCAGCTAGGCGTCGGATGGAGCGCGGGATATAGGAGCGGCCTTCGAGGCAAGAATTTACTATTCTCAATTCTCATTGACGACTTACCACACTCTCTCTCGACTCTCTCGCACTATTTGTCATTTTCAATACGTACTTCTTGATATATATTCTAAGTTATATAAATAGTTTAATAATAATCATACAGTCCACTATATCGAGTTGAATTTTTATTTGAGTTTACTTATATAAAAACAACCTGAGACAGGCAAATATGAAGTAAAAGAATTTTAGCTAGATGTGTTGCTGGAGGAGGTTCTGTTCTTTGGGAGTTCCTCTTTAAATAGCGATGACACGTTACAAACGGATAAACATACATAGAAAGAAGTACAATTCATTTTTAATTTATGTATATTGTATGGATTTTCCAAAAGTGTTAACCAATGGAACTTAGTATGAATAAACTTTTACATACATACATAACTTCACGCCAGTTCCCTTGCGGGGTAGGCACGAACAACAGAGCGCCATTTAGGCTTATTCTTACACACCTCACTTGCTTCTTTGATATTCATAACTCTTGTCATGCACGCTCGTCTGTTCTTAAGGCTCCTGACATCACCTTCTGCTAGTACACGATCAATTTGATCATGGAAGGTGTGTCGTGGCCTTCCACGACTTCTGCATCCATCCACTTTTGCATTGTATATACGTTTAGTCATTGTAAATTAGTAATTCTAATAAACTTTTGAATTAGAAAAAAAATAACTAACTTCAAAAATTGTTCAAAAGTGACAATTATTTTTTTTTCAAAAAAAAGCCCCCACTAAAAGTAACTAAAAATCAAAAAATAAATTTTTACAAATATTTATTAACTTATTTTTCATTTATATTTATCAACTAGCTGATGCCCGCGAGGTGTGGTTTTTTAACTATCCCACGGGAACTCTTTAATTTTTCGAGGTCAAAAGTATCCTATATGTTGGCCAGGGATATAAGCTACCACCACACAAAATTTCATTTATATCGGTCCAGTCGTTTCGGAGATTAGCCGGTCCTAATAGACAGACAAATAGAGAAACAAAAAATTGGAAAAAAATCTAAATTAGTTCTATTTCACTTCTTATATCCCCCTGACTCGGTTTTTAGCAATTTTTTTTATTGTACAGAAATTCGACCTCTACAGTTTTATTATACATATAGACTAGCTGTGCCCGCGACGTCGTCCGCGTGGAATTTGCTAGAACAAAACACTCCGATTTTGAAACATTCTTCATTGGTGCTCCGCTCCTATTGGTCTTAGCGTGATGATATATATCTTTTAGCCTTCCTCAATAAATGGGCTATCCAACACTGAAAGAATTTTCCAAACCAGACCAGTAGTTCTTGAGATTAGCGCGTTCAATCAAACAATATTAGTATATTTGGCTACAACACTAATACGTACATTTTAAATATCTTTTGAATGAAATGTCCGAATTGAATAATTCAAAAAGTTCTATAAAGGTACTGAATTCGCCTTGAATATGGAGTAATTTATTTTGATAAGGATTAATACCAAGGTACAAAATAAAGAGTTTTTGAAGCGACGGCATTTTAATTATTTAAAAAAATAAAAGAAAACACTTATTGTGAGATAACTACAATAGTTACACATATAGTTACGCAATATTTTTTGTAGACAATTATATGTTCTGCAAAGTGGTAGTACATTGTTTGGTTCTATAATCAATAGTTTTCGCAGCGCACGCCGTGTAAGGATTTTTTCGGGTCATGTTTTTACACCTTGGGTTACATTAGTGGACTTTTAGTAAGGATCCCTATTTTTTTGAAAATATAATATAGCCTATAGCTTTCCTCGATAAATATACTATTCAACACTGAAAGAATTTTTCAAATCGGACCAGCGGTTCCTGAGATTAGCGCGTTTAAACAAACAAACAAATAAACAAACTCTTCAGCTTTATAATATTAGTATAGATATTAATAAAACTACAAACTTAAAAATGAACTACAAACTATACTATATTAAAACTACATACATACATACACACATACATAACTTCACGCTAGTTCCCTTGCGGGGTAGGCACGAACAACAGAGTGCCATTTAGGCTTATTCTTACACACCTCACTTGCCTCTTTGACATTCATAACTCTTGTCATGCACACTCGTCTGTTCTTAAGGCTCCTGACATCACCTTCTGCTAGTACACGATCAATTTGATCATGGAAGGTGTGTCGTGGCCTTCCACGACTTCTGCATCCATCCACTTTTGCATTGTATATCTGTTTAGTCATTCTTTCATCATGCATTCTTTCCACATGCCCGAACCACCGGAGCATTCCTTTCCTTACCTTCACCCCGACACTCTCTTTCAGACCAACTCTCTTTCTTACTTCGGTATTACGAACGCGGTCCGCGAGCGTCACTCCGCAGTATTAAAACTAAAACTAAATTAAAAAGGGAAAAATATCTAAAGATAAGTTATTGGTCCCAAACCCACTGTTATTTACCGGTAACGTTCCCGAAAGGCTGGCGGCGTTGCCGCGTCATTTTTTACGTTTTACTTTGGGCCGCCTTGAAGAAGTAGAAAAATATTTTTTTGATTACTCTTGAAGTCTGTTTATTTTTTGATAGAATAAGCTTAGTTTTTGTATTTCTATGTTACTTTGCACTTGATGGTAGGTATATTCGAGATCTACCAATACGCAAATACACAATGCAACCGCGTTGTATCGCTTTACGCGCGTATAAATCAACGGAAGCAACATAAAATAAGTTTGTTTTGTTAGTTCCACAAAAATGTTATTGACAAAAATTTATTTCACTAAACGAATGTTTCAATGTTGAGATAAATAAACATCGAATGCGATACGAAGCGCTGGCGTGGGCGCAGACGGGCGGGCGGCACGCCGTGTTTTCAGAATTAACAGTTATTGCTAAAAATATTTTTTTAGCGACCAGAAGTCTCATCGACGCATTCGTTGGAAATGCGTGCCGATTTTTTTTTTTGGAGCTGGACCCAGCTGAATAGCCGCAGATGGCTGTTTCAGAGACCGGGCTTTGGGGGCTTCCCGACTCCGTGGGAGCGGAGGCGTTCAGCCCGGAAGCAGCGCGCTCGAGGACGCTGCGGGCGATTGACTTTATATGGAGATTTAGCCGTAAAAGGCTGAATGAGCTACGGAAACAGGCCGAAGTGATTATTTGGGGTCTAATTATTGACTCCGCTGGCGGAGCCGATCCTAGTCTATCATTACTACTGCTTCGCAACATGTTATAGCTGGAGGAGAAGAAGCGGCGGAAGAAACTCTCCAGCAACACGCCTAAGCTAATCTTGTATGGCTAAGTGCGTGCCGATTTTTTTTTTATTGGACTGACTTTATGTTGTTGGTCCGAAGACCTTACAACTTTACCGGGGTTTTTGGGGCGAGTGCCTTCGCAAAGCGAAGGCGCTCGAGCCCGGAGGGGGCATCTTGCTCGAGGGAGCTCCCTAAGGAGTTTTACCTCGGCTGGACTCTTGCCATGAGAGGGGGATGAATTAAATGATGCCCACCATAGGGCGACGTGCGTGCCGATACAACGGTGCGGTCCTTTTTATACTCCAAGCGTAGTGGGAGGTAGGCAGGGCAATGACGCTGCGCACGTGCACAGGCACGTGCCGCTAGCGTATGCTAGCGCCGTAATTTTCTTGCAAAAAATATCAACTACCGCCTTTATGGCTTATATTATATAATTATAATACATAAATAAGGCGTTTTAATCTAACACACTATCAACTTATACAATTTACAATATTTATAGCAATATATAAAAATCTACAAATGGAGAAACTACTGTAAACATATTTACATATTTAATTTAGTCCAAATAGATAGTGTTCACATTTTTAAAATGTTTGCCGCATTTTGGGAATTATATGAGTTTATAGTATGCTATATAACTACATGTCATCTCTATACTTAAATGTCAATAAATTTTATTTAATTAAAAAGTTTTTTCTGTGAAATCACTTGATGGTTAATGATCATAATTGATATTCTGGAATTTAAAAATTACTTAAATATGTAGTGTAAGCACTTTACAACTACAGTAATAGGGTTTTGTAGTGCTAAACACCAATTTACATTGCTGAAAGAAAAACACGTCGAAGAATAACAGCAAAATATATACACTTGTATTGAAAGATTTAAAAGTCGTGTTATCCTGTATGTATGTATGACATATGTTAATTTAATTTGACACAACCAAAATGTTGTATTTAAAAACATATTGTATAAACCAAATCATTAAAATGGAAAGTTTTAGTAAATTTCTTTATAATTTTTGAAGAAAGCATAAAAACTAAGTTTTTATGTATTCTTTAAAATTATAATGCATTTGTAACAAGTATGTATTATGACAAGAGTTATGAATGCCAAAGAGGCAAGTGAGGTGTGTAAGAATAAGCCTAAATGGCACTCTGTTGTTCGTGCCTACCCCGCAAGGGAACTGGCGTGAAGTTATGTATGTATGTATGTATGTATGAATTAGCAAATAAAATGTAATGATTAAGGTATGACGATTAACTTCATTATACATAATAAAACTACTTTTTAACGGGTTTAAGCGCGGTAATTCAATTAAGTAATTTACCGCGCTTAAAACTGTTAAAACGTAGTTTATTTATGTATACAAGTCGAAAATTAACTTAAAAAAATATTATTCAGTATTATTCTTCTTCCATGGGTTTTTTATGTGATAGTCGACACATCAGACAGCGGTTTTTAATCGCTCGTCTGCTCTGCCGAGTGTCTAATTAAAACCAATATACCGTACGAGCCGGAGTGTTGGCCGGTCGCCATAACCCGATCACTCGAACGTTTAGAATATATCTGTTATAGTCAAACATCGAAGCTTTGCCGCTCCTAGATTTGACTAGTCAAACTTCTGACATGAATTTTTAGTCAAAGTCCAAATAAATGACGTTTTCCCGCCTTTGACTAACGAATTTTGTTCTAACTTAGGAGAGACTAATTTATACATACATACATACATAACTCACGCCAGTTCCCTTGCGGGGTAGGCACGAACAACAGAGCGCCATTCAGGCTTATTCTTACACACCTCACTTGCTTCTTTGACATTCATAACTCATGTCATGCACGCTCGTCTGTTCTTAAGGCTCCTGACATCACCTTCTGCTAGTACACGATCAATTTGATCCTGGAAGGTATTTCGTGGCCTTCCACGACTTCTGCATCCATCCACTTTTGCATTGCAATTTTATGCAGTCATTAAACATGTAACAAGCGCAGTACGAATTGATGTTTGACCGAGTCTGCCTTAGTCGCGTCTAGGATCGACTAGGCAAAGCCCGAAACAAATTGTTTTACGTTTTACGTTCGACGTTTGAAGAAAAAGTTAAGTACTTCTAGGTTTGACTAAAAATATTGTCACGAGTCGCGAGACTCGAATTAAAATGCCGTTAGAATTGCTATAGAGTATATTAGAACTATACAAATACGTATAACACAGGTACAAATATAACCAAACACAACAAGTCCAAACGTAATGTAGAAGGTCATAATTCCGTCATAAGTCCGTCACTAAAAGTTTCCTGATTGTAGTACACACGTCTTGCTTCGCTCGACTGCTTCGTCTCTCCATCAGGCCATTGCTTTATACTGCACAGAAGTAATATGTCCGCCCGGCCGCGTGGACTGAATTTCCTAGAATCAGTTTATACTTTAAATCCGGTACACCTGGCTAATGAGTCGACCGCAACGGCCATAAATGAGTACAATAAAACAATGAACTGTTCTCTAGAATAATTAGTAAACGCATGTCAATAAATAAGTAAACAAAAGAAGTCCAAATGCCGAAAGGTAATAAAATGTGTTTTTACAGGTATGCAGGTGTGAATTTGTTTTTGTCGGCGTCTAGATTGTAACAATACATTAGTCAAGGCCGAAATTGGAATTTATTTCGGGTTTTCTCTTAAGGCCTTGGTCAAACCTAGGATAAACCAGGCATTCCGGGAAGAGACTTCTTATCCAACTTTGACTGTAACATATCGACAGATATTTTTAAATTACGCTTAGATTATGCCAGACAGGAACGAATATTTAATATCTTTGTATTACAAGGCCGATTACGCATTATTGTTATTTTATTTTATTGAGAGTAGATTTTATATGTTTTTTTGCTTGTATTATATTGTTTAAGGGTGAGTGCACATGGAATACAATTTAAAAATATTGAACGCGTTTCCTCGTTGAATGGCTACGCTTAGATATAACTATGTTAAGCTAAGTCAGTATCCTCTTTTAAAATCATGGGTTTTAATTATTTTTGGTCCTCTCAGGTATAATAGTGCTGCTTATTCTGTACGTATTATGATATGTACTGTGTTTATATAGTATATAATAAAGATTTTTTTATTTACTTATTTCATACATTTTTTATTATTTATTGTCTACACCGTCAATGTCATGTTTTAACACCTGCAGTTTATTACCTTTTCGCATTTGGACTACTTTTGTTTACTTATTTATTGTTATACGGGCCGTTGTCCTATTGTACTCGTTTATGGCCGTTTGCAGGCATAATGAAGCAGGTGTGCGGATTACGTCTTCTGGGAAATTGCGTCGACGCTTGCCAGGTAGACATATTGCATCGGTGCATTATAAAGCATAGCCCAATGGAGAGATCGGCAGTCTAGCGAGAACCACGATCAAGACAAGACGTGTGTACATTCGATAACATATATAGTGACGGAGTTTGCGCGTGTTATTGAATCGCGCATTACATTTGAACTGATTGTGTTCAGTTATATTTGTACCTGTGTTATACGTGTTTGTATAGTTCTAATAAATTCTATAGTAATTCCAACGGCATTTTTAATTCGAGTCCCGCACTCGTAACAATATTTTCCTTAGTTTAAGGGGTTGCCTAGAAGAGATCGCTTTCAGCCATAATCCCGCCCTTTGTTCAATATTTATTGTATCTAGTTTTTAAGAATGCAGTTTTAATTTTGGTGAACAATAAAGTGTTTTCATTCATACGTTGCCTGAGGAAAAGACTAGCCTTTAGATGGTGTGATATTTATTTAATTAATTAAATAATAATAATATTTAAATTCATTAATAAACATTTATATATTTTGTAGATATGTATTTGTATGGTGTGTATATTAAGTATATCTATATATGAATACGTGAAGAACAAACTTTGTACCCCTTTTTACGAATGTTGCGCGGACGGAGGAGTATGAAATTTTTCAAACTTTAGTTTTTATAGAAAAGAAGCGACGAATGCTATTTTTTATTATTATGCATAACAAGTACATTACAATAATAAAAAAACATTACACACCTACCATGTATTTGACTCACACGCATATATATTCTTTTTATTATTGTTGCTGTGGCGAAATCTGTGATTACACAAGTACCTGTAGTCTTTGACAACAAATTATTATGGTTGAATTTCGACCACGGGCGACCACTAGTATCTATTTAATATGTAAATTTTCTACATATATATCATTTATGTATTTATTATTAAAAATTAAGTAGTTAGTACTATATGTTATATTCCTGGGGTTGTCTGGAAGAGATCGTTTTTTAGCAATAAGACCGCCCTTTGTACATAACTAGATATAATTGTAGTCTAAGTCCATTTTTGTATTGGTGTATAATAAAGTGTTATCTATCTATATAAAGTAAATAGGCAGTCTACTACGTTTGTGTTATGGATAATACACAACGAACCACTTTGGGGCTGATTCCAGACACCCAGACCATAGTAAATAATGGAGAAAAATCGATTCTGTAATTTATCTTACCAGGACTCGAGCCAGGAGCCTCTGCGTTGCCATGAGGTAGGCCGGTAGCCCGCTCAACCACAGAGGCCGTTAGTTCTTTAAGGCTAGTGCACATGATATAATTTAATATATACATAATTGTGTTCAAAAAGTCGTGGTAGCGTGATAGCTAGTGCACGCGTCCCATACTCAAAAGATGCGGGTTCGATCTTGGCCGAAACGCATGTACCGCTTAGGCAGTTTTCTGATCTAATGTGCATATTGTTACAATTACCACGTGCTAACAACGGTGAAGGAAAACATCGTGATGCAACCTGCACATCGAGATAACCGATGTGTCAAACCTGCCAAGCCGCCTTGGACAAGCGTGGCGGGTATACTGTCCGTTCCCCCTATAATGAGAGGTCCGAGTCCAGCAGTGGAACATTTAGGGGTGATATTATTTATTTATATAATTATGTTCTATTTAAAAATACTGAAGCCGTTGCCTACATAACCTTGCGACGAGCTTTTATAATAATATGAAAATGAACAACTTATTAATTATTATTTTTTTACTATTTCATAATATTTAAGTGAAAGCTTGATATAAAAAAAATAATACGTTATTTTGAAACTAGATAATTATATTAATTTAATATTCAAATAATGATTAAATAAATAAAATTTGAGATAAAAAGTTGGTCACAAACCAATCGTCACTTCTTGGGAACGTTCCCAAAAGGCTAACAGCGTTACCCCGTTAAATGTCTATGTTAATTCGTTGGGCAAAATAAACGCCAGCCTTTTGGTCATGCGAGACTTTTAATATGAATTTATTATCCCGCATAATAGCTAAAACCAGAAGTACTAAACTCAAGTTATACGAGCGTAACCATGTGAATATTCAAAGAGGTGAAATTTGCACACCATTAATTATAGAATTAAATATTAATATTGAAAATGATCCTTCAGGGCCTTAGTAGTCCATTACGCTGTTATGGCTCAAAGGAAATAATTAATGATGCCTGAGGTATGTAATGATTTTATTAATTAACACGTCGCTAAGGGTTTACGCACACTGAAGCGTTTAAATGTTTGAAACTCCTCGTATGACTTTAAATAGTCTTTTTAATTCTCAATCAAACTGCGCATTACTTTTGCTTAGAAAATAATTTTGGTGCTACATATACGATTTTCAATCAGTCAAGTACACTGTTTAACGGTTTATTGTGAAGCTGAGGAACAGGCAGGTAGCCCAACTCATGGAAAGTGGTCATCGTTGTCTATAGGCGTTTGCTACCCCAATGGCGAACCCAATACGTTACCAGCCTTTAGCATGGGATAGTGGAAGGAGATAGAAGGATCAGATATGGGATTGGAGAAAAAGGCTATTTTTTTTAAATCTCCTCCATCCTGAAGAACTTGATATGACAGAGTCTTTTCTATCTTTTTAGTATATTTTTATATCTTTTTTATTTTTCTTTTAGCTTTTTATTGCTTTATTTATTTATAACCCTTAAACCTATTACAGGTTAAGCTTATTATCTATTACAAATTACTATCTATTGCTACTTGTCCTAATTTACCTACTTTAATACATTTAATCTTATTATCTAATTTATACTTATATATAAAAGAAAGTCGTGTTAGTTACATACATACATACATACATACATAACTTCACGCCAGTTCCCTTGCGGGGTAGGCACGAACAACAGAGCGCCATTTAGGCTTATTCTTATACACCTCACTTGCTTCTTTGACATTCATAACTCTTGTCATGCACGCTCGTCTGTTCTTAAGGTTCCTGACATCACCTTCGGCTAGTACACGATCAATTTGATCATGGAAGGTGTGTCGTGGCCTTCCACGACTTCTGCATCCATCCACTTTTGCATTGTATATCTGTTTAGTCATTCGTTCATCATGCATTCTTTCCACATATCCGAACCACCGGAGCATTTTGGAGTGTTTACTTAACTCAAGAACGGCTGTACCGATTTGGCTGAAAATTTGTGGGGAGGTAGCTTAGAACCAGGAGACGGACATAGGATATTTTCTATTCCGTTGGAACCGGTAGGTGGCGCTGAGATCGGGTTCTAGAATCCTCTTAATCACCTGGAGCGATTTTGGTGATTTTGTTTTTGTGTGTTTGAGTGCGTTCCCGGATGGTTTAAATCCACAATTGATACCGGTAGGTGGCGCTGGGATCGGGTTCTAGATTTTTATTTTTTCAGAGCAGGACAACGTCTGCCGAGGCCGCTAGTATAATATAAATTCTATTCTTCTACTGCCTTATATTTTCCTTCTTTCTTCGGATCATTTTAGGTTTATTTACATATTTTTTATTCTATTGCTTGTTTTTATTTATTACATTTATTATTTCTTGATCTATTACTACATACATACATACATAACTTCACGCCAGTTCCCTTGCGAGGTAGGCACGAACAACAGAGTGCCATTTAGGCTTATTCTTACACACCTCACTTGCCTCTTTGACATTCATAACTCTTGTCATGCAAGCTCGTCTGTTCTTAAGGCTCCTGACATCACCTTCTGCTAGTACACGATCAATTTGATCATGGAAGGTGTGTCGTGGCCTTCCACGACTTCTGCATCCATCCACTACTATTAGATCTATTACTAGTTTTTTTTTTCTATCGTGGAATAAAGGCTTGGGATAGGGAAGGGTCGACAGGGGGAAGAAAAAAATGTGCCATCAGAATTCTCACTCATCGCACGAAATACGATTAGCTGAAGGCTAACCGTTTCACGCAGGTATTCTATGAGAGCGTGATATCACACCGATCGAGTCGGCCCTAAGAGCTGGAATTAAAGTAATGATTCCAGTATAAACACACAGTTTAATTAAAACTAGTGGTCGCCCGTGGTTGAAATTCGACCGCAATAATTAATGCGTGTGTGTGTCAAATACATGGCAGTGTGTGTAAGGTTTTTTTTATTGATTTAGGGCCGCTTGCATAAGGTTGCTTAAATTTATTTAAGAAACACAAAACGTATTTAACATCCTTAAATACAATTAGCGTCTTGCACAACGCAAAATTTGCCGCTAAATACGTTTAAAGAATTTTCAATACGTTTTGTGTAAAACGTATTTAGGCAGTTTAATATGATTAACTAATTTTATTTCAAGGCGATCGTTATGCAAGCGGCCCTAAATGTATTATTCATGCTTAATTAAAAAAAAAAATATAAACCTCATAGACTTCATATAGATTTTATTAAAAAAAATACCTCGTAAGTAAAAATAAGTTTTTGGGAACGTTCCCTGATAACAGCGTTCTGGGTTTTTTTTATATCAATTTTATTTGTATTATTTAATATTCGTGTATTATTCCTAATATCGAAAATCAGTATTGCGAAATTAAAATTATATCATATCGACTTCGTTTTAGATGAATAATATGAAAATCAAATAGGCATTTTTGTTTGCCAAATTTCTGAAAGCCGTCTTCCAAGTTGTAAAATTAATAAGATTGCTTTTAAAAGGTATAAACAACCGTTTCATAAAATTCTATTAACATTTCTGTAACAAGTGGAATATAAATTATAGTCATTTCATTAAAATTCTATTCCTTCCACGTGCAAAGTGTAATATAATAATTCAGCGATAAAGTCGAGTAACGTTCGTTAAACTTCGGCCAAATTCGGGAAACTTCGGGTCGCAGTCAACACGGGTCAAATGGGTCTTATTTTTTTTCATTGTCGTATAGGTTCGCGTTTGACCACAGTCTCGCCCTATGTGGAGCGAAGATGTGGTCTAAGATGGAGAACGCTTATCTAGAAGGTACCTATTCCCACGGGACTTGAAGGCACCCAGGTTATAAGTATCGGGAAAGACAGACTCCGGCAATGAGTATCCACTCCTTTGCGGTGCGTATGATGAAGCTAGATGCAAAGCGCTTCGTTCTTATAGGTGCAATATCCACCATATATCCGTGCCGTATGCCGTTGCGTCTGGTTGTTCGATGATGGAAGGGTCTTATTTATATTTTTATTTTTTATTGCAGTAGTTCAGTAGACAGGCAGACGGCCCACTTGATGGATAGCGGTTACCATCGCCTATGGACATTTGCAACACCACAGGTGCTGCAAATGCGCTGCTGCTCTCTTAAGGGAGACTGGAACCTGGCCACTAATGCCGGAACACAACACAAGGTTGTTATGCCGGCATACTCTAGACCAGCGGTGGTCGCTATCAAGTCGAGCAAATACCCTATCACCTGGCTGTGGGTTGTTTTGTCGCCTCTTACTTACTAACTTTCTCCGGTCCTGCACGGATAAATAGCATGAGTTCAGGAGACAGGCAGAGGGCCCACCTGATGAGGTGCTACTAATGTACTACCGATCTCTAAAGGGAGACTGGAACCAGAGTACTAATACCGAAACACAACTCAAGATTGTTATGGTCCCCGCCTGCCATACCCGGAGTTGGTCAAGCTTCCATTCTTCCGTAGTCCTGTCATAAAGCGAAGGGAGCAACACCGAGGAGGCAATAATACTTCTTGGGAGTACTAGTGCCCCCTCAACATGGGTAATCCGGTACGCTCCCGCTGCGTTTCCTCCACGGCGGTTTTAAACCGATTTCAAACCTTGTCCTAGCAAAATACTATTTTGCTGAAATGTCCGAGTGGAGTCTTTTGTTTTCTTACGTTATAAATACAATTTATTTCAGCGAACTGAGACGGTTCGCATTCAAGAAATAATTAATTAATCAAACTTTCTTGGATACTACCCCTAGGATCATTTCGTTTATGTCACAGCTCGGGAGACTTCGGCAACTTTCGAGAAAGTTCGGATAACTTCGGTAACTTTCGGCGGAGTACGCTTAACTTCGGCCCCATTTGGGTCGCAGTCAAAGTTAACTGGCACCGACAAAACTGTTATTGCCCACCTTATGACTATAAAGGGGCTATGCGATATAGAATTTCGCGGTGAATTCCGTTAAAAGTTTGCACGTTTTAGATCTGGGTCAGAAAAATAAGGTTCGTCGGTTGACGTCAGCCGAAGTTTGATTTGCCAAAAGGCAGCCATTAAAATTATATCGATTGTTTGCAAATCGGACTAATCTGTACCCATAAATAAAATTGGGATTGTCTATGATTTTGTTTTATTGCACAAGTGAGTTCAGCAGACAGGCAGGCGGCCCGCCCACCTGATGGAAAGCGGTTAGCATCGCCTACCTGCCGTTCTGTAAAAGGAAACTGGAACCTGGCTACTAATGCCGGAACACAACTCAAGGTTGTTAGGTATAGACACATAATCTAACCCAGGGGTGTTAGCTATCCAGACAGGCAAAACCCTACCACCTTTTGATTAAAAAGCTGGTAAACTGGCAGACGGCCCCACCTAATGGAAAGTAGTTATCCGAGCCCATAAACGTTTGTTACACCAAGGGCAAAGCCAACGCGTCGGTAGCCTTTAGGATGGAATAGAAGGGGAGGGAGGATCAAAGAGATGAGATATTTTTTGTTGTTGTAGAAGAGTAGAAAGTACCTATTCACACGGAACTTGAAAACACCCAGGTTATAAGTATCGGAAAAGACGGCCTTCGGCAATGAGTTCCACTTCATTGCGGTGCGTATGATAAAGCTAGATGCAAAGCGCTTCGTTCTTATAGGTGGAATATCCACCAAATATCGGTGCCGTATGGCCGGTGCGTCTGGTTGTCCGATGATGAAATGGAGATGGCGGGATCAGATTGAAGAGCTCAGCTGCATACTCGCCAAAGTGTATCTGGTAGAAAATCGATAAGCTGGCAACCTTGCGTCGACGTTTGAGACAAAGGATAGAAGGGAAAGAGAGATCAGAGAGGAAGAATGGGATAGAAGGGATGGATAGGGCAATCGGATCTCTCACTTATCGTTCGAAACTTGATTTGTTTAAAGCCAATCCTTTCACGCAAATATTCTGTGAGAGCGTGGTATCACACCGATCAAGTCAGCTCTAAAAGATGCAATCAAGGTAATATTTTCAGCATGGCTTCATCCCGTCTAATTTGTTAAAGTAATTAAAGATTAATCATTATTTTTATTTTATTATTTGAGGCCGGCAAACAGACAGACGGCTCGCCCTATTGAACGGGGTTATCGTCGTTTATAGACGCTAGAACAAGAATAGAAGATCGACAGATTAGCAAACAAATACTGGAAGGCGAAAGTCTTCGAGCAGTACGTCTTACCTATAATATACAGTGCCGAGAGATGGATACTGATGGTGGGACTGGTTCAGAAATTTAAAGTAGCTCAACGGGTTATGGAGTAGGTTATGTTAGGTGTTTCTCCTATGGATATAATCAGAAATGAGGATGTCCGTAAAAGAACCAAGGTGACCGATATATCTCGCAAAATTAGCAATTTGAAACGGCAGTGGGCCGGTCGCAGGACTGATGGCCGTTGGACCAAACGAGTCCTGGAGTGGAGGCTGTGTCTCGGTAAACGTAGTATACGAAGCCCTTTAGCCCGGTGGAATGACGACCTACACAATATCACCGGCAGGGACTGGATGAGGAAGACGGGGACCGGGAAATGTAGGAACCTTGTGTCTATGCTCAAGCCTCTAAAGTCGACCACTGAGAAGACAATGCAGATCAGCCTCCTGGTTCTTTTTTCAATTGACTCCAACGCCTCCAACTGGTATTTGCCTGAGCCGTCCCAAAAACGAAACTATCAGTATTTGTATTTGACATTTTTTATCTTTTAATGTGACTTTCAGGATTGATAGACAGACGTCCAACAGTTTATTTTCATAGCAAATGTAGGTGACTTTTATGAGACTACATTTTCGTATTTTACGACTTTAGTACCACAATAGTGGGATGTAAAAATGCGAGGATTCCCCTGTACCATTTTTTCTTTTGATATGATTTCGCACTGTTTTTGGATCTATCCAGTGTAAATTATTAACGACTACTCCAAGTTTATTATAGTCCTCGAGAAAATGGATAGTAGGTGAAAATTGAACTTATATAAACACCCCACTGTAACATCATGGAGAATTGAAGGTTTTGACTGATGCCAAAAAGGGGGCAGTTTTTAAGGCAATTCCAAAGGTTGTATTTCACTAAACTAGGTAGTTCTTTAAACGATCATATTCGACTACTAAACGAATGCCTCCTCAAATTTGCGCCACATTTAGTTTATTTATACACTAGCAGCCCGCCGGGGTTTCACCCGCACTTTGCCCCGCTCCCGTGGTATATAGCGTCATGTTATATAGCCTATGACACTCCCTGTTAACATAGCTTTCTAACAGTAAAAGAATTTTTTAAATCGGTTTAGTAGATCCAGAGATTACCCCCTACAACGTCACAAACTCACAAACTTTACCTCTTTATAATATTAGTATAGATATATAGCTGGAGTAGGTCCTGCATATAAGGTTGAAGCTTACCTGATGGAAAGTGGTTACCGTCGTCTATGGACATTTTCAACATCAGAGGTTTACCAATGCGCTGGAGGCCCCGAAAGAATTTTATAACACATTTTTTTAAAATTCCCATATTGTAGCGCTGTGAAAGCGGTTTTTGATAAATTAAGAGCAAGCCCATTCGTCTGGCACCAAGCTGACAACTGTTACGCTGTTCTTTTTGTTGTTTCATAAGACGTGCGCAGAGTTTAGGTTGTAAGAGCTGTTTTATAATGGCAGAGCGTTCAAATTAATAGCGCGTGGTGCGAACGAAGTTCTGCGACGGACTGGGTCATGCGTTTTTTTTTCTGCCAGCTGAATAGCCGCAGATGGCTATTTCAGCGATACCGGACTTTGGGGGCTTCCCGACTCCGTGGGAGCGGAGGAGTTCAGCCCAGGAGCAGCGCGCTCGAGGAGGCACCTCCTGTGAGGTTCGACCTCGGCTCGACCGCTGCGGGGGATTGCCTCTATATTGAGATTTAGCCATAAAAGGCTGAATGAGCTAAGCCAACAGGCTGAAGTGATTATTTGGGGACTAATTATCGACTCCGTCGGCGGAGCCGATCCTAGTCTATCATTACTACCGCTTCGCAAGGTGTTATAGCTGAAGTAGAAGAAGCGGCGGAAGAAACTCTCCAGCAACACGCCTAAGCTAATCTTGTATGGCTACTTGTGTCTGTAGTGAGTGAGTGTGATCCGAGCCGGGGTCTCTCCGGCGTCTGTTTTGTCTGCAGCTTTTATCGTAGCGTTTATATCAGTTTTCAAATTGGCGGTGACATCCTTACTCTCATTGCGGTGAGAATAAGGACGGCCGGATATGTTTAAAAGAAGGGGAGAAAAGACATTAAATATGAGAATTAATTACCATATCATACCATCCTTAAGAACAGACGAGCGTGCATGACAAGAGTTATGAATGTCAAAGAAGCAAGTGAGGTGTATACAAATAAGCCTAAATGTCGCTCTGTTGTTCGTGCCTACCCCGCAAGGGAAATGGCGTGAAGTTATGTATGTTTAAAATGTATCCGTGTATGTATACTTATAATAGTATTATTTATTATGCGAAAGTACAATATCTGGACTATAGGAAGTTTGATTGTTGTTAGTATTAAGTAAAATTGTTTTAAATTTCAAAAGGGCAAAAAGAAGTTATTTGTTGGGGTCACTTGTGACTTGATGGAGGCTGGTACTGAAAATTAGCGCTGTGTCAGTTCATGACACAGCATAATGCTGAGTTACCAGCCTTATTGCCGTGAGTTTTATGTACATTAATATTTTAAAGTTGTATATTTTATAAAATTCTAATGGCTTTATGTTTTATGAGTGATATTCTGTTAATTTAGTTTATTTTTTAATTTTATGTGCTTTCATTCGCGACAATAAATAATTTTCTTTCTTTCTTTCTTTCATATGGTCTTGCTGACACATGGCACTAGTTAAGAAAATATATATAGGTATAGACATAAGGCACACACAGCACATGCACTTCCTGACAACACCAGCATGTAACAGATACACTCTACATTAGTATAAGTTTAGTATTAAAATTAACAATAAATTAATACAATAAGTTATTCTTAAGGTATAACCGTATAGAGTATTCTTTCATGTAGTAATCGGAAGTCGTTTAACCGGATGTCAACGTAGAAGCATTTATTATTAAGCTAACGGATATCGGAAATGGAGTAACCGGGTGTTGGAAGTTAATACGTATGGCGGAAGTTGGTTTTATGAAAGAAGCGTAACTGAAGTGGCGCCACAGCATCACCGGATATTGTCACCGCAGCGCGCTACGACCTTATAAATACTGGGTGTTCGGGCAGATGAGGGGCAGTATTGAACCGGCAGTCTATAACAAGTAGTCCACAACGGCGATCTACACGACAGTCTACAATGACAGTCTTGGACGAGTACCACATAATATATTACATACATACATACATACATAACTTCACGCCAGTTCCCTTGCGGGGTAGGCACGAACAACAGAGCGCCATTTAGGCCCATTCTTACACACCTCACTTGCTTCTTTGACATTCATAACTCTTGTCATGCACGCTCGTCTGTTCTTAAGGCTCCTGACATCACCCTCCGCTAGTACACGATCAATTTGATCATGGAAGGTGTGTCGTGGCCTTCCACAACTTCTGCATCCATCCACTTTTGCATTGTATATCTGTTTAGTCATTCTTTCATCATGCATTCTTTCCACATGCCCGAATCATCGGAGTATTCCTTTCCTTACCTTCACCCCGACACTTTCTTTCAGACCAACTCTCTTTCTTATTTCGGTATTACGAACGCGATCCGCGAGCGTCACTCCGCAGATTTTGCGCAGCGCTCGCATCTCGACCGCGTTTACTTTACTTTCATGCTCTCTCTTCCATACCCAACTCTCGCTTCCATACGTGAGCGTAGGTACCAGCACCGCGTTGTGTACGGCGAGCTGGGCCTTCTAGCTGAGGTTCTTAGCGCCTAGAAGTTTACCTAACTCTCCATTCAAACTATTCCCCAAATTTACTCTTCTTTCTATATCAGCGGTGTACCTTCCATCCCTGCTAAAAGCACATCCAAGATATACAAACTCATTCACTTGCTCCAGCATAATATCATCGACCATTATCCTTGCATAAATAAGCGTGTACAATTTCCTAACTTCTTTTTAAATTTAATTGTAAAAAAGGGTACGGAGCTAGAGTCTGTAGTTGATAATAAAAAAACAACCATATGTTCTGACATACCGACAGTTAAGTTTTTCATTACCTACTAAATGAATACCAAATTCAACTGTCTATATTTTAATAACCTCTACACAAAAACCTCGTTCCGCCATTTATTTCCATTAGCGAAGATTTAAATGCGCTGCGACTTTCAGGTATAAAGCGTCATATTAAAATGACTAATGGAGGGCGTTTCATACAAATCTCACTTAATTCACTGAATAAAATGTAGTATTACCATGAATTTTATTATTTAATAAGGATAGGCCTGTAGGACGACCTTTTTATACGTTTATTTTTCTATACATTTTTAACCGACTTCAAAAAAAGGAGATTCTCAATTCGTCGGAATCTTTTTTTTTAATGTATGTTCACCGATTAATCCGAGATTTATGATCCGATTTACGTGATTCTTGTTCAGTTTGATGCGGAATAGCTGCCATTTGGTCCCCTAAAAATTTGACATAGTTTGGCCCAGTAGTTTTCATTTTATGAATATTTTATATGAAAAATTTTCTATTCCATTTCATATGTACACCGATTACGCTGAGATTTATGATCCGATTTACGTGATTCTTGTTTAGTTTGATGAGGAATAGTTGCAATTTGGTCCCCTAAAAATTTAACATAGTTTGGCCCAGTAGCGTTACGAAAATTTTTTTGTTCCCGTTTCTTGGGACCTATATTTTTTTAAGGAACGCGGCACCTTTCGTAGTTCTACCCATACATAGCTAGACACAAAAAGTAACAAATAAAAAAAAACTTCGTTTAAAAAACCGACCTCGTAAACTAAACAGTATAAAATAACTTACTTCTAAAGCTATTATTATTAATATATATTATCTAAAACATCTTAAGTCGCTGCTTAGTAATTTTGAAAATATAGTAATTTCTTAATGTTTCACTTTACACCGACTTCAAGATGTTTTAGATAATATACTAGCGGCCCCGGCAGACGTTATCCTGCTCTGAAAAAATAAAAATCTAAGACCCGATCCCAGCGCCACCTACCGGTTCCAATTGTCGATTTAAACCATCCGGGGACCCACTCAAACACACAAAAACAAAATCACCAAAATCGGTCCAGGTGATTAGGAAGATTCTAGAACCCCATCTCAGCGCTACCTACTAGTTACAATTGCGAATCTAAACCATCCGGGAACCCACTCAAACACACAAAAACAAAATCTCCAAAATTGCTTCAGGAGATTAGGAGGATTCTAGAACCCGATCTCAGCGCCACCTACCGGTTCCAACGGGATAAAAAGTATCCTATGTCCGTCCGTATATCCGTCTCCTGGTTCTAAGCTACCTCCCCACCTATTTTCAGTCAAAGCGGTATAGCCGTTCTTGAGTTATAAATAGTGTAACTAACACGACTTTCTTTTATATAATATATATAGATTATTTAATATTGAATATGAGGACACTTATCTTAATATATATAAATTACGTGTCACGTTGTTTGTCCGCGATGGACTCTTAAACTACTTGACCGATTTTAATCAAATTTGCACACCGTGTGCAGTTTGATCCGACTTGAAAGATAGGATAGCTTACATTTGGACCCGGTAGGTGGCGCTGCAAGCGGGTTCTAAATTTTATTTCTTCAGGGTAGAACAACGTCTGCCGGGACCGCTAGTTTAATACAAAAAACTAATAATTTATTTAATCCACTAAGAAATACGTCGATGTTATGCAAAAGCGAACGAAGTTTTGCTGGCACATGGTAGTACTGAATAAGAAACTAGATAAGTAAGCAATAAAAAGTGAAGAATAATTCACCCCTGGGCTTAGAAAAATAAACAGAAAGGTAAAATATACTTATGAAAGTTTATCAGTCTCACGAGGATTGAGTATTTTCTTAGAAGAAAAATTAGGCCGGTCGCGCATGAGGCAGTCGATTAAAATGTATTTCGTTGCACGCTGAATCGTGTATTTTAGCAGTATTATTGCCGAGGTTTAACAAGACTGCTAAAAACTGATTTTTTTTTTGTAATCTACGATATAATCTGTTAATCCTTAAGACTATTATCGATATACCAATCCGTGCAGGATCAGCAGACAGGCAGACGGCCCACTTGATGGAAAGCGGTTACCATCGCCTATGGACATTTGCAACACCAAAGTCGCTACAAATGCGCTGCTGCTTTCTTAAGGGAGACTGGAACCTGGTCACTAATGCCGGAACAGAACTCAAGGTTGTTATGGCGACATACTTTAGACCAGGAGTGGTAGCCATCCTGTCGGGCAAATGTCCTACCACCTGGCCGTGGGTTGTTTTGTCGCCTCTTACGACAGGCCGCCCGGCCGCAGGAAATTGTATTCTTTCTCCGTTCCTGCACGGATAAAATAATAACGGATAACTCAAGAACGGCTATACCGATTTGGCTGAAAATTGGTGGGGCGGTAGCTTAGAACCAGGAAACGGACATAGGTTACTTTTTATCCCGTTGGAACCGGTAGGTGGCGCTGAGATCGGGTTCTAAAATCTTCCTAATCACCTGAACCGATTTTGGTTTAGATTAACAATTAGAACCGGTAGGTGGCGCTGGGATCGGGTATCAGATTTTTATTTTTTCAGAGTAGGATAACGTCTGCCGGGGCCGCTAGTATAATATAAAATAGTTTACAATAAAAACTAAGGCCAATAACAGGTTTCCCTTATTAACTACCATAAATTTTACAAAGCAAATGTTGAAATTATACAAATAAAATCGAAATGTACAAACATACATAACTTCACGCCAGTTCCCTTGCGGGGTAGGCACGAACAACAGAGCGCCATTCAGGCTTATTCTTACACACCTCACTCGCTTCTTTGAAATTCATAACTCTTGTCATGCACGCTCGTCTGTTCTTAAGGCTCCTGACATCACCTTCTGCTAGTACACGATCAATTTGATCATGGAAGGTGTGTGTTAAAACGTAAAATTCAGCAAGTCATTAATTATGTTGCTTAAACTTACTTTATTCCATGGAAACGACGTTATTAATCGAGATAGAAAGCATACTACGTGTTAACTCAGGATATAAGCCGCCTCTGTGCCTAGTTTCATTATTTTCTAAAAAAGTTACGATTCCAGCGCCATCTATTTCACTATTTTCGTCTGTCCCACGGAAACGATGTCATTTAACGGGATAAAAAGTATCCTAAGTTACGCCCCGTGCTGTAAGTTACCTCTCTTTCCAGTTTCATTTAAATCCGTTCAGTAGTTTTTATGTGATTCTCTAACAGACAAACAGATAGTAAGACAGACAAAAATTCAAAATTTTTTATTGTCTAAATCTCCTGGTCCGAATTATCCTTCCTGATATATTCACATTTTTAAACGTATCGTACAAACTCGAACCATTTACAGAATTATAGTATACTAGCTTCTGCCCGTGACTTCGTCCGCGTAGAATAGTAAAAAAAAGTAAGTAGAAAAAAAACCCGACTTTGAAACATTATTCATTGGTGCTCCGCTCCTATTGGTCTTAGCGTGATGATATATAGCCTATCGCCTATAGCCTTCCTCGACAAATGGACTATATAACACTGAAAGAATTTTCCAAATCAAACTAGTAGTTCCTGAGATTAGCGCGTTCAAGCAAACAAACAAACTCTTCAGCTTTATATATTAGTATAAGATAGTATATATAGATAGATAGATAAAATATTTATCACCTATACAAATGTATTTAACTTGTCTTGTTTGGGTTTTTATGTTAATAAAGAAAATCATCATAAAGAATTAATTTGTTTTATTTGAACTTAAGGAATCACAGGAGCCATTTTACATGTGAAACTATTAGTGCAATGACAACTTGAAAAAGAACCATAAAGCTTTCTATTGCTTTACTTGTATAGATAAAGATTTTATTCACTATCCTATCAGTCTGCTCAAACTATGTGCCTATTTCGGCCATGGATGACTGTCATGTTCCATGTTGTTTATTAATACATAGTGTTACATTAGTCTGTAGTTAGGATAATGGACAGTTAATGGAAGGCGTTGGTTTACATGACTGTGTGTTGTAGACGAAAATTTTTAGGCTCGATTCACACTATGATGCTGTTCACGGTTCAATCTCGTTCCGGTTTCAATCCGATTAAATTTCGTTGTGTGTACACTACTTAATCTAGCCTCTCAACATGGTTCAATCTTACTCCGGTCTCAGTCCGAATAAACATTGCTGTGTCTACACTACCCGTGTGGAGTTGAAACAAAAGCGTATTCACACTGTATGTACAATTCATGGCAACTGCGATCTCGTATTAGTCAAATTTTTTTTTCGGGGAACGGATACCGGTGTGATATCGGATTGCAACTAAAGCGATACGATAGTATCTAAGAATTCTTTAATTTTTTTCTTGTTAAAGTATACTATATCCGTGCAGAACCAGAGAAAGAATACAATTTCCTGCAGCCGGGCGGCCTGTCGTCAGAAGCGACACAACAACCCACAGTCAGATAGTTGGATATTTGCCCGTCTAGACGGCTACCAGTCCTGGTGTAGAGTAAGCCGCTATAACAACGTTTAACTGTGTTTTGGCATTAGTGACCAAGTTCCAGTCTCCCTTTAGAAAGCGACGGCACATTGGTAGCATCTCTGGTGTTACTAATAGTCATAGGCGACGGTAACCACTTTCCAACAGGTGGGCCGTCTGCCTGTCTGCTGAACTCATGCAATAAAAACAAAATTTGACCGGACCGGAAACGGACCGAGACCGGAGCGAGATTGAAGCATGAACGGTATTATATTGTGAATCGAGCCTTAGGATTCCGCGGCAATTTTGGTAAAAGAGGAACTTTTATCTAATAGTTATGTCCATTTGTCTTTATTATGAAGTCAGCTGGGGTAGAGCTGACCGGATACTTGTAACCTATACTATAATAAATCTGTAAATGGTTCGAGATTATATAGTGCGTTTAAAAATGTGAATAAATCACGGGGCATACTTCGGAGCAGGAGATTCCGAATATGCTATTTTTGGAATTTATGTCTGTCTGTTAGACCATGATGTGAGAACTTACTTACTTACTCTTGGGTCTTGGCCTCCGAAACGAGAACATGCCACTTTTCTCGGTCCTGTGCGGTTTCTTGCCAATTACAGGCTCCTAGCTCCGACAGGTCTGCCTCTGCTCTGTCCTTCCAGCGATATTTAGGACGGCCGACCGGACGCCGACCTACCGGCCGTCCCAAATATGCTTTCCTCATGCTGCGATCCTCTGCCATCCGTTCTACGTAACCGAGCCAGCGGAGGCGGTGAGCTTTTATTTCCCCTATTATGTTAGGCTCGGCCACGAGATTCTCAATTTCGAGGTTACTTGTGAAACCGAAAATGAGAAATGACGTGAGAACTACTGAACAGATTTAAATGAAACTCGATATAAAAAAGAACTCACAGACTAAAACTTTGTCGCGATATGCGGGGTCTTATCGCTTATCGATTTCTTCTAGACAACCCCAGGAGATTATAATGACGATGGTGGTATACATAATACAAAGTATAATTTCTTATACTCGTATTCTATAATCATCATCACCTCTATCGAGACCTCTCAACGCGTCTAATTGAGGTCTCGCGTGTCCAAAAGGCTGGCTTGCACCTAGGACAACGCATCAGCGTTGCCATCCAACGTGGAAATGCGGCTAGCATTTTCGGCATGCTCCCCACCGACAGCGGCCTGGAGTCTATTTTTTTTTTAAATTTTAGTTTATATCAATTTATTTAGAGCTTAATTTATTTTTAATTGTTATGTATTCTAGTAATAAATATATAAATGTAGTATATACAGATGTTTGTGTATTTATTGCCTTTAGGTTTGTGCTTACGAAATCACATAAAGAATATATCAAAATATATCACCTCCAGTAAGCATAAAAAATTGTTTCAAATAGCATATTTTTGAACTTCATAATAATTTTTAATCGATTTCCAAAAGAGCTTCTCAATTCGACTGATTGTTTATTTTTGTATTTTGTTACGCGATTTTTTCGTCAATTGTCAACCGATTTTCAATTGTTTTTATATTCGAAAGAGCATAGTCCTGATGTAGTCCCACTGGACTACATCAGGATATGATCTGATGAGAGGATCCTAGAGAAATTGAGAGCAAACCTTGTTGAAGAGCACCTACAGCCAAAGGGAATTTTGTATACGCGACAATACGCGTGCGAATAGTACAATTTCTACAGGCGCTAAATATATTTTTTCTAAAGCTATTCAACTACACTACACGAGTATTTATTTTAAATTTGAAGTAACAAAGTATTTTATTGTTGGTTTCATTAAAATTTATTTATTTGTTTTATTACTTAAATATTCCATAAGTAGAATTGGTTTTATGAATTATTGTGATTATTATTTAACAAAATTGGGTCGCTTTGGTCTTATGACAAAAGGAAAGTTTCACTGTAAATCAGCGTTGTGTCGGATATAATTCCGGCACAGCAATATGCTGAGTGCAAATCTTGTTTGCTGAAAATGCGGCGTACCAATTCTCAATATATATTTTTATTTTAAAACACATGTTAGCAATGTAAGTATGTCGTTATTTCTTATCCGCTACTCTATCTTATTCGTGCAGGAACGAAGAAAGAATACAATTTCCTGCGACCGGGCGGCCTGTCGTAAGAGGCGACTAAACAACCCACAGCCAGTTGGTAAGGCATTTGCCCGACTGGATGGCTACCACCCTTCGTCTAAAGTATGTCGTCATAACAACCTTGAGTTGTGTTCCGATATTAGTGACCAGGTTCCAGTCTCCTTTAAGAGAGCAGCAGCGCATTTGTAGCATGTTTGGTGTTGCAAATGTCCTTAGGCGATAGTAACCTCTCTCCATTAAGTGGGCCGTTTGCCTGTCTGCTGAACTCCTGCAACAAAATAAAAATAATTTTTAATTTTTTTTCTCTCTCTGTGTTTTAAGTCGGTTTTACTTATGTCAAAAATATTTATGCTCTGCTTTTGGCGTACAAATTTCTTGGAATGCACTTGCTACGTTTTAAAATTACACAGCTGCTGTACATATATACGTACAGACGATCGCACGTTATTACGCTATGCAGATTGGTTTGTCGATCTACCGGTGAAACGTTAACCCGATTGGCCCAATTATTGCTCGGAGTGCAGTTACGTGGATTCGGATTAATAACGAGTTGCAACGATGTGACGTCAATGACTGTAAACAAAATATCTGGGCTGCGCAGCTACCGATACGAACACCCGAGAGGACTTAATACACGTACGTATTTAAAACGCCCTGAGGTGCTGCGCAGCCTTGTTTTTTTATTTTTTATTGCAGGAGTTCAGCAAACAGGCAGACGGCCCGCCCACTTGATGGAGAGCGGTTACCATCGCCTATGGATATTTGCAACACCAAAGGTGCTACAAATGCGCTGCTGCTTTTTTAAGGAAGATTGGAACCTGGTCACTAATGCCGGAACACAACTCAAGGTTGTTACGGCGGCATACTCTAGACCAGGGGTGGTAGCCGTCCAGACGGGCAAATGCCCTACCACCTGGTTGTGGGTTGTTTTGTCGCCTCTTACAGCAGGCCGCCTGGCTGCAGGAAATTGTATTCTTTCTCCGATACTGCAGGGATAAAAACCTAACAACTTGAAATAATTTTGATTTATAATTTATTAACAGACAAACAACGACTCGTAATAGGTCAAATCTTTAAACGCTCATTCCCAAAAAACGCAAATTTTGAGATATTTATTTTATTCATATTCAAAAGTTTTATTCAAAATAAGTTCCACTGCCGAACACTATTTGATGGCATATATATAAGTTAAATTTTATTTTTTACTTCTCATTCTATGTACACCGCTTCGCATTGTTATTTTTGTTATGGAGAAGAAGCGGCAAGAAACTCCCCAGCAACACGTCTATCTAAAAAAAAAATTCCCTATACTTCTTATTCTATTGATAAAAGTATATGAGTTACATATAGATTATAAGCTAGTACAATGAAGAAATTTATAAATAATTGAACAATAATAATAAAATACAATAAAAGAAAACTTATTTATATTGTATTCTACCTACAGTCCCTCAAGATTATAAGTAGAATACTGAGCCTAGATCACCGTCTTCTATGGGTAAAGTGCCCAGAAGGCTGGCTACGTTTCCTCGCTGGATCGCCATACTGATCCGTTGCCCGAAGTAAGCACCAGCCTTATTCTATGTATATCTCAAATATTGTTTTATACTAAAGTCTGTTACAGAATTACTTAAATTTTTTTTCGTTCGGCACCCAGAACGAATTACGGTAAAAGCAGCATATTATTTGAAGAAGCCCAAACATATAATCAACTTCCCAAAACTATGGAAGAAGCACAATGCATAAAAGTGTTTAAAAAATGCCTAAAAATTCAAGTGTTTTAAAATGTTTTAAATTAGCAAAATTAAATATAAATTTGTCGCAATACAATATATATATATATATATATATATGTAGAAATCGTATTTGTTATTATAAAGTAACCATATGACGGAAGTAGTCAATAACCGGATAGACTGTTCTTTCATGTAGTAATCAGAAGTCGTTTAACCGGATGTTAATGTAGAAGCATTTCTTATTAAGCTAACGGATATCGGAAATGGAGTAACCGGATGTTGGAAGTTAATACGTATGGCGGAAGTTGGTTGTATCAAGGAAGTGAATATGAAGTGGCGCTACAGCATTACTGGATATTGTCACTGCAGCGCGCTTCTTCGAGGACCTTAAATACGCGGTATTCGGGCAGAGAGGGGACAGTCTACATTGACAGTCTTGGACGAGGGACACATAATATGCCAGGTGGTAGGGTATTTGCTCGACTGGATGGCGACCACCCCTGGTCTAGAGTATGCCGCCATAACAATCTTGTGTTCCGGCATTAGTGACCAGGTTCCAGTCTCCTTTAAGAGAGCGAAATCTATATCCTTGTTTCTTTTGGTTCGAAGGAACTTGTAACTGGCATGTACAATAAATAAATCAAAACTACCTGCAACTTTTAGTATTTGTGCTTTCTATCTCATTACAAATTACAACTTATTTTTCAACAACTTATAGATGTTCTCATAGTTTAAGTGAATTGTAAAAGTTCTTTTATTGAGAAATAATAGTACATTATGGTACTAGTGTGTAACATTGGTGATTACCGCCGAGGCGCCATTGAGACTCGAGCCGTAGGCGAGGGTCTTAAGAGAGCCGAGGACGGTAATCATCAATACACACGTGTATCATACGACGTTTTTCAACACACTTGTGAATAAAATGACAACAAAAACTCATTTTATTTAGTAGATAAAAAAAAGTTATATATGAGTGAAAGTTTTATTTATTAAACACGTACGAGTTAAAATTATCTATTTAAATAAGAAGTTGCATGAAATGAGCAAGCAATAGGAACATTAATTTATTTGTTCTATAGAACACGATCTTTTTTTTTGAATAAAAACTTTTTTAAGAACAAAGCAACTCAACCAATAAGATTTAAAAAAAAAAACTATAACTCACTAGTGAGTTATAATGTTTTTTACTCACAGTTTGATAATGGGTGTCATTCTGTGCCTAATTGCGGTGACCATAGAGCCACTTTATGAGCAAGTGTGTTGAAAAGTTCTTTAACCCGAATTAATGGAGTTGTAACAACCAGTGCATACTCGGACCGGCGTGCGATATATCCTCATACCTATTTACTCGTAATCTTGAACTGAATAAAACGAACATAAACATCGATAATAATATTTGGCGTTGCAGTAATCCTCAAAAAGCAATCAACAACCCAAAAGCCGTTCGAATCTCAGCACTAAATATAACACGATAAACAAATATAATATGAACGCTGAAAAGCCATTATTTGGGTCGTAAATTGTGTGCCTAACTGAAGCAACGGGGTCGTAAATAGACGGTTTTACAATCGAAGATATAAAACACCACTTCGCTGGAACAACGTTGTTGCAGATGCCGCACTGCGCTTTCTGATGTCAGTCCTATCATTGTAGGAAACAATATTGGAAATTAATCAAGACATTTATTTCAAAATCGTATCGTACAAATGAAGTGATGTTTTAACGATGCTATTTTATATATAGTGTTACATGCCGACAAAAATGAATGCACACCTGCCTACCATAAACACAGTTTATTACCTTTTCGCATTTGGACTTCTTTTGTATTTTTTTTATTGCAGGAGTTCAGCAGACAGGCAGACGGCACACTTGATGGAAAGCGGTTACCATCGCCTATGGACGTTTGCAACACCAAAGTTGCTACAAATGCGCTGCTGCTCTCTTAAAGGAGACTGGAACCTGGTCACTAATGCCGGAACACAACTCAAGGTTGTTATGGCGGCATACTCCAGACCACTTGGCGAGTTCTTTTGTCGCCTCTTACGAGAAGCCACCCCGGCCGCAGGAAATTGTATTCTTTCTCCGTTCCTGCACGGATTGTATACTTTGTGTTTAAAATTTGTAATTAGAAAAGCAGTCTATTGTGTATTGTAATCCTTTATGATGGTCGTTAGCCAGGTGTGGTTCTTGGAAAATTCAGTCCACGCGGTCGAGTGGTAAATTGTATAGTTTAGGATAAAACAATGCCTGAACGGAGGGGCGAGGCAGTCTAGCGAGAACCTCAGTCAAGCGATGATTACGATACGAGCAAGACGTGTGTACATTCGAGAAGCTATATAGTGACGGACTTTGCGCGTGTTATTGAATCGTGCAGTATGTACTGGTTGTGTTCAGTTATATTTGTACCTGTGTTATACGTGTTTGTATAGTTTTAGTCCTTCCATGATCAAATTGATCGTGTACTAGCAGTAGGTGATGTCAGGAGCTTTAAGAACAGACGAGCGTGCATGACAAGAGTTATGAATGTCAAAGAAGCAAGTGAGGTGTGTAAGAATAAGCCTAAATGACGCTCTGTTGTTCATGTCTACCCCGTAAGGGAACTGGCGTGAAGTTATGTATGTATGTGTATAGTTCTAATAAATTCTATAGTAATTCCTACGGTATTTTTAATTCGAGTCCTGCAACTCGTAACAATATAATACTAGCTGACCCGGCAAGCTTCGCACAGCCTTAGAATCAATAAATAAAAAAACTGAATGATAATTGCAGAATGTTTCAACTTTAGTCAAAAATGTGGTCAAAACTTAACCGGAACGAACATCAAACGTTTGACATTGAAAACAAAAAAAATGAAAATAAAACTTCACTTTTAAATTTGACTGATTTCTAAACGAAGGGACGAACATCAAATGTTTGACAGGTAGGAATAGTATATTTCAAGCATTTTTTTTTATCAGTGTAGGAACGGAGAAAGAATACAATTTCCTGCGGCCGGGCGGCCTGTCGTAATAGGCGACAAAACAACCCACGGCCAGGTGGTAGGGCATTTGCCCGACTGGATAGCTACCACCTCTGGTCTAAAGTATGTCGCCATAACAACCTTGAATTGTGTTCCGGCATTAGTGACCAGGTTCCAGTCTCCCTTAAGAGAGCAGCAGCGCATTTGTAGCACCTTTGGTGTTGCAAATATCCATAGGCGATGGTAACCGCTTTCCATTAAGTGGGCCATCTGCCTGTCTGCTGAACTCCTGCAACAAAAAAAAACCATATTTACTCACCTTGTAAACCTTCCCTGGACTTCCACAAACAATCCAAAACCGAAATTAGCCAAATCAGTCCAGCCATTCTCGAGTTTTAGCGAAACTAACGAACAGCAATTGATTTTTATATATATAGATTATAATAACAGCTCATAAATGTCCTACTGCTGGGCTCAAGCAGCAATACACGACGGTCTTGGACGTAGTTTAGCAGAAACGACCTAACAAACAAAAAGTAGTTTTTGAGGTTTTAAAGTTTAGACAAAAATTGCTGGTAAATTGGCATATACAACTCATGTTTGACCACAATGTGGGTTGAGTCCTAAACTGCGTCCTCATCTAACAATATATTCCGTAACATTCTGTGTAACAAAATGTATCTATGGACATTAGTACCGTCGCCAAAAACAACAATATCTTGTCTACAATTGTTTTTGTTTGAGTTTGTTTAGACAAAGATTGTTTTTGTTCGAAACACCACGTTTGTTCTGTGACGTTTCGCTTCGGGTTGTTGAGTTTTAATGGGTTTGAACTATTTTATTTCTTAAACTGTTCATTATTTATGATAATATATATTTTTAACGAGTATAATTTGTTGTGGATAACGAGATATTATGCAATATATTGTTGCGAGTTGCAGGACTCGAATTAAAATGCCGTTAGAATTACTATAGGGTTTATTAGAACTATACAAAGATGTATAACACAGGTATAAATATCACCGAACACAATAAGCCCGAACGTAATACAGAAGATCGTAATTCAATAACACGCGCAAAGTCCGTCACTAAATAGATTACCGAATGTACACAAGTCTTGCTTCGCTTGTGGTTATCGCCCGACTGCCTCGTCCCTCAATCGAGGCATTGGTTTATATTGCACAGATGCAATATGTCTGTCCGGCCGCGTGAACCGAATTTCCTAGAATCAGTTTGTACTTTAAATCCAGCACACCTTGCTATTGACTGCCACATAAGATTATAATACACAATAGGCTGTTTTATAATATATAATTTTCTTTTTAACTTGTATAACAAACGAGTTGTCTGGAAGTGGGCACTAACAACTGCAACACAGTATTATATATACTACAACAGTTGTTTGCGATACCAACTTGTTTCTGTACACTATGTTAATGGTTTCGAATAAATTCTTTAATTCTTAAATTCTTTAATCACAATTTTTAAACACAAAGTAAACAAAAGAAGTAAAAATGCCGAAAGGTGATAAAATGTGTTTCGACAGGTATACAGGTGTGAATTTGTCTTTGTCGGCGTCTAGGTCGTAACACTATAAAGACACTTTAAAGAAACTAAAACAGATATATTTCGTGAAAATTACGTCTAGTAATAAACTCTAATGAAGGCCTATTCATTACAAGTTTATAAAAGCAAATACACACACCGGCACAGTCAACGGGACAGAAAGGAAATTAAGAAATCAGTAAGTAATTAATAATTATATGTAATACGAAATAATATGGGTTGTATTTAAAACAATAATAATTCAGAACTAAGTTACGTCTAAATTAACGTCTCTTAATATGGTATTTGTGGAATCTAAACTATAAGGTTCTATTGAAAATAAGCTTTTTTTAAAAAGGTTTTTAAATACAAGCTTTTGATTTCCTGGATATCATGTGGCAGCAGAGTGCTAGCCAAGACAAGTAAAACGAGCCCAAACACGGCAAGTCTATCTTGTTTAGTACAGGAGTTCCTATGGCCACCTTCCGACTCCATCAGATCAGATATTGTTGCATTGTTACGCGATATATATATTCGTGCAAAATTTCGCTCAATCGGAAACCGGGAAGTTATTCAAATTTAACTTGCAAAATTCCACCCGAACTTACATACATACCTAATAGGTACCTCCATTGCAAGTTAAATAAAAGCTTGTAAAAACACCTAAATATAGCAAAAAGGACTTTTTTCAGATATCATTTTAACTTATTGTTATAAGAGTTGAATAATTTTAACATTATCCTTACATACCTATAAATAAATGAAAGTTTAGTATCATGTATTTCCTCCCTGTGCTCATAGTATAGGTGGTACGTCTAGGAATGCGCGGATGATATTGAACAAGAGCAAATCCATGAAAAAAATGCCTATCAGTTTTTCCTTTTTTAAAATCTGAGCTAAATAAGAAAAAATATAATCAGCCAAAATCTTTAAAAATATTATCCGTGCAGGAGCGGAGAAAGAATACAATTTCCTGCGGCCGGGCGGCCTGTCGTAAGAGGCGAAAAAACAACCCACAGCCAGGTGGTAGAGCATTTGCCCGACTGGATAGCTACCACCCCTGGTCTAAAGTATGTCGCCATAGCAACCTTGAGTTGTGTTCCGGCATTAGTGACCAGGTTCCACTATCGCTTAAGAGAGCAGCAGCGCATTTGTAGCAACTTTGCTGTTGCAAATGTCCATAGACGATGGTAACTGCTTTCCCTCAAGTTGGCCGTCTGCCTGTTAACTGATCTCCTGCAATAAAAAAAACTCTTGAAAACATATTGTATCATTTTAACATTTTTGGGATTTTTATTAGTGTTCCACTAATTTTGTCGGTGTGTGTAGTTGTTTTCAAACCAAAATCGAAACGTAGTGCATTTTAAACCAAAACCATGTTATCAGCATTACAGTTATGTGGAAATATAAGCAGGAATAAGTTTCGTAGACTGTTCGTCGCGCCATCAGACTTGTTTACGACCCACTTTCAACATCTCCGATAGTTTCTTATTACGTGACTTCTAGTATCGATAGCTTTTATTACAGTACCGACTTCCGCCTGCGATTCCTTTCAGTTTGATATATCATAAACATACAGGCTTGTCCATCGCAGGTTGCTGTGTTTCATAGATAGGTTAATCTCGTTGTGTATAGAATGTAAGCAATTGTAAAACTCATATACAGGTAATTAAAACAGTCCATTAATACGCAAGAAACTCACATCACCTCCAGGAGGAACCTACATATGATATCTATTTAGTTAGATTATCATATGTATATATATATATACATACATACATAACTTCACGCCAGTTCCCTTGCGGGGTAAGCACGAACAACAGAGCGCCATTCAGGCTTATTCTTATACAACTCACTTGCTTCTTTGACATTCATAACTCTTGTCATGCACGCTCGTCTGTTCTTAAGGCTCCTGACATCACCTTCTGCTAGTACACGATCAATTTGATCATGGAAGGTGTGTCGTGGCCTTCCACGACTTCTGCATCCATCCACTTTTGCAGTGTATATTTACAAATTTTATGATAGACAAAACACAAACCGGGTGAACGACGCGGTGCGACGGTAGTGTGTGGACAAGAACAAACGTGTTTTGTATTGCCGGCACATCGGCCCGTCATAAAACCGTGCCGAGTTCCAGCGGTCATTTTTTTTTTTTTTTGGCCAGGGGAAATCCGTTTGAGGACTAAGCCGCGACAGGCACAGAAGCCTAGGGGGATGTTCGCGACCCGTGTGAGTGTGGGATTCGCCAGATCGGGGGTGGCACTAGCGTGCCCGGTCAGAACCGGTGCCACGCTATTGCCACTCCCCAGTTAGGGATACCCACTAAAACCCCTGGGTGTTCCGTCCTGCGCCTTATGCCAGGGCTACGGGAAATGGGCTACCCGACTCCGCAATGCCCTGGCAGGCGTGGGCCCCCCTCACTGGGCCTCTTCCTATGCCAGGGGACGTATCCCCCGGCTACTACTGTGTCTGAGTTCCAGCGGTCACGCCGAACTACCCGAAACATCGGCGGTCGGGATGATGGTTCTCGGGTAATAGGCGTGCGGTGGACACATGGCCATAGTAAATGTATGTATTGCTAAATCACGTTGTGGGCTGCTTGCCTTCCCCGGAATGCCGCCAGTGCCGCTAGTCGAGTGCGCGGCATGGGCGCCGCAGCGTTTCGAACTCGAGACACAAGTAGGAGCGATCGACTCGCTCTGCAGTCTGGTGAAAGCCAAGCTGCATAGCAGCGATACCTGGGGGGCTGCGGTTACTTTTTGTGAGACGGTAATGTCTCTCAAAGAGGCCGCCGAACGAGATAGGGAGGGGAGTATTATTGCGCGTGCTAATGCGACTCCACGAGGACGCCGGCAGTTGGCTGGCATCCGGAGACGCAGGTATGCGCATGACTTCCCACCCTGAATAATACCGCTTCGGGGGGCCTTTAGCTATCAAGGGAGCAAAGGATTCATCACCCTCGCTGACGAAGTGGATGTGTTCTGATTCCCGGGGCACTTTTTGCGCTGGATCGGACTGGGCGTAACTACGTTCTAAGTCTCAGCCTTTCCTACATAAAAAGCGCGGGGCACATGGGAGGAGGGTGGTTTTAGTGGGTAGTGGTTGTTGCCCGTGCAACTTCTCGGAGTCTCCACACAAGCCGGTTGATTACTGTTTAGATTGCCCCTTATTAAAGGGTAAAGCCTCCATGACCCGGTATTGTGCGTAAATAGCATTCGCTAAATCGGCGCCGTCATCTCGTTCTCGGCGACGGTCCGGCGACGGCGGCGGTGGACAAACGGCCTAAGCCCTCAGGTCCGTATGTATAGAGCAGACCTAATGTCAAAGTCCGACAAGAAATGTCTTGTCGGGTTTCCTAACATCTATGAAACAATCTTAACTGCGTAGGAGTCGTTTATTAAGCCGATTGGTTAATCAAAATCAACGAATCGTAACATAAAATAATCGACGCAGTGATTAGCAAGCCAAACACAGACGACGCCTTTGAAGTGCTAAAATACGCAAATTCAATTTGGTATAAATTTAAAACTCGACGCGCATTTTTGGTCGGCCGACTGACTTGCGACGAACGTAAACTCTATTGTGTATAAAAAAAGAATAAAGCCTGAGATAAATAAATGATTATGATGAATAAATATTTTTTTAGCTAGACGTGTTGCTGGGGAGTTCCTTGCCGCTTCTTCTCCTTTAAATAGCGATAACACGTTTCGAAGCGGTGTACTCCAGCTTCCAGTGTCCTCTAGTGAAACTTATTTTGAATAAAAACTTTTGAAATTGAATTTTAATATACACTTTTAGCGATGGCAAGTGAGGTGTGTAAGAATAAGCCTAAATGGCACTCTGTTGTTCGTGCCTACCCCGCAAGGGAACTGGCGTGAAGTTACGTATGTATGTACGTATGTACTTTTAGCGATAAGGCCGTCTTGTATTTTACCAAGTAACTATTGTTTTGTTGTGTATGTTTGTAATTGTTGTTTTAGTGAACAATAAAGCAATAGCCAGGTTTGCCAGGTGGTAGGGTATTTATTTGCCCGACTGGATGGCTACCACCTCTGGTCTAGAGTATGTCGCCATAACAACTTTGAGTTGTGTTCCGGCATTGGTGATCAGGTTCCAGTCCTTAAGAGAGCAACAACGCATTTGTAGCGCCTTTGGTGTTGCAGTTGCCCATAGGCGATAGTAACCGCTTTCCATTACGTGGGCCGTCTGCCTGTCTGTTGAACTCCTGCAATAATTTAAAAAAAAAAAAAGCCAATTGTTCGCTCTCAGACAATCATCCAGATCTTGCACTCATGCACGTCTAGTCTAGATGTTCGGAATGTAAACATAACGAGCGAGCATCATGCAGTAACACGTAAACATTCGTACCATGCGGTTCGCGGTGCAACTAGCTACGATACATACTTCTATTTTGGACTCATTCGCTTTTAATTTATGTACAGTCGAGTTCTTGACTCGTGGCAGCTATGTGCTACTATATTTTACCTTAAGCCGAAATTAGAGCGATCGTTTCTGTCTTTCAATCTGAAATAAAGAAAGAAAGACATATTTTATTATTTTATGTATTTAAGGCTTGGCAACTAGGCCTTTAAGCCAGGCGCAGTTGTATTGTAGGCTACAATCCACACCATTCAACGGAGTTCTTGTGAAAACTCGAAAGGCCATATTTGGCTATATACATACATACATACATAGCTTCAAGCCAGTTCCCTTGCGGGGTAGGCACGAACAACAGAGCGCCATTTAGGCTTATTCTTACACCCCTCACTTGCTTCTTTGACATTCATAACTCTTATCATGCACGCTGGTCTGTTCTTAAGGCTCCTGACATCACCTTCTGCTAGTACACGATCAATTTGATCATGGAAGGTGTGTCGTGGCCTTCCACGACTTCTCCATCCATCCACTTTATCCATCCATTTGGCTATATAGTTCACATTTCTCGCAAAAACACATAATTACTACTCAAAAACTATCAATATCCTAGAACTATTGTTAATTTTAGAGTAATTTTACACATTTTTAGAAAATAAAACTGCACAACACAACGTCTCCTTTCAGTTCCCGCCAAAAACTCCCAAGACATATTTTATTTATTTATTTAGGACAAAAACAATACAGAGTATTTTCAAACAGTACAATAATAGAAACAGAATAAGTCCTAAAATTGGACCCAGTCTCGGCATATGCTGACCAATTAAGACCAGCTTCCTGCTGGGACCAGCAAGTGAAATCCCGAAGGACAATACAACCAAATAAATAATAATAATGCAGTTAAATAATAATAAAACTATAACTACCCGCAGGGGGCTTTGTGGCGAAGCCTTAGGTGAGTAGCGACACCTCGTACCTGAGTCCGGGGGCCAAGACAAGGCCCCCGCCTCCTCGCTTGCCTTAGCCAGCCGGCACGGAGTGGAGATCGCTAAAGCTAAGACTCAGGCTCCAAGGGTGGAAGTGATAAATGGCCTAACGTCGGAAGTAGCTTCGGTGAACCTGCAGCCCACCTCTCGACACCCCTTAGCCACTGACACCCATGTTGCCCCTGTCTTTATGGCATTTTTGGGGGACATACAGGGAGTGGCGAGTCACCATCTGTCCATTTTTCCATGTTCAGGGAACATTGCGACGGGCAGACGCCATAGTCCCCATATTCCCAGACCGTTAGTACCATTAGCAGTTCACCACAATAGTCCGGTACTTTTTGTCCTCATATCCCACAATAGTCCTACACTGGCCGGGGCTTGTCTTTGGGTGCATTACTATATGGTGTGGACAGGGATAATCGCCGGTCAGTGTCACGCCACATTTACATTAAATTTGTCAAGGGGCCTCTACGTGTTGACCTTTACATTGCCCCACGCAAGCCCCCCAAAAGTCCGGGCCATTTTTATGGCCCGTAGTCTTGAAAGACATACAGTATAATAATAAAAAAATATATATATATGAACTTAAAAATAAACAACATAAAAACTAAAACTAAATACATACATACATACATACATAACTTCACGCTAGTTCCCTTGCGGGGTAGGCACGAACAACAGAGTGCCATTTAGGCTTATTCTTACACACCTCACTTGCCTCTTTGACATTCATAACTCTTGTCATGCAAGCTCGTCTGTTCTTAAGGCTCCTGACATCACCCTCCGCTAATACACGATCAATTTAATCATGGAAGGTGTGTCGTGGCCTTCCACGACTTCTGCATCCATCCACTTTTGCATTGTATATCTGTTTAGTCATTCTTTCATCATGCATTCTTTCCACATGCCCGAACCACCGGAGCATTCCTTTCCTTACCTTCACCCCGACACTCTCTTTCAGACCAACTCTCTTTCTTACTTCGGTATTACGAACGCGGTCCGCGAGCGTCACTCCGCAGATTTTGCGCAGTGCTCGCATCTCGACCGCGTTTACTCTACTTTCATGCTCTTTCTTCCATACCCAACTCTCGCTTCCATACGCGAGCGTAGGTACCAGCACCGCGTTGTGTACGGCGAGCTGGGCCTTCTGGCTGAGGTTCTTAGCGCCTAGAAGTTTACCTAACGCTCCATTTAAACTATTCCCCAAATTCACTCTTCTTTCTATATCAGCGGTGTACCTTCCATCCCTGCTAAAAGCACATCCAAGATATACAAACTCATTCACTTGCTCCAGCATAACATCATCGACCATTATCCTTGCATTCGTTCTGGTTTCTTCTCTTTCAAACACCATAACCTTTGTTTTCTTCGCATTCAAATGTAAGCCTCTCGCCTGACAGTCATCTTTCATCATTGAAAACGCCTAAAAATAAGTTAATGCTCCCAAACCACTGTCATTTACCGGGAGCGTTCCCAGAAGGCTGGCGGCGTTACCACGTTGTATAGCAACGCTTAATCTTTGAGCAAAATAGACGCTAGCCTTCCGGTCGCGTGTGGCGTCTACCAGACGTTTGGCGACGTCACAGTAGACCTTTAGGGCGTCAGGACCCCACGGACCCAAAGTTTCCACCCCAAATGTCGCGAATGTCCGCCGACAAAATAATTACAAATAAAACTACAAAACAGTGATGATGTACAAAGGCGAGTTTAACCCTAAAAAAAGTTTTCTTCCAGCAAACCTGACAAACAGACAAGAAATCTAAAAAAAATGAAATCGTGTTCTCCATCGTTTATTTAGTCTATTCCATTTGTTTTTTAAATAGCTTCAATGTACAGACACGGCGTGTTTAGAATTTTATAATATTACTAGCTTCTGCCGGCGACTTCGTCCGCGTGGAATGTTTTTTTTTAACTATTCCACGAGAACTCTTTAATTTTTCGGGATCAAAAGTAACCTATATATTGACCAGGGATATAAGCTACCACCATACAAAATTTTATTTAAATCGGTCCAGTCGTTTCGGAGATTAGCCCGTACAAACAGAGAAACAGGGAAACAAAAAATTTGAAAAAAATATCTAAATTAGTTCTATTGCACTTCTTACATCCCCCTGACTGGGTTTTTAGCATTTTTTTCATTGTACAGAAATTCGACCTCTACAGTTTTATTATATTGTTACAACTCAGGTCCCGACAAAAAGAAAATCCACCTGCATATCTGAAACAAAACAAATTAATTACCTGCCGGCATTTAAACTAATTGTAACTCTTTTATGACCGTCTTCTTTTGTTTACTTTGAGTTTAAAACTTGTGATTAGAAACCAGCCTATTGTTTTATTGTACTCTTTTATGGCAGTTTGCGGTCAAGTCATTAGCCAAGTGTGGCGGATTAAGTCGAATTAGATACGGGGACATTGCATTTGTGCAGTATAAAACGATGACCTGATGGAGGGGGAGGCAGTCCAGCGAGAACCACGAGCGAAGCGAGACGTGTGTATTACAATCGGGAATATAATAAGTGACGGACTTTGCGCGTTTTATTGAATTACGACCTTCTGCATTACGTTTGGACTTGTTGGTTCGGTTATATTTGTTGTATGTGTTATACGTGTTTGTATAGTTCTAATAAACTCTATAGTCATTCTAACGGCATTTTAATTCTCGTCCCGCACTCGTAACAATATGTATAGAAGAAATAGACATAAGTTTCACTGGAGAACACTTTGAAGGTCACATATGTAAGTCGAAATTTAAATCTACTTTCTATTCTATGTACAACGCTTCGCAACGTGTTATCTCTGTTTAAAGGAGAAGAAGCGGCAAAACCTCCCCGACAACACAAGGATAATGATTCAATAAAACATTAATGTTTACACACGGCATGAATTCACGGACGCGTCCGCTCGAGTATAATAATAATTAACTTTATTTCTTGACGGCTCTCGTGGTTCTCACGGCCCTGTGCGCGGCATTAAAATTTCATCGCTCTGTGTCTAGAGTTCAGTGTGTTTTCTTAATTTGAAATTCACGGGAGGAAAAATAGGCCTACACCGCTGGGTTTACTCTCGAATATAAATGGGTACTGGAAAATTCATGTGATTGAATTTTATATGTTAGTGAATTCATTACATCCGATGTTAAAAAATGTATTGAGAATTTTGTTTCTTTGTATCAGATTTATTCATAGCAATATATAAATTTGAAATTGATTTTGTTTCGATGTTTGTCGGTTTCTTTATCGCTTTAGTAACCATTATTATTTTTCATTTATTTCGCGATTTCATTACAACACTGTGTAACTGCATATGTAATACAACTTTCTGCCAATTCTGACAAACATACTGACGGTCAGACATAACGATTGTACGTATAAAAGATTTGCCAAAATGACTAAGGAATCCTAACTAAGATTCACCAATGAGTGTTATAGAATACATTCTTAATGTCTGCTACAAATGTTCGAAGCAGCACGAAATTTTGTATACCTGCTTCTGGTTGGAAATAAATGTAATACATGTGTATTGGCGTTTTTGAAAGTTCTTCTCGTAATGTGATTTGATTAAAAAGGTGTTTAAAGTTTGCTCAGTCTATTAACTATTTTTATCTATGCAGGCGACGCCGCGAGCATACGTAGTATAAAAACCGAACCCAATAATATAACGAAGAATTTCTCTAACAAACAAACATTTCCTTAATAAATCCCCATGTAACTAGGTACAGCTGCAACATACATAACACTATATCGTAGAAATTTAAGAGAGAACTACATTACCGATGCACAAGTCTTCTCCTACATCTTACGCGTAGAAAGTTAGTGCGCATATCATACCCACGCGCGTTGATTACGTGCGTTGCGCATGTTACACTGGTTGTAGGAAATACTTCTCATCGTCAACTAAATTTAACAATTGACACATTTACAGGCTGGCATACGCCTCCACCATCCGACTAAAATCTGAGATAGCTAGACCGGCGTTGCGTATGTAGAGTCGCATTGCATGACGTGACTGTGTAGTAGTAGCTCTAAGCAACTAACCACTGTATAAAATGTATGGCTTCTGACGTGTCCAGATCGGCGTAAGTGGCCTACGTGTGCCTGTAGTTCTAACTTTATCAAATTCAAATTCAAAAGTTTTAATTCAAAATACGTTCCACTGGAGAACACTTTTTGAAGGTCATACATATAGGGTAAAATTTAATTTTACTTCCTAGTCTATGTACACTGCTTCGCAACGTGTTATTGCTGAGAAGAAGCGGCAAGAAACTCCCCAGCAACATGTCTAAACCTGTCTGTCTATGCAGATCAGCTTGCGCAGATTTACCGTTGCTGCGTATACAAAATCGTTGCAGATTTTCATGTTTGCGCACGTCCTTGATGTTAATTCTAACAATTTGCATAAACGAGACGCAACAATTTAACGTTACGTAACAGAGATATTTAAAATCAAAATTGTACAGTTTCTTATCCAAATTATAACCCGTATATTCCCAACCATACTTCACTCCGACGAGGTCGCGCCCTTCCTAATAACAAAGGAAATAAAGCTTAATTTCACGAGCAATAAAATTCACAATCACATGAATAATTGAATTATATCTGCAAGTCTGAGACAAGACTTTCCTGTATATTTTCTTATGGAAGCTTCCTCGAGTTTTCTTCGAAGAATTTTAATATGCTTGTGAGTACGTGCCGCACGTGCTAGTGTTTTGGAGTTTGATCTATGTATGTATGTTTGTATGTTGTATATTACGGCGAGTGATGGTGGAACAAACTAGTTGGTTTCAGAACTTTTAGGAGGTAGAAAATTCTGGAAAGAAAAGACAAGGACATATACATGTTAGGAAAGGATAGACGATGAACGAAATTTCTAGGTTAGAACGTTCGGAAAGGAAAAGACAGAGATAGATAGATATGTAGAAAGAGATAGCAAATAAAAGAATAACGAAAATAAGATCGAAATTATGGGTTCCAGAAGATTCTTCCGGTATATAAGCAGCGTAAGGCGCGCCTACCGGGCAGTATTGCTGGGAAGTTTCTTTCGCCGTTTCTTCTCTCCCAGCCATAACACGTTGCGAAACGGCAGTAAGATAGCGTAGGCCGCCGCGAACCACCGATCCCGGCCCATCGGAATCCTTCCCCTCGGGCTTTATATTACCCGTCGCCCGTTCTCAATTAGTGCTTTGTGTCGCCCTATGGTGGGCATCATTAAATTCATCCCCCTCTAATGGCAACAGTCCAGCCGAGGTAAAACTCCTTAGGGAGCTCCCTCGAGCAAGTTGCCCCCCCGGACTCGAGCGACCAAAAACCCCGGTAAAGTTGTAAGGTCTTTGGACCAACAACATAAAGTCAAGTTGAGTTCAGTTCAAGACAGCGAAGCGACAAGTGCGATACAGAAGAGTTGGAAGAGAAGTTTAGTAGAAGACGGTGACGAGTAAAGTGGTAAATTTAGTGACAAGTTTAGTGGACAGTTAAGTGAAGTGAGTGTAGCATAGTTCGAGAGACGAACCAGAAGCGAGCTACTCTCGGTTATATCGGAGGTGAGCACTGCAGTAGCAGGAGGTGGTCTACGCAATATCGGCGACGGTATTCTGAGTGAGACACCTTATCGTCGGGACAGTGTATCGTTAGTCGTGCGTACAGGGGAAACCCTGCGGAGACAACCTTGTTATCCGTGCAGGAACGGAGAAAGAATACAAGTTCCTGCGGCCGGGCGGTCTGTCGTAAGAGGCGACTTAACAACCCACAGCAAGGTGGTAGGGCACTTGCCCGACTGGATGGCTACCACCCCTGGTCTAAAGTATGTCGCCATAACAACCTTGAGTTGTGTTCCGGCATTAGTGACCAGGTTCCAGTCTCCCTTAAGAGAGCAGCAGCGCATTTGTAGCAACTTTGCTGTTGCAAATGTCCATAGGCGATGGTAACCGCTTTCCATCAAGTGGTCCGTCTGTCTGCTGAACTCCTGCAATAAAAAAAAAATCTGGTGTGCTAGAATAGAAAAGTATGGAAGATAAAGACATATAGTGCCAACCCCAAACAGTTGGGATAAGATCAGAGAAAAAAATAGTTTACAATCAAACGGAACTAGACCAAAAACATAATAAAAAATTACATTCAAAACATCATTAGAGTTTATGATATAAAAAAATTCTTCCAGCATGACCAGTAAAGGATGTTTTTGTTATAGATTAGGAAATCTATACGTCAGGCAAAGTAAAGACACATGCACAACGAAGTGAAGTTACACTATCTATATAAAAGTATATGGTGATTATAAGATAATGAAAATGAAGGCTTAAATTTGGCCATATTGTAAACACTGGTTTATAAGAAAGAAATAATAGTACATTATGGTACTAGTGTGTAACATTGGTGATTACCACCGAGGCGCCATTGAGACTCGAGCCGTAGGCGAGGGTCTTAAGAGAGCCGAGGACGGTAATCATCAATACACACGTGTATCATACGACGTTTTTCAACACACTTGTGAATAAAATAACAACAAAAACTCATTTTATTTAGTAGATAAAAAAAAGTTATATATGAGTGAAAGTTTTATTTATTAAACACGTACGAGTTAAAATTATGTATTTAAATAAGAAGTTGCATGAAATGAGCAAGCAATAGGAACTTTAATTTATTTGTTCTATAGAACACGATCTTTTTTTTTGAATAAAAACTTTTTTAAGAACAAAGCAACTCAACCAATAAAATTAAAAAAAAATCTATAACTCACTAGTGAGTTATAATGTTTTTTACTCACAGTTTGATAATGGGTGTCATTCTGTGCCTAATTGCGGTGACCATAGAGCCACTTTATGAGCAAGTGTGTTGAAAAATACATTATATTAAACACCTTGCGAAACCTTAGGAAAACACGTCTACTATGTGTCCCAGCACACATTTCGATTTTTCGCAGGTTTACTATGATATATACTATAAATTATGATTTGGTTAGGTTAGGGACATTTTAATTAATGCATTTTTTGTTTAAACATATTTTATTTTATCAAATAAAAAAACTGAATTCGATCCGGAACAAATAAAAATTAAATTTTGATGAAGTTTTTAGTGGGCGACGAATGGCTTGGATTCATAATTAGAACGGGGTTGATGGCACTGGTATTGGGTTCTAGGATTCTCCTAATCTCCTGGACTGATTTTGAAGATTTTGTTTTTGCGTTTTGGGTGGCTCCTCGGATGGTTTAGATTCAAAATTGGAACCGGTAGGTGGTGCTGGGATAGGGTTCTAGGATCCTCCTAATCTCCTGGACTGATTTTGTTTTTACTTCTTTGAGTGGGTCCTCGAATCGTTTAGATTCAAAATTGGAACCGGTAGGTGGTGCTGGGATAGGGTTCTAGGATCCTCCTAATCTCCTGGACTGATTTTGTTTTTACTTCTTTGAGTGGGTCCTCGAATCGTTTAGATTGAAAATTGGAACCGGTAGGTGGTGCTGGGATAAGGTTCTAGGATTCTCCTAATCTTCTGGACCAATTTTGATGATTTTGTTTTTGTGTGTTTGGGTGGCTCCTCGGGTGGTTTATATTCAAAATTGGAACCGGTAGGTGGTGCTGGGATAGGGTTCTAGGATACTCCTAATCTTCTGGACCAATTTTGATGATTTTGTTTTTGCGTGTTTGGGTGGCTCCTCGGATGGTTTAGATTCAAAATTGGAACCGGTAGGTGGTGCTGGGATAGGGTTCTAGGATCCTCCTAATCTCCTGGACTGATTTTGTTTTTACTTCTTTGAGTGGGTCCTCGAATCGTTTAGATTCAAAATTGGAACCGGTAGGTGGTGCTGGGATAGGGTTCTAGGATACTCCTAATCTTCTGGACCAATTTTGATGATTTTGTTTTTGCGTGTTTGGGTGGCTCCTCGGATGGTTTAGATTCAAAATTGGAACCGGTAGGTGGTGCTGGGATAGGGTTCTTGGATCCTCTCTATCTTCTGGACCGATTTGGATGATTTTGTTTAGTTCAATTCTCGCTTTTTCTTATTAATGTAAAGTAAAGTCCTTACTTTACTTAAAATGTCATCATTTTGCACATTTATAATTTATGTAGAGAAGAAGCGATGAATGCAAATATTTTTTAAAATTATGCATATATAACTCATTAAATCAATTATAAAAACATTACGCACACTACCATGTATTTGACACACACGCATATACTCGTACGAGTATACACTTTTGTTTATTGTTCAAGTTAAATTAACAGTGTAGCCTTGGCGAAATCTGGGATTATATAAGTAGAAGTATAGTCTACATACATACAAGTAGAAGTATATATAGTATACATTAATTATTATTTTCGAACTTCGAGCACGGGCGACTACTAGTCCGCATAGATAGGCAAATATCTCCAGTCTGCAATCACCCTTACACCTACCGCCTGCGCATGCGCTGGTAATAAATGTCAACTCGTAAAGTTATCGCGCATTATAAAGCGCTTTTACGTTGTTTCCAATAATATATGAATGAACATGGATCTTTGAAGCGGATTATACTATTTTGATTAATATGTTTATTAGAAATGCTCAGTATATATACAACTTTAGAGCATTCAGTATATGAATTTATATCCGTCTAACAAGTACAATTAAATATACCGTATGTTGGCTGTAATAAACTTTATGATCATTTTAACTATTAATCCCGGTTGTGTTTGAAATTTTTCTAAGAATTTTTGTCTTGCATCATACAATTGACGGCTTCTGTAGTTGAGCGGGCTACGTCTTAGCAGGCCAAACTCGCTGAAACGCATAGGCTCCGGATTCGATTCCTGGCATGGTAAATTTCGAAAACAAACTTTCGTAAATAAATCGTTATGTCTCTCTCGCTCTCTCGCGTTCTCCCCACTTGTCTCTCTAGTTCTCCCCCTTCTCTCTCTAGTTCTCCCCCTTCTCTCTCTCGTTCTCCCTCTTTTGTGTCTCGTTCATGTCTTAGCTCCTAGGATATTTACTTATTATTATTATGTTTTTTCCAGATATGGTGATATGGTGCCCGGGACGATAGCTGGCAAGATCGTGGGGGGCGTTTGCTCGCTGTCTGGAGTGCTGGTGATAGCTCTTCCTGTACCTGTCATCGTCTCCAACTTCTCCAGAATCTACCATCAGAACCAGAGGGCTGATAAACGGAAGGCTCAGAGGGTAATGCCTTATTCTTTTTAAAATATAAAAATACCGTGTCTCAATTTTTGTTCAAGCGAATCTTCAACACCGCTGAACCGATTTTGTTGAAATTGGTTTTGTGTGTTTGAATGGGTCCCCGGATGGTTTAGATTCACAATTGGAACCGGTAGGTGGCGCTGAAATCTGGTTCTAGAATCCTCCTAATCACCTGGAGTGATTTTGGTGATTTTGTTTTTGTGTCATGAAACAAAGTCTTTTAGGAATTCAGAAAATATGGCGGTACGAAGTTCGCCGGGTCGGCTAGTAAATATATAAAACAAACTCGTGTTAGTTACACCATTTATAACTCAAGAACGGCTGGAATAATTTTTAAGATTTTGTGTTTTTGGAATTGACTTCGTCCAGAATAAGATAATAAGTATTAAAATATGACATTCATCAATAAAAAAATTATATAATTAAACAAACATCAGTCTAGCCATTCATTTGTTATGATCCATCCGTGCAGGAACGGAGAAAGAATACAATTTCCTGCGGCCGGGCGGCCTGTCGTAAGAGGCGACTTAACAACCCACAGCCAGGTGGTAGGGCATTTGCCCGACTGGATGGCTACCACCCCTGGTCTAAAGTATGTCGCCATAACAACCTTCGAGTTGTCTTCCGGCATTAGTGACCAGGTTCCAGTTTCCCTTAAGAGAGCAGCAGCGCATTTGTAGCAACTTTGCTGTTGCAAATGTCCATAGGCGATGCTAACCACTTTCCATCAAGTGGGCCATTTGCCTGTCTGCTGATCTCTTGAAATAAAAAAAAAAATCTTTCCCGGCCGATTTCAGCAATGGTGACTGACATTGAACTCATTTTCATTTCTCCGTTTCAAGTGGGTCTCGGGATGGTTTAGATTCATATTTGAACCCGGTAGATGGCGCTGCAATCGGGTTCTAGGATTTAGGTGAAATTATTTTTGTCCTCTTGGTCACAAGTGGATCCCGGGATGGTTTAGATTAACGATTGGATCCGGTAGGTGGCGCCGCTGAACACCTCTTAAACGGCGGGATCGATTTTGATGATTTTTTGTGCTTTTTCAAGTAGATTCGAGAGTGGTTTAGATTAATAATTGGTGCCGGTTGATGGCGCTGCAATCGGTTTCTAGATTTTTATTATCTAAGGGCAGGACAATGTTTGCCAGGTACAGCTAGTTTACATGTAAATTAGATATTTATTAAAGTATGAGATTCTCTTATAAGTTTTTTGTATATGTCGAGTGATTTTGCCTGTCTTATGATTTCGGGCAATGAGTTCCACAGTCAGGTAGCCTACACAGCAAAGGAGTTCGTGTGGAATGTAGAAGCGTGTGCAGGTATTTTTAAAGTAAGACTAGCTGAGCCCGCGACGTCGTCCGCATGGAATTTGTTTTCAGGATTTTGAAACATTCTTGATTGGTGATCCGCTCCTATTGGTCTTAGCGTGATTAAATATAGCCTATAGCCTTCCTCGATAAATGGGCTATCCAACACTGAAAGAATTTTTCAAATCACACCAGTAGTTCCTGAGATTAGCGCGTTCAAACAAACAAACTCTTCAGCTTTATATATTAGTACTAGCTGTGCCCGCGACGTCGTCCGCGTGGAATTTGCTTTCAAAACCCTCCGATTTTGAAACATTCTTCATTGGTGCTCGGCTTCTATAGTATATTTGGCTACAACACTAATACTTACATTTTAAATATCGCGATATCTTTTGAATGAAACGTCCGAATTGAATAATCCAAAAAGTTCTAGAAAGGTATTGAATTCGTCTAGAATATGGAGTAATTTATTTTGATAAGGATTAATACCAAGGTACAAAATAAAGAGTTTTTGAAGCGACGGCATTTTAATTATTTAAAAAAAAAGAAAACACTTATTGTGAGATAACTACAATAGTTAGACATATGGTTATGCGATGTTTTTTGTAGACAATTATAGGTTCTGCAAAGTGGTAGTACATTGTTTTGTTCTACAATCAATAGTTTTCGCAGCGCACGCCGTGTAAGGATTTTTTCGGGTCATTTTTTTACACCTTGGGTTACATTATTGGAATTTTAGTAAGGATCCCTGATTTTTTTTTAAATATACTATATCCTATAGCCTTCCTCGATAAATGTACTATTCAACACTGAAAGAATTTTTCAAATCGGACCCGCGGTTCCTGAGATTAGCGCGTTTAAAGAAACAAACTCTTTAGCTTTATAATATTAGTATAGACTATCAGAGGAGCGCAAATTACAGGTGTGGGAAGCATGGAGGAATTCAGAACGTTCCTTAGGATAGGGAGGGTAGAAGGAATAAATAATATGCTGTACAATAAATGAAGAAGTTGAGCATTCCGGCGAAGTGAGATTGACAACCACTTGAGCTTCTTACAATATTCAGGGACATGATCATATTTTTTAAACCAAATATGTACCTGATACAAAAGTTTTGAAGGCACTTTTTTTATTGCAGGAGTTCAGCAGACAGGCAGATGGCCCACTTGATGGAAAGCGGTTACCATCGCCTATGGACATTTGCTACACCAAAGGTGCTACAAATGCGCCGTTGCTCTTTTAAAGGAGATTGCAACCTGGTCATTAATGCCGGAACACAACTCAAAGCTGTTATGGCGGCATACACTAGACCAGGGGTGGCAGCCATCCAGTCGGGCAAATATCCTACCTCGCTGAATTGCTATTCTGATTTGCTGATGGAGGTAGACGCCAGCAAAATGTTCACAAGGTCGATTGGGCGTTTTGAGACTATACTCTTATTATTTTTAAAATTTCCAGAAAGCTCGCCTTGCGCGAATCCGCATTGCAAAAGCGTCGTCAGGTGCAGCCTTCGTGTCCAAGAAGAAGGCTGCCGAGGCTCGCCTGGCTGCCCAGGAGTCGGGCGTGGAGCTTGACGATGCTGGAAGAGACGAAGATATCTTCGAGTTGCAGCATCATCACCTTCTGAGGTGCCTAGAACGTACCACGGTGAGTCTGGAGTGTCTTCATCTCTATTGTTACTACTGGATAGGATGCTTTGATTTTTTTTCTTGTTTGACTGATGCTATTTTGGTGCTGAATGCGACAGTCTTAATTTTAATATTTTCTAAGTTTTCGCGCCTAGTATATATACATAATAAAACTACTAATGTATTTGATTTTTTAATATTTTGATAAAAAGTGGCCGCAACGTCGGAAAAATAAAAATCAAATAAATTACCGTGCTTAAAACCGTTAAAACGTAGTCTTGATTTTATTTATTAAAAAAAAACTATAATGTTACATGTTTGCGGTATACGAAATAAAATGTCGTTTTTGAAAGATCACAAAATTATCAAAAGGACAAACACGTAATTCACATTTCTTACAAAACAGCTAAACATAACAATTCCAAACCGTAAGGCAGAAGACCATAACAACATAAAACGCGCAAAATCCGTCAATGTGAGATTCCCGTTCCGTGTGTAATTCAGTAACACCTCAATAGCAGTTAAAACTCAACTAACTCTGTCTCAACGGGCCGACCTTATATTTTTGCAAAATAGACATTGCACCCTCAGACTATTATTCATTAGAATTCTCAAACTTGTAAACTTAATCCAAAACAACATGACTTCTAAGAACTTGCAGCGAAATTTAAAGCATAAAAACGGTTTATGGTGTCTTATTCGAAGGCCAGCCCTAACACAAAGGAATTACCTATTGGCTATAGATCATTACACTTAAATATTTACAAAGTTAACACAAACACGTATTGTCAACAATTAAGAGAATTATCTAAAGAATTATAAAAAAATTAAATATCAAGTGTAATAAAACACTTGTTCACGAAAGAATAATTGGGTTGACGAACAAGGCCTCGCAGCAATACTAATATTGACATTATTAGTTGGAGACATTAAGACATCTTATTTTTTTAATTTTTTAGTCATACAATGATAATAATCAAATTATTTATTGTACTCTCTTGGTTAAATTGGTATTATTTTTATTATAATTATAAGGAGGTGCCAACAGTGCTTATTATTTGGTTATGAATTTAATTGCATATAGTTTAATATTTTCTTAAGGCATGTTTGCTGAAGAGTTTCTTGCGCCGCTTCTTCTCCTCAAGCCATAACATGTTGCGAAGCGGTATTAAATTAGATTAGGCTCCCATAGAGTAAATAATAACCATAAACAAAATTAAAATTAACAAGTTGGCGGTAGGCTAAATGAAACTTTAACAATACTCGTTGATACTTGACATCTTTGTCTTCCGTGATCACGGTCACTGAAAAGTGGCCGAAACGTCGGAAAAACCAAAATCAAATGAAATTACCGCGCTTAAAACCGTTAAAACGTAGTTTTATTTTGCATATAGTTTTCTTTATTGCATATAAAGGAATATGCAATAAAGAAAATTCATTCATTAACCTGATTACTCCGTTTAAACAACAGCAGGCGTAACTGCCTAGTTTTAATGAAGGGTTCCCTGAATCACTTCCAGGACCGGGAGTTCGTCGAGATGGAGAACCCGTACAATGGGGCTGCGAAGCGGCCTGGCTCGCCGTCGCCGCTCGCGTCGCCTGCGCACTCGGGCCGTGCGCCTGCGCTGCTGGCCTGCTGCGCGCGGTGCGGCTGCTGCCCACAGAAGTATCAGGTGACGTGATTTTCTTATACAACCTCCTTTAACCTTTTAAGACGGAACTACCACAAATTTGGCCACGACACACCTTCCATGATCAAATTGATCGTGTACTAGCAGAAGGTGATGTTAGGAGCCTTAAGAACAGACGAGCGTGCATGACAAGAGTTATGAATGTCAAAGAAGCAAGTGAGGTGTGTAAGAATAAGCCTAAATGGCGCTCTGTTGTTCGTGCCTACCCCGCAAGGGAACTGGCGTGAAGTTATGTATGTATGTACCACAAATTTGTTCTCGAGTGTCACACACGGCTAATTGGGAAGCACCACAAATTTGTGGTCAAATACAGATAATTGAAACGAACGTTGAACTGATGCTTTCTCCCTCTAACTACATATAATTTTTATTAGAGTAAAGGAGACGATATAATTCTCTTAGTTTTGGCGCGGCAATTTTGATGGCAGCTGGCCGATTATTGACAAAAATAATATTAAATTTGGCCCCTTTTAAGGGTTAAATTCACATTAACCTTTCAGCTCACTATTAGCACATATGTGTCCGCGATGACAGTGCAGATCGTGTTTGTACACGTAATCGTTTTTGTGTTGTTGTCTCGCTCTGTTTATATAGGATTTGTATGATTTGTATGAAATGGGTATATTTTCTTGGTATATTACGAGATGGTGATAGTGTTAGTCTTGCGGCTTTTGGAAGAGCTGAAGGGTTAAGAACCGTGTACACACATAATTATGGGAAGGGGAGAGTGGGGCTATATTTTTTTTCTTTTTTGTGAAGCTAGTAGACAAGCAGATGGCCTTACTAATGGAAAGTGGTTAAAGTTGCCAGTCTTTAGAATGAGACAGATAAGGGGCCATACATAAATAACGTCACACGTTAAGGGGAGTTAGGGGATTGACAAAGTTTGACATAGTATGACAAGGGGTGGGGGGGGGACCTAAATTTCGTGACGTCACATTTCAAAATCTATTATATTTACGCTTTAAAACGACAAAATTTGAATTATTAATGAAAAATATCAGGATTAAATTAAAAAATTTAAATAGGGTTTCGTTTAGTAGTTTCTTGACGTACATTACAAAACTTGTGATGTCAGGCAGGGAGGAGTCTAATGAATGTGACCAGTTGTGACAAGGACGGGGGAGGGGTCAAACATCATGAAATTCGTGTTACGTAATTGATGAGTAGAGGGGATAAGATTTGGGATTGGCATAGGTGGTGGGGGAAGTGGGCTATCAGAACACTCAGTAATCACGCGAAACACGATCAGCTCAAGACTAACCGTTTCACGCCAATGTTATGTGAGAGTGTGGTATCATATTCGTCGAGCCGGAAGCGGTAATCAAGATAATGATTCTAGCATGGCTCTATCACGTACGTACCCATGTTTAAACAACCTCAAAAATGGTTAAAGAATTTAATTCTAAGCATCAGTATTTTGTGAATAAAATAATGTATGTAACTTTGATATATGTGCAGATAGTTTTTTGAATTGTTCTTCTTGAGATTTTTATTTTTATTAACATTACAATACCTGAATCCAGAAGGCAACGTCTCACCGATTTCTATAGTTATCATATTGTTACGAGCTAGCGGGACTGGATTTAAAATGCTGTTAGAATTATTATAGAGTTTATTAGAACTATACAAACACGTATAACACAGCTACAAATATAACCGAACACAACAAATCCAAACGTAATGCAGAAGGTCGTAATTCAATTAAACGCGCTAAGTCCGTCACTATTAGATTCCCGAATGTACACGTTACGCCCGTATCGTAGTCGTAGCTCAACTGACTCCTCTCTCCATCAGGCCGTTGTTTTATACTTCATAAATGCAAAAGTGCCCGCCCGGCAACGCCGACACAATTTCCTAGAATTAGTTTGTAATCGTAATCCGCAACACCTGTCTAATGATGCAAGTCTGCAAGCGGCCGTAAACGAGTACAATAGAACAATAGGCTGTTCTCCACAATAACAAGAAACGCATGCCAATAAATAAGTGAACAAAAGAAGACGATCATAAAAGGATTACAATTAGTTCAAATGCCGACATGTAATAAAATGTGCTTTTACAGATTTGTACGTGGAATTTGTCTTTGTCGGGGCCTAAGTTGTAACAATATGATAACATTTCTAAACTGATTCATTTTGGTTTAAATGCGCTGAATTAAAATTTAATGACGGTATTCAATGATTTTTGATTCAATCAAATCGAAAGACAAAAGTGAGCTATCTAAAATGAGCTTTAAAGTAATATAAAACACGGTTGATTAAAGTATGTTGGAGAATAGAGTAACAAAGATCACTATTCACAACACGACTTATAAATCTAACCAAGGCTTCTTATAATATAGATTATATTTAATTCGAATTAAAAATTCCGTAACGATTATTTTGCATGACAGAAGCGCCGACGATCGGTTCGGTGTATCAGTCCTATAACACTTGCAGCATTCGCCCGAAGAGAGGTACTTTGTTGTTAAACCGCACCTTTAATGGGCCTATTAAGTCTCTTTCACACTGCTAGAAAGAGATGCTGTGTCGCTACACACACGTAAGCTGTCTTTGCTGTGGCTTAAAAGACATATATTGCTGATGGTAGAACCCATTTCGAAGACGTCTAAATTTTGTTTTTTTTTTAAATTACTAAGGTAACAATCAATTTTACAGAACTTTAACTAATTCATATTTTCAAGTATTTTTCATATAGTACAAATCGAGAATACACACACCGGCGCACTTAGCGGAACAGAAAAACTCCGATTTACTCGACGGGAAATAAGAACAATTCAATGAAATAATCCCCGTAAATTTTTTTTCATAATAAGAGCTACATAAACATATATATATATATATATATATATATATATATATATAACCGGGAAGTATTTTGAAAAATATGAATATACTCGAATTTTTGGGGTTATTACTAGCGTTCCGATAATTTTGCCAGTGTATTTATTCGCCGAAAATAAAAAGCAATGAGGCAAAATTTAATAATCTTATCATCGGCAATGTATATGGTCTTTTATGCAAATGTGGCTAGACGTTTGTGGTGACGCTATTTATTCGCGATAAATGCCAAAGCTTTTGGCAAGATACTTCAAGTTCAATTGAAAATCCATCCAGTAGCTTTTTACGTTGTGTATTAAGTACATTATGAATATATAATTGTATTAAATTACATAAATATGTATTGTATCGTATGTAAGCTTGGATTATATGGTAAGTAATATATTGCTAAGCTAATGTCATTTGCAGCTAGATGGTGACGATTAGTCGCAGCGACTAAAAGTCGTGTATGTAATGGATATCATTATTCGAAATAATAATGACGTCGTTCAAACTTATGACTTATGTAATTCTTTACAGATTTATGTTTAATATACTTACTCTTCAACTAATACAATACTATTTTACACTTGACATAGTAGTTGTTTTAATTTTTATTTATAATACTACACAATCTGTCTAATTTATGTTATGACTACACTGTGAACTATTTATTGATTTTGATATATTTTAATTTTGCGTTCGCCTTTCTTATCATTTAATCAACAAATGAGTGATAGAGAGCTATTAACAAGTCACCACAGGCAGAATTATGTTAAAATATCAACTTAAATAATCCTCATAAGTTGTCACAAAACGACTGTTGAAATATATATAGTGTGTGAAGGTTATAAATATGCAAATGAAAAGTATATAATTTGGCTCAGTGCAAGATTGGCTCCAGCAGGTGCTGCTCTTAGACTCGAGTAGAAAGGCGCGACTGAAGGGTGCGCGCCGTTACACGGCGACGTCGCGTCCCTCCGACACGTCGATGTCGGCGGCGCCCAGCGATGACCCCTTACCAGTACGTCACACGATTACGCCACGCGGCAATGTCGGACCGTCAATGGGGGGCTTTATTTATGCTCATTATTTGTTCTCATCATTTCGCTTTTATTGCATAGGCTTATTTATTTTATAATTAACATTTTATTTTGTTTTACAATTAAAATTTTGTTTTATTATTTAGTAAATCAATCAAACTTATATATTTTAGAATTAAACTAAAAAAATCAAATCATTTATTTGCTTCAAAACATGGTTAGTAAAAACATTAGATGAAGATATGTTATTTTGTTTCATATGTTTATTGCCCTTTCAGGCATGCAATTATTAATTAAATGTTGAAAATCAACTAATTAGTAATAACAGATATAACCCATTCAATCCACAGACATTAATTTTACTTTTTTTCTAGAATTATACACTACCTAATTGTAGATAATATGTCAAGTGCAAAAATATAATTAAAATTAAATTAAATGATGTAAGTTCTCATCCACACTTGTGTCATTTGTAACGGTTTGAATGAAAAATTTAACAGATTGCTTGCTACGATTATGGCAGATTTATCAGAATGATAATTGCCTAGTAAAAAAGTGTCTTATAAAATCTCACTCTGGATAAATAGATGTCACTACAGGTTATTATTTTTTATTATTTAAATATATTATTAAAATCAAGTCAGTTCAAAATTCAAAATAAATTTATTAATGACACTTTTTTATGATTTAGTCGAAAAATATCCTTCTAAATAATAAAACACAAAACTAGTATTACTTCATATATAATAATAATAAAGTAATAAATAACCAATGAAATGTAACTTAGGTAGACACGTGTGGACGCGGCTGTACTTTAAATACTTACAATTTTTTTATTATTTTTTTTTTAATTTACACTTAAATTTTATATCACTATGATTTTGTTTTTCTTTCTTTTAAAATCACATTTAATTAATTATTTCTGGGGTTTTAGTAAATATTGTTAGTTCGCTGTGTGGTTCTATCGTAAATAAATTCTATATTGAGGCTTTAAATGTCTGCAGGGTGTTGGCTGCGTAAACAATTGTATGCTTTTATAAAACTATTGTATCAATTTTGATGTTACTGTTGTTTATATATAAATGTTGTCCGTCTATAATTATTACATGGGCTTTTGCTATCGCTGGTGTATTTGATGATCGTATACTGTAAAGTTATTCCATAGTATATTGTTTTTGAAATAAATGTATTTAATTTTTATTTTATATAATTTCGTAATATAATGTTGTGTTTAGTATTGTTACATTAAACGCTTTACTCTCGAGTTATAAAAAAAAATATAATTTATTAAATAAAAAATTAATTAATTTGTTATATTGTTTTAATGGAAATATTTGAAAGAAATATTTATTAAAATGAGAGTAAATCGTATTTATGTGTTTTATATTGTATTATATTGGTAGATCCAAGAGTACTGTATATGTAAATAAAATAAAGGATGTCGTTTCATAATTATAATTTAATACACATTAAAATTAAATTGTTACATTTTAAGCCAACACGCTGCACACATTAATAAAATAATTGGCATTTGGAAAGTCTCATAATATAAAAAAATCACAGTCACAAAAATCAATCAAGGTATTATAGCAATTATATTATAAAAATACGTAATTATTTTTATGATATAAACAATTCATTATATAAAGGATATTTTTTTCTTATAAATTTATTTTTAATAAATTATATTATGAAAGTTAAAATTAAATATTTTTTTTTGATCGACATCCAAATTTTAATGAACATGACATGTTGACATTTATAACATAACACCACAAACATTACAGACTGATGGGTCTACACAAAAAACTGTTATTTTATGTTATTCAATTAGCATGAAGCACACTATACCATGATTCATTACACGAACACTGCTATTTGCAACGTTTATATGATATTCAGTGCCGTAAATAGGGCGGGGACGGAAGAATGGCCAGACCAGGCAGGACTATCATTTTTTCGGATTGCTCCTGAAAAGCTCCCGCTGCGCCCCTAGTGCTCTATTCCAACACATACGTACCTACATGCCAGTATCATCAAAAGCCTCTGTTAAATTAGACAGAACATCGCGCTCATTTTTTAACCGACTTCAAAAAAAGGGGGAGGTTTACTCCGAGATTTATGATCCGATTTACGCGATTCTTTTTTTGTTCGACGCGAAATAACTTCCATTTGGTTCCATAAAAATTTGACATAGTTTGGCCGAGTAGTTTTCATTATATGGACATTTTTTATGAAAAATTTTCCATTCCGTTCCATATGTACACCGATTATGCTGAGATTTATGATCCGATTTACGTGATTCTTGTTTAGTTTGATGCCGAATAGTTGCTATTTGGTCCTTTAAAAATTTAACATAGTTTGGCTAAGTAGTTTTCATTTTACGAACATTTTTTTGTTCCCGTTTCTTGGGACCTATATTTTTTTAAGGAGCGCGGCACCTTTCGTAGGTCTACCCATACATAGCTAGACACTAAAAAGTAACAAATAAAATAAAAAGAACTTCGTTTAAAAAAACCGACTTCAAAAACTAAAAAACTAAAAAGTATAAAATAACTTATTTCTAAAGCTATTATTATTAATATATATTATCTAAAACATCTTGAAGTCGGTGCAAAGTAAAACATAAAAATTACTATATTTTTTTCAAAATTACTAAGCACCGACTTTAAGATGTTTTAGATAATATATATTAATAATAATAGCTTTAGAAATAAGTTATTTTATACTTTTTTAGTTTTTGAAGTCGGTTTTTTTAAACGAAGTTTTTTTGTTATTTTATTATAGTTCTTTAAAAAAATAGATATTACTTTCAAAATATTAGGTAATTGGTCCACCAACACCAAGGTCCTTGTGCGTTATTTTATCACCCTGAATTAAATAAAGTAGGCCTATACATAGCACTGCTCTAGCTAGGGTACCTATAATATCTAAAAAAACCTATAAATCAAAACAAGGTCGCAGTTATAGAAGCTCGCACAGGGCGCATAAATGGCCCGAAATGGCTATTTACGGCACTGATTATATTTAGCCAAAGATATACTTACCTATGCAATCTCTCCCAGGACTTGGGCGACGAAGTATTAAGAAGACATGGTAAAGATCGATTTAAAGTTTAGGATTTAAATTTTGACCCAAGTGACGCAGAGGTTTACACGGTCATATGAATATGACGCATCAGTTTACGTATGTGTCAATGTCAACAAAATGACTTTTGATGCAATTGACGTATATTTAGATAATGGATGGTGGTAAATTATTTTGACACCTGTCAATAATTCCATGGCCTTGGTACACCATAAACCTATTTATTTAATATCGTAGTCTGTGTTATAGTAATTCATGTATTGTTCAAAGTGAAAATGAACCTACATTACTCTTAATACTTACCTAAATATTAATACTTTTTTTAAATTACAGCAAGCATGCGGTAAATACATTCCTGCCGGGAGCACAGTTCAAGGCAACCAGACTGGTGTAGCTATGGACGGGACATATTTAGTGGAAGCATCTTTCTAGGGCCCGTCTACCAGTTCCCATGTGGAATCTTATGTATGAAATATCGTATGTTACTGACACATCCGATAGCCCCAAGATCAAACAATATTTCCCTGTGATGCTAGATGGACAAGGAATGCATGCTGTTATCTTACAAACCAAAGTATAGATAGACCAATTTTTAAAGTTACGCAGACCAAGTTGTCAAAAGTTTTAAAGCATGATATCGAGAGCTTCATAACAAATGGGCGTGCGTATACGCCAAAATACCATTTTTTTGTTGTTTACTATAATCTATGAAATATTACAATTTAAAAAGTCTTACCAGTATGCAAATGTACCTAAATAGAAGGGTATTCCAAATTTCAGCCTTATACAATCAAGTACTTTTGTATTATTCACAATTTTGTCCCGTGTGAAAAACTGCACTTTTGTCTGTACACCCATTTCTTATGAAGCCCTCGATATAGTATATAATTATACATATTATTAAGCAGACCAATTTGTCAAAAATTCAAATGCAGACTGCTCTACAAACTTATATCAGAGTAAATTCAATTATTATGTTTGTCGTCAAATACTTGCACTGCACTATACTAGGCGTAGTATACAGCATAGCAAATATCTCAGACTAGTGATTGAAGGAAATGTTTGATGGAATAATGATGGTCTAAAATATTTGATGGCTGATAATTACAGTACTTCAAATATATATTTTCTATCATCAAGTGTAAATAACCTCCTAACTATATAAACATTAGCCCATCTCTCTGATGGCATACATTCGTTTGTTGAGATATCTGTATGCTTTGAACGTTGTTTAATATAATTGTCATAAGCTAATATATCAAATAAACAAGGGTAACATGGTCTGCATAACCTAAGTAAGCCAGCGTGTATACTGTCTATCTATGTAAACGACTATATATCTAATATATAGTTAACTATCGAGAGTTACTACAGTAGACAAGTTATATACTTATAAAGACTTGCAGATGACGAGTATTGAAGAGGATTTGAATCAAGATTGATGTATGCTCTATTATACGATCAGTTTTATGACAAAATGGTTACAAATGCGGTGAGCATGTGTTCAACGAACGTAAGTAAGGATTAAGATAAGGGACGCGTTTCGGCACTTTTTCGTCATGAAAATGGTGTATTTTGTGGAAAGCAAACGGGGCTAAGTAAATGCTTTAATCCAACATCAAATCAATCAAACTAGATTGATGATGGATTATAATTTGAAAAATTTACCTTCAGTTAAGAATATTAAGCTGCTAATTTGATATGATTTTTGGGGCATAAGAAAACGCGTGAAAAACTGATTCGCGTACATTTCGACATCTCCAAGGAATACTAAGCCAACTATATCTTAGATATTTTCTGTTTTTAATGGAAAAACACTCATTTATGTCTTAGGCTGGTGTGCATAGATATTTAATCGATGGTTAAAATAAAATAATCTCTATAACTATATAGCTAAACAGGGATTATTTTACTTCAAATGTCTATGCACACCATCCTCAATATATTATGATTCTAAAATTACACAAAAAAATTTACGATATTGATTATCCAGATCTTCTGAGTAAGGTTCACTTTAAAATTCCAGCGAAGTCTATACGATTTAATCAATCCATAAACGTACCTTTAAGTTTTACTAATTACAGACAAAACTCATTTCTAGTGCGAGCTAGTAATTATTTAAATAATGTAAGTAAATACGATGACATCGACCCATTTGCAATCAGTATTTCAGGAGCCAAGCGTTTCTAAGCCTTAAATTTTTCAACAGTAACTAAGCATCTCGGTGCCTTTTCTATGTCTGCATGTTACTTTTAACCAGTAGCTTATTAGTGAAAACCTATCATTGGCTTTCTTTTGTTAATTATAGTTATCTAATCAAATGTATTTAGCTGTAGGTTTTCCATATATAAATTTAGAATCTCAATATTTTTTTAAGAAATTTTAGGAACATAATATAAAGACATTAATGAGTGTTTTTCCTTCAAAAATAGAAAATACCTAAAATTAATTTGGCGTAGTATCCCTTAGAGGTGTCGATTTTGTGTTTAATATCTATCTTACTCAAAATCTTCGATAGTCAATAATGATAAAAAAAAGGTTTTTAAATACAAGCTTTTGAGATCCTGGATATCATGTAGCAGCAGATTGCTAGCCAAGACAAGTAAAACGAGCCCAAACACGACGGGTCTATCTTGTTTAGTACAGGAGTTACTATGGCCACCTTCCGACTCCAGCATCAGATCAGTTCCATGGTACCATATTATTACATTGTCACGCGATATACATATGTGTGCAAAATTTCAGCTCAATCGGAAACCGAAAATTACATACATACAAAAGGTACATCCATTGCAAGTTAAATAAAAGCTTGTAAAAACTAAATATCAATTGCTCAACAGACTAAATAGAGTTTAGTATTCTTAACAGATGCAATAATCAGATCGAAGTATCGATAGATTCAAAATGTTATAAATGAATGTCATTCGTTCGTGGTCTGCACATTTAATCCCTAAACGGGTCTTTGAACTAGTCAAGCCACAGCGGCTAAATGAAGCCAGAACCGCAATTATTAGGATATGTAAAAAAATAACTTGAGTAATTTAAATAATTCTCTTGTAAACGTAACAAATACTGCCTAAAGTTTAAATATCATAAAGAATTTGGTGGTGTATAAAATTGCTATCCGATTTTAAGTCCAATTTTTTTTGCCTTTGTTTGCCCTCCTTTTGAAATCATTATAAAGTAATTATAGGTATTAATTATTGACTGTGAAAATAAGTTAATTTGATTTCAAGGAATCCCACCAATGTCCGTTCTAACAATATCACATTGGGGTTAGTGAAACTAGATTTCTTGTGAATATATTAATTTAAAGTATATTTTGTGTTAGTACTAGTACTCGTAGATTTTTAATAAACTATAAACGTTGGTCTTTAAAGAATGTTTGAATAAGATTGATTAAAATATTGACGGTTTTATGAGACCGTGGACAAAATTTGAAACCGAAGAAATTTTCGAACGTACGTCTAACATTTGTATATTTGCGTTAAAGAGGTATTGACAGTGTAACAAAACCATATGATTATACTCATTCAAATGCATTAAGTTACAGCAAATGTCAGATTGATTCCTTGAAAACAAATAACATATTTTAGTTATCAGTTATTGATGATAGTTATATAAGTACCTATTACGTTTGACATAGAGATGAAGCTACATTTTTGTCAATTATTTGCGAAAACAGTTTGAACTGACTGCGTAAACGTCGTTTAGTAAATTCCAAATTAAAGTATCCCCATTGATCAGATGATGTAGATATTGTTGATGAAATAGTGTTAATAAAATGGACTTATAACGTTTCAACGCGATTTGAAACCAATTAAAACAGAGCCATGTGCGCTAGTTTTTTCCCTACCATAAATTATACTAGTTGCGCGTTTGATGGTTTACTGATGGTTTGAAATCGTGTTTGAACAGTTTAATAGAATATTTCCATTTTAAAAAGACTAGTTGTCATAGGTTTTATTCCAAATATAGCGTTCTGGTTTGACTATCATTTGAGCTTATGGAATAGATATTCTATTTTAATTATTAGTTCACTTTCAGTTTGAAATCAATTTCTTTGTAGACCTAGATTAGATATAATATTTAAATAATCATTTAATTCTATATTTTAATTTTCGCTCAGCTCCTTGAGAGGCTTGGTTTCAAGCGAGTCTGTATCAATAATTTGCATTTCTTACCTCACGAATAGATTGATTTCAATATGATAATGAAATGAACCAAGATTGTATATAGATTGATGGTGTATTCCATTTGGAATCGTGTAATGGGAGTTCTCGAAATCAGTCCTTCGTCATTAATATAAAATATAGATTTCTTTTATCCTTATAGTTGTAACAGTATTAAATAAGAATTATAATGTTAATGTTTGATGGTTTGAAGAATCTCGATGAGGTGACAACGAGGAGCAAAAGTTAGAAAGAATAATAATTGAACGTGTGGTGTTATTAAAAGACAAATAGTTTCAAAAAAAATTCTTCAATATAGTCAATAGTTGTTCGAGTCATATCAGTATTAGGTCAGGTATGTATAATGTACCGTTTTGGGTAACTAGTTTTCGTTGTTATCAAAGTCAATTAATTATTTTTATTCACTCAAAGTCAGTGAATTATTTTTATTCACTCAAAGTCAGTGAATTATTATTATTCACTCAAAGTCAGTGAATTATTATTATTCACTCAAAGTCAGTGAATTATTATTATTCACTCAAAGTCAGTGAATTATTATTTTTTATTCACTCGTAAGTCAATGACTTATTTTTGATATCCAATAGTTAGATCGAAAAGCTGATTATAAAGTATGAAATCCAGTGGGTTACTTATTTTCTTATACCTATTATATTTTGTGAACTATGGCTATCCCTTGTAACGAATAACATATGGATTTTTTTATTTACCTAAAAATGAAGATGCTATTTAATTATAGTCAAAAATATTAATAACATAATTATTATACTCAAATAATTTATTTTAAAATGGCTTATATGACTTTGGTAACAACACACAACTAGTACCATATTAATGCCCGAAAAATATTTTTTATTTTTTAATTGTCTAGTGCCTTCGTAAGGTTATTTCCATGTTTATCATTTTGGGAGCTTCCAATAAGGTAACATATTTTATATAGTAGTAAATTTTAAAAAAAAGCTGTTTTAACCAAAAAAAAATCGCTATACAATTTCTCTAGATAACCTCAAAGAGATTTAATCAAAACAATATTTTAGTGCTTATTTAGATGGCACCACCTACACGCCGCCACCGCGGCGCAGTCGCGCTGTCACCGCGTTATTACTCTGAATTACGCCCTACTATACCGCCGCTCTGCTATTAATGCTCACTTGATAGTTAAAGTGCGACGACGGTGCGGTAGCGGTACATTTGCACCTAGTCTATACAGTTTGGCGACGCAGCGGCGGCGCGGTGGCAGTGTTGTGTACACGTGTGCTTACACTTGTGTTATTAGTATATCATGGATAGCTCTGGATCCAATCTCCGACATCCAAACCAGAGATTTTCCGACTATTGTAACGGAATGAATAGTATGTTTAGGAAATTTAGTTTTTGTGGAAAACATGCTATAATATAAACACAGATTTTTTTTTAAATAAAATTGTTCATCAAAACATAATCTTTAGCAAAAAAAAATCATGGAAAATTGGGAGCTCCCAAAATGCGTCCGTGTTAGTAAAAAAATAGGCATTAGATGTTTTGTCTAGTACATTGCTGTTTTGGTATAATACTTCCAAACGGTGATTGTAATCAAATACGCAATGGATTGTGAACAATCTGAATTGTTCGGATTAGACCCCTATAGTTATTCTAGTTAAATCTTATGAATGCAATAGTACGGGAAAATGTTAGATAGAAATGTGGTTACATAGATACTAGGGAAGTTGATTGCGACTACAGATTATAACATTGCGAATTATTATTATGTTATTTCTGACAATTCTTCATTAATATTTCAATTATACAAAGTAACGTAAGCAAAAGAAACTACTGATAAAAGTTGTATCTTTTTTTTCAATAGATGGCGCTAATTCCGTATAGAAGATGTATCAAATTTTATTATTCTTCAGTGGCCGGTTCCTTTCTCTCTGTTGTAGTGTAACAATTAAAAAATTTCTTTTTTATTATTTATAATTATCGCTGTATAGCTGTAATTGCAATTTACTAACCTACTAGATTTTTATTTGAATATAATATGTTAATATTTAGGGTATAAGTAATGAAATAGTCTTAACGATTTGTGAATGTAATTTGCATTGAATGCATGATTTTAAAATGTTAAAAAATGTCAGTGAACTAAAAATCATGGTGATGTTTTTCTGAACTCCATATTAAGCGCACAGAAATGGTAAAACAAAAATCAACAAAAATTTATTAAGTTGTTTCTCACGTAATTTGTTGTATAACAATAAAAAAGGATATTAGCATGGAAGAATGTTCCACTGCTGGGCTCGGGCCTCCTACTATAGGGGGAATTTAAAATGTAAATCTGAAAAAAATCATGAATTCTGCCATATAGAGGACGCCACAAGTAACTTTTGTATCTTACGTTTTGATACAGAAAAACATTATTAAACTTTTAATTAACATTGTATTATTTAAATCATGTTTCTCGTTTAACGAAACCAGTTTAAAACGTCAAATTGGAATTAAACTTATTAATATATATTTTTACTGCCATAATCTAAAAGTATGTTTTTTTTTATTATCACACATTACAAAGGATAAATATTGTAACAAAATGATTGTAAATTATATACAACTACTCTATACAAAATAGACGCTAATCATAGAATAAACTAAAAATATAACATTATTATTCAATTAAGGAAATGGCCAATTGTACCGTTTAGAAATAAGAGGGTACACAACAAAAGTATGTTTGAAATATTAATATGTTGAAAGTCTAGTGGTGTTTTACTATATCAAATCGCCAAGAGAGGTGAGACTTCTAGTGCCCTCTATAAATTCGTGATATAAAGCCGATTTCAGAGTTACGTTTTTACTATTACCGTTTGTAGTATATTCTTCTTCCATGATCATACACAAATTCTTTACGCGTTAATTCCTCGTTAACTCCATGCATTTTTAGTTCATTGATAAGATTAGGTTATTTTTTTCTAGTCGTTACGAAACCGAATTCGATGTTTAATATAAATTAAAAAAAATATCTTCCAAAATATTGCCACAATTCTTAATAAAAAAAGAAAATGTTGTTTAAAAATTGTAATAACCAATTTGGTATTCTTAAGTAGATAAGGTTCTCAAAAATCTACTAAACCGATTCTAATACATTGTCTTCTAAATGACTTAAATTGCTAACTCCATATTTGCCTTTATGAAAGCGACACATCTGAAAAATACTAATTTTCAATTTGGTGTCGGTAAAACAGCATCGAAATATTCGTGCTGCTTTATCGACAGTAATGACTTTATTTCACTCAATAACTTTTAAATAATTATTGTCTCAATTAAAATTTCATATTTTAAATGAAGTTAGCAGCTTAAAGTTATTTACTGGCAAATTCTTTTGTAGATATGTTGAAATCTTGTATTTTATTTATTTATGTATGTAGTTATTATAATATTGTTCATATCCCTGTGATTCTAATGGCTGTTTTTACCTGTACAATGTTTTTGTATGAAAAGATTTGTAATAGAAGTATTTCCAATGAATCGTTCGTCCCATTTCTTTTTATACCGTTCAAAATATGATCGCTTAATATATTTGAACAAAACAAGAAAAATATTCTTATTTATTTTACACTTGCGTGTACATAAAAAAAAAACAATTTCACATTTTCAATAGTTTGATTTCATTAGCTTTCATAATTTAAAAACTTCTATTACAAATATTTCAGTAATTTTATATTTGTGTTAACAGTTATTAATTTAATAAAATATTTTATATTTATTATTGTTTCCTATCATATTCGATATAATTGTCAAATACAATAATATAATGAAAGAATCATTTGTATTGGGTTTGTATTTGGAATTCGTAAAAGTTTTCTTAGCTTATCAACCCTGGCTAATAGATGGCGTTAGGTTTCTTGTTGCAAAATTTATAACGTGTACTCGCATAAATAGTTCTGTTGTTCTAATTCATTAATCAGTGATTTTGTGACTTTTGTTTTACTCTTTTTGTTTCATTTTTTTTTAAATATTAATAAAGTCGTAGATAGAGATTTTGGGATGGATCAGAGAGATGGTGGAAAGTGGGATGAGATTTCATGGGATGAAGACGGAATAATCCTTTTTAATGCATGTGGTTGACTGGTCTAAGTGGCCCGGCTAGCTTGCTGAATTCCTCATCTTGGTTTCAATTTCTGGCATAATTCTTTTTTTTTATTATCGAAGCACAGCAGATAGGCTGATAGCCCAACTTTGATGAAAAGTGGTTATGGTTGCCTATGAACATTAGCAACACCAGAGGTGCTTTCAATGTGCTGCCGGCCTGGAAGGAAATTGGAACCTGACCACTAACACCGGAACACAACGCAAAGTTGTTATGGCGGCATACTAGACCAGGGGTAGTAGCCTTTCAGACGGGCAAATACCCTACCACCTGGCTGTGGGTTGTTTTGTCGCCTCTTACGATAGCCTACCCGGCCCGTAGGAATTATTATTCTTTTTCCGTTCCTGCATGGATAAAATATATTGTAAACTAAACAACAGTTTTCATTTTGTACACTTTAGTTTGGGCTTGGTGCTTGTCATTAGCCCCACACTTATCCCTTAGATATTACCCATGAGAGAAGTATATTAGGTGATACAAAATGTGTGAGTTTCTCTGCCGATTATTATTACTTATATCCCCAAAAAAATAACGTCTATAAAAAAACTTTTACGAATTCTCGAAATTATGATTTATTAATAATTCACGATGATTTACGGTGTGTTCTCAAGACTGTATTATTAAGTACTTAATAAATTTAATTAAATAAAAAAATAACTAAATTTGGAAGAATAGTGTTGTGATTTGAGAGTTTGTCGGACCAAAGTGACGTATTTGCGTCATAACGTTGTGCATGGTTTATGATTAAAAAGGTTGTGTTAATTTACCTATTAGCGGTTCCTACATCTTACTATTCATTAAATAGGTGAGCGGACCGTCAAATCAATTAAAATACTTTCTATAAACTTACAGAACGTCGCGGCCTCATAGATATTATTCGTCTTATGATGTCATAAGCAGCTACAAGTAAAATAACTCAAATAGTGCATCCATTATTCTTTGAAAAGTAATTAAAATTAATTTCCTTATGATATTTTAGAAGTTAGTATATAAAATATTATTTTAACGTATGTTCTTTTATATGTAAAAAATATTGCAATTTACTGTAATATGTCTTGTTTCCGACCTTTTTGACTTATTACTGGCACGGAAGAAGAATATTAAGGAATTACGATAGCCCAATAAAAACGTAATGCGTAATACGCCCTCCAATGACAGATGGCGCCACCAATCCTTTATTATACAAGAGCTCAATTAGAACTCAATAATTAATGCAAATTCTGAAGTGTATATTCAAAGTAAGATCCACTGAAGAACATTTTTTGATGGAAAGAAGAAATAGGGAAGGTTGTACGTATAAGATAAAATTTAAATGTACTTCCTATTCTATGTGCATCGCTACGTAACGTGTTATCGCTATCTAAGGAAGAAAAAGGCAATAAAAAAACTCCCCGGTAAATAAAGTAATCATCATCATCATGACATTATCCCACAATCTATGCATTTTTGTGGTGAACTATCAAACTCTCGGATTTGGGCTTTTACATAATAATTTCAATTTGTTTATAGATGTTACATAAATACATACATAACTTCATGCCAGTTCCCTTGCGGGGTAGGCACGAACAACAGAGTGCCATTTAGGCTTATTCTTACACACCTCACTTGCCTCTTTGACATTCATAACTCTTGTCAAGCAAGCTCGTCTGTTCTTAAGGCTCCTGACATCACCTTCTGCTAGTACACGATCAATTTGATCATGGAAGGTGTGTCGTGGCCTTCCACGACTTCTGCATCCATCCACTTTTGCATTGTATATCTGTTTAGTCATTCTTTCATCATGCATTCTTTCCACATGCCCGAACCACCGGAACATTCCTTTGTTATCTATCATAAATAAATTATTTATTTTATACATATTAAAAAATATATAAGATATAGCAATTTTTATTCTATTCCTTAACCGTTTGCCGAAAAATTTTGTTGCAACGTGATATATGTAGTATAAAACAATAATAATTCTCTATACAAATATTATACAAAATATACTTACATATACACATATTACAATTTTTATTAACAAATCAAATCAAATCTTTACTGTCAGAAAGTCAAATTTACATTATTTATATTACCTACTGGTCCCAAACTAGGCGAAGCCTGTATTTTGAAGACCAAAGCCGATGTTTATAGTCGCAGCGGGCAGACGTGTGTTTTGTGTATGTGTGTGTGAGTAAGTGTGTGTGTGAGTATGTAATTATAAAACCAATAAGAGCTCTGTAGAATCAACTGTAACTGTGATTTAATTGTAATTTTCTATAATAACGAGAACGGACTGGTGGCGCCATCTGTGATTGGAGCACGTGTTACGAATTCTGTTTTTTACTGGATGTTTGTTGTTCCTCAGTATTCTTCTTCTATGCCACTGGTAGAAAATTGACATTACTCGTATGGAGTTTAATTCAAAATTTAACCAGTAGCAAGAAAAATGAATGTATAGTAAGATACAAAGAACCTTCTGTAAAAGGCTCGTATTCTATGATACAACTTAAACCAATTCGACATGATAGAGCCATGCTGGAATTGCAGTCTTAATTAAAGCTTCTAGGGCCAGCTCGATTGGTATGATATCGAATTCTCATAGCGTAAATACCCACGCGTCTGGATTGCTACTGCCCCCGGTCTAGAGTATGCCGCCATAACAACTTGAGTTATGTTCCGCGGCATTAGAGGCCCAAGTTCCAGACTCCCTTAATAGATCAGCAGCGCGATTCTAGCACCTTTAGTGTTGCAAATGTCTATAGACGATGAAAGAAAGAAAGAAAATATTTATTTCTAAAAATGCGACACTTTAACAATGATTTATAATAATAATAATAATAACATTGAAATTGTGTGCCGCAATTCGCGAAATGAGGTTGGCACTCAGTTTTTTGCTGTGCCGAAACATATTCCGACACAGCACTGATTTTCAGTGCCCACCTCCTTAATTACAAAGCCAAGTGACCCACGGTAGAAGTAAGTTAAATAAAATTAAATTATAATCAACATATAAGAAAAAAAAAAAAAAAAAAAGTAAATAAAAAATTAAAGGTGGTAACTGCTTTCCATGAGGTGGGCCGTCTGCCTGGTCTGCAGACCTCATGCAATAAAAAAAAGCCTTGAGCTAATCTTGTTTCGTACAATGAGTGAGAATTTCGATGGCCCACTACCTTCCGGTATCCAATCTTCCCTTTCCCATTCCTCCTGTTTGATTCTTCAACCTCAACCCCCTTTTTTACATCACTGGTGAATTGCATTTGCGCATCCCCTTCGCCCATTGGGGGTGGTCTACGATGGGTAAATGTGGCACTCCCAGAAACCGGTTCTGCACACGGTTGTCTAGTGGTTGCCCCAAAAATATAAGCAATAATACTCATATGCCCGAATATTACTTGCCCGAATTTCATTTGCCCGAATTGTTTGTTTACCATTTTTTTTATTGCAGTTCAGCAGACAGGCAGACGGCCCACTTGATGGAAAGAAGTTACCGTCGCCTATGGACATTTACTACACCAAAGGGTAGGGACATTTACTACACAAATGCGCTGCTGCTCTCTTAAGGGAGTCTGGAACCTGGTCACTAATGCCGGAACACAACTCAAGGTTATTATGGCGGCATACTCTAGACCAGGGGTGGTTGCCATCCAGTCGGGCAAATACCCTACCACCTGGCTGTGGGTAGTTTTGTCGCCTCTTACGACAGGCCGCCCGGCCGCAGGAAACTGTATTTTTTCTTCGTTCCCGCACGGATAAAAGTTATGTGACATTCTCTGCCCCAAAAATATAAGCATATAATACTCATATGCCCGAATTTCAACGCCATACTTGCCCGGCTTTCTAGCACTTCGCTGGCCGCTGGCGCAGCACGCTCGCTTCGCTCGCTCGGCTAAAAGTTATGTGACATTCTCTTGTTTGCCCGTACATTAGATTCCATAATAATATGACTGAGTAACCGGAGCGTCTGCGATACAGTCTCTTGTTATATATCTCCCGCTTCACAACTAGATTCACTTGCCACTTATCACCAAGCTCTTGGAACCCGATTAGTATAATTGGGTGGATATCTAACGCGCGCGATGCGTGAATGTCTTTACGACGGGTCGATTCAGACTGATCGTTGAGACGCGGAAGTGCGGGGTAAATTACTTTTTCGGGGAATCATCGTTCGTTACGCGGTGGCGTGAACATCCTGGGGCCCGGGGAAAAGGTGACGGCTCCCATTTATAGTGCTGACTAAGTGCTGTTGTCGTCGAGGGGAAGACGAGCAATCTTTGTGACTGGTCTCGTTAAGCTGCCATCCTTGGTGCTGAGTTCTACGACTCGGACGACGTCATCCTTTCCGGGCAGAATCTTCTTTATTCTTCCCATCTTCCACTGGAGTCTGGGAAGATTATCCTCCTTTATGAGTACCAGCTCACCAATCTTGGGTCGACTGGTTTCCGTAGTCCATTTAGATCGGGATTGGAGAGTGTGCAGGTAGGATTTCGACCACAAGGTCCAAAATCGCTGAGCCAACGCTTGCACTAAGCGAAAACGTCGTAGGGTTGATGGAGGAGAGGATTCATGGGAATGTTCGGGTAATGCGGTAAGTGGGCGACCTATAAGGAAATGACCAGCGGTTAGGACTTCGAAGTCTGTAGGGTCTGAAGACAGAGGGCAGAGTGGTCGAGAGTTGAGAACGGCCTCAATACGGGCTAAGAGTGTAGAAAATTCTTCAAAGGTCAGATGCTGCTCACCTAATACGCGATAGAGTAATTGCTTAGTAGATTTCACGGCTGCCTCGTGCAGACCGCCAAAAGAAGGAGCTGAGGGCGGATTGAGCAACCATGTGATCTGCTGTGTGGCTAGCTTGTGCGTAATTCTATCATCATTGGCCTTTAAGAAGTTTTGTACTTCTATGAGCTGATTTCTTGCGCCGACATAGTTTGTACCGCAATCAGAGCGAATTAGGGTAGGGATTCCGCGCCGACTAACGAACCTTTGCAATGCCGCAAAAAAGGCGTCCGTAGAAAGCTCCGAGACAGCCTCTAAGTGCACTGCCTTGGTGGCGAGACAAACGAAAACACAAAAGTAGCCTTTGAGAAGTTTGGCATTGCGTAGAGTACTTGATTTAATTAGGAATGGTCCGGCAAAATCCGTGGACACTTGACTAAACACCGGTTGTGGGCTGACTCGATCAGCCGGTAGGTCGGCCATAAAAGGGGGATTCGGCTGAGCTCGATGCCTAAAACAGCGTACACATTTAAAGACACGGTGACGAATGACTCGCCTTCCAGATAAAATCCAGTATTGTTGACGGAGTAGTGCGTGTAGTGTATCTGCGCCCGGGTGGCAGTGTATAGTGTGGAAATGATCTATAATTAGGTCCACAAGGGGGCTTGAACTGGGTAAGATGAGGGGATGTTGTGTGTCATATCTAAGGGCTGAGTTGGACAAGCGCCCTCCTACTCTAAGAAGACCATCCTTGAGAAAGGGCGAGAGGCGTTGTATTCGCACTGTACATAATTTGTTAGTTTGCAGTCGGTGGATGTCTTCAGCGAACATATTTTGTTGGACTGAGCGTACCCAGTGTAAGAGCGCTTTCTTACGTTCGTCTACGGTAATGGGACCAACGATGCGAGAGTGAGAAGATACCAAGCAATTGTGTGCAAAACGTTTAATACATGCGGTTACGCCTACAAGTGTGTCTAAGGAGCTGAATCTCGTGAGTAAATCCGTGTCTAGATCAGGAACCGCGATGTGAGCTACCATTTTTCTGGGTTTTAGACCAGGCAGTACGTGATGACCCAAAGCAGGGGGCATCGTGGGCCAGGTATCAGGTGGGGCCTTGAGCCAAGTGGGCGACCACCATAGGTCATAGGCTAAGAGTTCCTGTGCTGATATTCCCCTGCTAGCACAGTCGGCAGGGTTAAGAGCTGAGGGTACATGTCTCCAAGTAGGGTTACATGGATTGGCTGCAATGGCAGAGACTCGATTGGCCTCAAAGACCTGTAGGGATTGAGAAGGAGTTTTAAGCCAGGCGAGTACGATAGTACTGTCTGACCAACAAAAGTGTTGCTGAATGGTAATGTGGGCAGAAAGTTGAACAGAGACGCGAGAAATGAGCAGCGAAGTGAGGTGTGCAGCTGAAAGTTCCAGCTTTGGTATAGTCTGTCGGGTTTTAATGGGGGCTACCTTGGATTTAGAAACAAGTAGTCTGACGTGTACCTGACCCGTGATATTCGTTTCATGAAGATAGACTGCGGCTGCATATCCGGATTCGGATGCATCGGCAAAACCGTGTAGGGTGTAGGTGGAATCTTTGCTGGTGCAAATTGTTCTGGGGAGTCGAAGAGCAGAGAGTAGAGGTAAGTCTTCAAAAATGTGCTGAAATTGAAATGTGACATCATTGGGAGCCGATTCATCCCAGTCTAACTTTAGAGTCCATAGGTGCTGAATGAGCAGTTTTGCGCGGAAAATAACTGGGCTGATCCATCCACTAGGATCGTATAAACGAGCGATGGTACTGAGTATTGACCTTTTGGTAAATTTTTCCAGTGTAGGTACCGAAATGTGATATGTAAATTCGTCCGTTTGGGGTATCCATTGCATACCAAGTACCTTGATTGCATTGGAGTCGGGTACAACATCAAAATCCTTGGGTATGTCACATTGATCATCCGGGAAGCGTTCTAAAAGCTGACGAGAGTTTGAGGTCCACTTTCGCAAATGAAATCCCCCTAGGGCTAGTAACTCAATGAGTTCAGTCTGCAGAGCTATTGCCTTGTCAACTGAATCATGCCCAGTCAGAATGTCATCCACGAATATGGAGTGCGTAAGAACCTGTGCAGCCTGGGGAAAACGGTGACCTTCATCAGTGACCAGCTGTATAATAGATCGATTGGCGAGGAAGGGGCTGGGTCGTAGGCCATACGTGACAGTGGACAGGGCGTAAGTGAGCAGAGGTTGATCCGGAGAAGAGCGCCATAGAATGAGTTGGAACCGTCTGTGGTCTGGGTGAACTAGTATATTTCTAAACATCATCTGGATGTCTGTACTAAAGACCACTTTGTGAGTACGAAAATTTAGAATGATGTCGGTAATATCACGTTGGAGCGGTGGGCCAGTGTGCAGACAGTCATTAAGACTGACACCATTAGAGCTCTTACAGCTGCCATCAAAAACCGTGCGAAGTTTTTCAGAGTTGGCTTTGAAGATGCCATGATGCGGGACGTAAAAATGGTCTTTTCCTTTGAATGTGCTGGGGTGACAAAGAGCCATGTGGCCCATGTCAATGTATTCCTTCATGAAGTCGATATATTTTGAGCGGAGGGTAGGATCTCTTTGGAGTTTGCGCTCCAAATTAAGGAATCGTCGTAGTGCAATAGCGTGGGTTGCACCGAGCTTAGGTGCCTTTGTAAGAAAGGGAAGGGATACTATGTATCGCCCTGTGGGATCACGTGTGGTGGTAGAACGAAAGTTCTCCTCACACTCGTCAGAGGTTGAGTTGTCCTTTGATTGCACTTCTTCGACTTCCCAGAATCTCTCCAGAGCGGAGTGTATTTCTTTATTTGAGTGTTGGGGTTGTAAACAGTCAATATTTACTAGTGCTGAATTAACTTGAGGCTCAGGCTTTGTGTAGTTTGGATTGATAGGACCTAAAAGAGCGAAATTGAAGATCGTGCCGAAGGCTATTGGCCTGCCGGGGCCCAAAAAAATTTTGTTACCATCCAAAATTTGGCCCAAGACATCAGAACCTAAAATCAAGTCAATAGCGGCTGGAAAACGATAAGACGAGTCTGCTAGGGGAAGCTGTGTCGAGTCGAGGAGTGGAACAACGTCAGGTAACATTGTTAATGGTAAAAGACCTGTCAAATCTGGTAGAATGTATGCCTTTGCGCTAATTACTGGGACTTCGGTGTGAATAGGGCGGAATGTGATGGTAGTTGAAGAACTAGAGTTTTGAGTCTGTTGATTACCGACTCCTGTAATTTTTAGTTCTGTGTGCTCGACAGGCAAACGTAATTTTTGTGTCATAGTTTTAGTTAACAAGGTTAGCATGGAACCGCTGTCTAATAATGCTCTTGCCTTATGAAATACTCCAGCGTTGTCTGCTAGTTCTAGGGACACAGTGGGTAATAAAACTGGTGGATCGTGTACTGTAATGTGCTGAGTATGTGCTGAAATATGACTGTCATTTTGGTTAGCTTTATCAGAGGAAGTAACAGGGCTGCCGGGCAAGTGATTATTATGATAAACTTTATTATCATAGTGCTGAGTATGAAACTGGGATTTATTTTGTTTACGTGATGTAGTGGATGGTGTATATTGTAGCGATGGTATGGGTGGGTGTAGTGTAGTATTGTGTAAGTGAGTAGCAGGTAGTCATTGTTGTGAATTAATAGGTGAATTACGACGAGAAGAGTTTCTTGATTCCGTGGTTGGGCGGGTGTGTTCTTGTCCTCTTAGTTGTGGGGGCAAGAGGTGAGAATTGTCATATGTGGGTGATTCAAAGCCACTGCGATGTAAGGTGGTATGGTGTTTCTCGCTATCACATTCTCTACACCGTCCTGTGGATCTGCACTCGTCAGAGTAATGGGGTCCTAGACACTTACGGCACCGTTCATGAGCTTGGATAAAATCCCAGCGCCCTTGCGTAGGCTGTCTTAGGTATTCACCGCAGTTCAGCAACCTGTGTCCTCTAACGTGACACCAAGGGCAGTAATAATTATTGGTCGGTGCTGGTGGGTGGGCGGAATCTTGTGCTATGGGCTCGAAATATTGTGTAGACTGTGGGTATCCTTGAGCGTACTGTACAGGGTACGCTTGACTTTGTAGAGGATATGCAGGGCGCGTTAAAGGTGGGCGGACGGAAGTAGTGGGCTGAAAACGAACGTGCCGAATTTCTGGTCTGGGTGCAGAAGCGCGTGGTTGGTACCGTGCTGAGGGAGAAGCACGTTCAGTTTGTCTGTATGTCGGGCTGAGGGGAGGGGGGGGTGGGTTATATGTCTCAGTTTCTGTGCAACGTGCATGGTCTTCTAAGAATGTGATTACATCCTTTAAGGTGGGCAGAGTGTCTGAAGACCCATGCGTTCGTTCAAATAATGTGCGAAGCTCGCCCTTTAACTTCCGCACTACTATTGACACTAGGACGTAGTCTGAGTCATGTAGTGGTAAGTTTAGGTTTTTAAGCGCCGATTGGGTTGAAATAAGAGGGGCTAAAAATAACTGTCTGATTTGTGAGCGGGTGGTGATGTGGGGTAACTCTAGTATCATATCTATAAACCTATCAATGAGAACTCGGCGATTTTCGTAGCGATTGGCAAGTGTTGTCATCGCTACATCGTAGTTCTCATCGGTAACCTTGAGGTGTGATACCATACTGAGAGCTTCTCCGGAGAGGCAAGAAAATAAATAGTGTAATTTAACTGCACCTGACAAATTACCGGCAGTGTCCGTAAGGCTTTTGAAAATTGTTATGAAAGATGGCCAATCCTCAAGCTTGGAAGAAAATTTGGGTAGATCTATTTTGGGCAGAACAGTAGACGTGGAGAATGTGGGCGAGCTTGGTTTGATGCTTGAGCTGATGGTGATGTTTGCCACCAAAATTTTTTCATATGCTTCTATAGCCGAGGTGTAGTAGTCAAAGTACCATTTTTCCACTTTGTCGTCAAGGTCTTTAGAGTCCAAGATCTCATAATATACTGTATCCAACTTGCCCTTTATATCGTCCAATTTTGTAAAGCGCCCTATGAAATCGTTTACACTATACTTTTTGTCTCCTTTTAATATAAGGTTAGCTATCTCTAATAGGAAAGTTATGTACTTATGGGTTTGCATAAAGATGGCAGATTGCGATTTGGTAGGCATGACGATGAGAAGTGCACAATAAGAAAAGGAAAAGCAAACGAAAAAAAAAAAAAAAAATTTTTTTTTTTTTTTTTTTTTCTTTTTTTTTTTTTTTACTAATGCTAATAAAGAACACGCAAGAAAGCAGCCAGAGAAACGTAAGAAATACGAAATAAATAAAAATGATTAGGAAAAAAAATATATATCAAACTGTCGTGTGCGCTGAGTCTTAATAAACACGAAGCTATATATAAGCTATAAAAGTTGCACGGCAAGCTAACCACACCGAGTGAAACGAATATAATATTCAATATTATTATATCGATCCGATATCACGTTTAGTGCAAGTATTCGAGAATAGGTGTGCTGAATAAAGTACAGAATACGTACTCGAGGTTATATTAACCTACCTACGTACCAAAAAATAGTTATCGTGTAGCAATTTGCGTAATTATCTGAGGAATGTGGAATGGGTATTCAAATATATAAGGGCAGAAGTAATATGTTTATAAGAAAACAAAAAAGAAAAAACAAGGGCAGAAAACGGGTAAATGGGCAGATTGATAATGATTGTTTATTTAACTTTTTAGGTATGCGAAAATTTACAATTTGGTTTGAATTAACCATAAAATGGCAA